>CM052900.1:10934672-10977788 GCA_028534135.1 Potos flavus
GTGAGATAAATGCTGTCTGTCACCCACGGGTCTCTCTGTCCCTTTACTGAGTGATGTGAGGTTGGTATCAATCCTGTCTGGCCCCCATTCTCTCTCTTTTGGGCTAGTACTTCAGCATGGGCACTCCCCCTTCCCATTCCTGTCCTCCATGTGGTGGGCCACCTGGATAAGGTGCCGGGCTAGACCAAGAAACTTCTCTGTCTCTACTGTTCAGACATGATCTGTGGAGACAGGAATTTGCCCGTGGAGCTGAGGAAGGGTCTATGCAGCAGACACAACCCCCCATGAGCTGGTCCTAAGGTCCACACTCAGAGGCAGCTCTGAAGAGACCAAAAGGCAACCCCGTGCTCCAAATCACGTTCTCTGATCCAGCATTACTGATATACTTGGTTCCTTCCTGATGCCTTTTCCTACTTCTCTATTCATTACCAACTAGGAGGGGGGAGCAGTGTGATTAATTATCATTAGTGTGGATAGTATGCCAAGAGAGAAACAGTAACAATTCATCTCATAAAAAGAAATAAATCAACTCAAAATAGCAATCTGTCAAGATGGCATTTGAAGCACATGTTGCAAATTCCCACATTATTAAACTCCACAATTCAATTCATGATGGCTTGAGAGTAGTTTATAACTTGTTTCCAGGAAGCACAGATTTCCTGGAGGAGATTTTCCTTCCTAAATTCCTTCAAACTATTGATTTCATGTTCCACCTGTTGGTTTTGAACTCACCATCCCACACTTACTGTCTCAAACCTATTCACCCCTAAGCCGGCTGAGCTGTTCTAGAGAGTTCCCAATACCTAGAATCTCTCCCATCACCTCCCCTACTTCCATCACCAATGATATACTTACTGAAATTTTGATGATCTTGTCAAAAAGATGCAGTTGGGGTCCAACAAAGTCAAAGACAAAGTACTAAAAAACATAAAGTTCATTCTGATCATAAATTCCAGGCCTGCGTCTAAGAACTTTATTACTGGACTAGTCGTAGATTTCTATTATTTTAACCAATTGCTGCATGGTTCTCAGTGGCATGGATATACCATCAATCAATTGGGCATCCCCTACTTAGGGTCACCTAAGTTCCTTCCAATTTTTTTTCAAATGCAAAAATAAATAAATAAATAAATAAAATCTGTCATCTCCATCTTTGCACAGGATATACATGAATTTTCCTCTAAAATGGACATAAAATGTGCAATTATTAGGTCATGGCTTATGTGCATATAAATATCTAGGAGGTAATATGAAATTTCTTTCCAAAGGGGCCAAGCCATTTTACAGTCCCACTGGCAGCATAGAAAAAAAGCCATTTCTCCATATCCCTGCCAACCCTTGATATTGTCAATTCTTTTAATTTTTTGGCCTATAAATAATGATGAGTGAAAATCATATCCCAGTGTGGTTTTAATTTGGGGTGAATCTGGTTAAAATCTAATTTTCTCAGGATTTATCAGTTTCAAACATCTTTGTGTCCATTCTCAAAATGACCAGGAAGAGAACGAAAAGAAATTATGGACAAGGAGGGCTTCTAATTTTAAGAAAGTGATTGAAATTAGAGTTGAAGAAACTCTCTAGGCCAGTCTCTATATTCTACAAATGAGACTGAAGACCAAAGGGTTTAAAAGACATGCCTGGATTCAGACAGCTGGTTACTGCTGAGCCTGAGAGCACGGCTCAGTTCTCCAGAAGTTATCACACGAGGGCTTTGAGTACTAGATGTTTCACCATTTGAACTTTACCCAGTAACCTCCCAAATGTGAGGTTATATTCTCCTAAGAAGCAGAACACTGGGGTGGTGTTTTGTTGTGGGCTGTGTCTTTTGGGGACTGGACTGGTAGGGGTGGGGGAGGTAGAACCAGGAAGTTGCTTTGTGAATTACTTGTTTTTGAACTTTGGGGTGGAGGAATAATGCAAGGACCTTAGAGATGAACAAGACAGCAGTAGGTAAGGGAGAACTAACTGCTCACAGCCTGCTTTTAAAGGGCAAAACAGAAAAACAAAATGTGGAAATTGAAAGATGCCATCATACATCATAATAAACTTTCAAAATGGCCATCCCATCCCACTCCTGACACCAAAAAAAAACACCAAACAAACAAAAACGGCCATCCCTGGAGATCAAAGAGAGGCCACATTACATTCAATGTCTTCTGTTTAAGAAAATGGGAAAATACACATGACATTTCAGGAAGTTTTTCATATTTTTGTTCAAACTTTTAAAGAGTTGTGTTGTTCAGAATTTCTTTTATGTAGAAAACATGTGAAATTCCTTGTTCTGATATAATAAATGCTGTGAGTTCCTTAGACTAATAAATTAGTTCCAGTGTTTATTGCTTTCTGCCGAGTTTCACATTTCGAACTCAATTACCTCACACGGGTTCCCTAGACCTTTGAGCCACACACATTTTTCTAGCTGGAAAATATTCCCCAGCCCCTATTAATGGGTTCCTTCAACATCTGATGGCCCTTGGGCTTGAAAATTAGGGTCAAAAGCTGTAATAAAAGTTTTCAGTTCAACTTCTATGTTTTTACTTGCGTGTCTACTGATGATATGTAGGCCCAGTTCCATGTCATTTAGATCCAGGACTTGTATACATAAAGAAAATACTAATTATATCATTTCACAAATCTGTAGAGCTTTGCAGTTTTAAAGCATTTTCATACACATTATTTCATGTCACACCCATGCTAAAGTTATTATGGAGGTGAGGGTAAGATGGGAAGGAAAAATCTCACGGTAAGAGCCTCAAAGGCAGGAGTGATGGATAACGAGGCAGGAAGTTAACCGCTCAAATGGGATTTGGTTATTCTCTGTTGATTTCATTTCCTATGGTCTCGCTTTTCAATTACTACTCCCAATAGAGAAATAATTAAGAGTTTGCTGCATTTTTTTATAATTCACAGTCTCTAAGTGCCTATAGGGAAATAAGCATTCTTGTACACTATTAGTTGGAGTGTAAGTTGTTACCTCTTTGGAGGGCAATTTGGTGACATAAAAAATTTTAATACACATATTCTTTGCCCCAGTTATGCCATATTAATATTATTATAAGTAGTAGCCCAAACCTAAAAAAAAATTAAGATCCATTAATGAGACATTAACTAGTTTAGTAAATTATGATGTATCAATGCAATGGGAAACTACACCAATGAGGGGAAAATGAGATTGAACTATAAGTCTTGATGTAGACTAATCTCTAAGATACATTGCTTTGTGACAAGATCAAGGTCCAAGATAGCGTGGAGAGAATGTAACCATTTGGTTACAGTATTTATTTGTACTCTTGTATATGTCTAAGATATCTCTGGAAGGATACACAAATGTCTGGTGAGAATGGGTTGGGGGGGATGCCGGCTTAGGGATCAAAGATCAGAGGGACATATATTTTTCATCACATATCATTTTATACTCTTTGTATCTTTTACCATTTTTTACTATGTAATTTTTTTATTTAAAAAAAGAATTTAGTGTGTATAACATTTAGAAGCTTTCTGTCTCTTTGATATTTTCCTCTCTTTGATGTTCACCATTTTTGCACTGCTTAGAAAAATACATCTGCTTTACTTTCCATTGCAATGTGCCTATTTCAAAATTAATAAATAAATTTCTAGCATCTCTTTCATGAAACAGATGTTTATCTTCTTCATAACCAACACTCAATATTTTATTTATTATAAAACTAGAGCTTATAATGGATGAAGGCGAGCATATGAGAAATAAGAAAAAGGGTATATTGAAAATAGAGCAATGATTTTAAATCAGTAGGAATTCTTCCCCACTCCTTTTCATCATTTTTTGTGAAACTCTATAGGGTTGTTTGTCAGGAAGCTCAGAGAGTTTGCCAGGGCTTAGACGAGTGGTGGGAAGCAGGGAGGAGGGACACAGCTTTTCTATTTAGCTACCACTACTACAGAGGCTGTGGAGGGAGCACGGTGGAGAAGATGTTGGTGACCTCCACGACTTACTTCATTGTAAAATGGGCTGTTGGTTCCTTCCTTCACTGTGCTTTGTTTCTTCTCGTCCCCAACCTCAATGATCACAACTGGATCAATGTTCTCACCCACCAGCTGGCGGGCCTCAGTGATGGTGATGGCAATCTACAACACAAAGCAACGTGTATGCACTCTGGACCTTGCTGTTTGTTCACACAAGAACTGGGGAGGCTGGGCAGGAGGAGTCAATCACTTACTTGATAGTTTGGGGACCTGACCTCCCCATCATGGATCTTAGTCAACAGTTTTGATCTAGCGAAAGAAAGTTTTAACATATTTGTTTCATTAAGTAAGAACATACTTTAAGATCCATAAGCCATGATAATATTTTCCCAGGTACATCTAAGTACTTTTATTTATGCTGTATCACATATTCTCTCTCCGTCTCTGGAAGAGATAAATGTCAATGAACAAGTGACTTAACCTCTCTATGACTCAGTTTCTCCATCCTAAAATTGGAACTAATAATAGTACTTAACACATGAGGTAATTGCTACAAGTGAATGATATAAGACTAATTTGTTTTACTGATAGTAAGAATTCCGAGCGGAAATAGAAGGGAGTGTATGAGGAATTACCATGAGTAAGAAATTGACATAAACAAATATGGTAAACTGAAGGCATTGACAGCCCCACGTATTAGATTCTTTGGATCTGTGCTCCTTGCCTTGTACCTTGTAGTCTCTCATTCTGACACGGGCTGGACTTGTGACTTGCACTGGCCAATAGAATGCAGCAAAAATTACTTTTGTTAATTCCAAGGCTAGGCTCAAGAGACTTTGTACTTCCACTCCTTCTTCCTTCTCTTGGAACTCTGCCATCACCGCTATTGGAATAAACTTGGACTAGCCTGCTAGAGGATCTAATGCCACATGGAGGAGAGCTCAGTGGTCTAGGTGAAGCAACCCTAGAGCAGCCTATCACCAGCCAACCCTCCAACCATAATCAACAGGATTACCAAATGACCACACACATGAGTGATGGATGCATAACTATCGGGAACCAGTAAGACCAACCCACTAACTCATAGATTCATAAGCAATAATATATTCTTGTATTAAGGCTCTGAGTTTGGGGGTATTACACATGAAGTGCTAACTGATAACAGCAAATCACATGCCGAAGACCAGTTTGTTCTGACTTTTTGTTGGGTGGTATAAACACAAAGTATAAACACAAAGCTAAGACATCTGGCACCTTGATGAATTAAAGAGCAGGTGAGGGACAGCCCCTGAGTCTGTTTCCTGTTGTTGCTGTCATTCCTGAATTATGAGGCACAGCAGGACCTTAACTCAGGAGATCGAAGGCCAGAAGTTGGTAGAGCTGGGCCCCTGGCCTGCTGAAGGCTGACCGGTATCGAGAGGCCAGCACTGCCCTAGAGGATAGGAAGTAGGTACAGACCTCTGTCTTCCTGTCTTAGACCTGTGGCTCCTTGCAAACAGCGATCAGGTATTATTCTCTGGTCCCCAGAACCTGCAGAGGTACCTGCACATGGGAAGTGTTGAGCACATGCGTGCTGACTGCCCGCACCATCACTGTACCTTCTCTTTGGAGGAGCCGAAGGAGCAGGAGTGAGAGATTCAGGATCGTAAGTCAAATCTCCTCCCGGTCCTTCCTGGTGAGAAGACCCCTCCAGTGGTGCCTCGGCTTCACTTTGGCCATCTAGAGAAGCAAACGAAGAAGAAAACTCTGTCTATTATGATGCACAGCGGTGATCTGAGCCTCAACTGTCCCGCACTATGCCAATCACCATAAGGTGTACAAGGACAATATAAGACAGTCCCCTGCCAGCATGAAACTTAACATCTCATTGGCGGAAGAGAAAGGCACATACCTTAATTTTTCTAAAAAAAAAAAAATATTCATCTTCTATTTCCAAAAAAGAGTAGATTTATATGCATGGCATTAGGGAAAGAAACCGAGATTTGAATTTAAAGTCATGACCTTGCCACAGTGGATCTGCAGACAAGTCATTTACTCCCTCTGAACCTCCTCAGTAAAATTTATGTGCATAAGAATCACCTGGGAAGCTGTTGCAATGCAGATTCTGATTCGGTAGGTCTGGGGTGGAGCCCAAGATTCTGCATTTCTAATAGCAATGGCCCATGTAAGTCTGTTCTTGCTGCCTGAGGGCCAATTTTGAGTAGAAAGGTGTCATAGGTTGAATTGTATACTCCATAGACCTCAAGTCCTAGTCCCCAGAACCTGTAAATGGTACTTGGAAAAAGGGTCTTTGATGAAATTAAGGATTTTGCAATGAAGAGATTATCCCTTATTATAAAGGGGGGTCCTAGTTGCAATTATCTGTATCATTAAAAGAGGGAGAACAGAAGAGTGCAATGTGATCACAAGGCAGAGAGGGGCCAGACGCCACCACAGCCATCGGAAGATGGAAGAGGCAGGAATCAGATACTCCCGCGGGGGTGGGGCCCTGAATATTTTGATTTTGGCCCCATGATACCGATTGTGAATTTCCCACCTCCATTACTGTGAGAAAATTCATGTGGGTTGTTTTAAGCCACCCAGTTTGTGGTCATTTGTTACAGCAGCCACAGGAAATGAATGCATGAGTGTCTAGAAAATTTAAATGAATGGATAGTAAACTTATTCTTCAGACCTCCTCTTCCGCCACTCAGGGCTTCTGATTTAATTGATCTGGGATGTGGCCTAGATGTCCAGTTTTTTAAAAACTCCCCAGGTGATTCTCATGTGTAGCAATTAAGAACCACTTCTTAGCCAGATTTTTGGCAAGAACCAAAGAGACTGCATGGTGTAGTTCAAAACCCCGACTCCAAAGGTTGGGTGGAAATCCCAGCTCTGACAGTTCCTAACTTTATGATTTGGGGCAAGTTACTTAACTTCTCTCAGCCCCGTTGTCCTCATCTATAGAGCCAGGCAAGGCCAATGTGACCTACCTCACAGAAGTGTTCTATTTCTATTGTCTATTTTCTTTATAGCACTCTTCTCAACCTGTAATGCAGTTACCTCCTCGGGTCTCAACAGATAAAAGAGGCTCGCCCCTCCCCCTCCCCCAGAACAGGATGTTGAGGACTTTTTACAAAGGCGTGGGTACAGGAAAATCACAAAGAGTTGTGCAGCTATCTGGGGCTCAAGGCAGCCAAGCTGTTTCTGTTTGGAGGCCCCAAAAATGAGGCAAGAGAGCAGTTACCAGAACCTGGAAGGCGAGGAAGTCGGGTCCAGTCGGCTTCCCTACAACCCTTCAGTTTAGGGACACATCCAACCGCTGGATCCGAGCTCACACTCCTCCCTTCCTCAGACTTCCTGCGGGGGCGTCCCACTGGGGAAGGGACCTGGGCTCTGCATCAATACAGGTCAGCCTTCTGGGACCCAGAACAGCTGGAGAACGGTGGAGAATTGACTTGGGAAGGCAAATGAAAGAGTCCTACACAGGGCTATCCTCCCTCTAAACTACCCGAGTGCACCGTTCTATACTGGAATCTGGCACAGGACCCAGCACTCAGCGGACCATCCATCAGCATTTGTTGAGGAAGTGAAAGAATGGCTGATCCTGGGAGGGATTCAATAACTTTGTTGGTTAACTAGTTAATGGATGGGTTAGGATCATTGGAATTTTATGAAATTAAGACATAGCCACTATATGCCTCAAATACATGGATATGAGAGCTACTGACTTTGAGAATCTCCAAACACTTCATCCAGAAAAGCCCTAATTCCCAGGCCAAAAAGGAGAGACCAGAGTATACTCAGTTCTACGGACTTTGTTTTGTCATCTCCCACGGGGCAAGCCCCTGGCCAGCAGCATGAATGCTATTTACTTTCTAGGAGGGGCCCGGTTCCTCTCTGCCCTGTTTGCTTTGTGGGCTAAAGACTCTAATTAGAATGAGCCAGGGGAGCCAGCTTCTCTGAAATGCCTCGGGTTGACTGCCCTAAATCTCCACCAGCTTGTTCTTTCCTCCCCGGTGTAGTCGGGAGAGGCCACTCACTGGAGGCTGACCTATAGAGTAGGAAAACCCAGGCTCTTGTATAAGATTGACCTCTGCTCAGGACCCAGCTTCTCCACTTCTTAGCTGTGCAACTTTGGGCAAGTACTCAACCTCTCTGCACCTCTATTGTAAAACAGGTGCAAAGGAACTTACATTTCAGAGTCATGAATGATGCATGTCAACTAAAAAGTAGCAGGGACTTATTAAATGTGTCCTAAATATCATTTTTCATAAGGTCCTGAAAGTAAAGGACTATCTTATTCAACCTTGTGCCCCGGGACCTACTGCAGGGTCCTAATTTCAAGGACATCAGGAAAGACCTAAGAGCTCTTCCCACCTACTCCCTGAGTAAGTAGACTTAAGCCCTGTCCCCACTTAAAATGCCTCTTATCCCATTCAGGGATGACTTCATCGTTATTACCAACACTGTAGTATGAATACGTTTCCATAGATTTCCATTGAAGGTTATATGTGAGGGCAGGAAGTGGAACTGGGGGAGAGGGACATGAAGTGACGGGACTCCCACAGGGGGCAGCAGCGAAGAGCGAAGGAGGCCCCCCAAGGAGACAAGAGGAGTGAAGATAAAGCAGACCCACTGCACCATTTGGGTTTAGAAATGGTTAGGGTTAGGGTTAGTGTATGCTTTAATTAAAAAACAAACAAACAAACAAACAAACAAACAAACAAACAAAAGAAATGGTCCAGAAAGCTGGCCTTGAATTGGCTGTTGTCAGGGCTCCTGGGCAGAAGCCTCTCGGAGACCACCGCAGAACTGCCCGTCGGAAGTGCTTACTCCTATTTGACTCAACAAATGTGTGTCTACCTGATGCCGGGTCTGGCCCCGCCGGCACAGTTCACCCTGTAACTTGGGGATTCATCTGCTCCTTTGAAGAGCAAGTCGCCCATTCTGAGGACACAGTCAGACAGCCAGGACTGACATCCTAATGCCGCTCACTGCTTCCTGGCTCTGTGTTCCCAGTTTCGGCGGATTCTGAGGTTTGTGCAGCCACACAGGGTCCTGTGATCTGAAGGACCTCATCACACTTGGCCCAATACTCTGCTATTGCCATCCAGAAATTTCGTAATTTCTTTTTCTATATTTTTTTACTTTTTTATTTTTTTTAACGTCTTAATTTTATTTTTTTTCAGTGTTCCAAGATTCATTGTTTATGCACCACACCCAGTGCTCCATGCAATATGTGCCCTCCTCAATACCCACCACCAGGCTCACCCATCCCCCCGCCTCCAAAACCTTCAGTTTGTTTCTCAGAGTCCACAGTCTCTCATCTTTCATCTCCTCCTCTGATTTCCCCCAATTCGCTTTTCCTTTCCTTCTCCTAATGTCCTCCATTTTATTCCTTATGCTCCACAAGTAAGTGAGACCAAATGATAATTGATGTTCTCTGCTTGACTTATTTCACTCAGCATAATCTCCTCCAGTCCCGTCCATGTTGATGCAAAAATTGGGTATTCATCCTTTCTGATGGCTGAGTAATAATCCATTATATATATGGACCACACTTCATAATTTCTTAACAATGGCTCTGCATTTTCATTTTCCACTGTGCCCTGCAAATTCAGCAGCTGTCCTTCCCACATTCGACTTACTCTCTCTGCATCTCTGCAACCTCCTTTGTAAACCTGGGATAGCAACACCCACCGGTAGGATGATGGCGGGGTCGAACGAGACAATAAATGTAACGCCTCTCCTATACCAGCTGCTATCCTCACTCTTACTTTTAAATTCTCACTGGATCCTCCCCAAGGCATGTGAGGCCGGCCCAGCAACCCCCATCGTGCCCACCTGACAGAGGGAGAAGCTGAGAATCACAGCTGTGTTGTGATTTCTGGACCACAGTGCAAATCAGGACCGAAACAGGAGCTTGAACCTTGCCACCGCCTCCCCCCGGGGTCTCCTTCCATGGCCCACGGTTGGGCCCAGTGACCAGGTGACCAGCAGCCCTGGGATGGATGCCATACCTGCGACCGGTAGGGCCTGAAGACGCAGCAGGCGGCACACTGCCTGCCTCACTCCCGCAGAGGGAGAGCTCCATTCTCAGCCAAGGGGGGCTCAGCTCCGTGACACCTGGAGGCCCCAGGGTAGTGCATTTTCCCCGCCCGCAAAAGCCTCACCTTGGGCAGCCTTATTGGCTAGGATTAACCCCTTCTCTGCTTTCTTCTTCTTTTTCTTCAGCTTGAGCCCAAACATCCCCTTTCTGAAAAGAAGAAGAAAAACTAAACAACGCTATAATAGTAACTTCGAGTCATTCAGACATATAAGGAGGAAACACACACACACACTGAGTTCTCCTGGAAACTGACCAGCCTCCTCTTCCACCCTGGATGGGGATCAAAAGACCAGTGTCGGGATGACCCAGCAAGCTCTTCAGACAGCTCTACATTTGCGGAAACCATGAAGCCCCACCCGAAATCACGGGGTCCACCTAGAACTTCAATGGGGCAGAATATGAATATCAAGAGCTCCAGCTGGTATTTTGCTGTTTCTCCTCGCTTACCTGTACCAGGTACTCAAAATGAATGACATCACTTAATCGTCACAGCAACCTTCTCTTACTCATCTTATAGATGAGAAGGCAAGGCCCAGAGAGGGTAGGTGGTGTTTCTGAGGTCACACAGCTCTGAGCATCAGGACCACAGGAGCCCAGGCTCTAACCATTGGATGGCCTGAGCAGGTTACCCTGAGCAGAGCCAGGGTCCCAGATTGTTTCAAGGTCAAGAGACCCCGGGACTCACTGGGGCCCCACCACAAGCGCAGAGCTCAGCACACACATGGTCTGTGCCCGGAATACCAGCTACTATTATCGTTGTTGTTATTAGCTGTGAGTGGAAGCTACCTGGGGCCTCCTTCTATCCCAGGAAACGGCTTACTCCTCTGTCTTAACAGACAGCAGAAGCATTCCGCACTCTCCTCCTGAGAGAATCCTTTTCTGGAGATGAGGGACTGAACGCTGGATGGAAGGGCGGACAGACCCAGTTCAGGAGAAAGCCCTGGCCTTGAGTCAGGCGGACTGCTGAGCTGGCCCTGGGAGGAAGGAGAAGGAAGAACAAGGACAGAACAGAGGAGAAGGGCGGAGAGAGCGGCAAGCCCTCCCAAGAACACGCTGCAGTCCCAGAGCGATGTGAGGGAAGTAAAGGGCCATCGAAGTTGTCCAGTGTGCTTACGGATATAGGACTCATGAGGGGCTAGGACCAGGGACCTCACATCAGGCTGTCCGGGTTCTGGTCCCAGCATCTTCTGTGCAGACTGAACCTCTCTGCACTTTAGGGTCTTCATGCATAAGATGAGATAAGAAATGTAAAGCACTTAGCACAGTGCCTGGAGCATACCAGTTGCTCAATAAATGTTAGTTATGCTTGTTAGTATTGTAATGGGTAGGATTAGGACCCATGAGTGGAAGCTGCTAGGTGACAGAAGTTCACTCCATTTATTTATTTATTCACTTACTTATTTGTTTACTTATTATTTTTATGTCCTGCCTTAATTCAACTGAGGAATTAAGGAGCCCTCCACATTAGTGTTGTCTGAACAGCGAAATGGACTACATTGAGTGGGAGTGAGTTCCCTGTTCCTGGAGGTGTACAAGCAAAGGTCAGCAACAGCTGGAAAAGGATGTTGTAGAGAGGATAAACATCAGAAGAGGGGGACTGGCCTATGGGATCTTGGGGGTCCTTTAAGACCCTGAGATACAAAAGAATGGAAAGAATGGGCTCTGGAAGCCTCCAGACATGGATGGATTGGGCAAGTCACAGTACTTCTCTGAGTCTCAGTTTCCCTGTGGGTACAGATTTATGACAGAATTGTGAGAATAAAATGAAGGGAAGTAAGCAAAGCACTGAGAGCAGTTCCTATATATAGAAAGTGCTGGAATGTGCCCTTTTTGGAGACAGCATTTTCCCCTCTTTGATTTGCCATCTTCTGTGATGCAAATCATTCTGTCTCCCAAGACTCTCAGGAGAACATACGCAAGGAGGATTTCCCTCTTCTGAAATTTCTTAAAGGCAACTTCCAATAACTTTCCTGTTTTCAAAAGAGAGTTACCAAGCAGAGGGCCAAGGCCAGTATCTTCCAAACCCTGACTTGCCATTGTGGTATGCAAGGGCTCAATGCTATGATCATTTCATGGAGGCAGAATCTGATGTCCCCGGGGACTTGGCCAATGGGTTCTGCAGACTATTTGAAAAGGCCGAGTTACTTCCATCAGCAAACAGGAAGTCACTAATAAATGACAGTATGTACCACAGGGAGACTCGATGCTCCTGTAGGAAGCTGACATCCTCATGGCGGATGGCCTCAGCATTCTGAACCCCCCATCGGGCAGCCAGTGACTGAGACACTGAAGCATGCCTGAGGAGACTGGCGAGGGCAGAGGCAGAGAGAGAGATGGGTACCCCTGCCCCTCTGAAGGCCGGTGCTCTTGGTCCTGCTGACCATCAGGGGCGCCTCAGGAAGTTTAAAAGATACCAATGTCTGGAACCACTCCCAGAGAGCTGAAATTGCTTCGGAGGAGAACCGATGCTGAGGAGCCCTGCTCTAGGCACGGCTCACACCCAGCCACCAGGAGAGCCAGAGAGCCTTGCAGTAAATGCCCAATGGATTTACAACCGGCTCAGCTCTCCCGGATGGGTTGATATTTGTTCCACAAACACACAAGGTTGTTTGCCTGAAACCCTGAGTCAGTCATCAAGGGCACTCCCAGCATGACTCCCAGCATGAGTGGCTTCTTGATGAAAATTGATTTTTCCTCCTCTGCTGCGTGTCATCTGCAGTAGAGAGAAGGCATGGCTCCCGGGCCCAGAATAATCGTGCCTCTGGCAGACTGGGCAGCAGAGAGTGAGCCGGAGACAGAAGGCAGCTCACGGACCTGCTTGCATCCCTGTTGGCTCTCGAATGGAGGACCAGACACTTAAGCCAGATGAGCATGTCTCATTCCCGCGTGGGCTTTTCTTTCCCAATTCATACGGTGGTGTCAAAACAAGAAACGAGGCTTATACAGTGTAAAACATGCTACAAAACACTGTATTACAACGCTGATGACAAGCAAATGCGCTACAATATTCCCCTGAGTCTAATATTTTTTAAACATGTATTAATGCTCACTTTGTGCCAGGAACAGCATTTGACACATATTATCTCCTAGGATTCTCACCACGTACCACGAGGCAGATGCTATTGTTCCCCATTTTTACAAATGAAAGGTTGTCAGGGGGTTCCAGCCAGTAAATCAGGAAGGAAGTCTGCCCCGGGGCAGGAGCCCTCAAACCCCCTTCTCCTTCTCAGTGTGCCCAGGATTCCAGCATGGGAACCTCCCACTTCGCAAAAAAAGGATGGGACTCTCTGGCTTCAGATCTACTGAATTTCCTCCCAGGGCCACCCCAAGGTAAGTCAAGACACACAGAAACCCCATACCAACCTGGTCTCCTCAGGGTGAAAGCTACCATGACTTCGATATCTGTATCCAAACAATGAGAGCGTTAAACAGTGCGCGTGCTAGGCTCCCTTCAGCACCTCTGTTCCAGATGACGTCATTCCAGGTGGCCCCACAGGGCCGGCACTGCTGGGGAAGGCAGCCAGCCCGGCACACAGAAAGAGGGGCTCGGCAGCCAGAGTCTGGGTCTCATCTCTACCATTTCTAACTATGCCGGTGGGGCTGGCCACGGGACTTCTCTGAGCTCGGGCTCCCCTTCCGCAGGGGCCATCAAGTGAACTCTGCTTTTCTCGTGGGGTGTTATACATATATGACCTCACTGAGTGCTCATGCTGCATGGTTAGGAGCTCTGCAAATAATTAATGTCATCTCATGTCCATGGCTCCCTGAAAATGGCTCATAATTAGGGTCTCCATGTGGTTTTCCACTTGCCTCACAAAATTCCCCTTCTGGAATCACCTTTTCTACCTTCAATGTAGAGTAGAAGCAGCTCAGGCCAGGCAGCCAAACACTAAGCTAATTGAGTCCGTGGGTGTGACCAGGACTAGCCCCTGCTGCTCTCCTCCCACCTAAAAGGAAACAGGATGCAAGTCATCTGTGCACCTGACGCTCCAAACCCAGAGTCATGACATCCAGCATGGAAAAAAAAAAGCACTTTGATTTGTGGATTTATTTATATGGTAAACTCTTATAAACTTTAAAATTCCTTATTGAAAGAATGGATTTTTATGTAATCAGGATTACCTTAAAAATAAAGCAAAACCAAGCTTTACCACCATTCTGAGGTTATCCAGAGAGCCTTGGATAAATTCCCGGCTGCCTACTGAGGAATATCCCTTACTTTTAAAACTGGGATATATTCATTAAAGGCAAACCACCAAACACAGAAGTAGCCATAATGTGGATTTTGACTGAAGATTGTTAAAAAATATAAATCCATGGGACCTCCTGCCTTGCCAAGACTGCAATGTTTCTTCCTCTCTCCCCATCATCTTCCTATAATAACTTACCTGCTCTATATCCTATTTCTTTAGGCAATGGTGCCCAACTTTGGTTGTACGTCGGACTCACATGGAGCGCTTTCAAAAACAGTCTCCCACACTGCGGCCAGATCCCACCCCAGAGAGTCTGATGTGCCTGGTCAGCAGTGAGGCCAACACTCATTACTTTTCAGATTCCCAAGGTCATTCTAATGTGCAGCAGTGTTGCAAATCCCTGTGTATAAGTAATTAGTGCCAGAGAGCTTTCCTCCCAAAGAGAAGGTGTATGGTTTTTAAGGGAAATTCAAAGACAAATTTTCAACCAAAGGGGAGCTGTGAAATGGGAAATTCAGAGCACTTGGTGAATATATTTGGTAGGCTGGACTTTATCATCCTACCTCAGTTCCTCTTCCGCTCAACCCCGATCCTGGCGATTAGCCCACAGAATTGTTGCCTTCTCTACTATGCATGAAATCAACCCAACCTTGGAGGCACTGACTCCTCCAGTTTGAAAGAGCAGGATCAGTCCTCTATTTGGGTCCAAAATGTCCCAGCCAATGGCCTGAATAGACTGAGCACTGACTCCCAATCTCAGGGGACCCAGTTCGGTCCCATATACTCTGATTTGCCATCTCCCATCTCACTGCACCAGTACATGAACGTGTCTCTGTTAGGCCCTCACTTTATACATTCCGGCCTCAGTGGCCATCATAAGGAGATCCAAATGTCACCAACTCCACAGACAGTCACTGGGAACCTCACTATTGCACCTGCAAGGGTCAGCTGAGTCTAGGAAAGGCACCTCCGAGGATGCTAATGAATCCTTCCTCCTGTGGTTTCTCTGAACCAAGGATGACTCAGGAATAATTCAGAGCCACATGGTGTAGAGCTGGCCTGGTTCAACCAGACTCTAACAGACCTGCAGAGAGCTTTGCCAATGTTCAAGGACAAGGTGATAGAAGGCTGGTGCTGTAGGACTCCCCAGAAAAAGGGGGACTTTCCCCTCACAAACATCTTGCCCACCCTGCAGCGCCGACAGGGCTCACTACTGACACCTTTTTCAACCTGTGGCCACTGGCCTCCAAGCTCTCCTGCTTCTCCTCTATAGCTAAGATCAGCACATGACCGCTTGGATAGAGTGCAAGAAAGAGAAATAAAAACTGGCAGGTGGTAGAGTTAGGGCTGTGAAATTTTTCCCAGCCCCAAACCTTTCCTTGCCTGGGCCCTTACAAAAATGTTCATTTTTCTTATTCCATCCTCTTTATATCCAGACTCATTGGAGGCCTGATCTCTGTTCTCGTAAAGACATAAGAATCAACCACTCATCCAAAAATAGACTACAGGCAGCTTCCCAACATTTGGAACAAGCAGCTCTCCCTCCCGGTGTCTCAGCATAACGGAGTCTTCGAACTCCTACCCTTTACAGGCTTTCTCCTTTTCTTTACTTCCAGAACCTTCCTCTTCCCACATATTCCTTGATTGCCTTTTGGCAGAATGGTAATAGTATGGCATCCATTGTTTGACTTTTCCTCCCTTCGGTTGGGTTAAGGTCCGAGGCTCCTATTCCCATGTGGTCTTCTCTTCTTTGGGTCTACGTCATCCCAGAATACTTTATCCCACCTCATGTCACTGAAGGCAAGTCTTCTCCTCCCTGCAGCTATGTACTGACTTCATCTGATTCTCAGGAAGAGATTTGAAAACCAATCTGGACTCCAATCCATACAGCTTCCTCCAATCTAGCTTTACCAGCAATAGACATGATATTTTGATCTTAGTTGATGAGTAGGTCTATGTCTCAATGGGTTTTGAACATAACGAAGAAAGAGAAGGGCTTGGCCATCACCTCAGGGATGCCAAGCCACTAACATATAAAGATATTGTCACAAGTGAGAGTCATTAATTCCATGATGGGTATTGAAAGGACCTAGGAAATTCCTTCCAAGCCTCATTTTTTGGTGTCATAGCATTAAAGACAGAAGGATGGGTGCTATATTAAATTAAATAACTACCTTTGCTGTAGGGCCTCAGAGTTTTTAATAATTCTGATGTACATTGTGACTCTCCAAGCAAATGACACAGCATTCAGATTTTTCTAAATTGACTTGACCACACCCTTATCACAAAACACCTGATAATATCTTACAGAACACAGTGTGGGACACCCAGAGAAAGAGAGTCCTGGAAACCTCTGGTGCTCTTTTCTTTTGAAGCTTCTATGAGGGGAGCCATGACTAAGTAAGAACCACTGAGGAGAGAGCCCAGCATGTCCCTTCTCTGCATCATCCATACTGCTCCTGTTGTAGAGAAACACCAAACCGGTCCCCCAGCCTCTCCGTCCTCTCTCCTTCCTGCAAACTAGTCTCCATCCTGTAGCCACCTTTGCAAAATAGAAGAGCAGACAGCTTTCTTAATATGATAAAGAATATCTACAAACCCCCTATAGTTCATATCCTATCAATAGCAAATATTGAGGGCACCTGGGTGGCTCAGTTGGTTAAGCAACTGCCTTCGGCTCAGGTCATGATCCTGGAGTTCCGGGATCGAGTCCCGCATCGGGCTCCAGCTTCGCGGGGAGTCTGCTCCTCCCTCTGACCTTCTCTCCTCTCATGCTCTCTCTCACTTTCTCTCCCTCTCTCTCTCAAATAAATAAATAAAATCTTAAAAAAAAAAAGTAAATATTGAAAGACTTCTCCCTAAGATTTAAAAAAAAATGAGACAAGGATGTTCACGAACACACCTTCTATTTAACACTGGGCTGGAGACCCTAGTTCAACTATTTGAATCACTAAGTGAATTTAGCAGGGTATCTAGAAACAAGGGCAATATACAAAAATCAAGTATACCTCTCTGAACCAAAAACAAAGAATTAGAAACTAAAACTGGAAATAAAAAATATGATAATAGAATCAAGAATTTGAAACTTAGGAATCATTCTAAAAAATTGACCTCCATGTGGAATTGTTGAATCACTATATTGTACACCTGAAACTAATAGTGCATGTTAAAAAAAAACAACAACTAAAAATAAAATAAAATTAAAATATTTTTAATTAAGTAAAAATAAAAAATTGACCTCTACACTAGAAGTTACCAAAAAAAAAAAAAAATAAAAAAATAAAGGATATTCCATGCTCATGGATTGGAAAATGCAATACTGAAAAGATTTCAAACTTCCCCAACTTGGTTTGGAGATTATTATTTATTACAATAAATAATATTATTTCTGGGTTCTCCAGTTTTGCAAGGAGGAACAAGTCACTCAGTCCTCTGGATTCCTATCACTTTGCTCTTATCCTTATTTTAGCCTTATCACACAGATCATAATAGTTACTTGAAAAAGATCATTCTCTTTTATTACGTGCTGAGCTTTTGAAACCGGTAACCATGCCTAGTTTATGTCTGTGCCTTCAGTGCCTGGCACAGCACCTGGTACAAAGAAGGGCTCAATGACCGTCAGACACATGGATGGACAGACGGACAGAAAGACGATACACCTAGAAAGCTCCACAGGATTTCACTGGAAGTTCTTTGGCTGTCTTCAAAACTGTGCCACATTGAACAGAAGGAGTTGAGGCCATTCCAAGACTGTCTTCTCATAGCTAGCTGAATGCTTTTCTTTCCAGGCCACACTGGGATTGAGCCAAAATTTGGTTATCCATTGTATAAGGTATAATTATTCAATATATTCATCCACTTTATTACCATTATTCCAAGTGTTCTGGAACAGTCACAAAAGCCACTGTCCCTTAGGCATGTAGGATAAGCCAGGCATTGGGTTAAGGTTCTACATATATCTTTTTAAATTTAGTCATCCCAACCACCATCTGATAGAAGGGTTCAATCTCCCTTCGGGATGTAGAAATGGAAGTCTAAAAGGTTGGGTTACCCGCCTTAGATCCCACAGCCACAAGCTGCAACCGAACTCAGGCCTGGCAGACCTCCAGTCTATGCTACCTCTCAAATATCAGTCAGAGCCAGAATTTTTCAAGCACCTAAGAGGAGTCAAATATCGTGCAACCCTCACTTCCCAGATATGGAACATTGCGGCTCAGAGAGGTTTGGTAACTTGCCTATAGCTGCACAGCAGTCCATCACCAAAGCCTAGGCTCTGCGCTCTGTTTGTTACCCAGCCCCCCACCAGGACAGCTCAGCTGTCTAAGAACGAGCAGAGGAGCCACAGCGGCCGCAGCCCAACTCCAGCAGAGGGTGCAGGGAAGCTCAGCAGTTAGAACCCGAGCCTCACCTTGACCCGCAGGGGCTCCTTCCGGTGCCCAGACGCACTCACGCTCACTAACTTCTTGGACCCAAGACAGGTCGGCGGGGAACAAGGCACAGCGTCCAGCACTAGTCTTGGGAAGAGGGGAGCTTCTCTCTAGAACGCAGCAGCCCAGGGGAGTGGGTATCAGGCAGAAGGCTGCTCCATCGCGAGGGGCAGTGCCTCCCAGGAAATGCCTTTCCATGTGTGTCCGCCGGCAGCTCCCTATCTCTGTTGAACTTCAGGTCCTCCTCAGGGCTTGGCTGCCAGATCCTGAGACTCTGATCAGCAAACACAGCAGCTCAGAGCAGGTCCCGAGAGGAGGGGCCGTTGACGGGTTTCATTCCAAGTCAGGTAGCCCCGGGTAGATCAGGACTCAGAAGAACCCTAGCTCCAGACAGTGCCAAAGCCCTGGGTGCCTTCCAGCCACTATCCAGCCATCCAGTCTGGCCTTTTAATCCCCACACCGTCCCCAGCTCACTTATTTACTTAAGGCCAATTCTAGATGCCTTTACAAATATTAACCTATTTGAGACCCACAACAGCCCTCAGAGGTAGAAACTGTTATTGTGCCCAATGTGTGGATGGCAAAACCAAGTCACGGAGTGGTTGGTAGGTGCTGGGATTTGAACTGAAACCACCCGATCTCAGAGCCTGCGCTCTCAGGCCCTCTGGCCTGCGGCCTCTGTGGCATTTCACTGGAACTTGGGTCCTGATGCTATTTCAAAGAGGTCAAGGGAAGGGAAGGGAAGAAAATAAATAAAACAAAAGAGAAGAAATTTTGGTGCCAAATGCCTCAGAAACTCTGTCTATAGTGGTTTGAATGTTGGCTCCCCAAAAGATATACTCACGTTCGAGAGATTGTGATTATTTGCAAAAGAGAATCTTTGCAGATGTAAATTAAGTTAAAGATCTCAAGAGATCATTTTGGATGATCTAAGCGGTCCCTAAATCCAATAAGTGTCCTCGCAAGGAGCAGAAAAGGAGAAGACACGGACAAGACTATGTGGAAACAGAGGCAGGAATTGGAATGATGTGGACACGGGCCAAGGAGCACCGGGGGCCACCAGAAGCCAGGAAGGACCCTCCCCTGGAGCCTTCAGAGGGAGCACAGTCCTGTTAGCTCCTTGATTTTAGACCTCTGACCTCTGGAACTGTGAGAGGACAGATTTCTGTAGCTTTCAGCCTCCAAGTCTGTGGCCATTTGTAATGGCCGCCCCAGGAAATCAGCACCCTGCTCCGGGTCACTTCCTCCTGCCCGAGTCGGCATCACGGGAAAGGAAGGAATGTCGGCTTCACTCCACTCAGTACCTCATGGGGAAAGCCGGCAGGTGAGCGCCTGTGCGCCCGCCGGGGGCATAAGAGCCTCCACGGGGCAGACCGCAAGGGAGGAAGGCAGGCAGTCCCCAGTGCGGGGCAGGCGGCTGGGAGGCAGGTTTTGCAGGTAAGGAGTGAGCAAGTTGAATAGGAGTTTCCCGAAGCAACCTCATTCAAAATCTGCAGTTGAGTGCACGCTGTCCCCAGAGAAATGAGCCTGGGCTCAGGGATTCACAGACTGACCTCCCGTGCATCCCTCCTTCCATTCTGGATCACGGGAGATTTGCTCCCCGGCAGAAGCCAAGGTCGTCAGGAGTCAGCGAGTCCCAGACCCACACGTCACAGGTGGGGAAAGTCATGACCGCACAGCTGACATCGCCTGAGGTGGCACCGCTCATCCTGGCCCTGTCAGAGCTGGAGCCCAGTCTCCAGACCCTCAATCCTTTCAAAGGAACCAAGCCTCCTCCCCTCATCTGACCTCCTCTTCACAGAGATCCTGCGGCAACTCTTATCAGAGCTGAGCAGCCCTGAGCCCAAGGCATTCTCCAGCTAGAGTTCCCATCCCTCCTCCCGAAACTTAAACTTCTCCTTGTTTGCAGAGTGATAGCCTCCCCACGAGGCTGCTCGGACGCATCCTGACAGCAGATGGCATGTGGTTATATAGTAGACCCTCTACAGCAGATGTTGGTCGATTGCTCATTGCAGGGAAGTACCCAATGAACGAGCCCACTCGCGGCCTCGCAGCCTCGCAGCCTCGTTTCTCTGCAGTCTGCCCCCGGCCACATCACTTTCCTTCAGTGACTTGATGGGACCGCGTCCCTCCCCCCAGGTCTCTGCACCTTCTCCTCTGCATGCCTGAATCCCCATGCCTTCACACACCTCCGCTGAGTTCATGCTGTCCCCTCCTCCAGGGTCAAAACATCACTTTGGCAGAGGCTTTTCCTTTTCAGTACCTCAGTGCTTTTTCTTTTCAGTACTGATCCTAGTTTGTAATTTTATTTTTATGTGATTCTTTTGCATTAGTGTTCACCAGTCATTAAACAAAAAGTTCCGTTAGGGTAGGAACTCAGTCTGGCTGGCTCACCAGTGTCTCACCTGCACCCAGCACATAGACCACACATGTAATTCATTCGTGGGTTCATTCCGCAAACATTAATGAACAAAATGCTGAGCCAGTGAATAGACAAAAAAGTAGGAATAGACAAATAGACAAAACCACCACCCCTCCGAAGAGAAAAGTCAAATAGATGAGCTACGGTCAAAAATCATCTTTGCTACCTCATTACCCTCTTTTCTGTGCTTGCCTCTTAACCCTTTCAGCCCTGACCAGTATTTCCCCAAAGGATGAACTGGAAAAAACTCAAAGTAGTCACAAATGTAACTGGTAAACAACTCTGGAAAATGAACTTCAGGGCAGTGATGCTATACAATCATCTAGAATGAAGTTTGGGAATTGTCTTTACAATTCAATTAACCTCGGAATTATTTTAGAAATGCAAAAGAGAGACTATGTTGCCAACCAAGAGGGTTGAGCAACTCTTCTCCAGCCCTCCCCACTCTGGGAAGAATAGTCCTCTTACCATGAAGCTGCTACATTGGTTCCAGATACAAGCACGGATCAAATCAACAGGAATCATCCCCCACCCTCCCACATGCTCTGCCTTCTGCTATGTGGTCTCCTGCCAGAGGAAATACATCGCAGTGTCTGCAATCATTATCCCACGTACAGCCAGAGTCATGGACTGTTTCCTTGGAGAACTCACAACACTCGTTAGCATGATTCAACAAACATTTACTCAGTACCTATTAGATGGCCAGCTCCGTAGTAGGCTTGTGGGAAATTCAGAGCGGTGATGGCAACACAATAGCAGTCTAGCAACTAATACACTTGAAAAGCCTGCAGCTACCCCGTACCAAAAATCTTCTCTATTTCGGAATGCTCATAGAATACAAACAGCTTGCCTATGTGGCTATGCGTCACAGCAGGTATATGAGACAGAAGGGTCAGATCTGCCCTCCTCTCGTTTAGTAGGTTAACTGCTTAGGTTCCAGAAGCTTTGACTCAAGGTTGCTTGGCTAACAAGGGGCACAGCTAGAAATTGTGGCGCTCATGAAATGTGCCACTCAGATCTCCAGCTGCGGAAAGCATTGTTAATTGACAGCCCCAGCTGCCGCACCTCCCAACCCAGCACACTGCCTCACTGAGGCCACGCTGCCCGCGGACTTCTCCTGGCTAGTGACTACTCACAGCCACAAAACTAGTTCAGGCCCTTCCTGCAAGACTCAGAACTCCTCCAGTGGATGACTTGGGCCACAAGAATCCTAATTGACTTGGAGGAGGCTTTCTTAGAAGACTCTCCCGACCCAATTCCCCTTCCTTTCTGCTCTCCGTCACAGATGTCAGTCCTGCATCATGGTCTGAAGACTCTCCTTGCTTCCTCCTGCTCTTACCTCTTGATCCTTCCCACGTATTTCTCCAAATAAATCCTGAGCAGACCAATGCCATCTTGGAATCTGCTTTCTGGAGGACTCACCCTAACAGAACTAGAATCCAGACCTTGTCATTTACAAGGCGACCCTCCACCAATAAAGAGAGTCCATTTTAAAATACATTTGGAAAGTGATGGGGTAAACCCGGTATCACTGGACTTCCTAGATTTAACAAGACACTGATGTGTAACTGACTCCTCAAAGTACAAAACTACCACAGAATCTAGTGGCTCCCAAATTGAGTTGACAACAAGAACCTTTATTCAGTTCTCCTGAATCGGAGACTGGAACGTTGGTTTTCCACAGACCACAATTTGGGAAATGCTATTAAGCCCCACTCTCCAACAAATAAACACTTATCTTCCCTTGGCATTGTTAAAGGGCCTCGAAATGATGGTTTGATACTCTTTCCTTTTGCTATTCTCAAATATATATGCAATAATATTGTGATAAAATAGGTAGAAAAAGCAAGCAAGACAGGCAACCCTCAAACAAGGTAATCTTCCCTGGAAGACTAGGAAATTAATTATCTTTTACATTAAAGCTTTCTTCCTATTTTTAGAAAATGGTTTGATTTTAATTATTTAAAATAGGTTCATCTCCAAGAGACTAGTAAACTGAAAAGCTTTCAGACATAAGCAATGAATCCTAAATTGTCTACAGGTTTTAATTTTGAACCTGTTTTTCCTGCAGGCATTTCTCGGTGAATTCACATTAAAATGGTTCCACTCAATGTCAAAAGTCAGTGCTTGGACCTCAGCAACTCTTCGCGATTCAACACTTGAATGCAAAGGGAACAATCCGGGACACAAATCGTTCTAAAGCTTTTCTGCAAAATGCCTGGCAAAGCCAAAGCTCACAGTGTTTGAAGGCTAGTGGGAAAATGCCTTTCTGTGCACCGAGGAGGTAGGTGTTCCTTGTGTAAACAGTTAGGTGAGAGTCACCTGAGAGAGTAAACTCAGGTCATTTCGGGGGCAAGAGACCTACAAATAAATCTCTATGGGACTCGGTCTTCTTAAACTTCACCAGTTTTCCTTCTTCTCCCTCCTTGAGAGGTGCAGGACATTCTTGGTAAGATGTAGTGGGGGGAACCAATTGCTTTTTGTGCCCCGCTGGGTAATAGGCAAATACCATAGTAGGCACCTTGTGAATGTGTCATTTAGCCCTTCTAATCTTGGAGGTAAGTAGGACTATCACCCCAATTTCTTTTTAGATGAAGAAACAGAGGTCCAGAGAAGGCAAGCTACTGGCACAAGATCATAGACTTGCAAGTGACATTTCTTAACATCTCTTAGAATTATGTTTGCTTCTGTCCTCTGTCATCTCTTGGTTCTTTTCTTCTTTCTTCTACATACTTCTCTGTAACTTTTTCTTCTACATACTTCTCTGTAACTTTTCAATGAGACCCTTAAATTACTTCGATAGAAGAAAAAAAATTTACTACAGTAGAAAATGTGAGGCAAATTTATTTTTACTAAATATTTGTTGAAAGTGCAGATATATCAGTCTTGTATTACTGACTGGTTATCTATATTAGGCCACAAGCAGACACAAAAGAACCAGAAAGAATTAAATTCCTTTCCTAAAATTGCAATATTCTATTTTGATCTTTTTAAAGATTTTTTTATTTATATATTTGACAGAGAGAGACAGAGAGAGAGAGAATGAGAGAGGGAACACAAGCAGGGGGAGTGGGAGAGGGAGAAGCAGGCTTCCCACCGAGCAGGGAGCCCGATGCGGGGCTCACTCCCAGGACCCTGAGACCATGACCTGAGCCAAAGGCAGCCACTTAATGACTGAGCCACCCAGGTGCCCCTAAAGTTGCAATATTCTAGAAGAGAAAATGAAAGGCGTTAATAAAGCTACTATATATATATGTAATTATAATATATATATATGTTAATAATTATAACATTATTAGCATCTATTAACATATATAATACTGCCTCCTATCTTTTTCCCAACTTGGCCATCCAGGGCACTGCGAGCTTTGGTGGTCTCTGTTCATCCTTGTGCTCACCAGATTGGAAAGACAGGGCTGAGCTTGCCTGTGACTCTCATAGGCCCCTTCTCAGAGGTCGGGCCATTCTGAAACCATGTGACCTCAATCATTGGTCACTCAGCAGCCTGGGAGGTGACCTGTCGTAAAAATGATGGTTGAAAGGATTTAACTTCAAGTCCGACAGAGTTGAGATGCTGGTAGCAGGGGCAGAAGCCCAAACTCGCACAGGGAAAGACAGCCTGCTGAGGTCCCAAGGAGGGAACGGCAAGAAGGCTTCAAAAGCTATGAGTCAACAGAAGCCCCAGTTTAGAGAGGGACTAGAAAGAAATTAATTGGTGGTGGTAGCAGCAGTTGACACAGAGACACAGGGGCTGAGTCTACATATGATCAAACAAGAAGGAGTCAAAGGAAGCTTGGTGCCCAGGAGGATTTCGGGATTCCTGAGCAGATGGGAACCCAGAACAGGACTCCAGTTCCTGAGCGACGCTCCCGTCCCTGAGAGGGGCGCTATACTGAGGTTTCTGCTCATCCACAAGGTTGCCTGCTAGAATCCATTCCACATGTAACAATAATGATAATGATAATCACAATCGTAATGGCGATTATTAATTTGAGCATTAATGACACGCCAGGACCTGAGACACTTTTATATTCTTATCTCATTTCATCCTCAAAATAACTCTGTAAAGTAGCTACTATTATCCCTACTTTACAGACAAGGAAACAGATACAGAGAAGTTAAGTGATTTGCCCAGAAGCAACCACCCTACGGGTAGTGGAGCCAAGATGTGCCTCTGACACCTTGCTCTTCACTTCCATACTTCCTTGTTTCATTCTCCCATATTCAATGTATCCGTAGAACAATCTTCCCTTACTAGAGGTAACCTGCACGTTATTTAGTTCTGTGCAATCTCAGAGAACCCAAATCACGCTAACACTGAACCACAACAGGGAAATCATCACCAAAACTGGCTATAGGACAAGTTTCTTTCTGGAAAGTACTATCATCTTCTGAAAGATCCAGGAGAAATAGGACATCCTCATGCAACAATTGCAGCACAGTAAAAAGTGGATGATTTTGATTCCACATGGTTGTAATATTCTGATAGGCTGAAGGTGCATCCGAAAGTAATTACCATCGCCGCCACTCTCACTGTCTTCCCAGGCTCCCGGAAAGCTCCTGAAGATGGACAAGTTAAGTTCACTTTTCTTGCCCTCAGCATCCCATTCAGTGTAGGTATCTAATTAATAATATACAGCATGCACTGAAAAATTTTTAAAATGCAGAATGTACACTGGATAAAGCTTAGCAATTCAGCCCCATGCCTTCCCTCTGCAGGAAAGCCGAGGGCCAGATCAGCTCCCGGTCACACAGATCAGACTTGGGTCGGACTCGGATGGAACCCGAGACCTCTGCCTGTCAATTTGACACTGAAGCTACCTTAGCGTGTGACCTTTCTTCTTGAATGGAACAGTATTTTTAAAAAGAATTGTTATCTGGATTAGACTATTCCTTGGTTCAGTCCATTAGGATAGAGTGAACGTTATCAAATGTCCTTTGACAGTTAAGAATCTTGTACTGGGGTCATCATTTAACCAACAATGAGCAGGTATAAGAAAGGGTAAGAGAGTGCGTCGGAGCTGACCTCTGATCTGCGTTACAATAAATGTAAGCTCTCCTCAGTTGTCAGTGGCTCCCTGGAGAATCGGTTCAGAAGGTTTCAAAGCTGTGGTAGATTGCCTGCGTCTGCAACGGGCAGGGTAGAGAACAGTGGTGTGTGTATTTACTGACTCAACTCCTGAACAGCCCCTGGAAGTTGACTTTTTAAAGCTTGAATACTACCTATCTGTTTTATTAATAATCACCCTCTTCTCTTAGCAAGCAGGAGATCAGAAAATGCTGGGTGGTTGGGTGCAAGTGGATGAGATGTCACGGGACTCTTATTTTGCCTTAGAAAAGTCCCTGCTGTTTATTTGAAGGGTCAGCCTGCAATCATCTTTTATCTAAAAATATCAGTGCACTTTCCAAAACTCAGAGGGCAACATCTTAATCGACTCAGTAAGTAATACTGAAGGACCTGGAAAATCTATGGTGAGAAAGTAGGGCAACGCACTATGAGATGGAAATCAGCTGCTCCTCATAGCTTTCCCAGGATGTGGCCTTCTCATTGAACTTGCCCCATAAGGAGTGTGGGCCCTCTTCTGGGGTTCTGTACTTAAAACAACCGGGTGAGTGCAGAGCAATTTTAAAGCATGTGGATGGCTCACTAGGGACATCCCTAATGGCATTTATCATAGTGTGATATCAGGTTCCTGGTGGCATGGCCAATGGCCACCTCTGACCAAGAGGTTATTTTTTCCTATCCTAATACACAGGTATATTTATTTCTTTTCACATACTCAACTGGAATTGCAAGGTCGTATGAGGGATACTTGCCAAGTGAAATGTGAACCATGTAGAAGTCCCTGACCCCACGTGTCTCTGCTTTGGTGGATTATTTTCACATTTGCTTCCCCCGCCCACATCAGCCAATTTGGGGGATTTTTAACCTCATCATCTTCTCCATTTTCCTTTTGGCCTCTTCTGCTGGGCATCCTCATCTCTACAGATGAGAGGGCAGGTGAAATTAAAATTGATGCAAAACAAATAGATAATTTCATAATTGGTTTGCTACTCTCATACTGTTCATGAAGCAAGAGTTAAAATTACTTGTGTTTTTAATTACCATATGCTTCTTATCTTCCATTACCATGGATACGCTCAAGGAGCTGTGCTGACTAGGGTGTTTATGAAACTGCACTTTGCTGAGCCTGTGGGCCTGCCCATCACCAGCAGGTTCCATACCCAGCAGCCTCTCACAGACAACTGACTTTCCCACAACCCATTTCTGGAACTTCAAGGGTCAGTAAAACCAATCTAGAATCTGCTGATTTTTGTCAAAGTCCAGGGCTGTATTTTCCAGTGTTGAGGTTGAGCAATGATTTTCACCTTCCTGTTTTTTCTAACATTTTAATTATAAGACGTTATATAGGCAGTTCAATTCCTCTCTTATAATGAACCTGGAAAACCTTACTATGCCAGAAAGGAAGAAAGTGCTCAAAAGCTAATGGGGATATGTCAAAAGGACACAGGAGCCAATCCGAAGGGGCTCCCTTGAGTATCAAAATAACCCAGGAATGGATTATAACCCATTAAATAAGTAACCCATAAACCCATACTGGTGCTAAAGAGGGGGAGGGGGTTGGGAGAGAAAAGGACAAGGGAAATCTCTTTTTATACACAGAGGTGATAATGGAAAAAAGGATCATAAATCACCATTTTGCAATCCCTATAGTGATCATTAGTTAGCTAAGAATCATCCACGGAGGCTAAAACCATTGGATGAGAGGTTGTTGTGAGGAATCTGGTAGACACCACTTAACCAACTGATTGCACTTACCCACAATAATGAGCCAATGGATATCATGTGCCTTCCCCAGTGGTGCACTGAGGGCACATCTGTGTGCTCCTCTGAAAAAAGAAAGTTCACCCTGCCTCTAATCATGAAGAATTAATCAAACAAGCATAAATTGAGAAAAATATGCAAAATAATTTGTCTTTATGAATGTCAATTTCATAAAGACAAAACAAAAAGGTCAGGAAACCACCCTATACTAGAGGAGACTGGAAACTTCATGACTAAATGCAATGTGTGAAACTCCCTGCTTGGATTCTGGGACCTCCCCCCCAACAAAAGGCTTTTAATAGGTATAAAGGGCATTACTGGGACAACTGGAGAAATCTAATTTTTGCAATATTGGATGATAGTACTATATCAATAGTATCAATAGTACTGTGTCAATTTCCTGAGTATAGTGGTTATACTGTGGTTGAGTAAGAGAGTACCTTTGATCTTAGGAAATGACGAATGATAAATTATTTGATTATGTACCATGATGTCTAAGACTAACTCCCAAATGGTTCCAGGGGAAAAAAGGCAGAAACTACAACAATAAAAAAAGATAAAGATAGAGAAAACAGATGGCAAAATGTTAACTACCCTATCAAGTGTCTGTTGCGTTTATTACGTTGTTCTTGAAACTCTTCAGTAGATTTGAAAATTTTTGAAATAAAAATTTACAGGAAAAACTGAAAAAAAGAAGTGAAGAAAACAGTTGCATTTGGGCAAGATTGAGAGAAAGGGAGGTGGGCAGAGCACACAATATTCTAGCTTTAGATCTGAGTGGTATTTACCTGACTTTGTGATCATTTATTGAGTTGTTACTTTCATTTTGTGTACTTTCCCCCATGTTGTTCTACAAAAAGTTGATTTTTTTCCCAAGTATTTTTATTTTATTTTTTCAGTGTTACAAGATTCATTGTTCATGTACCACACCCAGTGCTCCATGCAATACGTGCCCTCCTCAATACCCACCACCAGGCTGGCCGATTTTTTTTTTAAGATTTTATTATTTGACAGAGAGAGAGAGATCACAAGTTGGCAGAGAGACAGACAGAGAGAGAGGGGGAAACAGGCTCCCCGCTGAGCAGAGAGCCCGACGCGGGGCTCAATCCCAGGACCCTGAGATCATGACCTGAGCCGAAGGCAGAGGCTTTAATTCACTGAGTCACCCAGGTGCCCCAAAAAGTTGATTTAAAAAAAAAGTCTTTATTCAACTATCTTCCAAATATTATGACTCCCTTTTTTACCACCAACACGTTCATGCGCACAAACACACACACACACGCACATTCACATAAGATCTGGGTATTGCCTACTATGTGCCAGACACTGAGAGATGTGCTAAAGAGACAGAAAGAGTGAAAACCTGGTCCCTGTGTTCTGGCAGTTCATAGGCCAGTGTCAGGCTTCACACACACATACACACACACTCATGCACACACAAATATAATGCAATGTGATGTAATATGACATAACATGTCATGATAGAATGATCAAGTAATCAGAATAAACATAGAGGAGAAAGCATGCTTCTCCAAGGTTATGGAAATTCATGACATTATGAAGACTGAAGGATTTTGACAAGAGGAGAAAGTACTTTCTGCTCCGGTTTGGAATACTGTGTTTACAGGATCCATTAACGGTTCTGGGGACAACCTTTCGTGATGGGTTTCAGAGTCATCCAGAGACCTCCAAGCCAACAGGTTGGGGCAGCTGGACCTATAGCCTTTGCTGAAAGATGCTCCTCCTCCCTAGGGAAAGGTCAACCTCTGCCAGAACAGGTTTAGAAGGGCCATTGGCTTAATCATGAAGAACCTGGGGCTCAGAGAAGTGGAATGATGGGTGAAAATCAGGTCATAAGTGACAGATCCAGGGCCAGAACCCAGCCATATCCTGCTTTCCTTGGTAGCTGGCTCTTTGCTTCCTCCACTAATACATCAACTTGGGTGGTGCTTTGTTTTAGCCTGTAAACTTCTTGAGGGCAGGATTCATCCCATTTTCATCATAGTAGCTTCACACTCATAAGCGTGACATTTTGCAGACAACAGGTGTTGGAGGAATGTGTTTCAGAGACTCTAACCCACTGACTCTACAGATAAGGGAACAGAAGCCCAGTGAAGCCGTAAGTTGCCCAGGGTCCTAATATACTTGCTGAAGGATCTGATTCTAAAAGCCAGTTCTCCTCTCACCTAGTGCTTCCATTACACCACTGCGTTCCCACTTCAGCCATTTGAATACCACCTTCAGACAATGCCCAAATCACATCTCTCCTTTATCATTAATCGAGGTTTTTTTTGGTTGTGTTATGTTAGTCACCATACAGTACGTCATTAGTTTTTGATGCAGTGTTCCATGATTCATTGTTTGCATATAACACCCAGTGCTCATGACAACACATGCCCTCCTTAACACCCATCACTGGGCTCACCCACCCCCCCCTCCCCTTCTAAAACCCTCCGTTTGTTTCCCGGAGTCCATAGTCTCTCATGGTTTTTTTTTTATGAAATTAGCTAACCATTTATTACTCAAATAAATTTATAGTAAAATAAATCTGTATGTTTTATTTTAAATGGTAAACTAGTAACAGATGCCCTCACAGAAAGTAACTTTAAAAATAAATTGGGTGGGCTCTTTCCATATTTTGGCTATTGTGGATATTGTTTTTATAAACATTGGGATGCAGATGCCCCTTCAAATTACTATGTATCTTTTCGATAAATACCTAATAGTGCAATTGCTGGGTTTAGGGTACTCTATTTTTAAATTTTTGAGGAACCTCCACATTGTTTTCCAGAGTGGCTGCACCAGCTTGCATTCCCACCAACAGTGCAAGAGGGCTCCCCTTTCTCTGCATCCTCGCCAACATCTGTTGTTTCCTGAGTTGTTGATTTTAGCCATTCTGACAGGTGTGAGGTGGTATCTCATTGTGGTTTTGATTTATATTTCCCTGATGCTGAGTGATTTTGAGCATTTTTTCATGTATCTGTTGGCCATTTGTATATCTTCTTTGAAGAAATGTCTGTTCAGGTCTTCTGCCCATTTCTTAACTGGATTTTTTGTTTATTGGGTGTTGAGTCTGATAATTTCTACAGATGAACATAAGGAAAGGGAAGGAAAAATAAAATAAGATGAAAAAAGAGAAGGGGGCAAACCATAAGAGTCTCTTAACTCTAGGAAATAAACAGAGGGGTGCTGGAGGGGAGGTGGGTGGGGGATTGGATAACTGGGTGATGGGAATTAAGGAGGGCACTTGAAGTAATGAGAACAGGATGTTATCTGCCAACTGATGAATCACTAAATTCTATCTCTGAAAATAATAGTAAAGTATATGGTAATTTTAAATTAAAATAAATAAATAAAAAATAAATAAATAAAATAAAAAATAAATTGGGTGGGGGAAACACTATTGTTAAACCATAGCTATAACTGATTCTGAATATGAGGCTTATTCTCATTCAAAAAAAGACTTGAAAAATTTGAGAGAGCTGTCAGACATTTTCTTTGACAAAAGTGGAAATGGAAGATAATTTTAAAGAGAACAGCTTTCTTCATGACCCAATGTTATTTAATGTCATGTCCCCGTGCCGTAAAACCACTGCCTGTGTGAACAGCAGTGTTAAGTCTGGAGTCCATTAATTGGAAAACAGTTCACTACCTACCCAACCCTGCACTGCCCATACTTAATGTGTTAAATCTCTGGACTGGTGAGATTATAAAAAACTCCAAAGAAAGATGGAGATAATAATATACGATAGCACACATTAAATTCTGATGATGACACTACTTGAAAAGAAATCTGTGGATGGAAGGAACTTTGCCAGACTCTGTTCAACCTCAGTCTAGAAAAAGAAAAGACTATATAGTCTCTGCAGCTCTGCAGACAGGCCTTTGCTGCGGTGGCCCTATTGCAGGCAGTCTGACAGTTGGCAGGGGGATTTGTGAGGGTTTCTTAACTTGGATCCTGCTCTAACTGCCTTCATCTCTGTAACCCACAGGGATTTATTTTCTCACAACAGGTGTGTGCACAGTGAGGGAATTTCAATGGAACCAAGAGAGGTCTAAACACGATGCAAATCTGACCCACAGTAAACACCCCCCTTCAACCTCACAAAGAGGAAGTTGCGGGAAAGCGAAGCTGGTTCTTGTAAATGATTTCCTACACGCCTCTCAGGAAGAGCTCGGGCTGCGGTGATACTCATCCACTAACTGTGCAAAATTTTGGTGGGGATTTTGGTACACAAGACTCTGGTTATTCAGGAGAGCAGCCTCCCAGAACCTTCACTAATCCCCAGATTCGTAATGGCCGATTGACCTATCATTTTGCCCACAGAACGTAATAAAAGATGAGAAAAGTGCAAGTAGTGTCTCCGGAGCCTGCGTGGGAGTGACCACCAGGGCAAGGATGACAGAACCACAGTGGGGTGGTGGCTGGGTGTCACCTCTCCCATAGCAGCGTCATGGAGAAGGCCTTCTCATGAAGGCAGATTTAGACAGGACCTCCACCCCAGGTCACTGGAGACCCCTCTCAAACAACTAGAACCAAGACTATTCAGAGCAGCATACGTTTACTGAGGTAAGTCTCACCACGTGCCAGACCCTGGCAAGGGTGGTACAAGCACCACTGCCTTCATCCCAAGGCAACCCCTGAAGTGGGCACTAGCATCATCCCTATTTTAAAGGTAAGAAAATTGGGGTGCCTGGGCGGCTCAGTCGGTTAAGCATCCAACTCTTGATTTCGGCTCAGGTCATGATCTCAGGGTTGTGAGATCAAGTCTGGTGTTGGGCTCCATGCTGGGCATGGCGACTGCTTAATATTCTCTCTCTCTCTCTGCCCCTCCCCCATCTCCCTCTCTTAAAAAAAAAAAAAAGATAAGAAAACTGAAGAGTCCCAGTGGGGACAGTAAGTGGTGGAAGGGATTCCAACCCAGTCAGTCCCTCTCGAGATTAGTCACAGTCCTGTTCAGCCCATATCGTAAGGGCCCACTCATTGTTATGCTCTGCCCCTCCTCTTTATCTCTAAGGCCCAGGTCAAACGAATGGCTCCTTCCCCTGCCCTCCAGAGGGCTTTATTGATATATGTTAATCTCTTATGGTACTGTTAGTTGATTTACTCATGTAATACAAATTTATTAAGTAACTTTATAGATATCAAGCACACATGAGACAAAGATAAATAAAACCAGGAAGGGATGAAGGTGTGGTCATAAAAACATAAAAGGACAACACATGGGATCCTTGTGTTCTGTATGTATCTTGACTGTGGTGTTGGGTTCACAAACCAACGCTGGTGATAAGACTTTATAGAACTAAATACACACACATACATATTCACACACACACGCATACAATGAGTACAGGTAAAATTTGGGAAATCTGAATAAGATTGGTGGATTATATCCATGTCCATACTCTGGCTGAGATCTTGTACTATAGTTTTGCAAAATGTTACCATTGGGGGAAACTGGGTAAAAGGTACAGGAGATCTCTGTATTATCTCTTACAACTGTGTATTCTCTACATTTCTCCATAATCTATAATTATCTCATAAAATATCCAATTAAAAAAAGAAAGAAACTCATGCCATCTAGTAGGATAAATAAAATAGAAGAGGCACAGGTCTAATGGTAGGGATGACTCAGCTATGTACATACTTATCTTGCCCACTAGACTGTGGTATCAGGTAGGGGTGGGGACCATGTCTTTTATAAATACCACGGCCATAGGGAAAAAATAGCCAAGTAGGTAGAGCTCTCTTTCTTGTACCCCCCACTCCCCAGTTCTCACACTTGACTATATTCTATGGTACCTGACCCCCATCTCAAGATGGTACCTAAACCTCATCTCAAGATGGTACCTGACTCTAATGTCAAGATGTCCAATGTACTATTGACATTTTCCCTTCCCTGCATATCAACCAACAAGGGCAGCTCTCAATACCATGTTCCCAATTCACATATAAATGACAGAGGCATCCTGGGGCAGTAGAAACGAGGAACAGTAAAGGGACTACAAGCCCTAGAAAGTGGAGACCCAACTTTTTATTTACCAGTTTAAGCCCCCCTTGACTCAGGCTTCCTTTCTACAAATGGGAAGAAGTAGTCATATTTTGACACCCATCTCTCAGAGTTGGTATGAGCTCTGGCAGGTAGGAAGTGCCTGGTTCCCTGTAAAATATACAGGATCTGAAACCAGAAGAATTGAGTTCAATTCTTAGTTCCACTGCTTGCTATGTGTGGTTGTGGATAAATCACTTAAGCTCTCCTGTGTCCAGTGTCTTCAATTACAAATAGTGATAAAACTTGTTATCCTTCCTCATGTCTCTCTGAGAGCACTGGAAACTCCCAGAGCACCAAACAAAGGTCTGTCCAGCCCTGCCCAATTCATCACTGTCTCCCCAATACTTTGCATGGACATAGTGCAGAGTACTTATTAAATATGTGTTGAGGGACGCCTGGGCGGCTCAGTCGTTAAGCATCTGACTTTGGCTCAGGTCATGATCCCAGGGTCCTGGGATTGAGCCCCACATCAGGCTCCCTGCTCAGCAGAAAACCTGCTTCTCCCTCTCCCACTCCCCCACTTGTGTTCCCTCTCTTGCTGTATCTCTCTCTGCCAAATAAATAAATAAAATCTTAAAAAAAAAAAAAAATATATATATATATATATATATATAGAGAGAGAGAGAGAGAGAGAGAGAATAAGTGAATGGAAGAATTAAATCATGGGCCTCTAGTGAAATGTTTTATTGGTTCCAACCAGCTCTTAGTGCTTCTCAAGCCAAGACCCTGGAAACTTCCAGAAGATCTCTATCCAGGATCTCTTCATGGCCATCTTTTAACTCCCTTTCCTAAGGCCACAGTTAAATTCCAAACTCATCGCCGGTCATTGCACTGGCATCGAGTCATCCTCCATTTCCCCCAGAAACACCCTGCCTGCATATGCATCACTCTCTCCAGCTTGCTGTTCTCAGCAGTGAATCAGGTCAGGTGAACGATGACTGCAGTAAGCAGGACCCAGCAAATTAGTCTTGTTCAACAGCTGAAAGGAGATACACATAAAAGGATGCCATTTCCCTGTCATTACCCTCATATCCCAGCTGTATCAATTACATTTCTTAGTTGCAAAGTACAGAACACCCCCACACACTAGATCAAATAGAAAAGGAATGACAGTTTCCAGATTTTCAGGGATGCCCAGAACACCAGACTGGAAGACAAGAAAGCAAGGAGCTATGCCTATCTCACACCACAGGCAGCCCCTAGGAGACCCCAGTTCTAGACAAGAGGACGCTGCCAGAGCCTCTAGCACTGCCCTCCCTGAGAAAGCAGTTCTATTTGCCCTTTTCCTCACCAAAATTATCCTATGCCGCACCTGCTTATTTGTATCACTGACTTTCAATTCAGAACCTCAAATGCAAGTATCTGACTAGTGCAGCCTGGTCACATGCTTGCATCCTTGCTGCAAGAGAAGCTGGAAAGGCAAGTTTGCGGTTTTTACTTGGGAAGAATTTACAGATGGAAAAGGAAGTTGAAAGTTGCAGAACAGTTAAAAAGAAAAACAAAGTTCCATTCTACCATGGAACTTACAAAAAACTTCTATGAATCACCGCCCGGCTGCCGTGATATTAGTTAATCCAAGAATCATTTCTGCGGGGCTCCTGGGTGGTTCAGTGGGTTAAAGCCTCCGCCTTCGGCTCAAGTCATGGTCTGGGGGTCCTGGGATCGAGCCCCGCATCGGGCTCTCTGCTCAGTGGGGAGCCTGCTTCCCTCTCTCTCTCTCTGCCTGCCTCTCTGCCTACTTGTGACCTCTCTCTCTCTGTCAAATAAATAAATAAAATCTTTAAAAAAAAAAAAATCATTTTTGCTCCAAAAAATTAAACATCTTGGAATATTCAGGCTTTTGTATGCAAAAGTAAGCATTTACTAAGAATCTGTTGAGAAACTATGATGAGAAAACTTTTTTCCAAATTTCATTAAAAGGTAATTTACAAATCAACAAAATCCTGGATTCATATTCAAGTGTTGATGGAGGACTCAATACTCCTGTCTAACCCTATCATCATTTGTAGCAATTATATAAATAAAACCATTCATTATTCATGATATACACATTGTGTCCATTTCCAGGAAAAAAAAAAAACAGTAAAAAGAAATTATCAGACAAAAACATTGGGTAGAAACACAGTGAGGTATAAAGGTATAAGAGAGCAGTCAGTAAAGCTTCATAAAAAACAAATCCTCTCAAACGAATCTAATTCAGCTCTCTTACCAAGACAAGTGTGGAACATCTAGAAGAAACAATAAAAGTCATCTATTTTTATTTTGTCATGGTTTGGGATTCTGCCTTGAATAACGTGGGTGTCAGTAAAGTAAGATACTATCAGTCAGCCCACCCAGCTCTTAACCAGAAATATAATTTTCGAGAAAAGCATTAAAGTAAGATTTCTACTAAGACAAATGATTCTTTCACAAAAGCCAATGTCAAGATTTTTTTAAATACAGATTATCTTTTACAATCAAAGCCAAAAATCCAGTTTATATAACAAATAAAACTTTGGTTGCCCTTTGGATATTTAAATAAAGAAGTGTTATTTCTATCCATGAAGCCTTATCACTCAAAGGTCACTTGATTTCCCCAAAGGATTAGTACAGTTCTGACTGTCGCTGACGTAGTAGAAAGAACACTTTTTCATTAAGCCTCATACCTCATCTGACAAATAGATTCACTCTTGGGGCTGATTTGTCATTCAGCCAAGCCATTGTGCCCCAAAATGAGATTGGTTGTTGATGCTTCTTGACCTGACTCATTTCCATGATATAAAACCAGGCCCCCCAGACATTCATCTTTTTCACTGCCTGCCATTTGCTGATTATCTAGGATCACAAGCAAATTGCAAAACTTCTCTATGTTCCAGATTTCCTACCATTCATAAGGGGAAAATATTGATATCTACCTCATAGAGCACCATGAATATTAAAGAAATTAAGACATGTGAAGTACTCAGAATAGTGTCTGGCACATAATATATATTCAACAAATGTTACATATTATAAGCCCCATATCTTGGGATCTCGGTGTGGGGGGATTTATCCCCCATAAATTCAAAATATTTTTGATTTTAGAAGGAGAGTAAGTGTTAAATAATTTCCCATTCGAGTCTGGGCCAGCATTCCATAATCAAATGTATTAATATTTCTATAGCAAAACTTGTGACTGTTCATATTTACTAGGATAAAGACAATAAGCAGCCTCATGTCAGGTTCTACAACAAAGATTCTGAGCCAAACCTAGAGAAAACTGTCAGATTTCAGAGCCATATCGATTTAGGAATTGTGAATACAGGATTGTGGGCCAGGTAGTGACTATTTATAGCTTATATTCTGCACAGTTTGCCTTATTCCATTTCTGTTCTGATATCTAGAGTCTTCCAGATATCTTGGGTTTCTGATCCAACCCCATATTGCCTTTTTGCAGCCTTGACCTAATAGTTGGCAAGACTTCCGTCCCCAACCATAACCTGAACTTACATCCCGCCAGTCTAGCCCTCCTTGTGATGACCTCCCAGAGCTAGCCCCAGCTCAACACTCCTGCAGCGTACACTCTGGTCACCATGCACAGAAGCAGGCAAAATGAATGGACTGACAATTTCCAAGACATATGGACATAGCTTTTGTCCCAAAACCCAGAGGAAAGTAGGTCATCCAGATTACTAAACATAGCACTAACCTACCTTCAGGGGGAAGTCATGCAAAGAACATTTAATGAAGTCACAAGATAGATTCTCTCTAATTTGCAGAAATATGTGACTGGCATCCCAAGTCTGAGAACATTCCCAAAGCCTCCACCAGTGGTCACCCCACCACCCTAGCAAACTCTAACACTTAGCTGTTGAAGTCCTACCCTGGGTGTTGATTTATAGCGTATTGTGTGCTATAACTGCTGACTACCAGAACTTACATGGCAATAGTAAGAAGTCGGTGGGAACTTGAACACCTTTTCCGGCACCCCCCAGTGAGAGCTGGGCAGAGCCGGCTTCATCACGGATATGTGACCTACACAGTTGCCCTGGGAGCCACGCTCTTAGACAAGCCCTGTGCTGACTTCGTTGCTCTGGTTTTGCCATCTTGAAATCTTTAATCATTTTTGAACAAGAGATCCTATATTTTCTTTTGCAATAGACCCCACAAATAATGTACCCGGTCCTGGAGCTTACGTTTCTAAGGATGGCATTCTATTATTTTCAGAGAGGGTGTTCCAGTGTGTTGGAAAATCAGACAAGCCTATAGGTCAATGTTTTCCAAGGAAGAGGAGATACGCTCTGGAGCTTGGGCAAAACCATCCATTGCAATGCAGAAAAGAAGTATTAAAACTTCTATTTATATATATTTTTTCTCATCATTGTTCAGCTTTATTTTTGAAGACTGTCCCTGCTATCCTTTACTCCTTCCATTTCATAGTAATATAATCAATTTTTAGCTAGGCTTATACCCACAGAAGTTGCAAGATTACATTTCCCAGCATCCCTTGCAGCCTGGCGCCTTGAAGCTGAATGTGGCTATGTAATAACTTAACTAATAAGATTGTCGTGAATGTGATGTTGTAACCAAGCTCCATCCTTAAAGACAAGGGTCATGCTGCGCCCTGTCTTTTCCCCCGTTCTGCCACTTGGAACATGAATAATTCAGCAGGCCCTGTAGATGAGTGAAACACTGTCAGAATGTCAGAGCTACAAGGAAAACAAAAACAGGGTCTTTGGGCACACTCATGGAGCAGAGCTATCCCAGCCCTGGACTGCCTCCTTCCTGACTATTCCATGAAAGAGAAGTCCATTTCTATCTGTACAAGCCACCGTTTTTAGTGTCTATTACACACAGACAAACCAATATCCTAACTAATATACTAATATCTTTAAAGAGGAATATAATTTATTAATAACAAATAATAGTAATGGAGCATATAACTAAAACAACCTAAAGATTTCACTTCCAGAGAATTGAGCTTCAGACATTCCACTGAATTTTAGATCAAAGTCAAAAGTTTATCTTATATAAACAAATAGGCATACAAAAAATACCAAAGAAACAACCTAAAAAGCACCATATCACACAGTCCATTCAGTTTTGACAGTGGCTGTGAGAAAACAGTTAGAAGAATGGGACACAAACTGAGAGGAAAGAACAGGGGCCTGCACAATCTGCCTCTCTTGTCCAGTGTTCCTCATCAAAACCATGAGACACAGAAAATGATTTGTGTGACTCTCAATTCTCCCGGGGATGGCATATAACTAGTACCATTCTAGTTGCATAGCGGAAAAAATGCTTTATACATGATGCCTGCCTCCGAGCACCAGGACTTCATCCTCTCATGGTGGCCTGGTTGAGTGTCTTGATTAGTTGAACATTCTATTTAACTGAATGTTTTCACTATCTTAATCTCAAATTTAAGTTTCCTCATCTGTAAAATGGGGATGATACTAGTTAGTACCTTATAGTTGAGAGGATTAAATGAAATGGATGGGCAGTGCTTAGCATAGGACCTGGCATGCGTTAAGTGTTCCACAAGAGTTACCAGATCTTATCATCATCATCATATCATCATCACCATCACCATCATCATTACTATCATCATCACCATCATCATCACCACCACCACCATCACCATCATCACCACCACCACCACCATCACCATCATCATCATTACCATCATCATCACCACCACCACCATCACCATCACCACCACCACCATCACCATCATCATTACCATCATCATCACCACCACCACCATCACCATCATCACCACCACCATCACCATCATCATTACCATCATCATCACCACCACCACCATCACCATCGTCATTACCATCATCACCACTATCACCATCACCACCACCACCATCACATCGTCATCGTTATCATCATCATCACCATCATCATCACCACCACCACCATCACCATTACCATCATCATCACTATCACCATCACCACCACCACCATCACATCATCATCACCACCACCATCACCATCATCATCATTACCATCATCATCACTATCACCACCACCACCATCACATCGTCATCGTTACCATCATCACCATCATCACCACCACCACCATCACATCGTCATCATTACCATCATCATCACCATCACCATCACCACCACCACCATCAACATCATCATCATTACCATTATCATCACTATCACCATCACCACCACCACCATCACATCATCATCATTACCATCATCATCACTATCACCATCACCACCACCACCATCACCATCATCATCATTACCATCATCATCACTATCACCATCACCACCACCACCATCATCATTACCATCATCATCACCACCACCACCATCACCATCATTACCATCATCATCACCACCACCACCATCACCATCGTCATTACCATCATCATCACTATCACCATCACCACCACCATCACATCGTCATCGTTATCATCATCATCACCATCATCATCACCACCACCACTATCACCATCATCATTACCATCATCATCACTATCACCATCACCACCACCATCACATCATCATCACCACCACCATCACCATCATCATCATTACCATCATCATCACTATCACCACCACCACCATCACATCGTCATCGTTACCATCATCATCACCATCATCATCACCACCACCACCATCACCATCATCATCATTACCATTATCATCACTATCACCATCACCACCACCACCATCACACATCATCATCATTACCATCATCATCACTATCACCATCACCACCACCACCATCACCATCATCATCATTACCATCATCATCACCATCATCACCACCACTACCATCACCATCATCATCATTACAATCATCATCATCACAATCATCATCATCACAATCATCATCATCACCACCACCACAACCACCACCACCATCGCCATCATCACCACCATCATCATTATTATGCCTAGATATCTGATTTTTAAAAGAATATAAAATAATAGATTAGGCTTCTCCTAATCATAATTCATCTTTTTCTGCCCTTAGGAGTACTTTCAGAATTTTGCCAGACCTTAGGGAAGCCTGGTATTAAGCTGAAACATATGAAGTTGCCTGTATTCAATTATATTTGACTGACTCAAATGGCAACTGCTCGGCTATTCTTGAAGCAGAGCCACGTTCTACCATTGGCAGTTACCATATGCTGCCTGGACATTTTTATTTTACGTAAAGAATAGATGGAAAACAAATCCTCTCCACAAGGAAGCCCAGCCTGGCCCAGTAAAGGAAGGAAGGAAGTCCAGGGAATAAGACAAGGTAGAGGGTGCCAGGGGTGGCAAATAACCTCTAAGGACCAACCTCCCTTTCTGTGCTTTGCGCTCTTGCTGGGCTAGATCACTGTGCCCCATACCCTCTCCCAGCCTCCAGCCTCTGCACAGCTGAGACTTTCAGGGCCACTCCGTAGTTGCCTGAGGAGTCTCTGCTCATCTTTCAACCGCCAGCTCTAGTGAGAAGGGTTCTCTCCACCTGTACACCCCCTCGGTCCACTCAGGGTCCTTGTGCCACCTCTTGAGCAGGATTCCACTGGAGCACATCCACTCTGAACTGCCACTCCTGTTGGTCACCGTGTGACTCCCCCTGAATGAGAGCCCCTTGATGCCCAAGCCTTATCCCATGCCTGGCACTGAAGGGGCACTCGTGAAATATTTATTGAACTGAAAAGAAGCTAGTCCTCCACTCTACTTTTACCCAGGGCTCTCTCTAAGAGACACACTCATCAATGAGGGTGCAGGCTATTTTCAGGGACTCCAAAGCAAAGTCACTTCACTTTCTCAGAAACTGCTTCCAACAGTCAGTAACCTCTTCACCCAACAGTGTTCATTCTTCAGCTCTCTCCTAAATGCTTTCTGCTCTGTTCTCAGATTATGCCATGAGTTTTAAATGCCTCCACTCTAGCTGAACCTCCACCTTCCACAATGTACACTCCTCTTAGTCCTTAATAGCCCCTGACACAAATATAAATCGAAACTTAGAAAGTTTGGACCTCAGCCTTCGCATTTCTAGGAATTCATCCTAAAGTGGGATTGCAAAAGTTTTCAAATGGGCAAAGTTGAATATAAAAGGATGTTTATTACAGAATTATTACATTAGTCAAAAATAACTTGGAAATAACTTGACCAATTAAAGGAGCAAGATGGCAGAGGAGTAAGAGACCGAGATATCATCAGGTCCCAGGAGTTCAGTTAGATAGTTATCCACCATTCTGAACACCTACAAACTCAACAGGAGATCCAAGAGAAGAAGAGCAGCAATTCTAGGAACAGAAAATCAACCACTTTCTGGAAGGTAGGACGTGCGGAGAAGTGAATCCAAAGCAACGGGAAGAGAGACTGCAGGGGGAGGGATCGGCTCCCAGCAAGTGGTAGAGCAGCACAGCACAAAATCGGAACTTTCAGAAGTCAGCTCCACTGAGGGAGGTCGCTCTAGAGGCTAAGCACGGGGTGGAGCACTCGCGGGGAGTGTGGTCTCGGGACCCATGGGGACACAAAAAGACCGGGGGTGTTTGAGGGTGGCAGAGCTCCCAGGTATCAGAGCAGAGAAGCCAGCTACAGAGATGGAGCCGAGAAGTGGGCTCTTAGCTTGGGGTTACCTTAAATCGTGATCTAAGGCACATTTGGGCCACTGCTCTTCGAGCAGGGACCCCACAAGTGGCAGATCCGGGGAGACCCCCTCCTTCCTCCTCCGGAAGGAGCGGCGCGGGAGCGCACTGCAGGAATCTGCTGGGTTTGGAGACTCCAAATGAGGCTGTGCACCAGAGACAGAAATGCTCTGTCACAGGCCAGGTGAGCTGGGAGCGCGGCTGGAGACCAGGAAGACGGGAAGAATTGACTGCTTTTCTCAGAGGGCGCACTGAGGAGTGAGGCCCTGAGATCTCGGCTTCTACAGGCCAGAGATTGGGAGGCCGCCATTTTCATTCCTGCCCTGAAAAGCTGTACAGAAAGCGTTCAGGGCACAAAAGCTCCCGAGAGCGAACCCGAGCAGATTACTTAGCCCAGCCCCTGGCAAGGGCGGTGTAATTCCGCCTGGGCAAAGACATTTGAGAATCACTGCAACAGGCCCCTCCCCCAGAAGATCAGCAAGAACATCCAGCCAAGACCAAGTTCACCAATCAATGAGAACTGCAGAACTCCAGAGCTGGGGGAAAGCAACATATAGAATTCATGTTGTTGTTTTTTTTCCCA
>CM052900.1:10978288-10998839 GCA_028534135.1 Potos flavus
AAGACACAAAGAAATGGAAAAACGTTCCATGCTCATGGATTGGAAGAACAAATATTGTGAGAATGTCTATGCTACCTAAAGCAATTTACACATTTAATGCAATCCCTATCAAAATACCATCACTTTATTTCAAATAAATGGAACAAATAATCCTAAAATTTATATGGAACCAGAAAAGACTGCGAATAGCCAAAGAAATGTTGAAAAAGAAAACCAAAGTTGGCGGCATCATAATTCCAGACTTCAAGCTCTATTACAAAGCTGTCATCATCAAGACAGTATGGTACTGGCACAAAAACAGACACGTAGATCAATGTAACAGAATAGAGAGCCCAGAAATGGGCCCTCAATTCTATGGTCAACTAATCTTCGACAAAGCAGGAAAGAATGTCCAATGGAAAAAAGACAGTCTCTTCAACAAATGGTGTTAGGAAAATTGGACAGCCACATGCAGAAGAATGAAGCTGAACTATTTCCTTACACCACACATAAAAATAGACTCACAATGGATGAAAGACCTCAATGTGAGACAGGAATCCATCAAAATCCTTGAGGAGAACACCTCTTTGACCTCAGCCACACCAACTTCTTCCTAGAAACATCACCAAAAGCAAGGGAAGCAAGAGCAAAAATGAACTATTGGGACTTCGTCAAGATCAAAAGCTTTTGCACAGCAAAGGAAACAGTCCAACAAAACCAAAAGACAACTGACAGAATGGGAGAAGATATTCACAAATGACATATTAGATAAAGGGCTAGTATCCAAAATCTATAAAGAACTTATCAAACTCAACACCCAAAGAACAAATAATCCAATCAAGAAATGGGCAGAAGACATGAATAGACATTTTGGTAAAGAAGACATCCAAATGGCCAACTGACACATGAAAAAGTGCTCAACATCAATTGCCATCAGGGAAATACAAATCAAAACCACAATGAGATACCACCTCACACCAGTCAGAATGGCTAAAATTAACAAGTCAGGAAATGACAGATATTGGCGAGGATGCAGAGAAAGGGGAACCCTCCAACACTGTTGGTGGGAATGCAAGCTGGTGCAGCCACTCTGGAAAACAGTATGGTGGTTCCTCAAAAAGTTGAAAATAGAACTACCTTGTGACCCAGCAATCGCACTACTGGGTATTTACCCTAAAGATACAAAGGTAGTGATCCAAAGGGGCACGTGCACCCAAATGTTTATAGCAGCAATGTCCACAATAGCCAAACTATGGAAAGAACCTAGATGTCCATCAACAGATGAATGGATAAAGAAGATGTGGTATATATATACAATGGAATACTATGTAGCCATGAAAAGAAATGAAATCTTGCCATTTGCAACGACATGGATGGAACTAGAGGGTATCATGCTAAGCGAAATAAGTCAATCAGAGAAAGATAATCATCATATGCTTTCTCTGATATGAGGAATTTGAGAGGTAGGGCAGGGGGTCATGGGGAGTAGGGAAGGAAAAAATGAAACAAGATGGGATTGGGAGGGAGATAAACTATAAGAGACTCTTAATCTCATGAAACAAACTGAGGCTTGCTGGGGGGAGGGGGAGTTGGGATAGGGTGGCTGGGTTATGGACCTTGGGGAGGGTATGTGCTATGGTGAGTGCTGTGAATTGTGTAAGCCTGATGATTCAGAGATCTGTACCCCTGGGGCAAATAATACATTGTATGTTAATAAAAAAAATGGGAAATAACTCAAAAACCCATCACCTGGGGACTAATTAAATAAATTTTATACATACAATGGGATCCCATGTGCTCATCAACAATGACAGCGCAAGTATGCATTTATTGAATTGAGAAAATACCACCAGACAATACCTAAACATAAACTTTAGTAGTTCAGGGAGAAAATGCAAGAAAAGGATTCAACACACAGGATTCTATAATGCTGTGATGACATGAACCACAGGGACCACAGCACTTTTTAATGCTAAACACCTCTTTTCAACCACCCATCTGATAAGAGCACTTTCCATGTATGCTGGTAATGTTCATAGCGAAGTAAGCTGCAGAATAGCATGTATAATATGATGCCATTTATGTAAAAAAAATGCATAAAAAGATACCCGAAGGGATTTTTTAACAAAAAGATTGTCAGGTGGGATTTGGCATTAATTTTACTTATGTTTATATCCTTTTCTATATTGATTTACATTTTTATAAAGGCTGTGTATTATTTTTCTGTTCACTTCAAACTGTAAAGCTCTTTTTGTTTTGGAAAAAACTAGCATGTGGAATAAGGAGGCTCTCATCAAATACCAGTAAATAGAAACTGATGCATAGTCCTTTTTGAACTCTGCAAGATCTATACAAATGCCATGAATAAAGCAAGAGCCAACTTGCTAAACTTAATTTACTAAATGTTATATTGCACAAAAATGCCCTAGCCTGTTCTCTGACTACTCACCAAGGAACTGATGCTGCTATTGATGTGACCACACACATTAATGAAGTCCTGCACAGTTTCAAAAGGCTTTCACTTTCAATGTCTTATTTGACCTTCAAAACTAGATACGTGACTAGTCCCCCAAACAGAACTCCCCAAATGTCCGTCTTGTCCCCACTAGGCAACATTTTCTGGTTAGGGTTGGCATAGTTGTTTGTTGGATGGATAAGTGAGTAGATGGATGGATGGGTGGATGGGCGCCTGGTGGTTAAGCGTCTGCCTTCGGTCATGATCCCGGAGTCCTGGGATCGAGTCCCGCATCGGGTTCTCTGCTTGGCAGGGAGTCTGCTTCTCCCTCTGACCCTCCTCCCTGTCATACTCTTTCACTCTCTCATTCTTTCTCAAATAAATAAATAAAATCTTAAAAAAATAAGAATGTATTCTTATCCCTCTTAACAGAGAAGAAAACAGAGAAGTAGAGGTTAAGTGATGTGCTTAATGTGACATAGTGAGTAAATGATGATGTCAGCGGTTGGAATCATTACCCAATATGTTTTCCTAATCAGCTCTCTTTCATCCAAAATGCCCCCTAAAACCTGTTTTCTTCAGGAGGAAATACTTCAAAATCACTGACATATACTTGATCATCAGGAGTTATAGTCAAAATATCGATGGCTTGGGAATTGACCTATCAAAATGCCACCAAGCATGTCACTGGTGCAGGATCCTGAGACCTCCCAGGCTGGAACCCATTAACCACTGGATGTGAATGGATCCTGGGTGTCGGAAAGGTACCCAGTGGGCTCAAGATAGCAGGTCCTCAACTACTGGCATGAAACTATTTCATTATTTTAACAAGGAATGCAGCCACACAAGTGCATAATGGTTGGCTATAAGCCTTGCTGCAAACCCTCCACAACATAAGTGTTGTTACTCACATGAGAAATTCTGCTCTCTGCCTGCTCACAGCACAGCCCTCACTCCAGGCACTATTTGCAATGCCACTTAAAACCTTCATCCTAATGAATCCAATCTGCATGAATAAACAAAATCAAATGCCACTCTTTTCTTCTGAAAATTATCCCGAGCCTAACGGTGGTAGAGTATCAGGGCAGGCGCCTGGAGGGAAAGAAAAGATCATTGCAACGAGGGAGAAAATGCACTAAAATCTAAAAAAAAAAAAAAAAGAAAAGTGCATGAGACAGAGCACAACACAAAAGACCAGTTCTAGTCACAAAGCCAGAATTGTCTGAATACACACATGTTGTTTAAGTACATTTTTGCTCTCAGCACCAGGTAAGATTCTGAAAGGCAAGAAGACTGTCCCTGACCTCAATCTGTTCATAGTTAAGGCAGAAGGAGAAGCATCTGTAAGGAACTGTTATATAAAGTGTGAAGGTCAGAGAGGACAGGAGTTCTGTGGAATTCAGAGGAGGGAGAGTTTATTTCCACCAGCGGAAATCCAGGAAGACTTCCTGAGGAAGGTGGCCTTCACCCAGATCCTCTTCAGAATACCAGTGGCATTTGTACTTGGGGAGGAAGGGATATGTGCCACCAGAGATCAACACTGGCCAGTCTTGAAACAAACATTATTGTCCAAGACATTTGCCAGCAGAATACGCACAGTGGACATTGTAGGACACTTTACCGACTGTGTCATTTCCAAATGCATCATGGTTTCTCATGTCCCAGCCTTTACTCAAACTGTTCCTTCTGTCTGGAAGATTCTCCCTCACCTTTGCTTCTACTTCCACATTCAAGCCTGTGCTTTCCAATTCATCCTTCACTTCTCAGCTTAGATGTACTTTTTCTAAGAAGCCTTCCTTGATTTCCCCAAATGAAGGTGAAATATCTCTCCCTACCTGGGCTCTCACAGTACCCTGAACAGACCTCTATCCCAATACCTATAACACCCAAATCATAATCACCTATGTTGTTATTGATCAATACTTATCTGTAAACACTCTGAGAGAATAATCTATTTAGATGCATTTTCGTGAGCCCAGTGCCTAGTAAAGCACTATCCTCATAACAGAAATATTTACCAAATGATCAAATTTTTAAAAATGATTCAGCAGCAATCCTATACCAGAACCCCAAACTCGTCCCCAGTCTGAGCTGATGACGTACCCATGTAATTCTACCAAATCGCTTTGCAGATGAAAGATACAAATATGTCCAGACCCCTCTTATCCAGCTCCAAACAAAATGATAATTCAAGGCCAGCTCTGAACCACACAACTAACCTCCAAGGCCACCATGGTCACAAGGGTAGAGTTTGAGCCCCAGAGGAGCTCCCTCAGCAAATCTACGAATGAGGCCAGTGGACCTCATTCTTGCAAAACAACTGGAAAGACCTTGTCTGTCGCTTACAAACCAAGAGAAGAAAATCTGAAGCAGAAGGAAATGGCCAGAGAGAAAAATGAAACCAGATTTCAGTTGGCTTAATAGGTCAGTACAATTAAGTAAGGAAAGGCCCTAGTTTCAGAAAATGAAAGCATTTAATACTAACCCTTTATAGTCCAGCTCAAGGAATTAAGGAAATTGTCTTAGATGTTAACAATGGTTATTTCCAGTTGTATTATGAGGGATTCTTTAAATCTCCATAACTTATGTGTTTTATAAATTTTCTACAATGAATAGTATATATTTTCTCATCAGAAGGGGAAAGTGTGTCTCTTAAGCTCACTATCTCTCCTGGCCCATAACCTTCACCTACTAAACCTTAAGTCTTAGTTAACAACCCTTGAGGACTTTTTAAGGGAGACCCTTGCCCCCAGCTCCCAGCCCTTTGGCTCCAGCCACACCTAGAGAAGCCTTCCTACTAGGAGAAGGAAATATGTTACTTGGCTTTGGATGGTTTCTCCATTCTTCCTCTTCTTAGTTGCTCTTCTGGGCTGGGACCCAGCAAAATCCTGGTGTCTGGCTGTATCTAGATCCTGGACACAAGCTTCTGAGTTTCAGAGTAATCTGGTGGGTGAGACTATTTGGGGGTGTGGCTGAATCAACACTCATTGGTATGCACGGCTGTTCTGAGCATCATGTTACCTATTACAATCAAAGGTGCAAAGGCAAACTATGCCAAGAAGAGTGGATCAATCCATCAGGTTTCTTAGCCATGCTCCCTCCGACTCCCTTCAGTGACAGGACTAAGGGCTAAATGTCCTCAAACTTCAAACTCATGCTCTTCTGAGAATTATAATGTAAGACTATCTCATCTCAAAGAAAGCCCATTAATAAAATCATTTAGTTCATTTGGCTGTCTAACAGAACTTTCTGTGATGATGAAATGTTCCATCATCTACGCTGATCAATATGTAGCCACTAACCCATGTGACTACTACTAAACATTTGAAATCTGGCTAGTGCAACTGAATGGATTTTTTTTAACCACATGTGACTAATGACTACCATCTTGGACACTTTAGTTTAGAATCCCAAAATGTCAGATCTAGAAAGAACCCAAGAAATCAACTGGACATGTAATTCTCAACCTTTCCAATTGTAAGACCCATTCTTAATATCAAAGATATATTCAAACCTTTCTCCTATTAACAGAATATTTAGTATCTGTTGATTAAGAACATCATAATGACTAAAATTAACAAAACTTCACTAACATTTTAAATTACATTTTAACTCATGATGAAAATCATGATGATCAACATAAGTGATTCCATAAGTTTTAATTGCATTTTAATCAAGAAAAGCATAATGAGCAAAATCAGTAAAAATTCAATAACACTTTAAATTACATTTTATTATTTACAACAGCATCCTCGAATACATATGTAATGGATGTATGTGAGGTATGAATTTGTTCAGCCCTGAGACTTGTCCAACATATGGTTCTTAGATCCTCTCCAATAACTCACAGCTCCTGACTGCCATTTCCAAGAGTGCACAGCTCGATGTGAAAAGCAATGCCTTAGTTCAACTGCCTGGTTTGAGAGAGAGAGAAAACGGAGCCCAGCAGAGGAGAAGACCTGTCTAAATCACATAGCTAAGAAACAGTGGAGTCAGCCTGACAGCCCAATCAATGCTCTTTTCACTCTGCCACAAAGCTCAAAGAAGGGGGCGCCTGAGTGGCTCAGTGGGTTAAGCCTCTGCCTTTGATTCAGGTCATGATCCCAGGGTCCTGGGATCGAGCCCTGCATAGGGCTCTCTGTTCGGTGGGGAGCCAGCTTCCCCCTCTCTCTCTGCCTGCCTCTCTGCCTACTTGTGATCTCTCTCCTCTCTGTCAAATAAATAAATAAAATCTTTTAAAAAAAAAAAAAAGCTCAAAGAAAAGAAACAGAGCTGGAAACTCACAAGGGAGACACAGCTGGCTAAATTGAAAATACCTCTCTGTTTTCGTCCTCTTGGGAATTTGGAAGACTAGAAGGAGCAGACTTTTGCAATATCACAAATAAATTTACTGATGAATAATTACATAAATAGGCCTATGAAGGAGTTGTGAGGGAAACAGAACTAGCCCTTTGTATTTCAGTGAAATTCGATAACTTTGAGATTTTTCTGAATCTTTTATAGCTTCCCCAGTCTTTGTTAGCATCTGCGGGCATCCTTCCAGAGACAAGCATTAAAACAAAAATCACCTCTTTAAAATAAGGCATGTTTGAGAGCCCTTTTTGGTAACAGAAAGCATGACACAGAAGAAAGAGCCAAGGAGTTCTCTTCAGTTACAATGGCCACCAAGTTCACTGGGAGGAAGAGATGGTCTCAAACCCGGAGCTCTGACTCCCATTCTCTTTCTATTTTAATTACATCACACTGCCTCCAATTTCACACCCTGCCCTGTTCTTCAGGATCACTGTGGCTGGCAGGAAAGTTTACTGAAGTCAGTTCTAAGGATTTAGTGTAATTAGCTTTCAACTTTACAGGCTTCTCCCTTTGGAGTCCCATAGCATTTTATTTATTTGTTTAGTTTATTTATTTATTTATTTATTTATTCATTCGGTACATGAACAATGAATCTTGGAACACTGAAAAAATATTTATTTTAAAATTGACCACAGTGACTATGATTGTGGACTGAATTAAGACTCTAATACTTATTAACTACAGAAAGCTTGGTAATTTGTGGCACCTCTCTTATTCTGTTTTCTTATCTGTAAAATGGGGATAAAAATTCATTGCATGGTCATACTGAGAAATAGATTCTCAGAGCACCTAAGTGTCTCAGTCAAACGTCCGACTCTTGATTTTGACTCAGGTCATGATCTCAGGGTCCTGAGATAAAGCCCTGTGTCCGGCTTGTGCTGGGCGTGGAATTTGCTTAAGATTCTCTGCCCCTCCCCGCCCCACCCCCTGCTCATGCATGCACTCTCTTTCTCTCTCTAATTAATTAAAGATGATTCTCATAAATCTCTTAGCAGAGTGTCTGACAGAAAAAAGTCAATGCTCTCTCTGAGACAGAGCATTAGAATTAATCATGCTTGTGTCTCATGTTGGACTATAAACTTTGTGAAGGTAAAGACTTTGCCTTTATTTCCCAGCCACCCTCACTCCCCATAGGTGCAAAGCTCTATAGGTGCAGCACAGGTGTGTGTGTTAGTTACAAATGTCAGTTTTGGCATCAAACGTACCTGGGGATGAAGGCTCTAACCTGGCTCCAGGACTTTTTAAGGTTTTTTTTCCCTTAACATTGACAGCTTTCTTGATATCTCTGGGTCTCGATTTTCTCATCTGTTAAATAGGTTTAATCTATTAACTTGTAGCTTAATCGTGAGACTTAAAGGACCCTGGGAGGTAATGAACTCTCATAAAGGCTGGCTCTTTTCAGTGTATTCATGTGTCATCCCTGCTCCCACCTAAGGAAGCCACCATGTAACATTTATGCTAGAGGTAGCTAATAAACAAGAACCTAGGGACTGATTTTCAGTGAACTCCCTTATTTGCTCACTCCATGGAAAGAGCTTCCCCACTGCCAATAGCAGCCAGAGGCGAGTCACCATAAACCCAGGGCGTGTTGCAATATCAGACACCACAGCACACATGCCAGCTGTTTCCCCAGGAAGGGGACATTTGACCTGTAATTCTCTAGAATAAAACCAACAGTCTGTTTGCAAGGGTGCACGGTTATTCAAAACAGCTACTCACCAGAGAGGCAGCCTAGTGTAGACATCAGGCTACTGAGAGTCAGAAGACCAGAGTTCGAGAATCCAATCTCACCAGTAACTAGCTGTGTGCCCTTAGACAGGCCATTTCACTTCTCTGGACTTCTCTCCTTTTCTCTAAAAAAGGGGGCCTACATAAGGCATTCATTCTCCAAGGATCCCTGTAGACCCTCTATTTCGCTGTTCTAAGTTGAGCTAATTAGGCCAAGAACAACATGAGCACAGAATGCCGAGCCAGAAAGACCAGGTTCAAATCCCTAGGTGGTTGAATCTGATCAAGCTTCTTAATCTCTCTGACCTTGTATTTCTCATGGGCAGAATGGGGATAATAACCTGCGTGTTGGAGGGTTGGAGATAGTGAATGTCAAGTACTGGGCCATCGGAAATGTTCAGGAAGTGGTGGCTGCTGTGATTATTATTAGCATCATTATCACAGTCATCATCATTATTAATACTACCTTCTTTTGAAAGGCGAAGGCCCAAAAACATCTTACTGCATAACAATCATGTGGAGTCCTATAGGAATGTCAACTCTTTACTAGTAATTTGTCTGAAGTTAGTGCATTTCCTTCTCCAGTGTATAACTGCTATTGTTTTTCAGTGTTGTCACCTTAGCCCTTTTCATTTCCAACACTTTAACTTTAGTGCCTTCATAATAACAAACCATAAAGCCTTAGTTCATGAGGAATTTCACGTGCATTTTCTCATGGATTCCTGCACCACCATCATCGTTACCAAAAGAACTATGACATCTCCATTCAACACCTTGGGCCCTGCAGGGCTGAGCAACTTACCTGTGATCTCAACGCCCACCCGTCCAGGAAGTCACTGGGCTCGGTCCTCTGGGTAAGGCCCCCCACTCTGAAGTCCATGATTATTCCACTCCATCAACTTCACGAATTAATTTGACTTTTTCCCCAGTCATTGCCTGGACTAGTTGTAGAACATCTTCCTTTTTTAAAGCAGCTGTCCTTCTGTAGGGATTTGAAGTACAGCATTTCTTAAGTGTTGGACATTTAAGTGTTTGACACTAACTCCTGAGTCTACCCAGTCATATGCCATCTAATTTAACCACTTTTTTTTTTCCCACTGGAAGACATAAAGCAAATTTTAGATGACCTCTGTTATTAAATTCAAACACCTCAGAAAAGGCCATTCTTATTTTTGGTGAATAGGGACAGTGTTTCAGGAGAGTCATTTGGTTGCAAGAGAGAACTAACTCAAGTGAAGGGTGAAGATTATTTTAAGGATCCCCACTGAATGGAATTTTATTCAACAAAATAATAAAAACTGCCATGTCTCAGAGAGGCGGGGACTAAAGGATGGTTCTTGACCTAAGGAAACCCCAGCAGTGCTGTATGCAAAAGGCCCTGGATCTTCTCTCTAGTGATCTTCTGTCTTACTATCTTCCCATTTTCCATCTACCATCTTACCATGGAGTGGTCTGCCCTCTTACTCATCTATCCCATTGTCCTCACGCCACAGACTAGGTGCCTTACTCTTCAGTTCCCCACTGAAATTCCCTACAGAAATTACATTCCTGGCTCAACTAATTACCATTATTCCCATTTGGAAGAGTCTTTTTGACACAAGGGCACATCTTAGACCACTAATCAGCAGATGAATCTACCGCCCCTGGGTCAGGCATGGCTTGAGGTTTCAAACATGGCTGCCTTGGGTTAGGCCCTCATCTAGGGCCATTTTACTTAGAAGGTGCTGTAAGTCACAGCACGTGTCATGATTGTCACTGCTAATAACAACAGAGTAAAAATTTCCTCTCTGGATGCTCTCATTTCATATAAATCTTAAAATAAATTGTCACTTTCAGATCCTCCCTATGTTTACAAAGTCCTAACTGAATGCAGAATCTCAGAGCTGACTCTAACACCAATAAAAGTCACTTCCGCGGATACAGTCTTTTATAGTGGTGGCTGCTCCTTCACGAGCTCTGCTTGTCTTGATTGCTACAGCATCCTGAGTTGGCAGGACAGTTATTAATGTCACTGTCTGATGGAAGAAAAGCTAAAGTTTAGGAGAAATGATTGACCTTAGGCCACAAAACTAGTTAGTGGTTTATCTGGGACTTAGACCTCAGTTTCGTAAATCAACCTCTGAAGAAATAGAAAGCAACCTTTATTTTTAGCCGGTCATGAATAGTTTTTGACCGTTACTGTGTCTCGCCGGTCTCCTTTGGTCTAGATTCAGACGTTCCTGCATTCTCATGCTGCATTCCTGCAGCATCCTCTTAACCCCTGTCCCTGCCCTCATCAACAACCTTTTCGATTCATTCCTCCACAGGCAGCCAGAGAAGTCTTTCTAAACCAGAGTATTCATTAATCACCTCCGGGATGACAGGCTCCTTGCTGCCCACAGAATAGGATCTGAATTCCTTCAAAGCGAATTCAGTGTCTTGGGAGGTTCAGCTCTACCGCTTCTGTGTCTAACTGCCCCTGCTCATGACCACTCACATTCACACACATCGGCGGTGTCAGCTCCCACGCGTGGCTTGCAAAGTGCTCCCTCTCCATCTTTATGTAAATCACTGTCCACACACTGGATTAGATGGCTTTGGATCACATGATGTTACAGTGTTTTCTGTTTTATCTAATCCACTGGCAACATTAAGAAAATTCCCAGCTTCTTTTGGAAAAGTAATAGATCAAGGCAACGGTTAACTGAACCTGAGACATGGTTAATTCCTTCAAATGGGGCACACTGTCTCCAACTGACCACAATCCCTATTGTCTTACACTCAACTGGCTTTATTCTTGATTGTGATGTGCTTCACCCCTTAGATATTCGAGTTTGCGTCCTTTACTGTATGGGCTCACCACCAGAAACGTTCTTCCCCATACACGTCTTTCAAAATATTAGTTATCTTGCAAGTAATTCTGTCATGAAGTTTATATTGATTCTCTGATGGGAATTAATCTCTTCTTCCTTAAACATGTTAATTGATGCCTCTAGCACCTAAAGAACTTCACTAGATTATAACAGATTTGGGGGCAAGAACTAATTCCTATTTTCCATGTACCCTCACGCTGCCTTATACTGTATCTTACTCTTTACGGATGTTCAAAAATATCTGCTAGGGCACCTGGGTGGCTCAGTGGGTTAAAGCCTCTGCCTTCGGCTCAGGTCATGATCTCAGGATCCTGGGATCGAGCCCCGCATCGGGCTCTCTGCTCAGCAGGGAGCCTGTTTCCCCCTCTCTCTGCATGCCTCTCTGCCTGCTTGTAATCTCTCTCTCTCTGTCAAATAAATAAATAAAATCTTAAAAAAAAAAAAATATCTGTTGACTTGAACTTGGTTTAATTTAATTCAATCGGCATTTAAACGTTCCAGTACAAGTCAACTCTTCTGAGATCATATTTTCCCTTTCCTCGTCTAGACTTGAGCTTTTATTAGCGCCAGTAGCACCTGCTTCTCACCACAGGTCTTATCCACTGAGGAAGCAAATGATTTTTCAGAGTTCTATTGATTTAAAAGTTTAAGCTCTTAAATAAATCATCTTCCAAGGAAAAGCAAGGAAATTTGCTTTGGAACTGAGCCAGTCCTACTTCCTACTGCAGAGTATTGTGCAAGCCCTTCACAAGAGAAGAAAGAGAGAAATACCCAATCTCTGCCCTCAGGTGAGCACTGCAATCACCCTGCATCATGGTCTACTCACAAACTTCAAGGGCGCCTGAGGCTGGCTCAGTCGGTGGAGCATGTGACTCCTAATCTCAGGGTCATGAGTTCGAGCCCCATGTTGGATGTAGAGATTACTTAAAAATAAAATCTTAAAAAGCAAAACAAAAGCCACAAACTTCAGTTTCCTCAACTAGTACATACATTTCTTACATACATTTGCCCATGAGAACCTATTGTCCTCTTATTTCATGCAAGTTACATTCTTATGAGCTACTTCCTCATATTTTTGGATGTTGACTTTTTAAATAACATTACCATTGCATTCAACCAAGTATGTAATAATTTATCAGGCACTGTGCTTGGTTCTGGGCAAAACAGATATATCCTGTTCTGGCAGAAACACATATGTTTTGTTCTCAGCTCCTGGGAGACTCACAGCGTAGTGGGGGAAACAAATCATTTAGGGACATTTTGTCAAGTGCTACACATGACCAGCACAGATCCTTGCCACCACATTTGTTGTATATGACATGTGTGACCAATTGGACATAACTGCCATGGCTATGAATCTGATAGTTAGACTGCAAAGAAACAGGGACAGATAATGCATTCCGATGGCTGGGCTTGGGAGAAGCAGAAACACTCAGTATTGGTAGCCACAGGGCCAGCAGTAAGGCCAGTGACCCAGGACTGTCCCAGTGGCACAATCCTGCCTGAATTTCCAGCCTCCTCACTTCTCTCAGCTCCTGCTTATTATCTGATCCTGGTTCTTCTGCATTTCCATCGGTCATGTAATGCAATACCCTCTCAATCGCCCCTATTTCTTCATGTAAACATGAATAGTTTTAGGAATCATTTCTGCCATTTAAACCCAACACTGCAGCTTTTAACAATGTGTAACTTGGAAAAATGATCATAACAGCTACTTATTAATTTGTTGAGATTATCATGTGCCAGGAACCATGTTAGCCATTGTTCATGAATTACCACGCATAATTCTCACAACAATCTTATTAAATACTATTATTATCCCCCATTTTATAGATGAAGAAACCAAGGCTTAGAGAGGCCGAGTAATTTGTGCAAGGCCATGCAGCTGGTTAGTACTAGGTCTGTCTGTGCACAAAGCCTGGGGGCTTGACCACTCCAATCTTCCAGGTTCCTGTACTCTTCTGCTGGAAGTGATGCTGAGTTAGTTTTATAGATCCTAGCTAAATTAAAATTTAATGACTGGACCAACCATGTGTTAAGGGGTTTGCCGGTAAACGAGCTCTCCAGAGAAAAAGAAAGCCCTGAGTTAGAGTGCCTGCCAATTTCCATGGTGTACATATTCCCACCATGGCTGATTGCATTGGTTTTACCGTTTCTTCTCAATGGTTAACCGTCTCTTCTCAAACTTCCTGAATACTTAACAGTTGACTCTTTTTTTTTTCAAGTAAACAATACATATTTTCCTCCCACCCCAGGTGTCATTTCTGCGGGATCAGAAAAATGCCCTTGTTTTGTATATCTAGCCACCCATTCTTTTTATTGTTTGTACATATACTCAGTATACAATAGTCCTTCAATGAAAATTACTTTTAAAAGAAACCATAGAATTTATTCCTTTGTACACCATAACAAAAGGCACTGCTTTATTTTCATTAAATTTATGTACAGTAATTTAAATCTTTTAAATCTAAATCAGAAAGGGCATTTGTACTTGTATAATGGAAACACAATCAGTTAAAAAAGATTCCTCCCCACGAATTTCTATTAATCAATTTCATTTACTTAATTGTTCTAATTCATGCATATTTTTAGCCATGGACAGTCCAATTAGCCTCAGAGACATCTCATTTTATTCAAAGTCCCTCGGGAGTTGAATACCGTCTCTCCTTTGGATTCTAAAGGAATTTGGACAATAACTGTGAAATGTTTGGTAGAGGGTGTGGGGGTTGGGCTGCCTACATATCATGAAAAATAGAGAAGAGAAACATTACCTTTCAAGTAAATTTGGTTTTACAAAGAGTCTGTGCCTAAGTATTCATTCACCCCATACCCACTGAGGGTTTTAGGAAGTCAGTCTGTTTACACTGTATCTTAAGTCAAGGGTCCTATTTTTATACGAGGTTTGCCAAACCGAGTTCTACTACAGCAGTGTTCTGCCAACACAAAGACTGCAGGATCAGGCCCTTTGGGAGTTAACAGTGGACTCCGGCCAGCCGGGCGGAGCGCGCTCCAGGACAGCGGTACACCTATGTCCCCGGCGTTTCTTCTTCCTGCTTGTTGTGTGCTACCCCAAACACTTAATCTTATACTCTTAGCATCCGACAGTGGGGTGGGATCTCAGAGGATGTTCGGAGTCGCCACACACCCATGCAAGACGCCTCCAGGCCATCCCTACCTTGGTTTCCACCTTCCGCTCGACACCATGGTGTCTGCGAGCTCCCCGCCTCCCAAGCTGCCTTGTTTTATGTTGAGACAATCACTGTTGCTCCAAACAACAGCCTTGGTTTTACGAAGCAGCTGCTGCACCCCACATTTTAGAGGTAGGCTTTCCCTCTCACCCTAGGAGTACTTGATCCACACCTCCTGCTGAACGTGGCTCTTGTAAGCGGCCGCCGGTCCCGGCTCCACCCTCCTGCACCGCAGCGGAAGGGGCTTCAGGTGCGGAAGCTCATAGGCGTGCAGTGTAGGCTGGATCTCCTGGGAGATAATGATATTTCACACAGGTGCTAAGTGTTTTCCAACCTTGCCTATAGACTCAAGCAAGAAAGGACGTGTGCTTAGCCCCGCATGTCCCAAACACACACACACACACACACACACACACACACACACACACACACACACACACACACACACACACAGTTTATTAAAGATTATATAAATGCCTCTGTCGCTCAAGACCAGCACCCAGGGCTGGCACAGCGAGACTCATCTTCTCAAATACCATATCCTTTCTCGTGCCACTCACATCATTCCAGCCCTCAAGGCAACACTTCTACACAACTACTACCTACATTCTTGAAACCAAAGGTGATTGCATCCACTGCTTTGGAGTGTGGGGAGCATTTGAGTGGCAGATGTGCTGAGGTAAGAGAAAAGGTAAGTTAATTAAGTTGTCAAATCCCTGCTCCCAGAGAACATGAGATTCTTGCATCAATAAGTATCTTTTCCCAGAGGTGCCCAGCATCCCCAGTCTTGCTTCACTCTCTGCAATAATTCGCCAGTCCAGAAGTACTTGCTGATTAGTGCAATATTACCAACAGCAGCACGTGGCTCCTAGAGAACATTCTGCAACATGAAACAACCCAAATGCCCTTAAATGTGTATATATATCTAAGTGTAGACTCCATATACCTGATACATTATGCTAATTCTTTACATTGGCAATCAGATGGACACTGAGTGGGAAAATTGCCAAGAGTTCTCTTTTTATACAAATATTTAATAATGAGACATAGAGTCTCAAAAAGCTAAATTAAAATTTTCAGCTTTATTTAAATAGTTTTGACTTCAAACTTGGATAGTTATTAATTATACTTGTATTCTGCTTTGTAATTTTGATAGTTTGGGATATTTTCTGAGAAAATTACTATTAAAACATATAGAAAACAGGTTTTTTTATTTTTACACTTACTTTAAACTACATTTTGATTAAAATATATTCAGATTTATATATTTTGAATACAACTGCATTTTATTTTTTTAATCTTTTAGGTCAGGCATACACCCTGCAGGCCAAATCCAGCCTCCTGTTTGTTTTTTAAACAATATTTTTAAAGATTTTATTTATTTATTTGATAGAGAGTGAGATCACAAGCAGGGGGAGCAGCAGAGAGAGAGGGAGAAGCAGGCTCCCACTGAGCAAGGAGCCCGATGTGGGACTCAATTCCACAACGCCAGGATCCTGACCTGAGCCAAAGCCAGATGCTTAATCCACTGAGCCACTCAGGTGCCCCTCCTGCCTATTTTTGTAAATAATGTTTTACTAGATGAAAATAATAATAATAATAATGTCTTACTAGAGTCCACCTATTTTATGTTTCATGGTCCTTTCTTGCTCCAACAGCAGAGCTGAATAGTTGAAACAGAAACAAATGGCCTGGATAGTCTAAAACATTTATTGTCTGATCCTTTATAGAAAGTTTACCGATTCCTACTTTACTGCCAATAGAACACAAATGATGTGAAAATCTTGATTTTAACAATAAAGCTAGCAAGTTGCGGACACGAAGTCAAGAAAATGAACTGTTATTGAATAAATAGCTTGCTATGAGTTATGTATTCTTACATAGATTACTCACCCTACCGTGGCTGGCCTGCCAACAGAAAACCTAAACATGTAAAATCATCATTAAATTCAGCCATCTTTGATATTGTGCCAGTTTCAGTCCTATAAAATCAACTGTTTACCCATATATTTTGCTCTGATCGTAATGAGGCCAAACGTATCAAGATATAAAGATTTCATATGTTTCACTAAACAGGTGATGGCTTGATTTATAACATTTAAATCTTGAGACATGTAGGATGCAAGTGTCCATTTGCCAATTGATCCCAGGCCCCACATATATTACCAGCAGGTCTAGAACTTTCCAAAGTGCCTCGCTTCATTAACAGGCACTTTAACCCAGGAGGTGAACAAGATTGGCCCCATTTTACAGATAGGGAAACTCCAGATGGGGAAACTCCAACAGTCTAAACAGAGAAAAAATGTTGGGAGCTTTAGACTGTCAGAAGGCGGCATGATTGAACTCACGTTTTGAAAAGAATGTTCTAGTTGGTATTTGAAGAGACTAAGGACAGAAGAGCAAAGGACAGGGAGGGAGGCTACTGCGTTGTTCCAGGTAAGAGATGAAAGGCACCTGGACTGTGTGGCAGCAGTGAAAGTGGTGGGAAGGGTTGGGAATTTGTTAATGGATCGCCTGTGAGAAGTGGAGACAGGGTCCAGTCAAGGATGCTCAGGAGGGTTTTTGGTCTGAGTGATGGACTGAATGGAGATGCCAGTCTCCAAGATGGAGGACCGCTTGGTAGAGCAGCCACGTGGATACACGAGCATGGCGTTCAGGGAGGGGCTCCGATGGCGTTGTCTACGTACAGCTGGTGTTTTAAAACCATCGTTTTCTACCTAGTACAGATACTATTTTTACACAGCGAGAAGAACCACGAACATGGTTTATGAGACTTTAAAAAGGAAGAACCAACAAATGAGGGCAACACTCAAAAGCAAAGTTGGAGCAGTGGAGGGGACATCGAGATGAAAGAAAAAAATGAGAGACTCATGACCTTTCAGGCAAAAAGAAAAGAAACAACTCACTGCCAAGACACATCCTGCCAAAAATCTTTCTAGATTCGAAGCGGAGAGGCAGAGTCCTTGCAAGAGAGCCAAATCAGAGCGGTTTCAGGCTCCCCCTAACAGCACATAATGAAACACCAAAATGAAAACAAATTCCACGCGCTCGGCCTGATTTTACTGTGCTGTCCGAGCAGAAGCAAGGAAGGAGCCAGGCTTTCTTCGATGTAGAAACTGGTTGCAAAGAGGACACCCAGGTGCCCTTCCTCGGGGAAGGACTTACAGTTCTACCTGGAGTGAATAGCGCGTGAAGCTGAGCGTGTTATTAGCGCTGGAATGTGGAACCCTCTGAGCCGAGGGCTCTCCTCCTTCACCCACACCCCCCAAGGCTGTTTGTCACACCTCTGCTTGTTGGCTTCACTGGCCACCACCTCCTGCAGGCCCTCCTCGCCTCCTCCTCCCAGGACAGCACTTGCTTTTCCTTGAGCTGCTGCCTCCAGATCAAGCCCTCTTTCTCTTGGGCCCCAGGAGCCCCGACTCTGCGAGCTGTCCCCGCAGACAGCCCGGGTTGTGTGTGCTGGGGTCCCGCCCTCACTTGGAACCAGGCATCGAGAAGGCTAAGAAGCCTCCCTTATTCATCAACCTGTTTATCCTGATCTTCTTATTTCTATTTCCCAGCACCGAGCATCAATATGTTCTTTGTAACTTGACTCTGTGCATCTTATTACGTTGCGCTCAGCAATGGGCTCATACATCAGAGCTAATGCATCCTGTAATTTCTCTAAGGTTGAGTTGATGAGCAGATCAAAGGTTTTTCAAGGCTCCTCCACCAGCCCCTTCAGATCTCTGCTCGAACCCTCTCTTGTTCAGTGAGGTCATCCCTGACCACCGTGTTTCAGTCGGAAGCCAGCACCCAGCACTCCCTGCTTTCATCTTCCCCGTTAGCATCAGTTCACCTTCTGGTTCACAATTTGTTTAGCTTATTTGTGTGTTTATTGCTTGTTCCCATATTGAGAGGCAGCTGAGTGCCGTGATAAGATCCCACGTCTGTCTGGGAAATCCCAGCTCTACTTCCCTGGCTGTGTGATCTTGGGCAAGTTACTTAACCTCTCTGGTCTCAACTGTCTCATCTGTAAATCAAAACCTCATGGAGTGGGTGTGAAGATTAAATGAGTTAATATGAGTAAGACATACAGAAAAGGAATCTCCATCACCTAATCCTTAGACCCCAGGGAGGGGCTCCCGCCTTGGGGCAGAGGGCCTGCGTGTGCATCCTGGATGTGTCCCTGCTACCTTCATGGTCACCGCCTGAATTTCCTGATCTGTAGTGTGGATACATACCTCCCTCCCAAGATTGGAGGACCATTTAAGGGGATGATAAGTCTCGCCCTCCCCAAGACAGCCCCCCCCGGGCACAGCTTACTTCCTGGGCAGCACACGCATGTTCTCTGTGACCCAGAGCCCCCTGGCAGGGCATCGTAGCACTCAGAACGTTCTGTCGCGATTTGAGCCTCAAGTAAGTCACACAGCTCTCCCCCGGGCTTCTCCGTGGACTCCCGGGGCGGGCGCAGGTCTTGCCTACGGCAGGTGTCTCATAGGAGCTCAATAAACGTGTGTTCAAAACACTACTTAATGTATAAAAGGACGTGAAAAGACATCAACCGGAATCTGAATCACCATTATTTTGTGCCATCCAGTGTCCCCAGATGTCTGTCTGGCCTTCCTTTAGTCAACAAATACCACCAAGTATCTACTTCTACGTCTCGTGCCTGTATGCCTCAGGGACCGCTCAAAAGTCACGATGTGCTCCAGCTGATTCCTTGGTCACCGATCGATGGCGGGTCACCCTGCATGACAATGCTCGTTTGCCCCGTGTCCTTCCTCAGAGGCAGCCTCTAGAGCGGGATGCAGTTCAGCATGCCCAGAGCACCTCCTGAGAGCGAGTCCAGAGCTGGACCCCGGGAACGCGAATGTGACTGGAGGCTCCCACCTCCTCGCTGCCACGCTTGCTGATCCTCCGTCAGGAAAGCGCTTCCCCTGGCTTCTCCGCCCGGCTCGCCCCTCTTCGTTCCTATCCCAGCTTCCGTGGCTTTTTAGAGAGGACTTCTTCGATCCCCTTATCTACCGGAGCCCTCTTCTCCCTCCCTGTCACTTTTGCTATCTGTAACATCTGGCACCATCCAAAATTTTCTTATTTATGTACTTATGGTTTGGTCCCCTCACCACCCCAACGCCATAAGCTCGGAGAAGACACTTTGTCTGTCTTGTTTAATGACTGCATTCCCCTAGCATGTAGTCAGTGCTCTATAAATATTTGTGGAGTGAATGCATGAATGGATGAACCAACCGGACACGGACGCTGTTCTTAAGGAGAGATCAGAACCTCTGCGCCCAGCCCTGTGAGCCTATCTTCAGCAGCTCCCCACCCTGTCCGTGTTCTCCACTAACCACACCCATTTGTCCTCTCAAAGGCTTCCAAGGCAGGCATCGGGGAGCCAGATAGCCGAGGGGTCTCATGCAGGGGGGCTCTCTTGCCTCATTCCTTGGCTCTAAACAAGAATAAATGAATCTACTAGAATCTAATTCAAAACACTCTTGGCGGAACGCAGAGGATTTTCAAGGCAGTGCAACTCCTCTGTGTGATACGATAATGTGAGATTCATGTCATTAGTCCTTTGTCCAAACCCATTAAACGTACAACACCAAACGTGAACCCTAATGCAGGCTATGGACGCTGGGTGATAATGATGTGTCTCCGTCAGTTCATCAATTGCAACAAATGAACCACTAGAGTGGGGGATGTTGATAATGGGGCGGGGGGCTGTGCATGTGTGGGGGCTGGAGGCATATGGGAAGTCTCTGTACCTTTTGCTCAACTTTGCTATAAACCTGAAACTGCTCTCAAAAACAGTCTTAAAAAAACCACTCTTGTTTCTGCAAAGAGGACATTCAAATGGCCAACAGACACATGAAAAAGTGCTCAACATCACTCGGCATCAGAGAAATACAAATCAAAACCACAGTGAGATACCACCTCACACCAGTCAGAATGCCTAAAATAAGCAGGTCAGGAAACGACAGATGTTGGCGAGGATGCGGAGAAAGGGGAACCCT
>CM052900.1:10999339-11014897 GCA_028534135.1 Potos flavus
CTGAGCCCAGAGCCTGAGATCAGGACTGGAGACTAATCAAGAGTTGGACACTTAACCGACTGAGCCACCCATGTGCCCCGAGAGGAAGTAATTTAATAACCTGTTCAGAGAGTGGTGGATAGTGGTGGATAGTCCCTTTTTACTACACTGTTGTGGGCTCACTGCACATGGCACGTTGGGGATGGGTGAGAAAAGAACAGATGCTCTCTTCAATGAAGTCACAGGGAATCCAGGCTGGGCGAGCTCTCGCCATCTTAAATGTTACCAGTCACCTTGCCACGAGGAAAGGAGAGTTCCGGAGGATCTTGCGCTGACAATTACATCTTCTGCCCGGCACTAATAAAATTCATTCATCTCTACTCAGCATTGTCCAGGCAGGTCAAATGGCCCCATCCAACCCACCAGACTGGACCTTGTAATCCCACTGAGCCAGCAAGGGCAGCCACTGGAAGTCATTGCCAACTAGCTCTGATGACTACAACAGCTGCATTTCAAATGAACTTTAAAAATTATGGATGTTACAGAGGGCCCGCGATGGAATGAACAGTGGGTATTATATAAGACTGAGGAATCACTGACCTCCACCTCTGAAACTAATAATATATTGTATAATTGAATTTAAATAAGAACAATTTTAAATTACATATTATTATTAATTGTGAAAAACAAAGAAAATTACCCAAACTGAATAGAAGGGGATGTGATTAAAATTAAAGCCCTCCCAGCTAAATCAAATACCGTCTCCAGACAGAACTCTTCTGGTTTCCTTGGAATCCTTTCCTGCCTACTCGGTCCGGCACCTAGAACAAGTTTATAACCCTGTTTGCTCTTCTCAGATGGGTTCAAATGCTATCCTGCAACTTCTTTTTTTTTTTTTTTATATATTTTATTTATTAATTTGACACAGAGAGATCACAAGTAGGCAGAGAGGCAGGCAGAGAGAGAGGGGAAAGCAGGCTCCCTGTGAGCAGAGAGCCTGATGCGGGGCTCGATCCCAGGACCCTGAGATCATGACCTGAGCGGAAGGCAGAGGCTTAACCCACTGAGCCACCCAGGGGCCCCTATCCTGCAACTTTTTGTTTCACTTAACAATATATTATAAAAATCTTTTCCTGCCTGGACTTACTTCCGAAGTAGGTAGAGAATACCTTTGTTTCACTCAACGTTCTAGTGAAGAACAATTAACATTCGTTTAGCTAACAAACACATCATTTGTTGATTCTTCTATTGACTTTTGGATTACTTCCACCCCCCCCCCTTTTTTTGCTATTACAGTTAATATAAACAATGCTGCTACTCGCCTTCTAAGAGATCTTCAGGGCAAGAATTGCTGGATTTCAGGATATGTAAATGCACAGCTTCGCAAGCTTGTATCAAATTGTTTTCCAAAGAAGCTTGTTCCAATTTATACTCCACCAGCAGTTTGCAAGAGCTCCCACTGGGAAGGTCTTCTCCATATGCACACCTGGGGGGGTTCTGTCTTACCGTGTCTTAAATACTTTGGATCAGTGACCACCTCATGGCACCCACTCTCCCATATTCAACCAGTAGTTGAGACCGCCACCTGGCCACCTTGGAACTTCTCATGTCATTGAAAGAGCAGGTAACCTGAACTGGCCAGATAACTTGTTACTGAGGGGAAACTAAATTACTATCCTCCCCCTCCCCACGGGCAACTTTGGTCCAGTTTCCTCTTCTCTCGCTCAGCCAGTCGGGGCTCCTTCCTCAAATCCGAGTCCCAGCACCACGGGGGACCTCCGCCCCGCTCCTGGGGCCGCTCAGCAGCTCAGCGCTACTGTCTCCTTTGCCACCAGCTTCCAGGCTCTGGAGGGCTGTTCCTTCATGCTTCTAACCTCCTTTGAGGTTTACTTCAGACCTGGGGGAGGTAGAGTTCCTGCAGTTACTGACCCCGTGTGATCTTAGTTTTCCTTTTCCCCAAAAAACTTTTTCACTGACTCCCTCTATTTTACTTCTCTCTGTTAAAATAACTAATGGGACTTCTGTTTTCTACATAAACCCTGATAGCAACAAAAGAAGTTCTTTGTAGCGGTGTTGCATGAATTCTTGCAATCTCATTGCTAGGAACCTGAGGTTTTTGCCATTTAGTACCTTACAAAATATTTAATTTTTGTTTATTCCTGGTGAATAGAGATGCATCTGATTTTTAGCTGTGATTATACCTCTATTCATGTTGTGCTCATTATTTCTAATAGTTTACTAGGTTAATATGTTTTCTATATAAAGTTTTATTATCTGTGGATAATGGCTATTTCTTTCATTGTTTCCAAATCTTTTTTTTTTTTCCTTACTTCACGGCTAGAACCCCCCACATATGATTTAATAAAAGTAGGAATTATGAGTATGTTAGTCTAGTTGCTGAATTCAAAGGGAATTTTTCTAACACTTTACCATTAAAATGATGTTTGTTGTAGATTTTTAGTAGACACATCTTACCAGGTTGAGAAAGCTCCTTTCTACTCTCAATTCGCTTAAAAACATTGCCTTTTTTTCTTCTTGAAATCAATACCTCACACATAGATTGTTGCACATACTCAAATTCCGTGCTTGCCTCTCGTTTATTCTCACCATACCAGCCAGAGGGACCAGATAAAATGTCACACTGTATGCTTTTCTACTCAAAACCTAGTGATTTCACACCTGAGTCCAAGTTCTTACAATGGCCCAAGATACTAAACCTCTGGCCTCTTACCCTGCTACCGGATCTATCCAATAATCCGCCAGGTCCCTTTTCCCAGTCTCATCACATTTCTTGAAGTTCCTTGGACATGCCCTGCGTGCTTCTACCCGAAAGCCTTTGCACAGATGGTTTCGTCTCCCTCAACAGTCTTCCCCGGATGTCTACATGGCTCACATTCTCATTAAGTCTCTGTTTAAATGCCTCCCTCCTCATGAGGTCTTCTCTGACCAGTTACTGGTGAATTGTAATCCCAACCCTTAGTGTTTCTCATCCTTCTCACCATGACTTTTTTCCCATAGAATTACCACCCTCTAATGTGTAAACTGTTTTGTTTACTGTCTGTCCCCACTAACTGGAGTGTAAGCTCTATAACGTCCAGGATTTTTAATTCACCGATCCATCCTTAAAACCTAATACCACGTTTGCCATTTAGTAAATGTTAAGTATTGGGTGTGCAAATCAAAGAACACTATTTACTCTCTAAAAAATATAGTGCGCATAGAGTGCTTTAACTCTGTGTAATACTTCTGACTCACATGCCATTATCTTTTAGGATTTTAGTCCTGTTTCCTTACTCTCCCAAATTAAACATCGTTATTTTTATTCAGAAAAAAATTTTAATCAACATCTACGTGCAGCATTCCTCCTATTGCAGAAATTCCTTCCGCAGTAATTCTCCTTTATTTGAATTTTGAATTGTTTTTTAGGTGAGTCTGATGATAAACTTAGTAACTTATTTTTGAAAATATCTTTTTCACCTTTGTTGTTGATAGTTTTGCTGGAGTCACAATGTAGGCTAACATTTTCTCTATTTTTGAGATGTGATTGAATCGTTTCTTAAATTCATTATTGATAGGCATTGGATTCCTGTACCTCTGGATTCCTTTCATCTGTTCCGGACAATTCTCAAACATTTTCTCTTTGTAATTTACTTCACTTTATCTTATTTTCTTATTCTGATCCCACTGACTAAAAGGACAGCGAGGGAATACAGGCATCCCTTGGAGATATCACAGGTCGGTTCCAGGCCACTGCAATGAAGTGAATACGATAACATCAAATGAAGTTTTTGGTTTCCCAGCACATATAAGTTATGTTTACATTATACTGGAGACAATTTTTTATTTAAATTCAATTAGCCTGGGGCGCCTGTGTGGCTCAGTGGGTTAAGCCTCTGCCTTCGGCTCAGGTCATGGTCCCAGGGTCCTGGGATAGAGCCCCCCATCGGGCTCTCTGCTCAGCGGGGAGCCTGCTTCCCTCTCTCTGCCCGCCTCTCTGCCTACTCATGATCTGCCTGTCAAATAAATAAAATCTTTAAAAAATTTTGTTTTAATAAATTCAATTAGCCAACTTATAGCACATCATTAGTTTCAGATGTAGTGTTCAATAACTTATCAGTTTCGTGTAACACCCAGTGCTCATCACATTACATGCCCTCCTTAATGCCCATCACCCAGTTACCCCATCCCCCCGCCCACCTCCCCTCCGGCAACCCTCAGTTTGTTTCCTATAGTGGTTTTTCTCCCTCTCTGATGACTTCCCATTCTGTTTTCCCTCCCTGCCCCTAGGGTCCTATGCCGTTTCTTCTATTCCACATTAAGTGAAACTATCTTTCTCTGACTGAGTTATTTCACTCCGCATAGAACCCTCCGGTTCCATCCACATCAATGTAAATGGTAAGTATTCATCCTTTCTGATGGCTGAGTAATATTTCATTGTATATATATACACCACATCTTCTTTATCCATTCATCTTTAGATGGACATCTTGTCTCTTTCCATAGTTTGGCTATAGTGGACATTACTGCTATAAACATTGGGGTGCAGGTGGCTCTTCAGATCACTACATTTGTATCTTTGGGGTAAATACCCAGTAGTGCAATTGCTGGGTTGTATTGGAGACGATTAAGTGTGCAATAGCATGGTCTAAAAAAACACAATGTACATACCTTATTTTAAAAAAGCTTTATTGCTAAAAAATGCTATCATCTGAGCTGTCAGTGAGTTGTAACCACTGATCACAGATCACCATCACAAATATAATAATGGATACGTTTGAAATACTGAGGGAATTACCAGAATATGACACAGAGACACAAAGTGGGCAAACGCTGTTGGAAAAAAGGTGCCAATGACTTTCTCGATGCAAAGTTGCTACAAACCTCCCATTTGTAAAAAACGTTAATTATCTGTGAAACAAAGTGGTAAGCAATAAAACGAGATATGCCTGTACGGCGTACAATAAATGCACATAAACTTACCATGTAATTCACCATACTGAGTCTAAATAAAAGTAAACCATATAACCATCTCATTGAATACAAGGAAAATAAAGACGAACTCCAACGTCCATTCATGATAAAAAAAGAAGACAAAAACTCCTCAGTAAGTAGAAGAGAACTTCTTTAACCTAATGGCCATTTATTTAAAAATCTACAGCTAACATCATACTTAATAGCTAGAGACTAAATAGTTTCCCCCTAAGATGGGGGAACAAGGCAAGGATGTCTGTTCTCTTACCTCCTATTCAATATCATATTGGTAGTTTGGCCAGTGAAATATTGCAAGAAAAAGAAGTAAAACACATACAGATTGGAAAGAATAAAATGTCTTTATTCAGAGACTACATAATGATGTAGTTATGTACATAATCTATGTTGAAAATCTCCAAGAATCTACTAAACATTTCACTAAGTGAGCTTAGCAAAACCAAAACAGGTCAGTCATATTCCTATATAAGCAATGAATAACTTCAACTTGAAATCTTACAAAATTTCCAATAGCACAAAAAAAATGAAGTACTTAAGAAATCTAACAAAATAGGTAGTTTATGTATGCCTGAGCCTACAAAAGTGCCCACGCCCCCCGAAGTTATAAATAGATATTTGTTAGGGTGTCAATTCTTCTATTTGATTTATAGATTCAATAGAACTTTGAATAAAATACCTGCAAAGCTTGTGTGTAGATACAAGCCGATTCTAAAATTTATGTAGAAAGGCAAAGGAACTAGAGTCAAAATCAATTCATCAATTCTCAAAAAAAAAAAAAAAGAACAAAGTTGGGAGGACTCCTACTATCTAGTTTCAGTGTGGTAATCAAAGGACAGACACATTGATCAAAGGAACAGAAGAGGGAGCCCAGAAACACAACCCACACAAATGTCAACTGATTTTTTTAAACAGTTTTATTAAAGGATAACTTACACATGATAAAATTCACTTGTTTTATTTAAGTGTACAATGCAATTATTTTTTTGGTGACATTTCCGGCACCCCAAAATGACACATGCCCATTTGCACTCACTCCCCTTCTCCACTTCAGACAACTGCCAATCGACCTTCTGTCTACAGGTTTATCAACTGATTTTTGATAAAGGTGTAATGACAATTCAATGAGGAAAAGAGTCTTCTCATGAAATGGTTTTTTTCTATCAACTGGATGTCCACATGCAAGAACAAGCCTCGACATAAATCTCACCCCATATATTAAAATTAGCTCAACAGGTGTCCAAGACCTACACACAAAACTATAAAACTTTCAGAGGAAAACAGAAAAAATCTGCATGACCTTGCATTTGTGATGAGTTTTTTAGGTACCTGCATCAAAAGTACAACCCATTAAAAAAAATAAAGTAGGTTCCATCGAAATCACAAACTTTTGTTCCTTAATAGAGAGTGAAAAGACAAGTCAGACTGGGAGAAAATATTTGTAAAACACATATCTAACAAAGGAGCTGTGTTCAGAATAATTTATGGAACTCTTAAAACTCAGCAATAAAACCCAATATTTATTTATTTATTTATTTATAAAAGATTTTATTTATTGGAGAGAGAGTGCAGAGCGAGAAAGCAAGCACAAGCAGGGGTTGGGGGTGCAGAGGGAGAGGGAGAAGCAGGCTCCCCCCTTAGTGGAGCGACTCCCTGGGATCATGACCTGAGCCAAAGGCAGATGCTTAACAGACTGAGCCACCCAGGAGCCCCAATAAAACCCAATTTTTTAAATATGGACAACAAATCTCAATAGGCACTTCAGCCAAAATATATGGGTGGCAAGTAAGCATAAGAAAAGATAGATGCTCAACACCGTTTTTTATCAGGAAATGAACATTTCAGCCACAAACAGTCACCACTACAGCAGAAACTCTGCTTCACCGCTGGTGGGATGCAAAATGGCAGTCATATGAGAACAGTGTGGCAGTTTCTTACAAAGTTAAATATACACTTAGTAAATGAGTCAGCAATCCCACTCCCAGCAAAACAAATTATGTTTATATGACAAACCTGCACGTGACCATTAAATGATAAACCTTGATACATCCATACAACAAGTACTCAGCGACAGAAAGGATGAGCTGTTCATTCACACGACACCGTGAGTTTAAAATGCACTCTGCATTGCAAAAAAGGCCAGATTAAAAAAGCTACAAATTGTACAATCCCACCATTTATGTGACATTCCAGAAAAAGCAAAATTATAGGAATGGAAAACAGGTAAGTGATTGTGAGGGTAGGGGGTGAGTAACAGAGGAATTTTGAGGGTGATGGGACTATTCCATATAGAACTGAGACGGTGGGAACATACCATGCATTTATCAAAGCCCATACAGAGTGAATTTTATAGTACGAAAAACTCAACTGGGATGTAAGAGACCCCAGATGGAAGGCCCAGCGTGACAAGCGAATCTGTTTTACAAATGTCTGACATAACCTTAATGAAGGAAGTGGGAAATAGCAGGAGCTGAACTAAGTGACTTTGGAAAATGGTGCTTGGAATAGCTATTGTAAGGCTCGGGACAAAACAACTACTTCAACAATGTACTCCAGTGGGGCCATTTTTCTCACAGGGGTAGAACTTGACTCTTCCGAAACCACTTTAGAAGTATTCCAAGGTTCAACAAATAAGCAAATAAATTGTAGATAAAGAAGCCAGGGTTCTCACTCTCAGAGAAAGAAGTTACAAATGAACAGAGGCAAAACTAAAATGAACCTTGCAGTGTTAGGTTCAGTGAGTATAACTGAATGTTTAATTTAATATACATATACAGATAGATCTAGAAATAATTATAGAGATGTGTACCATATATTGGTTTGTATGCATATTAGTATCTCTTAGCACATTTCACTGAAACAGCATAGAAGCCGTAGCAGTGAGCACACCCAACACCCAGATCTTGGTCTCTAAATACCAGTCTCTAATAAAAGCAACCAGGGTTCCTTGGAGAAATAGCTAATTCTAGGGCTCCCATCCAGATAATACTCGGTAGTGCTAGAAAGTAAAAATATGGTCTTAAAAAAAAAAAAAGAAGGCATGTCAAAAGAATTTCAGAGTCAACCTAAAAGAGTTCTCAATAGTCCAAGTTGAAATAATTTACACAATAAATAACAGTATTAGAATTTAACTAATTAGAATTAGAATTTAAAGTATAAAATAAATTGCCATGATCACATACTAATATAAACAAAGGATCAAATAAATAGCAAAGGGGAACAAACTTTAAGAAAAACTCTAAATAATATATATAGATACTACCCTCCCCCCCTTTACTGTGGGCTAGACCCAGTAATTCACTTCCAAAGGCAAAAAGTATGGAAGTGGGAGAATACTTTACAGTGGAAATACCTAGTAGACACCAACTTAGCCAATGAAGGACTATCACCAGTAATGCCTACTGACATCATGTACCTTATGATGTGATACAGTGTAGAAGGGCACATCACCTGTGTATCCTTCCTGATTAAGCATAACTTCAAATCTAATCACAAGGAAACACCAGACAAACCCATTTATTAAGCAACATTCTACAAAATAACCAGCACTCTCCAGAATGTTGAGGTCATGAAAGACTGAGAAACCGTCACAGATTGGAAGAGACAAAGGAGGCACCGATGACTAAATAAATGCAACGCAGTGTCCTGAACTGGATTCTGGAACAGCAGAAGGACATTAGTGGAAGACAGATAAATACCAAATAAAGTCTACAGTATAGTAAATAGTATTGTGCTAAGGTTAATTTCTGAGTTTTGACAGATATGCCATAGTTTATAAGGTGGTAACATTAGGGGAAGCTTCGGGAAGGGTATAGGAAACATCTGGACTATCTCTGCAACTTTCCTATAAATCTGAAATGTCTCATAAATCTGAAATAAAAAGGTCATTAAAGAAAAGTAAAGGAAAGCCACAGCACCAAAAGCATGGCTGTATATATTAAGAAAGGGACTTACAGATTATATACACATTTTTGCAGTAATTTGATCAACACCACAGTTTATTTGTAAACATATTATATGTGTCAATAATCAAATTGACAACACTTTATACATTTTGTTGCAGAATATTAACATCATACCAGAAAACAATCCACTGTACTCAGTTACAGAGTTTTGGTACTTTAAAATATTTAAATACAAACTGTATTTGAAACACTGAACATAAAATAGAAACATGAATGGCAGAGAAGATTGACAACATCAAGTCAAAGAAACTGATATTCCCCCCAAAAATGAATACAAAATCATCTGATCACATATTTAAAATGAAATAAAGGTAAATAAAATCAGGTATGTTTTTAAACGACACAAAGTTGCATTTCTTTAGACCCACCTGAGAGGTGAAACTGTACCATACCAAATTCTGTGTCCTTTTTGATATTTTTCTCTGGGTTTCTAAAGAATGTTTCCCATGGTTTAAGCACATTAAGGGGAGAAAAGAAAGGGGAGGTAGCACAAATCCAAATGAAATTACTTTAAAATTCTTTCATAAGTCTTCTTTGGCAAATGAAGTCTACACTTAAAATTTAACGTTTTGCTGAACTGGATCAACACTTGTAGGATTAGGAGATGCATCTTTCCATGAGTTAATATACAGATGAAACAAAGCCAAATTCATAAAGCAAAGCACAGAAGCAGCTTTCCCATTTTACTAACAGCTCTAAAAAGCAGATTCTCCCTCCTTAAAAGTATGAGAGGTTTTCAACTGAGAATCAGAACCTTTCCTCATTCATGGGAGTTGTCCACCTGTTTTTCCAGTACTTTCCCTAAAATTCATGATCACTATTAGGTTCTAATTCTTCCTCCATTATCTCTCGAAGGAAATATAGCAGCAAATCACTCCCATATTTTAAGTTTTCAACTTACCGCCCACTGGGTTCACTGCCAACCACTACAAATTATTCGATTCTTTATTAGTGTACATGTCATTACAGTAGGCTTAGATTGTTAATACAGGAATAAATAAAATAACTACAGTTAATATAAACGAAGCAAATGAAAATGAGATCAAAGAGCCCTGATCAAGTGAAATACTTACTACTTTCTGTTGAAAAACTGTAAAAGTTACATACATACCTAATAGCACTAGGAATGTACTAGATCAATTATTGGAAAAATAAATGAGTGATTCACAGTCATAAGAAATTATTTTAATATTAGTATGTATTTTTCCTTCTATAGACAAACATTTATAACATACACTTGATTTCTACCTCATGTAAGACAAAGTAGAAAACGAAACGTTACTGCACTTACCCCAAAACACAGCACGGACTGTGTGCCACAGGTGACCTGCTCCAAAATACTCAGTTCTATAGGTAGGCCGTGGTATGGAATGCGTGGTTATGTTAACAGTATTAAGAAAGGCATATATTTCCAGAAGTATGTTAAATACACAAATACCAGTTCTATAAATAACAAAAATTATCAGCAAAAATGTTTAGGTCCTAACATTCCCGAATTTTCTAATGCTTTAAGTATTTTAGATATATGTTGTCTGACCAGTTAGTTTGGTTACAGTTTTAAACGAGCAAACCATTATCCTATGAGAAGAGCTACACTAAACTATAACACTGCACAAACTTCCCAAAGAAGGTAACTTAGAAAATCTAGAAAGTGATTCCAATTATTCTAATTACCATTTGAGATCTAAAAGAATCAATGACTCAAGAAACATTTTGAAATTACTCAAATTTCTTTATCAATTTCTCCAAAACTATTCACATAAATTTAAGATCCAGATTGCCTAAGAATGTCTTCAAAGTAGGTTTATCGTCAAAGTATTTTTGATCAGAAGACATAGCCTTAAGGCCTCTAATATGTAATTCTAACCTAAAATCACAATTCTTGGTTTCAAAACGTCAAATTCGATTTCATAACAATTCATTGGTAAAGCTACTAAACAAAAAATCAGTCTGGGTGAAAACGTGCAGCAGCCACAGTTACCAGAGTGGAAAATAAATTCTATTTTTCCATAAAGACTCTATGAAAATATAAAGCCCGAAGTGAGTGACAACAGAAGTCCACATATAAACGTTGGTTTAAAAATAGAATGTTTTCCAAAGCTTCTCATGAGATGCCAATGTATAATCATAGTCTGAGTTAAGACCTTATAAATCAAGGTTAAGTTATACATAACTATGCTGATTTACATACCTTCGACAACGTTCAACTCATATACATAATTTACAGACATCCACAGAAATTCTTAATGCCCCATCATATCCTCTCTCAAAACTGGATGTTTATTGTTTTATAGTTTCGCTACTTTAAAGTACCAAGAAGCCTTTTTAGAGGAAGAGTTCTGCCTCCTCCCGTGATCCCCTAAAGAGTAGGTAACAAAATATAAAATTAAACAAGATTTATGTTTGATAAACTAACATATAAAATTACCACTGCAATATTCATAGTGACTGCTTATAAACGTAGCAGTCATCATAAAGCCTATAAAGTATATATCCTCAGTTTTATAAAAGAAATGCAGATTGTCTCAAGGTAAAAAATACAGTGCAGGCTGCTAAAAAGCTCTCTGTTGCGTGAGGAGGTGCAATAATGAGGGAAACTTCAAGAAACGCGAAGCTGTTCCCCAACCGTTTAACATCAGTGAAGCGTGAATTGCGCTGCCGCAGCACGATGCTTTTTAGTGGCTGGCACCATAAAGCTAACGTTAAGAAAGAAAAAAGGCATAAGTGTGAGCAACGAATGGTGGAACCAAATTATTGCAAATGGAGATTAGCAATAAGAAGCGAGGAAGGTGACCGTCCACTCCATTCTGACAGGACGCCATCTTTAAATATTAAGTTCTTTGCAGGAAGTGGAACTCCTGTCTCGGCGCAGGACTGTGAGAGCACGCTGCAAAAGCTGGCCTCTGTGGGAACATCCAGGGTTGAAGCACCTTCCTAAAAGACAAAGAAACAGGAGGAAAATCCTATAACCAACACTTTACCAAACTACTTCATACAGCCCATTATAAATACAGACTTTGCTGACCCAAGAAATGCTATGGAATGCAAAGCACTGCGGGAGACAAGAAGATCTACCTCAGAGACCCTGAGATGATCAGTGACAGGTATCGCCGCATGCGATAACGACTAATACAAGTCAGACTATGATAAGTGCTTAGAAATAAATAGAAATAATGGGCCATGAGACTGTAAGAGAAGACAAAGGTTCATTCTTAGACAATCTATAAAAATCCCTCACATAGCATTAAGCGCCAGAACATTCCATGCGCTCCCAGGGCTCTTGGATTCACATATTTAGCGCAGACCTTTCCCCAGGACTCCAGGCTCACACACCCACCTATCCAGCATTGGCTCTTGGGTGTTTCACCATCCATTCCACACCTACCATGTCCTTAACCTTCCCTCTCCAAGCTCCTCCCCTGCCCTCCCTACTGCACACACGGAGCTAGTCCGGAAACTGAAGAATCATGCCTGACTCCTCCTTTCCTTTCACCCTCAATCCTTTCCTCACAATGAATTAAGGGCCAGGTTCTAGAAATCTGCCTCCAACATGTATCCCAAATTACTTTATTCATTCACCATAGCCCAGCACCACAGTCTAGGCCAGTGGTCTCCAAAGTGGGGTATGGGACCATAAAAATTTTAGAAATCCTGTATCAACTACTGCATCCTTACAGAATTGCTAATTTTTGTGTATGTTTTATAATATACATAATTTATTGCTGTAACAGTACATATGGGTAATAAACTTTTATTATGGATACGTACAAAATTTGGGAGTATTTTTAATTCAAAACGGTGCTCGGCTACCAAAAACTCTCACATGGTCTCTGAACTGGTCCTGCTTCTATGCTTGTCTCGCCTTTTAATCTGCTCTCCAAATAGTAACTAATCTTTAAAAACGGTGGATCAGAAATAATGTCATTTCTATTTAAAAGTCTTTAAAAATTTCTCTTTGCACTCGAGCATAAAATACAAATTGTTTACTATACTCTAGAAGGCCCTGCCTCCCCTCCTCTTCAGCCTCACCTCTTGCCAACGCGCCACCCCTCCCACTTTCACAAGGCTTCTGCCACACCAGCCTTCTTTCATTCCCTTGTACACAGAGTGTTTTCCCGGCACAGGGCCTTTGCTCCTAAAAGCTCTGCACAGCATACTCTTTTCCATCCCTTAGGAAGTTTCAGCTTATGTATCATCTCCATCCATTTAAAATTACGTCTCCTTTTGGATTCCATCAGACTTCAAGGGAGTTTGGCTCCTTCAAAGTGCTTACTGAAATCTGTAATTACTTACATATTTCAGTGTTTACTCAACTATTTGCTGTCTCTCAAACATCATTATAAGCTCTACTAGTGTCCTGGACAGCACTGCTTCCCCAGCACCTAGTAAAGGGTCCGGCAGCCTCAAGTATTTATTGAAAAAATAAATGAAACGAAACTCCAAAATACTAATTTTATAACGTTGGATCAGATATTCTGAACAGAAATACTCCAGTCCGAAAGTTCATCTACAACTCAAGTAGACCATCTTTTCTTTCCCTGGGGGAGGAGGAAGACAAAGGTCTAAAGCACTGGCTTGTGCTACAAACAGCCCCCTCTCAGCAACCGAGAATCACCGCAGTTAATGGAGGCACATCATACCCAGGAACCAGCACCTGGCGCGGTGCACGGCCCCCTGTAGCTGCTTAACACATTTCTGCTGAATGACGCACCGGCACAGAACAGAGTCCCAGCTTGAGACCCTCTCCGCCCGGCCAGTAAACCATGTGCAAGAAAATGAACTTCCTAAATCTCAGCATCTTTATTTATCAATTAAAATTAATGCTTATTTCATTACTGTGGAGACCCAAGACAAACGTGGAAGCGTTCTACAACCTCTTAAACTCTATGCAAATACCATTTGGATTTTTTGAGTTTTGTTACCTGGAATGAGTGAACGAAGTTAAGGACTTGTAGAGAGAGTTTTCTACTGGAATGTAAGAGGTTCTGAAGGCTGAAAAACAGGGGTAAAAAGTTTAAAACAAATATAATGAGAAGAACGAATATCTCACAAGGGTTTAATTTCAGCAACTTAAATGCATTTATATATGTAAATATGTTCTGATTAATCACATAAACTTTTTTTTAAATTTCAATGGTTCTCATCAATGAAATTATCCTGGGGGCAATGAAAATTCCAATGGTTCTCATCTAATAATATTAAAACTGGGAGTTAATAGTGCCTAAAAAGACCATTTCGAAATAAAAAATCATGTATAAAACCAAAACTGAGAAATTACTGTTAGGAGAAGCTTAACCTATTAGCAAATATAAACGTTAAATGAAAGAGAAATTTCAGGTAAGAATGACAATTATGATGCAAACTTCAAACACCCAAATTAATTTTAAAATACATCCTGATAAAAACTCTGACAGATTTACTATACATCAACCCACCGAAATCAAATATTTTTCAAATATGGAAACTGGTAACAATTATGGTGGCAATCTTTAAAGCTGTATCATATTTCTACTTTTTTATTCATGTAGATGACTTTCAGAGAATTATTGAAATTATGTGTCGACTGAGTACTTTTAATCTGATAAAGTATATTAAGCCAATTGAATGAATTATTTATTATCCAATTTTGTTTTCTTAAATGAAGAAGTCAAGGAGACCTGTGGACATCAGCTCTCCCAGCCGCCCTGCCACAACCATCAGATTCAGGGACATTCCTCTCTGCTCAACAGTAGCAAAACTTTTACAACACTGCCTCTTAGCAATGGGTCCCAATGGATCAGAGTCGGCATGCGAGATAAAACCTCCATGTCATCTCTGATAAGTAATACATGCTCATTTTAGAAAACGCAGAAAGTGAAGAAAATTTAGAAATTCAGCTATAATTCCAACAAAAGAGATAATCACTATTTACATGACATAACTTGAGTGTGTGTTTGCTCAGAGGGACAGAAGTGCACGAGGGAAATGTTCTACGGAGACATATACATTACAAACACTGGGCATGATCTCACATAAGCATGCTAATTTATATCACTCTCTTACCACATCTGGGTAACTGAGTTAACATAATTATAATTAACCGAATATGTGCCCCCGATGTTTGCAGGTGTCAAATTTTTAAGATGCTGAAGTTTAATTTTGAAAAATACAGTAAAACCTTTAAACTAGCAATCTTTACTCAATCAATGAATAGACACAAGGCAATTACTATGCTCATGTGTGAAATAAAAGAAAATAAGATGTGGCAACTGACAGCCTAAAAGTCTCACAGATGAAAAGATGACAATGAACAAAAACCCTTACCTCTCTTTTCTGCAAAGGCCATGTGTAGCAATTTTTCTACAAACTTTCCGGTTTAATTCTGAACTAAACAATGGAATTCCAAAGCACAGCTCGAGAGGAACCCAATCTGCTTCTGTTGTGGCAACTACAAAACGATTTCTAGTTATTAATCACATATGTATTTATATGTTATACCTGACCAGGGTTTCTTAACTGACATCCAGAAATTTTCAGATTTCTCCTACCCCTGGGGTCCACCAATGGGCTTAGCAGGGGAGAGGATTCAGAGGGGGTCAGTGAATCTCTGCAACAGGAAAGAATCTTTACTGAGTATGTACATGCTTCT
>CM052900.1:11015397-11031318 GCA_028534135.1 Potos flavus
TTAAAAAAAATCCGATGTTTAATTCTAAAAGGATCTACCTTTATGTCATCTTCTGTGATATATCCAGCTTGCACCACCCACCACGCCTCTATGGCAATCTCCACTGGCTTCACTGGTAGAAGATCACGAGCTGTTTTCCTTCTGAAAAATTTCTGCAATGGTACAAACATTTGAGAATTTGCAATCAGCCTGAAATCACTACCTTCTTTTTTACTGATCATAGTATAAGACTGTTTCTCACAGGCTAAACAAATCTTTTTAAATTCTCCTGCTTTAAAATCTGAAGAATTTTAGATATACTGAAGAGAAATATACTATACGAAAAGTCATTCTTCAATTACTTCAAAGTAAATTACTTCAAAACACTAATCATCAAGTCTGGATCTAAATTCAGAAACTCAAAGGAAATCTAGGAGGTAAAAATGAATTTGGAGAATGTGTCCTTGTTTCGCCCATCACGCCGGGAGAGGAATGAGCAAGTAAAAAGACCAGCAGAGCAGAGTTAATTTTTTAAAAATAAATATTTTATTCCTTAAATATTTTAATTCGATAACCACATAAGCATAACCTAGAGAATATGGAGGAGTTGTTTTGGTATTACTTCTATATGAAGCATATTTTCTTGATCAAAGAAATTTCAATTTATTATTTCTACCACTTAAAACAATCAGAATGCGTGATAACAAGAAAGAAACAAGAAAGGAAGGGAAACAACTAACTTACTTTTGATGACCGACACTGATTCATCAGATCAATGTACTGGTTTCTTCCTATGCCAAGAAGCCTTAGACCTGAAAGAACGAGCCTTTACTTTAAAAACATTTAATCTTAATTTAATGATATCTTAAAATATCAGTACACCCAGGTCTTTTAGGAAAAAACCCTTGGTTTTTGTTCATCTCCGATGACTGATTAACAATCAATATCAAATTAAAAGGAATTCTTCAAACGAAATACAAAAGAAAACCAAACTGGGAAAGATGAACTCAAGCTGACACCTGACAATGTCACATGGGAAAATCTTTAAAAAGCAGAAACCCTCCCAATTATCAGGAAGTCAAAGTGTACTTCTCAGCAAAAGTTTCTCCTTACACAAGAGGACAGTGTCACATGTCATATATATACTTCCTTAAAAGAAGCATAATAAAGCAAAGTACATTACTAACAACTGTGTATCCTGCTGCGAAACTATCATGCACAAATTTTCTTCCCTCATTTGGAACACAACACAGCCCAAGTATCAAAAAGAACTTCGTTTTCTAGAAATATACACTACTTTTCCTCATTTTACCCCTCCAAAATATTCCTCCCTTAGACATTTAGACTAAACCTTATACTTCACTTGCATCACCTGATAAAAACTCCTACCAACAGTGTTGCTTGCTGTTCTCGTGCTTCAGATGTTTTAGGTTAAAAACACACACGACGATGCAGACAACAGCGTGCACGCACAACGACAGATTCTAAGCGTTACCTTCAGCGTAATTACATACTTACAGTCAGCAGCAGTAAAATTGGGCAATGAATCATAACTTTTCTCACTGTTCATAATGTCCTTTCAAAAAGAAAAAACAATTAAAAATTCTAAATGCAAAATGTCCTGAGATAAAAGCATGTGAATAAATACGTATCACTAGAGCCAAACGGAATAATGACAGCTGTTGTCCGAAGCACTGAGATGAGAGTGTGCAACCTAAAGCACGCAGGCCGCGCTGGGGTACCGGCCGCCCGGGGCCCAACCGAGGAACTGAAGATCGGCCCTTCCGGTCTCGGTTCCCCACAGCACTCGTGAATCCCAAACATCTGCCCTGCAGTTTGTGCTCTGCGGAAGCTATGCAGGAACACCGCTCTCGGAGCTCCAGGTTCCTGCCTCTTCACGCCTCACGTCTGATCCCGGATTCGTGCCCCTTGGGAGGGGCCTCATGTGTCACGCTTCCATCAACATGCATCTGAGATGCGCACCACCAACAAAGGCTGTGACCACTGAGTCATCTTTGCTCCTACAAGACCCAACCAGCAGCACAGTTAAACTCAGCATCCAGCTTCTTCCAATCCCCATCTGTTACTCCAATAATAAACCAACTGTCTACTGTGGGGACAGGGCCCATTTTCAACCCAGGAGCTACACCCAGTGGTGTAAGAACAGAAAACAGACAGCAGCCAGCGCCTGGACACAAGTGAACGCTGGTACGGGGGAAAAACCTCCCCGTTATCTCTCCTAAACCTTGTGGTCAACGCCAGCAAAACAAAGAGACAGCCCCAGTGATTCTACTTGCTGATTAGCTGCCGCCTTCATTCTGCTGCCCCGGTTCTCAGGAAAGGGGACTGACAGAAACCAGGGCTGTCAGGCCTCAAGCTTTACGCTAATAATTCTTCCCAAACAGGGACACAGAGCCATGGGAGACAGGACGGCCGAAGTGCTTGTGAAGAAGGGGCTCAGGGAGAAAAGCAAAGGGAGCCACATCGGAAAGTGACCTCGCTAGTCCTGCACGTCCCCAACTCCTTCAGTTCTAGGCCTCCCCCTGCTCCGGAAGCGGCTAGTGGGCCCAAGACAGCAGCACTCAGATAAAATTAAGTAGCAACTGAATACTAGATAAACATTGCCAATCTTTACATACAGCTCACTTAAAAATCGTCTATTTAAAGTTACCCGACACAGACCTAAAAACTGCCTTTGGAAAAGAGCTAACGTCCAAAAGGTAACAAAACTGGCAAGAAATTAGCAGCCAGGACTACAAATACATTTCTCTTTTTGTAACACATGTATTGCATGTTGGGTTTATAATCATTTATTGTTTCTCTAGTCAGCGAATAGTTAAACACATGAAGTTTCTCTGAACTCGATGCTCAGTTCTGTCTCCCACATTCGACATTAATCATAGGTTAAAAGCAGTCAGTTTTATAGAGACTCTGCTAACATAAATGAGTGACTAATGCTACCGCGGCACTGAGGGCCAAAAATGCCCTCGAAAACACGGAACAAAAGTAGATACCTTTCCACTGTTAGACCCTGGACGACAACAACTCTTTGTACAGTGTGGGTGACACAGTTAACTTGTAACCAACACTCCTCTTTGCCACTGTAAACTCAGAAACGATGCCCACTAGGGCCAAGTAGGGCACAGCCAGTCATTGCTAGCATCATTACTGACGACATATAGTCCGGTCCCATTCCTAATGGCCCACGTACACCGCAAACTCACCTCCATGATCCCAGTATAGTATGAAAACGGTGTTATCCTCAGGCCCTTTACCATTATATCTGACAGATGGTAAGGGTACAGCATGAGATGATCACGGCTGTACTTTAATAGCTCCTCATAGTATTTGCGTTCATCTTTCTTGACGTGTTTAACTGGGGAAAGAGAGAAATTTTCCATTTTCAGGTGTCTTACAGTTATTTATAATTATAAATGCAATAAGAACTACTTTACAAACCAACATTAAAAATAAAAGCACAATAGTTGGAAGAGAACAAACGAAACTATCTAAGTTGGAACAAAGGAACAATTATGCCACCAAAAAAACAGACTTCAGAGGACACAAGCGGAATCTGTAACAGGACAGATAAATAGAGAAAAAATTCTTACCAAATCAGAAAGCCAAGAAAGCAGTCGTGGGATGTCCTCTCCAAAAGATGCAAAACGCAAGCTAGAATTCATCAAATCCCTTACTATACTCCAAGAGAGTCAAACTGAACAGTAGTTTTCAACGAATCAAGTCTATTTCAAAAAATTATTTGATAGTTTTTGTTCTTTAAATGGAAAAAGACCCCTGACTCCCATGAAATACACTTAAATAAAAAAACTATCTCTGAACTACTGTGCTTAAACTGAGAGTAATACATGGACGGGAAGACTAGCAGGGCAATAGAAGAGACTAAATCAGTCATTTGACAAATAAAAAGCAAACATTTAAAGAGAAAGTTAAAAAAAAACACACACAAAACCAACTATGCTTAAAATTTGTTCCAATTATTACAGAGTTTTCATTAAATTTATATTTTGAAAATTTATGGGAAAAAACCCACAAAATCCAAAATCAAAAACTATTAAGAACTAACATACTTCTCTTCTGGCTTATTTTCTCACCTAAAGTGAAAAAAGTACATCTGAATTGAGATTAATATTCTATAGGTAAAATGAATCCACAAATGATACTCTTTAAAAAAAAATAATTTGATTCAGATTTAGAAAGAAAAATTTACTTGCTAATCCAAATGTTGTTAGGTGGGATGAGTCAGTATAGAGCTTCTTAAATGTCTATACAGAATAATTTCAGTACTATGAAATATGTACTGAAAAGATAGATTAATGAAAATGGTAAAGAGCAACAATCGTTTCCATCTTGATGTAAAAATGTCTCTACTTACCTAAGTTGTTTCTATACCGTAACTGATTGCGGATACTGTACAGAACCACCTGCTTTTCATATTCTCTCTGTGAATTTCCAAGACTCTAAAAAAAAAATTAAAAGTTTTAAAAATAGCTTCTGAACTAAATAGTACTCATACAGTTTCAAAACCATGCCCCCTAATTTTATCCTACTACCTCTAATTTCCAGAACAAAGAATATTTTCTTAAGTGCTATTTTACTAATTTTCATGCTATAATACTGAACAAAAATTCAATGTGTTTATTTTCAGTTTGCCTTTCTAAAAGGACTTACTGAAATTACTTGAAGTATTTAATGTCAAATAACAGTCCAAAAGCATAACTTCATTAAGTTAACAAAATACTAAGTTCTACTTAAAAAGATTTTTTTCTTGACTGTTCCTAATTTGTGTGCGTTGAATAAATGGACAGATGGCTAGATGGATGAATGGATGGTTTCTTGCACCTCCGTATCTTTTTAATTTAAGAGCGGCAACTGAAGACAGATCCCTGTCTGATAATTATTTACATTTGAGGGCTATGATTACTAAAAATTAATGTTTCTGGAGAATGTACATTTCAAATGTACCTCTAAATGATAAGATGACTTCTTTTTTTTCTTTTCTTTCTAAGATTTATTTATCTGAGAGAGAAAGCACACACATGCTTGCAAGTGTGGGGAGGAACAGGAGAGGGAGGGAGAGAATCTCAAGTGGACTCCCCACTGAGCACGGACCCTGATGTGGGGTTCAATCTCAGGACCCTGAGATCATGCCGTGAGTGGAAATCAAGAGTCCAATGCTTAACTGACTGAGCCACCCAGGTGCCCCAAGAAGATGACTTCTGAAACACATTATCTCCTTATGGTTTTGTTAAAAACCATTTAGACAATTTTAGAATTCTGATACATTTTTTAACGGGCAAAAACCTTTCTAGCTGTGCTTTGGTGTTTTAAGTTCAAAATTGGGCTCTCATGAAAGCACGGAATAAGTATGTCTGATTATAGTCAACACTATATTCAATGTGCAACCATAAACTGAATTTAATACGGCTGCTCTCCCCCTTTTAATTACTAGGTATGATCTTTCCAACATGCTGTAATATAAAATTAGACATCTTAGAAACTAATGGCAGAAAGATCAGAGGATTCAGTTATTATACTTCCTACTCACAGGTCTGAAAGCCAAGGTAAATGTTTATACACATACTTTCACAGAAGGCAATCTTCACAAGACAGGTAAGACATATGAATAAACTGGCACATAACTGGACCGCTGGTGGGATGTATTTTACCAAAAAAGTGATGATGTGAGAAAATGGAAATCTTTCTTCCTACACCTGTATTACTTAGTTTGTCACAGGTTAAACAGTGACCCACACTACTGCCAGAATATATGTGCTTTTATTTTTTTTCATCCATTTTAACATTTCCAGAGGTTAGGAGCAAAGGTCATCATAGAGAAACTACTCTACATCCTCTATACAGCACCAAAGCCTGCGTAATGAAGATGTTGAGGGGAATTACAACGCTGGGCTTGCTATAAAACTTGTAAAGATTTTCTCTAGCTTTGTTGCCAGATAAGTCTCTTTCTCAAGGAACACAAAACATACACGCACACAGCACGGGATTTTGCTAGAACCTGAGCAACTTCCACACTTGAGGTTTTGCTCTTCTGTTTTAAAATAAATCTCTTAATTTATCCCAACTTACAACCAGGTTCCCCCTTTCTAACCTCATTCCTGGGAACTCCAGAACAAAAAGTGTAATCAAGCCACTCATACAAAACATAAGGGCCTGTTATTTGTAACCAGTTAGAGAATGCCACCTTTAAACATCTAAGCCTTCTGCCAGGAATTAAGTATGCCAGGAATTAAGTAATGACTGACCCTGATCAATCAATACATATGTGTACCCGCAAGTATCTAAAAACTGTATTAGAAGTTGATTTTGTTCTTCACTACCCATATACATAAAATATAACTGCTCTGTTCACAAAGATTCTTTGGCTTCTCTCCCACTCCTACCCCAAATTTCCCACCATTCACATTTTGAAACACTGTTACCACCACAGGAGGCAAACTAAAAGAAGGGTCATTTTACTCTGAGACCTGCTGACCCTGCAGAAACTGACCAGCTCCGACAAATGAAGCAGAGCTGCCTATAAAAGGCACTGTAACAGATGCGGAGAGACCTAGCTGCTGGCTATCAAACACCCATTGTGCATCACATTATGCTAATAGCAGTAATAATTTTTTCTAAAGACTTTGCGCCTACCAATCACGGCCCCCTACAAAAAAGATACGCACAATTTTTTAATTGACCTTTCTTAGATAGTACAGAACTTCATCATAAGACTTTCCTTAAAATAACTATGAATTGTTTTTGAATAATGAATACAAGATACTGACAATCTACAGCAAATCTTGAAATAATGGCCTTATCTACAACTTTTAATGTATTTTTTAAAGTCTTGCACAGCCTATTATCACATAAAAATATTTCATCTCATCCATATAAAAGCTACTGGCTTTACGTACATTTGTAAAAATCTGAAATCTCCTTACCGCTTGACATACTTTTTAAAAAAATCTGAAATCACCTTCCTACAGCTTTCAGAAGTGGGAAATGAGTCATTTCCAAATTAAAGTCATCAAAGCTTACCAGAAACTCTATCTAAGTACCTAGTGTCTATAATAGCAGCAGCAACAACAACAACAACAACAAAAATTCTTTCCATACAAGGACTATTTCCCACTTTTAAAGTGAGTGAGCTTTAGTCCTGGAAAAATATCTCTGACTGATACCATCACTCATTTGCTCCACAAATATTTACTAAAAGCCAACCACGTGATAGGCTCAAAATACAAAAGCAAAACAAGTACTGTAAGCAGCAAACGCAACACAGTGGGGTTAAGTGCTATGGATGAGAAACAGTGCTGCGGAGGGTCAACTTCTCCAGATGCAGAAGGTCAGGGAAACCTTCCTGGAGGAGTTCCCACATTCAAGAAGTTACAAGTAATCGACAGGAGACAGGCAGTACAGGATTGAACGGGCCTTTTAGAAATCTCCCCTAAGTGTAGTGTGAGGAATGAATGTGAGGGAGTCCTTCACTGAGGAAGAGAGACCAGATAGAAAGCCGATGTAGCAATGGAAGGTGGAGCTTGACCTAGGCGAACAGTAGTAAGGCTCGATCAAATCCAAGGAAGTAACTTGTACAGATGGGTTTTCCAACACCTTCTCCAAGTGGAAGCTTATCCTCAGCTAAAACAGCTATTTTTTAAGTGATCTTATCAAATTTTAATTTAATGTCACATTTCTACCTAATTATAATACTGATCTGTGATTATTTTTAATAGTCATGACTAAGTATTAGATATGCTTTTGCCAATACTAACTGAGATCAATTATTCATGCTAAACATAATTGAATCATCCATCTTTCTTCCATTATGCTACATTTATATTTGTGAAAGGAAAAGCAGAGAAAAGACGGAAACAAAAAAAGACAGTTGGTTCTTCCAGCTGTCTTTGGATATACCACAAAACCTTAAAGAACAAAAGTACCAAAGCCCTCATTCAAGCTTAACAAGAGAAACTTACTCTTTCAAGTTTAGAGCTTTGTTCCTCCAAGTCAAGATAAATGCCACATGGGCAGCCACTGACAACCAAGAATTCTTAGTTCCTTTATCTTTCTACTTTCTTGTTGGGTATCTTCTGGTGAAAGCACTTTCCCTGCCATGTGATGCATTGCCAGAACCTTCAATTATTCATTTCCCATACTACGCCCCCATGCTGAGTGAGGAAGCAAACTAAAAATCCTATACCATCATCACCACCATCCCAAACCTTCCAAATATAACTGCCCAGCGCCAATGGAAAACAGAATTTCACTCTGAACCAAGTAGAAAGGGAGGAACTTGAAGATCAATCTATGGCCAGAGAAACAGTGCCTTATATGCAGCATCTATCACTATCTTCGGAAGATTCAATACCACCTGGCACATTTGGCACTTGTTCATTTACTTGTCTACTGTCTTTCTTTACTAAAAGGTAAGCTCCATGAAGGCAGGATCTCTGTCTTGTTGACTGGGGCTAACGACCCGCACCTAGAACAAGGCGTAGCGTGCAGGTGTTAATATTTTTTGAGCAACTGAGTAAAAATGTCACTCAAGCAGTTGAGAATTAACCCTCAAAAAAACCAAAAAACAAAACACCTCCTGTCACTCTTGTTGAAACATCTCTAGTAAGCCCGTCCTGTCTAGAGGATACAGTCCAACAATCAAAGTAGGAAAGCCCCTTCAAAATCTGGCCCTGCCTGCTTTTCCAGCCTTATCTGCTACCAACCAACCTCCACTCACTCACGAAATTCCACCTCCAAACACCAGTAGACACACACCTCCACCTCCCGTGATACTAAGTTGCTAGCTACTCTAAACACGCTCTTTCACTCGTCCAAGCCCTTAAAATAACTTCCCCTCTCCCCAGAAAATCTTACTCCCTCTTCTCTCTCATCCGTCCTTTAAGGCCCAATTTCAATGCCTCCTCCATACGGGCTCCAGACACTCCCTGGACAAGTTCTTACTCCTCCGTGTGCCCACATATACTACAATGCAAGGACGTATGAGCGGCTATCATCCTGTAACGTATTCATTTGTTTCTTGTCTATTCCCCACCATCTCGAAGTTCTGGAGGTCAAGGGCTGTGTTAAATAGGTATCTCAAGCGCCTAACCCAATGCCTGGTTTAAACGAGGCTACAGGCAAAGGTGCCAAGCGAGTCCATCCCACTTAGCAACGGCCCCATCCTGCCCCTGTGGCTCCAGAGCCGTCCCTCCGAACCCCTAACCTGCGGAACGATCTCCCCGAGACCGCAGCGCCGCAAGGGCGGGAGTCAGCCGCGAGCGGCAGCCCCGGCCACGCGGGCAAGGTGAGCAGGTGACGGCAGGGCGGGGCCGCAACCCCAGATTCCGGCCGTACCTGCCTCACGTTGGCCGGCAACTTGCTCCAGGGGTAGTTGTGCCGGATGTGGAACTCCACGTCGATGTTCATGATGCCGGGAGCCCGGCCGGCAGCGGCCGTGACCGCAGCTGGAACGACGCCTCCCGCTTGCCCGCCCTCGGCCTATCGGGGAGCCCGCGGGAGGCCCCGCGCCTCACACTGCGGAGGGCCGGGGCTGCCCCATGGCCAGGGCTCCCGACAGCTCCGCGCTGCCGGGCCACGAGGCACAGTAGCAGAGAGATTCGGGCAGGAGCCCCTTTGCAGCTCCAAGTTTCTTCCTAGTTTCGGCCCGCCGGAAATGGCTTTGGGCTTGCGTCACTTCCGCCCGCTGGCGCGAGGCTTGAGGGGCGAGGCACCGACTGGCCTCCTGCCCCGCCCCCAGAGTGTAGGGGGCGGGGCAAGAAGGTGGTGAGGCGAAGTGCCGGGTAACCGCCCCCTGCCCACGTGTTTGGCTCCTCATGTCAGTCTCTGGACAAATAAAGATAAATTCTGGTCTGCATTGCCATTGTCGGATATCCCAGTTTTCTCCAGTTTCAGGCTTTGGAGTGAGTTGTCTAAGAATGATGGGCTTGGGGACGCCTGGGTGGATCAGTTGGTTAAGCGGCTGCCTGCGGCTTGGGTCATGATCCCAGAGTCCTGGAATCAGCCCCACATCTGGCTCCCTACTCAGTGGAGAGCCTGCTTCTCCCTCTCCCTCTGCCTGCCGCTCTGCCGGCTTGTGCTCTCTCTCTCTCTCTCTCTCTTTCAAATTAATAAATAAAATCTTAAAAAAAAAAAAAAATGATGGGCTTGGGGAGGAAGTCATAGCTGGCTTTAAATAGTGGAAGAGCAGTGAGCCCTGCTCCCAAAGCCAACACTGAAGAATCTCTCCAATCAATGGGATTGGGCAAACTGGACATCTACCAGCAAAAGAATGAACCTGGACCCCTATCTTACACCATACACAAAAATAAATTCAAAATTGATTAAAGACTGTAATCCCTGAAACCGAAAATGCCTAGGAGAAAATATAGGCAGTAAGGTCTTTGACATCAGTCTTAGCAGAATTTTTTTAGACCAGCCTCTTCAGGAAAGGGCAACAAAAGCTAAAATAAACAAATGGGATTACATCAAACTAAAAGCTTCTGCACAGCAAAGGAAGCCATCAATAAAATGAAGAGGCAGCCTACTGAATGGGAGAAGACATTTGCAAATCATACATCCAATAAAGGGTTACTATCCAAACTATAGAAAGAACTTCTACAACTTTGTATTGAAAAAAAAAAAAAACCTGCAAGAGGGCGGGCACCTGCAGGAAGGCCTCCTGGCTTTGAACAGGGTGCCAGCATGTCCCTGCTTCGCTCCCTCAGAGTCGCCACTGTCGCCGCTGACAGGATTTTTACCAAATGTAAATTGTTGCCTCACCGGCCATGGGAATTCAGAGCCTTCTTTGCTTATTACAATGCCATCTGCAACAAGGAAACAGGCCAGCTCAGCTGATCTGACAGGGAACTCGTCATCATACAGACAAGCCTGGCCAACAAGAACCCATACGGTGGGTTGTCCACAGTGCCGGGTACACGATCTGCTTGAAGAACCCAGTGCTCCCTGACCAGGCCTGTGTGAACTGGAGAGTCTGACCTCCCTGCTGGAGTCTGCACTTGCTGCTTTCCAAGCTGATGACATAACAGATGATCATTTCAAAAAGTTCTCGAGGGGCAGGGCTTCAGTCGAGAAGATGCCTGGGATATCACTGCCATTTCAGCTTTTTTTCCCATGTCCGACCGCCTTGCTCATTTTGTCAGTCTTGTTCCCAACAAAGAATTCTATTTGATGGGCACAACCAATGATGTCAAAGACATCAGGAAGGAACCTGCTGTCCCAAAATATAAAAGCCTAAACAGAAAGACCAGTGTTAACATTTCAGGCACATTGCATTATAAGGTATTACTTAGGAAGTAATTTTTAAACACATCTAGTCCGTGGAAAGTAAATGAATTTGCTCCCTGCCTGCCAGATCAGATAGATCCTAAGTGTTGGGGAGATCCAGGGGCGTGTGATACCTGGGCGTAGGGGAAATGTTTGCTTATTTCAGGAAACCTTTGCCAATGGTTTCCTTGTGTTGTGATCTAAAAGGAACATCAGGGCAAAGAAGTTCAAAGGATGCTTTAGATATTTCTGCTAAACTGGTATCTGTGAAGTTGAGCAGTTGAAGTTGAAAATTTTTTAGCGCTCCAAAATAGTATTACATAGAAATTGTCTCTATAGACTGTGATTTGCAGTCAACTCCTCGTGAAACATCACCTGCTTGTATTTAAAGGCTCTCAAAGGCAGTGGGTAAATAGAAGTCACAGTTAAAGTTAATCTATCTTTAGTGCCTGAGTCTCAATGAACTTCCAGTATTTTTTTTATTTTTTTTTACTGCTGGCCATCTCAACTGAATTTTAGTCCTTATGTAATTTGTTGTTATTTTAAGGCTTAGTAAAAATTATTTGGAATAAGCGAGGATTCACATTTTATTTTTTTAAAGATTTATTTATTTATTTTAGAGGAGACACAAAGGGCGTGGTGAGCGGGGAAGAGCAGAGGGAGAAGGAGAGAGAATCCCATGCACGCTGCTGAGAGCAGAGCCCAATGACACAGGGCTCGAACTCACAACCCTGAGATCATGACCTGAGCCAAAATCAAACTCACACACTTAACTGACTGAGCAACCCAGGCGCCCCACACAGTGAAAATTCTTTACATATTTTACAAGTCTGTTTTCTACTTTCTTGGGAGACTTTTCATCACCATTTGAAGTTTCTCTAGAGAGGCTAGTTCTTCTTCTTCCGGATTAAGCCTCTTGAAAAACATGTATCCACTTCATGTGCCTTTTTCTAAAAAGTAAGAGTGGCATGATATTTAGACGGGATCAGCTTTAGGAGCAGAAATCAAGAATATTGTTTGGGTTTTTTTTCCCCAAATTATGCATTCATTCATTCATTCATTCATTTATTTCTTATGTTCAATTAGCCAGCACAGAGTACATCATTAGTTTTTGATATAGTGTTCAACGATTCATTAGCCCCATTTTAAGTAGAAGCCTAAGAAAGAAAAACAAACCCCGCAAACCCTCCCCTTACTGAATGACCGATTCTGTGTGTTACAGCCACCATGGCCGTTTTTGGTTATCTTCTCAAGAGTCATTTTCATTATCTTACTGGTAGAGGTCCATGCAAACCCGCAAAATTTTCCCTTCCCATTTGGCTTCTTCAGATTCTCTAAATTGTTGGTAAACATTTCTTAATCAGTTTGAGGACTATGGTGTGTTAATTTTGAATTGCCTGAACTGTGAAATCTGATTATCTTAAGGCAGCACTAGATTTCATTATGGAGCTTGCATTTTTCTGTTGGAACTATATCTTAAGTATCTTGGAATATGTTACCTTTCAAAATTGTTTTATTTTACCTATGGAAAAAAATAATAAAGATTTTTACTAAATTTTTGAATTTTGATTAAAAAATGGACAGAGGATTTGAATAGACATTTTTCCAGAGAAGACATACAGACGGCCAACAGACACATGAAAAAAGGCTCTCTACCACCCATCATCAGGGAAACGCAAATCAAAAGCACAGTGAGATATCACCTCCCAACTGTCGGATGGGCTCTTATCGGAAAGACAAAAAATAACAAATGTTAGTGAGAATACGGAGAAAAGGGAATCCTTGGGCACTGTTGGTGGGAATGTAAATTGATGCAGCCACTGTGGAAAACAGTATGGAGATTCCTCAAAAAATTAAAAATAGGACTACTGGGCAATCCAGCAATCCCACTTCTGAGTATTTATCTGAAGAAACTAACAACACTAATTCAAAGAGATATATACACCCCAATGTTTATTCTGGTATTATTTACAAGATATGGAATATTACTCGGCTGTAAAAAAGAATGAAATTTTGCCATCTGTGACCACATGGATGGAGCTAGAGAATATTATGCTTTAGCATTTATGAAATAAGTTAGACAGACAAATACCATATGATTTCACTTATACGTGGAATCTAAAAAGCAAAGCAAATGAACAAGACAAAATAGAAATAGACTCATGGATACAGGTAACAAACTGTTGGTTACCAGAGGAAGTTTTGCTGGGTGGGGGAAGGGGGTGGACAAAACAGATGAAGGGGATTAAGAGGTACAAAGTTGCAGTCATAAAATAAGTAAGTCAGTGGGATGTAATGTACAGCATAGGGAATATAGTCAACAATATTGTAGTAACTTTGTATTATAACAAACGGTAACTAGACTTATAGTGGGGATCATTTTGTAATGTATAAAAATACTGAGTCACTGTGATATACGCCTGAATCTAATAAGCTATTGTACATCAATTATACTTCAATAGAAAAAACTTAATCTAGGGGAGTCTGGGTGGCTCAGTTGGTTAAGCATCTGCCTTCGGCTCAGGTCATGATCTCAGTGTCCTGGGATTGAGTCCTGAGTCAGGCTCTCTACTCAGTGGAGAGTTTGCTTCTCCCTCTCATTCTCCCTCTGTGCTTTCCCTCTCTTTCTCTTTCAAATAAATAAATAAAATCTTTATCAAAGAAAAAAACTTAATCTAATTATAATTGCATTAAAATTTCTTAACTTTCTATTCTATAGCCCACATCCATTGTTAGACACAAGCAAAAAAAGAGAGAGAGAAATATTATCTGTTCTTAATGTCTTTTAAAATGTCCAGATTTCTTCTTTTGCATATTATTGGGAACTCCTCATGGGCATGACAAGTAATGTTAAATATAAATCCCCGTATTTTCTTTAATTATAAAAAATTGAATTATACCATAGTACATGTAATCAATTTTTTAAAATGATATAAACCTTATTTAAGTCTACTGAGAATTTGATCTCTTGAAATTCATGGAAGAATACTTTAAGAAAGCAAGAGTTCAGGGAGCCCCTGGGCGGCGGTTAAGTGTCTGCCTTGGGCTCAGGTCTGATCCGAGGGTCCTTGGATCAAGCCCTGCCTCAGGCTCCCTGCTCAGTAGGGAGTCTGTTTCTCTTCTCCCACTCCTCCTGCTTGTGCTCTCTCTCCCTCCCTCTCTCTGTCAAATAAATAAATAAAATCAGAAAGAAAGAAAGAAAGAAAGAAAGAAGAAAGAAAGAAAGAAAGAAAGAAAGAAAGAAAGAAAGGAAGAAAAAAGAAAGAAAGAAGAAAGAAAGAAAGAAAGAAAGAAAGAAAGAAAAAAGAAAGAAAAAAGAAAGAAAGAAAGAAAAAAGAAAGAAAGAAAAAAGAAAGAAAGAAGAAAGAAAGAAAGAAAAAAGAAAGAAAGAAAGAAAAAAGAAAGAAAGAAAGAAGGAAGGAACGAAAAAAGAAATAAAGAAAGAAGAAAGAAAGTTCCGAAATAAAACACTTACTTTGAAATAAACCCAGATCTGTTACCTATTTAAAAATAAAAATGTGAAAAATCTCACAGCATTAGACCCCCTTTCCCCCGCCAGTTGGTGAAGTGGAGGACAGATAATCTGGCTTAGAGAGAATGTGGGCTCTCCCACGGGCCACATTCTTTATTCCTCCCTTCCACCTCTGTTACGGAGACTGTCCATGGTGAAAACCATCCCACCTGAGCTTCATTTATTTTGGAGTGGATAAATATTTCTGTATTCTTCTATGGTGAAAGTTAAAAAGAAAAGAAAAAGACTGAAAGAACCAGCTGTCTATCCTTTCTTGCATTATACACTTCAGAAATACTGAGACATTTGCAATTCCCTAAATATGCCGAAGAGAATACGTCCTCTCTTGAATGCTTTTCTCTACTTATCTACCTGGAAAACTTCTCATCCAGACACTGTGACTGGAACATTAAAGAATCAGGAGGTAATGATGGAGAAGCGGGAAGGGGCAAGAAAAATGTGGGACCGTTTTTCTCCATGTTAGGGAGTTTCTAGGATTTTCTTCTGCAAAGATGAAAAGCAACTGAGTTACAAGTCTATTGTAAGAGGCAGAGGGATCCTCTCCATAGAGCCTGCAAAAGATCGATATTATAATATTTATCTCTAATATCGATAATAATGTATTTCTGCCATCTGAAGTCAGATTGTGTTTAGAACATATCTGGTGTGGAAATGAACATTCCAAAATCAAGCCACACGATTGAAATGTTGAGCCATTGTGATAGCTAAAGTGTCCACTAGGGGCTGATCTCACACAACATTTCTATACCTAAAACCTGCAGTCTTCGCTTCCTCATTTCTATTGACTTTTTTAAAAATGTTTTTAAATTTAATTTCAATTTAATTAACATATACTGTATTATTAGTTTCAGAGATAGAATGTAGTAATTCATCAGTTGCATATCACACCCAGTGCTCATTACAATTTGTGCCCCCCTTAACGCGCATCACCCAATTACCCCATCCTCCCCCCACCTCCCCTCCAGCAACCCTCAGTTTGTTTCCTAGAGTTCAGCATCTCTTATGGTTTGCTTCCCTCTCTGTTTTTATCTTATTTATTTCCCTTCCCCTATGTTCATCTGTTTTGTTTCTTAAATTCCACATATGAGTAAAATCATATGGTATTTGTCTTT
>CM052900.1:11031818-11079401 GCA_028534135.1 Potos flavus
TCAAATTGTGGCATATATCAGTACTTCATTCCTTTTTCTGGCCAAATAATATTCTGTTGTATAGATATACCACATTTGTTCATCCATTTGTCTATCGATGGGCATTCAGGATGTTTCCACCTTTTAGCCATTATGAATGATGCAGCATTGAACATTCTTGTGCAAGTTTTGTGTGTACATTCATTTCATTTCTCTTGTGTATATACCTAGGAGCGACATTAAGGCCCCACTCGGTCCTCTTTTTCCTACAATGCCCAGCGCCATGCTTCATGCAATGTGAGGCCTCCATGGATATTTGCCAAGTGAGTGAGAAGAATATACTTCTCCACAAGACTTTAAAGCTAAAGGGTCCATCTAGGTTCCACCAGAACCTCTGACCATGGCCCTAGCTTCCTGAGAATCGACTACAATCAACCTCCATCTTCTTTCTTATTCACTCTTGGCCTTGTGTCTTTCTCCTGCACTTTAGGAACCGATGAAGCGGCCATCATTGAGATGTTATCGAGCAGGACATCTGATGAGAGGCAACAAATCAAGCAAAAGTACAAGGCAACGTATGGCAAGGTGATTCCAAGGGTCCTTGCAAGCAGGCACACAGCCTTGGCCTAGGCGGTCTCTGCTTTCTCTACACTCCCAAGGCAGCAGAGAATATCTTTAAAGCTTTACTGAGTGAGCTCAAGAGAAAACAAGATGAAACTACTCTTTACAATTTTAACTGATTACAGAGAAACTGAAATTGCATTGTTAACTTAATAGCCTACAAAATCAGTATTCCTTAACCCCTTCCGAAAATTGACTTCCTTTTTCTATTAATCCCTCTGTCATTTTCCCACTCATTTGGACCATTTCTACATATTACCATACAGATGGGCCAGTGACTTGGGACCCAGTTTTCACAGGTGGGTCTTCGTACAAGAATTCTTCATCTATTCACTGGCCTTCAAGAATGATACATTCTTCATAAGTGATTGTGACAGAAAATTAAAAAAAAAAAAACCCACAAAAAATAAGCAAACAAAACACAAACCTCCATTTCATTAAGCATGAACACTTGTTTTCTTTCTTTATGTTTCTTTTCTTTCCTTCTTTTTATTGTTGCTGATGGTGTTACGTATAGAAATCTTTAAGTATGCATCAGGCTTTCTGTTTTCTTTATTAATATGCGACGGACACAATTTAGCCTTTTCTTAATGTCAATAGAATTATTAGCATACAAAATGAATATTAATTATTATGCTGTATTCGAATCCATATTTATAAAACCTTTACAGTTTCAATCCTTCTATGTATAAATAGGTATAGAAATGGGTTTTCTTACTTATTTGACACTGGGCAGGCAACGATCTATTTAGGCCCTGGTGTCCTCACACACAGAATGAAAATGGTAATTCACCTCCCTTCCCAGGTTGCGGAGAGAATCAACCAGGCTAATGACAGCACCTATCAGTAAAAGGAAGCTATTCTAGGTTTGACTGTTTCCATTTTACAGAGAGGAAACTTGGAGCTCCTCTGTATACATGACTCATGCAAAGTCACACATTTAGTAAGAAAAAGAGCCGACTCTCTAATCCCAGTCTTTTGACTCCAGGGCCAGCATCCACTCCTGAAGAACCCATTGCCATGAGAGGAGTTATTTCTTTCCACACTACCTGGCCTAGATGGCTTTTATAGTTTCTCTGCGTCTCTTCTCACAATCGTGCTTGTCAATGTCATTCCTTGAAGACATTGATGAAAGCACGCGAGTCTTCAGTTCAGCTGCCTGGAACTGAGTTGAATGACATTGAACTTTTATCCTTGTCGGCATGCCTAACCGTAGCAGCCTCTCATGTGCCACATCTACCCCCACCCTGCCCACATGGAAAGTCAGATCAGGCTTCTTAAGCTTGAGGGTAAAGCAGAGTAAATGAGCTCAAGGCGAGGACTTAGGGGCTCTGCTAAAGGTCAAGTGGGCATTGCCAGCACCAAACTTTGCAACACCAACACGTGCCTATCATTTGCTTACGCACCAGTTCACAGCTGTTTCAGACAGCCGCGACTGCCAAGGAGATGGCCGGGAATCACAACATCTGAAGCTCAAAGACGTTGGCAAGGGACCAATCTAGGTCCCCCTGTCAACCGAGCTCCAAAGAGAACACGTATCCCAAGGTGACACAGCTAGTGAGCAGGAAAACCAGGATTAGAGCTGAGATATCCTGAGCCAGCTTCTGTGTCCAAACAGAATATAAACACACAGGGATTTGTTTTCATGCTTGTGGCTTGGAAGAGTAGGCAGCTGGGATTTCTCTTCCCTACAGTTCTATACAATGGCCATTCGACCTGAAAAGACATGTGCCATCTTTGGGTGGGTCCACACTGTGGGGCACTGGCCGCAGGCCTGCCTTCCCCGGATGCAGCATTAGATGGAGCCTCAAGACGGAGACAGTAATACCAGTAATACAGTAATACCATGGCCCCCTCATGAGACTGCAGATCCCATAAGGCAAAATCTTCGAGGTTTTTCTCCCAGGCTCAGAGCTCAGAGGTTCATGTGAGAAAGAGCTGATTAGTCCATTCTCCGAAAGTTCCTTTCAGCATGGAATGATAATAATACTCACTTAGTGAACATTTAAACTGTGCCAGGCACTGTGCTTGGGATTTTTACGGATTGTCTCTGCTATCTCTCCCAAAAACCCTAAGAAGGGAGTCTTACTATCTCCCCATGTTTCAGAGCAGGAAGCTGACAGTTGGTGAAAATACATTTCCAAAGTCACACGGCTGCTGTGACCGTGTTGTTAGCTGTCATGTCACGATGCCGAGTGGGCAGACCCACTCTGTGCTGTGATTTGGGTTCCTAAGATGCTAGCTGCTCCAGGGGTTCCTCCCCTCCCCCCGCCCCCCACCAGTCTGACCCACACAGGGTCATCTGGACATGAAGGTCCTGCTTTGAGGTCCTTCACTGAAGGTGAGGGGGGGGGGGGCACTGGCGACTCTAGTTAGACTGAACACCAATTCTTGTCCCTTTCGTCATTAACCCATCATGTCAGAGAGACACTGGTAGGAGCAGCAGTTCACCTATAATAAGAGGCACTTGCCAGAAAATATCCACGATGATGGACACTTGCTAAAAACAGGTGCCAGTGGGCATTTCACGTACTTCATTTCTTCTCCCTACCTGAGCGCTTTCCCACGTGTCTCCCTTTCAGGTTTAACAAGTTAACCAAAGCGACCGTACATCTGGTGTGCCCAGGATGGTCCCCATTTATTCCTGCTGTGCCCCTGCAATGATTGCTACTTTATTATTGCCCCTTTCACTCTCGAACCCACTCCCATTCGGATGACAAAGGATCTGATCCCCCTAGAGATAACAAACCCATACTTCAGTCCTTTCTAGTTGAACAAGTGAGGGCAAGTCCTTCATTTTTTTGAGATCAGTAAGTGGGAATATCGTCAATCCTTCTCCTGCTAGGACTGTTCTGAAGATCAGGGAGAAGGCTCTCTGAACCCTAAAATGTCCATCAAATGCTGGTTGTTATTGTGATTCATCTTTGGGGTCTTCAGCCCTGAGCAAGGGATCTTCTCTGCCTCTCTGCCCATCCCGGGACAGGATGGAGAAGAAGTCTCTGGCTAGGAAGGTGACCTATGTCCTCCAGAGTGGGTCACTCATGCCAGTAGAGCCCTGTGCCCTCACTCCCTTCCCCAAGTGTCCACGGCAGTTGACCCCGAGGCCATGCAGTGGGGAGAGCAACACCTGCCCCTCTGTTTCGGGCCATTCCCCACTCGGGGCTCTTGCTATCTTCCTGCAGGACCTGGAGGAGGTGTTCAAGAGTGAACTGAGTGGGAACTTTGAGAAGACAGCCTTGGCCCTTCTGGACCACCCCAGCGAGTACGATGCCCGGCAGCTGCAAAAGGCCATGAAAGGTCTGGGCACAGACGAAGTGGTGCTCATCGAGGTCCTGTGCACAAGAAGTAATAAGGTTAGTTCCGGCTAAGCCCGCAGCCCCAGCCCCTGAGGGAGCATCCATATGCCCGTCAGAGACGGTGGGAGCAGCCAGAAGGAAAATGATTCCCTGCATTCCACTCGGGGGGGGGGAGGGGGGAGGTGAGCAAGCGTCTGGACAGAAACGTGTCTGCTTGTCCCGTGCAGGAGAGATCTCTCTCCCAATCTTCTGGCTGTCGGTTTTGGTGTTGCTGCCCTTGGCTTGACAGACTAGATCCTTCCAGAACAGCTGTGTCAACGCAGCTTTTGTTTTTCTAAAAGGAATGCATAGTTTTATATGCAGGAGGCAAGATTCTACTTCACTCTTCCCAGCCTGAGTTTGCGGGTCTTCTGGCACGAATAACGCAATGCATGGTCTACACGCGTTCGTGCAGTTGCCTTGTCCGCGGCTGTCATCTAGCATTGAGTACAGAAAGGACTGCAAAGAGGCATGGAGGCAGGCGGTGCAGACGGGGGTCCCAGTGACACCCCTCCTGCTGCCAGCACCTTCCTGGAGGTTTCCCTCCGCTTCTCTCAGCGGACCTCGCCCCTTGTCCCGTGGGCACACGTTGCCATTTCAGGAGCTGGAAAGAGCCTTTGTTAAGGCTTTAGTAGAAGCCCATTCGTCTTGGGTTCCAGAAGCCACGAGGCCCAAGGAATTCATCAAGAGCAGAGCGGGTCCACGAATCATTATTTGGAGACCCCTTCCCTCTTCCACAACCACTTGTCATGTAGGATGGGGAAGTCCAGCAAGGAAAATGCCAGAAAGTCTCAACATTCTTGAAGCCTCCAGATAGGAAACAGAAGCAGTGTTTGGAGCAGACAGCAAGGAAAAGCTTCAACAGAGCTCTGATGCTAAAATGCTATTTTTAAAGCCTTGAGTGCAGACAACCCTGGGTTGGTTCCTTCTGCTCAGCCTGTGCTGTCCAGTGTTATTTCTGGAAGCACCACCATGCTCAAGCTGTAGCCTAAACCCCAAAACCCCTTTCCTAAGCACCTCTGGACTTCTCTTCTTTCCACAAGAGAATAAAAACCCTCCATTTCAGGGAGTTTCCATTTTAGACCGAGCCATAGGGAAGGGTCAGCAAAGGAGGACGCTATCAGTTTGGTCCAGTAGTTACACAGCTTCCCAACTCAATGTCACCCACCTTCTGGAAACACCGCAGTCCCAGCCAGGAGGCGTCCAATATGGGGGCAGTTGGCAGCCTGCCTTGGCAAGAAGGTTCCAGTCATTATTTTTCTCTTACTGACCACATGTGGTTCCCCCTCAATCGAATTTCCTTCAAGCCCTGCTCTCAAACAACAAACAAGCTCTTTTTTTCCACCCAAAATCAAATAGATCTGACAGTAGAGAGAAGAAAAGTAGGGAGAGAGCAGCCCTCAGGTTCAGGCAGATCCTGGCGGTGGGTTGGAAGGAGGAGAACGGAAGGAGCTGCATGGGCACAAGTGGTCAGCCCGCACCAGCTCCCACATCTCCCCATGTCCCCGCAGGCTCCTCACCCTCCCCTGATCCCACCACCCTCCCCCCGCTGCCCGCTGACTCTCTTAAACAGCTTGCCGGGGAAGCTCTGGGGAAATGCCCGCTGTCAGACAATGCTGGTTTAAATGTAAACTGAGGCAGCTCCTGAAGGGGCCACTCAGCGCGAGTCATTGAAACACAAAGCACTTCTTCCCACTCCACAGCCAAGAGAGAAGTCTGCCCTCCTACACACAGCATACCGTGTACTGAATGAAGCCTGTTTCAAGTAGAGAGAAATTGGAAACGACCTAAATGTCCATCCATCGGGAGGCTGGCTGAATAAGTGGTGGCTTATTATGGGATGAAACATTTTGTATCCCCTTAAAAAACACTGGTGACTACGCATAAACAGAGCTGGATCTCCAAGGTGTCTTACTGAGTGAAAAAATAAGTCAAAGAACAACGTATACAGTATGCCACTTTCCTAACGCGTTCACAGAACAATGCTGTATATTTTCAGTAGCCCGTCCATCCGTATACAAAGGTGAAGACGAATGCTTGGGCAGATATTCCCTGAATTTGTGGCATTGACGACCTGAGTGGGGATGGGGACGTGGGATGGGGTGAGGCGGTGGTGGTTGAATGTTAGCTTGGCGCTAGTAGTTTTGCTTTTAACTAAGGAGAATGTCTGCATGTGTTACTTGTGTGGCTTGGAACGTTTGCACATGGGGCTTCTTCGCACCTCCAGAGACCCGCTCCAGGCCCAGGCCCCTGAGCCGGGGGGTGGCCCTCTCTAGAGGAAGCTTTAGAGGCATCCTGAGTCCAGAGACAGGCCCCGGCCGCTTCCCTCTGTGTGGCTCCTACTGATTACCCCACCTCGGAGTAATGATTTTCCTTTTCTTACCCTTCCTAGGAGATCATCGCCATTAAGGAAGCCTACCAAAGGTGTAAGTGACTTTTGTTCTGACTTTGGGTAAAGAATGTTCCTTTCGGGGCACCTGGGTGGCTCAGTCGGTGAAGCGTCTGCTCTCAGCTCAGGTCCTGATCCCAGAGTCCTGGGATGAAGCCCCGAGTTGGGCTCCTTGCTCAGCGGGGAGTCTGCTTCTCCCTTCACCCTCCGCTGCTCCCCCTGCCTGTGCATGTGCTCGCACTCTCTCACTCTCTCTCTCTCTCTCTCAAATAAATAAATAAATAAATAAATAAATAAAAACTTTAAAAATAAAAAAACAATTTTTAAAAAATATTCCTTTCAAAATACCTCTGGGAAAGAAATCATCTGCTTTCTCCCCTCCCCTTTTCTTCTTCGAAAGTATTTGACAGGAGCCTTGAATCCGATGTCAAAGCTGATACCAGTGGAAACCTAAAAAAGATTCTGGTGTCCCTGCTACAGGTAAGATCAGCCCCACCAAGGGGAGCATCTCTTTTGATCAACTCAACTGATTATAGACCTTAATGCTATCTGTAGAACCTCCTTTGTAGAGTAATGTCACACAATCACGGCAGCGACAGCTTATATTCACAGGCCTTCCCCCCACTCAAGGGAAGGGGATCATACAAGGCTGGGCTGCTCAGGGTCATCCTAGAATTCTACCTGCCACAAAGGGCTTACTTAGCTTAGACTTCCAGAACCTTCCGAGACCAAGTCTCAGGGTTCTTCAATACCAGGGACCTCCAAGAGGTGAAAAGTGATACTTGGAAAGGAAGACTATTAGCTTTCCCACGGAGTCACTCTAGGGGACATCGTGAGGTTGCTTTCAGCCTGCTTCGAGGTCCCTGGGGTTTGTGAGTGACCCTGGTTCCTACAAGAAAGAAATCCCAAGTGTTGGCTCAGAAGTTACTCTGTTTATCAGTTGTGCCCTAAAGATGGCAGCAAAGAGCAGCCTTGCAGCTCTGCCGGGCTCCATCTCCTCCACGCCATCCCTCTGAGATGGCCCCCAGCTTGCCAGGACTTTCTCTTTTTGTCTTCCGTGGTCAAGCAGGAGCTCAAGTTAATCACAACGTGTCAATTTTTCTAGGCTGATCGTGATGAAGGAGATGACGTGGACAAAGATCTAGCCGGTCAGGATGCCAAAGATCTGTATGATGTAAGTGGGCGGACCGGCCAGCCTCGGCAAATTCTCTCTTTTTTTAAAAATGTATTAGTGCTATTTTCCACAAACGTCTCTTTATTTCATGCAAATGGGAGTTACTTGAGAAATAAGTATGATCTTTAAAATAGCTCTTCATACACACGGTCTTGTGAACCTCTAAGAATTGTTCCTGCTCTTGCACTCCAGAACTTTTGGAACAAGGGAGGGCATAAATAATATAAATAAATATGTGAAGTCCACTCGCGGGTGGAAGCTTAAAGTGTTTTGTCGATCAATTTGACTTCTATTCAGTGCATATTTTATAATTTCCTGAGGGCTGGTCACAGAACAGGATATTCAGTCTTTCTGCAAAAGGCTTTTTTCAAAATGTCTACATTTGGCCCGCAAGGCAGGGGAAGGCCGCTGGGGCACTGACGAGCTCGCCTTCGACGAAGTCCTGGCCAAGAGGAGCCACAAGCAATTGCGTGCCACCTTCCAAGCCTACCAGACTGTAAGTAAACAAGTCCTAGGGTAACGGACTTCACGCTGAAACTGCTTATCTCGGAAGAAGATCAGGGATCAGGAACTACGGGGGTCTTTGACTGCTTCATCAGAAGTGATTTGCCTTCTCCCCCACCTCAAAGGATGTTTGAGAATGTCTGGAAACATTTGGGGTTGTCACTTGGGTTTGGGGAGGCTGTGCTAATAGCATCTAGTAGATCGAGGCCAGGGATGCCACTAAACCCCCACAGTGCACCACAACAAAGAATTATCCAGCCCAAATGCAGTGCCGAGGTTGGGAAACCCTGCTTTCCAACCAAGACTAGGCAAGCAGAGGAGAGCCAAGTTGAGGAGCAAAGCTCTAGAGTCACCATCCGGGTTCAAATCCTGGTCCTATCACGGGCAGGTGACCCGATGTCTCTGTCCTCATTTGTAAAACAGGGACCCTAATCCTTATCATCACACCCTCCCAGGGCTCTTTCAAGAGTTAAATAAGATCCACGTAAAAGGCTCAGAATAGTACCTGGCATGTGATAGGCACACAAATGTTCTCTCTCATTATTATTCCAATTTACAGCTGGGCTAACAACGTGCCTGCCACTCCCACGACAGATGTCATCTATCTCAGAGACAGACTCTTGAAAAAGACATGTATAAATCACTTTTATACAATTATTTTTTAACCTAATGATAATTTTAAGCCAAGAAGATGAGTTCGTTATTTCAAGGCCTTTAGTGCTGAGTCCTGCCCTGAAAATCAGTCTTTAATTGCAAGAAGCCTTTTGTGGAGTGTCAGATTTTTTGTCTCCCATTTTATATTTGTAGAGTGCTTTTAACCCTTCCAAGCACTTCCGTACCCTGTATCTCGTTTCAATGTCGCAACAATAGCGCTACGATAATGTAAGCCGAGCAGCCATTGTTACCTCCGACTGCTGGACAAGGCAGGTCTGTTATGAGTAAGGCCCATCTGTAACTTCTCAGGACCACACAGCAAGCCGGTAGCAGAGAGTGGATGAGAACGGCAAGATTCCCCAGCCCCAGCCTCTACCTCGGCTGGAGCTGGCCGCTCCTCACTCGAAATAGTGCTTCCTATGTGTTGCCAGCAGATGAAAAGACAATAAAGCTTAGGAATTTTATCATTACTGTATATAAGCCTTGAGGGCCCTCTGCTTTCAAATCGTGCCCAGAGTCATGATCAAAGCCAGCTGACCCTGCACTCCCTTGGCCTCTGCTCCTGGAACTGTGAGGACTCTGAGCTGGAAGGCTTCTCCATGACCTACACCCTCTTCCCACATGGCTGGGGCCATGGCTGGAGTTTCTGGGGATGGTGGCATTGGTGATCATTCTGGAAACACACATACATGTGACCGTGTGTGTGTGTGTGTGTGTGTGTGTGTGTGTGGACTTGAACTACCGGCCACCTGCAAGGATACCCTCCAGGCCAATTGTTCTCAAAATTAATCCCCCAACAGCAGCAGCAGCATCACTTGAGAACATGTTAAAAATGAGAATTCTCTTATTTAAAAAGAGAGAGAGAGAGAGAGCGAGAATTCTCACCCCGACCTTCGACCTACTAAATCAGAGTCTCTGGAGTTTGGGTCCTACATTGTATGTTTCAACAAGTCTTCCAGGTGATTCTGGTGCATGTTAAAGTTTAAAAGGTCTGCTCTAGACTACTAGCCATGTGACCTTGGGCAAGTTATTAAGGATTCTGTGCCTCAGTTTCCCGATCTGTAAAATAGGGATAACAATGGTGCCTACTTCATAGAGTTAGTAATTAATTAATGAGTTAATAGAAGTAAAGTGCTTAGTATCTGGCATGCAGTAGGTGCTCAGTAAACCCTAGTGACTGTCAATTTTGTCCCTATGTGAACCAACAGCGTCCAATAAAGCTCAAATGGACAATAAGATAATTTACTGATTTAATGATTCTTTACATAAAACTAGCTCTAAAATACTACCTATTCATCATTCCAAAAGCTTTCCCAGAATATCATTCATCCTGATCTTTGTCATTGATTTTCGTGAGTTTACCCTGATCTTAAGACCCTAGTTCATAAGTTTTCACACGGGTCTCTGGCTAAAATCAGTAAGCTGCTAGCATGAGATCACGGGAGTATATTATGTGGCATAGGTCATCCTGACATAGAGTTGAATTTTTATTTTGGCATGAAAACTTAGGGTTTTGCCCTTTATTTGTCCTCCAAGTCTGAGCCTTAACTACTGACACTCTCAGAAATCCCTGCCATTCCATAGACCTTTCCCTTCTCTGCTACACCACACTAGAACATCACAGTCCCAAAGCTGACCAACCACGAAAGGCCTGTATAGTTATAAAGCTGAAGTAATGGGCACCTGGGTGGCTCAGTCGGTTGAGCGTCTGCCTTTGGCCCAGGTCATTATCCCAGGTCCTGGGATCAAATCCCGCATCATCGGGCTCCCTGCTCAGCGAGGAGTCTGCTTCTCCCTCTCGCTCTGCTCCTCTGCCCCCACTTGTGCTCTCTCATGCTCTCTCTCAAATAAATAAATAAAATCTTAAAAAAAAAAAGCTGAAGTGAGTTCCCTACACAGGGCTCAATATAAATTGTAGGGACCCATACCCACAGCCCAGGCGCACTGCATCCCCACCATGCCCGTCACCCCTTCTCCCCTCACCTTTCTGTGCTCTGAAGCTTGTTCCAGAGCCTTTAGCCCTGTAAGCACTGAGGCCAAAGCCAGAGGGCACAGGGTTCTGCTGCGGGAATGCTGTGTCTTTGGGTGAATCTGAATTGGGTGAAAGAAGAATTATTCTTCTAATAATCTCCCTACAGGCAGCACTACCTACCTGGTAACTAGAGGCCTCGGAGGCTTGTCTGGAATCCAGCCCAGCTGTGTGTTTTGTACTAAGATCGGAAAACCTGATCTGTCTAAAGAGCCCCCTAAGAATTAAGCGTTCCAGTAACTGCAGCGAAAAGCCTGCCATTTGCAAAAGAGATTCACAATAGCCTGGGCCAGCCCATTGTTCTCCGTTTGTGTCCCGTGGAGCCCCTGGAGGTGCCTTGGTAGCTCCGAGGAGGGGGATGTGGGCAGGGGATGTGGGCAGGAGCCAGGTAGACAAGAGGGGGCAATGTGAACAGTGCCCCCTGGAGTTGTGTGATGAAAAGACTGGGAGAAAGCAGAAACCAGGGAACACTGCCCAGGGCTGGGGGACAGAAGCCCTCTCCCACCTCCCCGGGACAGCTGCTTTCCTGCTTTGATCTGTCGTATGACTGAGAGGCTACAGAAAATTTAATGCACTATTCTGACGCAGCGTTAACAGTGGAAACAGAAAGCGGTTTAATGCGAGGATTATTTTCTAGTAAATGCGGACCCGTGTGAACAAGATGTCCTCATGAAATGCAATCTCAGTCTGCAGAACGAGAACCCCGTTCGTGGGAAAGTGAGACCAGTCCCTTTCGAAATACCAGCTCCCACAGCAAAGCCAAGAGAGGCTAGGAACAGCTAAGGAAGGGACAGGAATGAAAGCCCCCCCAGCCAGTCCGCATCGTCTAGGTCCGTCACCCGCACCAGACCTCTAGATGTCAAACCATGACAAGATCAAGCACCAGGGCCTCATTAAATCTCGACCCTCCTCCCCTCCCCCACCTCTGCGGTGCTTGCTTTGCAAAGAATATTTTGTCAACTTGTGTTTTCGGAATAAACTACATACACCCCACCGGTGTGTCCCCAAGGGCCCCGATTATTTATGGAACCACAATTGTGTCATACCCTCGAAAAACAATCTTATGAAAGAAGTATCAGTATTCTTAATGCTTAACCGCATGTCCCCAAACCCCACCGAGAGCCCTCCTTCCTCTTTATTTGCCTGCCCTGAGTTCGGCCCAGGTGGTCCCTACGCGAAGCACAGTCCCCATCTACTCTGAACTTCAGCTTCTGTAAATATTTGGAAAGAAACCTAACATGGAATGCTGTGCAGAGTGAGATGTGAGCCGATGGTGAACATAGGATCATTTGGAATCGCCCCCGAGCGAAGGAAAGTGGCATTTTGATGTGGTCAGCGCCCTGGCCCCCAGCCCAGGCAGCCCCACTCTATCAGAAACATTAGACCAAGTCCTTACCATGAACTTCACAGCCTCCACTTCTTATTTCACCCAAACTGTGGGTGACTGAGTCCCCGGTCCCAGGACACGGGAGATGAGAACAGTATGGGTAAGAGGATCACCACCACAGACGGCCTCCTAGAAAATTGGAAGAGAAAAGAATTTTAAGAACACGTTGGAAACTTAACTATTATATAGATGAAAGAATTATCGTTCTGGTATAGATTCATTGTTCTCCCACTCCCAATTTTACAGATGAGCATACAGGCCAAGGGAGTGGTCCTCACCAGAGTCAAATCTGACCCCCTAGAGGTCAAAAGTCACCAGCCATGAGAGCCCCCACTCAAATGGGGGCCACCGTCCCCAGCCGTGTAAGGCGCGGGGCTGGATAGGTTCCTTAAAGCCACATGACCAAATCTGGGAGAGTTCAGTGCTTTTTGTAGAGAAATGACCCCACAAGTACCAAAGCCAAAAACAAAGCCTGGCATAACGGCTGGCCTTTCGGTTGTCTCTCCAGCTCATCAACAAAGACATCGAAGAGGCCATCGAAGCAGAAACGCCAGGAGATCTGCGGAAGGCCTACTTAACTCTCGGTAAAGTAGACCATGGAGAGTCCCTGCCTTTGGTCGGGCTCCCTGCAACCAGACTTGGAGTCAGAGGTTGGCGTGTTGGAAGATTTTAGGGAGTACTTTGGGAACCACACCTCGAAGCAGTGTTGGGTAAGGGAGAAAACGAGCGTGATGCAGCTGTGGTGGGAGATTTGCTGGCCCCGCATGGAGCCCTGGAGCTGAGAGGCCGAGGGGCCAGGTCTTTGCACCCCAGCACAACCAGGGTACACCAGCTGCACCCCAGGAGCATTTGCAACCCTGGGTAAGGCAGCTCCTTGCAGGGGGCATTCCTGGGGAGGGACTCAGCCGTGAGCAGCCAGTAGGCAACAGTTGGAATGAGTGCCTTGGTCCTGAAGAGGGCATCTGGGGGATGCACCACGGCATCCATGACAGTCCCATTAAGATGGTGGGTCCACAAGAGCAACTGTCAATAGCCTGGGACCGTTGTCTAGTCTCAGGGAGCATGAAGTGTTTCAGCCAGGTCTCCAATCCACAAACAAGTTTTTGCCCATGCCTGATGGCTTGAGGGTGTTCTTTTCCATTTGGTTCCCTTCAACATTTAGAATGAATGGGGTCTCTTTAGCAAGAGTGGGGAGGGACACCAGACCTTTCCTGTACCAAGCGAACGCCATGACCTTCTCTCCAGGTGTTGCCCAGAGGCAGGAAATAGCAGAAAGATGGGCATGGCACTGTGTCTGGCAGGCTCCTTTTTCCTTTCTGCAAGCCGTGGAATGAAGTTATTGTCCATTGTCCACGCTCCTGTGGCGAGGAGTCGAGGGCACCGTCCCAAATAGCACGAGAAACGGAAAGACAGATCCCCAGCAGAGGAAGAACTGAAAAAGCAGCCCTGGAAGTTAAAAAATGTGCTCTATCTGCCAAACTTCTTGTTTTGTTTTTTCGAGGGGGTTCTCAAAAAAATTTTTTGAACAATGTCAACAATTGATTTTTTTTAATCCATCCTCATTTTGCATTCAAATTAGCAGGACCTCTACTGTGATGTACAGAGGCCTAAACATCCCTAGTGTCATTCCTGACCCACACTGGACACACATGGACGACTGTCCTTAGGGCTTCAAAGATGAGTCTCTTAAGTGGATGGAGAGATCCACTCACGGCCTGACTCAGAGGCTCTGAACCCTTTCTATGCTTGCAGCCCGTGAAATCAGGGAAATACCAGAGTTCAGTCAGAAGATTATATTAATCTTCATTAATATTAATTATTAGTGGCAATCAACCACTATCAAAATTATTATTAATAATAATAAAGTCATTCCATTCTTTAACATTGAGTTAGCTCCTAACCCAGGCTGGGGGTTGTGCCAGGTGTGGCGATCAGAGGTAAATAGGTCCAGTTCCTGCTCTTAAGAAGCTTAAAGTCCATGGTGGATACTCACAAACCAACAGATTAGGTTACAGTAAAGATAAAAAACAAAAACAACCAGTGTGAAGAGGGCACAGAGGAAGGACAGGCCATGTCCCTGGAGGAGGGGACCATAAAATGCAGGACTTCGTTGTCCACCAGTGGTAGCAAACAGAAGTGATTCAAAACGACGTCGAGAAAAAAAAAAAAGAAAAGAAACGACCTCAAGAATAAAGCACACAAATTGTAGAACATGACTTCATAGTTCTCTTTTCTAGACTCTCCCCACCCTCCTCATACCTGACTCATAATAAAGATGCCAGTTTACAGCTAAATTTGAGACCCAGAGACTCCCACCTCTTGCAGCCTCTGGGGCAGCACTGCTCCAGTGGGCTCCACGGACCACCTGCATCAGAATCTTCTACGGGAAGGCACAGGAAAATACAGTTTCCTGGGCCCCATTCCAGGTTACCTAATAGAACCTCCAAGAACGGGGTCCAGAAGCCACACTCCTACAAGCTCCCCCAAGGGACTGTCTCCTCACAGTGGCTGGCTCCATGCCACAGCTCTGGCCCCACATTTTCCCTGGCTAGCCCCATCCACGCTCTTGAGGGATTCCTGCTGCTGCTAACGACAGACATTATTCACCAGGCGCAGACTGTATACAATAGAAAAGTTGAGGATTCTCTTGCCAGAATATCAGGAAGCAGGAATGTCAGGGGAGATGACACCTATGAAGGGTTGGAACACCCTGACATTAGGCAGACAGTCGAGCATCAATGAGTCCTGCACCGGGGAGGGTCTTAAGTGAGTCTCAAGTACGCTACTCCCCAAACTGACAGGTTCTCCCCACAACTGTCACCAATCCAACAGCTTTTGGATTATTTTCAGGATAAAGAGGTCGGACACCTGAGGCTGGGCTCTTCTTCTCCACTGAAACTTTGGCGGAGTCCACATGGCCTATAAAAGCAAGAAACAGACCCCCCTCCCCCAACCTAGGCACTGCTTCCCTAACCTGTTCCTCTCCAGTGCTCATAAGCATCAATCATATAGGCAATTACCTAGAAAACAAGAGTTCCCATTACAGGACATATTAAGGACGCACATTCCACACTTATGCTAAATGGATTACTTGTTATTAATCACTAACATCAAAAATATGGTGTTCTAGGTAAACGTCAACATCTAAAGAGTAAATGGTTCATTCTCCCAAAACGTTTGTCACGATGGACCCCCATGACCCTGGGAGGTGGGGAGGGGAGCAGTGATTTCTCCCCAGGAGTAGAACAGCACTCTACAGCCTGATTGGTGAATCAAAACTATGCTTCACTAATCTGTGGATTAGATCAAAGCTGGCAGGCAAGAGGAGGACCAGAAAAGAGCAACTAGCAGGAACGCAGGAAGATGGTCTGTAGACAGCATCAAACATTCCATCCGGCCGCATCCCAGATGGAGAACTAAGAAGAATGTGGGGCACTTGGAAAAGATTCCAAGACAAGACTCACAAAGCAAACCCTGTGAGGAAAAACAAAGGACGGGAAGGTTGTTTAGCACAGGAAAGTAGGCCACAGTCCAGCAGAGTGAGTCTTCAAGATTATGAAGTTTTATTACATAGCGTCACCAGCCAACCTGTGTTTCCCCCTCTGAACCGAACGCCAGCATCAGAGATTTCCCTTAGATAAGAAAAGTTACTTCTGCTGGTAAGAATCATGAACTTGGCAGGGAAAGCCTGAGGGTGGGCCCAGCGTTCCTCCTCCTCTGAAGGGTCTTCAGGGACCAGCAGAGGTGCTGCAGAAGGGGTTTTGACTCAGGTCTTGGTTGAAGAGACCAGATGCCCTGAGCCAGGGGAATCTTCCAGATCCCATTAGAGTGTGAAGTTGGCCCCTTTCAACCATCAGTTTCATCACTGAGTCAGCTCCAAGGGCAGCCAGGTGACACCGTGGGCCAGTTCTGGGCCTTCAGAGCGTCTCCATGTTACGTGACATATAAAAGCCTCACCTTGTCTTGTCCCTCATCCTGCCCAGTGAGGTGCGCCCGGGACCGGGAGGGTTATTTCGCCGACCGTCTGTACAAGTCTATGAAGGGCACAGGCACCGATGAGGAGACACTCATTCACATCATCGTGGCCAGGGCTGAGGTAAGACACGCTCGACTCCAAGGACGTGGGCGGCCGCTTCTCTTCTGGCCACCGCTGACGTCATCCACAAATGGTTTTTCCTCAGTCAGGGTCTATTTACAGAAAAAGTAACACGGAGACAGCCCTTGCCTGCCCAGACTTTGCGGAAGACACGGTGCCATGCTCCAATCTGTTTCTTTTTATAAAAATACAATAATGATAGTTGCCTCTATTTTTGCCATCTGTGGCTCCGGAGAGCTGGTGGCCTGTGCAGAGGGGACCTGGCGGGGCCGTTCTGGGGAGCGCAGCCATGCTCGGCTCCATGTTAAGGAAGACAAAACAGAGACACTGGAAGGTTGACAGCAGACAGGTCACCCAGCACGGGGTCCGAGAGCTGGGCCCGTCATCGAACACACCACAGGAGCCCAGTTTTGCACAAGAGACGTATCAGTACAAGACAATATTTCTCAACCTTTTTTTTTTTAATTATCAATCATCCTACTAAGGAGCTTTTGGGACCCAATTTTTTCCTCATCACCGCTCCCCCCAAAACATGAACACCACAGATAGACTGTCTATCTGTTTATGTTCGGTATGTTTATATTGTGTTCTGTAAATACACATATATTCCGTTATGATCTTTTTTAATTTAAAATCAATTAATTAACATATACTGTATTCTTAGTTTCAGAGGTAGAGTTTAGTGACTCATCAGTTGCATGTAACACCCTGTGCTCATTCCATCAAGTGTCCTCCTTTATTCTGTTATGTCCTCTCTATGTATGTGTGTGTATATATATGTACTTTTACGTAAAAGGATTAAGGTTCTTTTCGCCCTCTTAAGAATGCACTTTTGCCCTGTTGGGAGCAGCCAGCGATATGGCCCCACTATGAGAGTGCCTGAGTGTAACAAAGAGGGACTTGAGTAGCCCAAAGTTGGGATCAGCTGTCAAGATTCCCGGTGGATGCTTTGGAACAAGGGGCCACAGCGAAGGCGGGACAAAATGAAGGGGACATGGCATTTCATCTGCAGTAGGAGAAGCGTCACGGAATGAAGTGTAACTGAGCCCTTGAAAAACCACAGAAATCTTGCCTCAAAAAATTGTTAATTGAAGGGGGATAGATCCCAACCCAAATCCTGGCCCAACCCAAATCCTGGCTTTCGACAAATAATACTTAACATTTGATACCCTTTTAAAATATAATTTAGCAACACGATCTTTCTTTCATTTTTATTCCTTTTCCTGGAATTTCTCCTCCTCTTCCACTATTCATAGTTTTCTTCTCGCTTCCAGTCCATTGCTCTTGCTCCCCCTCCTTCCCTTCCTTAGTCTCTCTGCCACTCTCCTGAGTCTCCCTTTCTCCTCCCCTCTCTCACCAGATCTCCGTGCTCTCTCTGTTCCTTAGCAACTCACCCTCCAACCCACCCCGCAAAATCTCTGAGATCCTCAGGCTCCAAGAAGCAGGTGTGCAAGGGAGCAGGGCGGGGCTTCTGAAAGACTCCAGGGGATTGGACGCTCTGGAGGGCTCACCAGGGCTCCACGTTCACTGCAACGGGAGCCATGGAATGGTCATTCCAAGATGCTCTGTCCCCTCTTCGGATTGGCCACATACCCTGGATCATTTCCACATATGGGTCATTCCCTCAGAATTCTTCAGGCCCAGGGAGATGTACTGGCCAGATCCCGAGCCCCAGTGTCCCCCATCCCACCCCCGGCACTGACTCCCACCATCCTGCCCCTCCCCCAGCCAAGTAGTGGGGGAGGGGTACAGCATACTGCTGGAGTCTCCCTCTGGCTCAGCACCCACTTCGCACAATCCCTCATTCTCCTGCCTTCTGCTCGCATCTTCTTTCTCTCTTAGTTCATCCCTCTGATTGAGGCAGGAGGAAAAAGACCCAGAAACCTAAGTGATGGTTTGTGGATCTGTCTAGAATGCACAAGAGAGTCTATGGTTTTAAAAATTAAAAAAAGAACACAGCTCCCTGTTAAAGAAAGAAAGCTCCGTGCCGCTTTCGTGAGACACGCTGTGTCTTCCATCTTTTCTGGTGCAAGTATTATCTCCCGCACTAGGTTCTAAGAGTGTTTGGAGCAGAACAATCTTTTTATTTGTTTTTCTCCTGAGTCCTCTGCCCATCTCCAGCACCCGAGTTTTTCAAGTCATCAATGAATTAGATTCAAAATAAGTCCTACAAATTGGTATCGATTTGAGTTTTGTTGATTGGCACTATTAGCCTTGCCGATCAGGGCGCAAGAGCAAAAAAAAAAAAAAAAAAAAAGCTTCATTTCAAATCTCTGTGTTGATAATTTTCTTAACCCTTTACCAAGGGTCAGCAAATTGTGGCCTGCAGACCGGCCTGTGTTTGTACAGGCTTGGTACCTAAGAATGACTCATTTTTAAATGACTGTAAAAAACCCAAAGGAAAAATATTTGATAATACATAAAAATCATATAAAATTCAAGTTTTGGTATTCCTAAATAAGTTTATATTGGGATATATATATATATATATAATAAATTTATATTGGGATATATATATATATAATAAATTTATATTGGGATATATGTATATCCCTAAAGGTTGCAGAGGAGACCTTTAGGGATAAAGACTCTGCTCCCCGTTTCCCAGTCATAAAATAAAAATAACAATGGCCTCTATTGCAAAGGGTTGTTTTGAAGCATAAATGAGCAAATGAGGACAATTTATTCAGAACAGTACCTGCCTGCATTCATAGTAAACACGCCGTAAATGTTTTTGTCCTCATTGCTGTTGTCATTTCTCCTACAGGCGGACCTTCAGGGCATAAAAGCAAAGTTCCAAGAAAAGTATCAGAAGTCTCTCTCTGACATGGTTCGCTCGGACACCTCTGGGGACTTCCAAAAGCTGCTGGTGGCCCTCTTGCACTGAACCCAGCCAGAGAGCGGGAGCCCGGGGAGGAGCCACCTTTGTCAAGAGCCCATTCCAAAGCAGATTTGTAAATGTGACTCCAGCACATAAAGTACTGAAGAGTCCTGGCTTATTTTCTTGGCAGCTTGACCACTGTAGCCAGGCCAAGCTGTTTAGGTGAAGGGCAGCGGCCTCCAGGCCCTTGGCCAGGTCACCCTGAATGCTGGCTTAGCAGGTACCCGAGCTGCCTTTCGGCTTCCCTTTAGCGGGGTGAATGGAATGCTTTCTGAACACAAATGAAATTAGCCATTGATGAAAGAAACCACACTTGTAATAAAGCATTCAGAAGAATATGTATCACACAGAGGTGGGTACAGACTGAATGGTCAAGGGACAGGAAGACAAAATTAACCAGATGGTCAATTTTCCTTCTGGGAGGGCACCCGGGTGGCTCAGTCGGTTAAGCATCTGTCTTGGGCTCAGGTCATGATCTTGGGGTGCTAGGACCGAGCTCCATGGTGAGCTCCCTGCTCGGTGGGGAGTCTGTTTCTCACTCTCCTCCTGCCCCTCCCCACCCCCAGCTTGTGCACGTGCTCGCTCTCTCTCAAATAAATAAATAAAATCTTTAAAAAATGTTTATCCTTCTGTGTGTTCAATTTCAAATCCTCAGTGGTACTTAAAGTGGGTTATGCCCCCATCAGCTGCTTTTCCAAAGACTGGATTGATTAGTTTGGGCTCTTGTCCTGGAAATACAAGACTCGCGAAATTCAAACATAGATGGGAAATGCAAATAATAACCTTTATTAATAATCACCAAAGACAACAATCAAGGCTACCAGCAAGGAAACAATTGAGGTGTCCATGTGAAATGTAACTAGAGGTAAAATTCACTAATCTGCTACCCGGTATAAATGGTTCTACTTGCTGCCCTAGACATTGAACCCACTTGATTCTTACATCTGATCTTCAGATATAATTAGGCTGGGCGTAGTGCCAACAAGATCAAGGTCAGTGGGCTGACTCTCAAATGGATTGGTCCCACACCAATAGAATCTCTGTTCAAAATGTTTGTCTCCTAGCCATGTGTTACTAGACATAGCGGGGTCTGTCAAGAGAACATGGACACTTTGATCTGATCATTATGGTTATCATTTACTGGGTGATTATTTGTGTCTGGCACTGCTCAGTAGCACACTCTCATGTTTAATCCTCTCAACAGCCCTATGAGGTTAATATTACTCCCATTTATCAGTAGAGGAAACTTAAGAGTTCGTTCCTAGGCCAGTAATGTAGACTCATGCCTCCGTATTCAACAGAATGCTTTAAGTAAATTAATATAGGCACAGCTCTCTGCCCATGAGCAAAAAGAGGGAATACAGCTCTGCCTGAAGGAATTGGGGAATGCTTCACAGAGATGCCTGTGTGCTGGGTTTTGAAGAATGTATGAAAATTCTCCAGAGAAACCAAGTAGAAGGGCAAAAGCAGAGGCTCAGAAGCATGAGGAAGCAGGATGTGTTCAGGAAGTGGTGAAATCCATTCTCCCGGGCATAGATGCGGAGAAAGGAAGGAGGGCCGGGGAGGCAGGCCATGAAGCCGTTGAAAAGTATGTTTGGATCACATTAGCAATGGGTTTGCCTGCCAAGCGTGGGCTCAGTCCTTTGGGCAATAGGAGGTCATTGGAGATGTTTAAGTGAGGGAGAAACGTGATCAGATTTGGGCCTTGGCCATGGACTTGGTGGTGTAATCGACATAGAGCAAATAGGCCAAACTCTCAGTATCAAGGTATAGGTCATGGGGTGTCTTTCTAGTGGGTATAAAATGATGACTGCCACACTGAGACGCTAACATCTGTGTCCTCCACACACTCGTTTATCTAAGTCGCTATTGTCATTGAGAGCTTCAACACATAAAAAGGTTTCCTAGAGCCAAGCTTAGTGATAGATCACACTCATGTTGACTTACTACTTGTTGCCAATGCTGGCCTTTGCTTTTAAAAACAGAAACAAGACAACTAGTTCTTGGGATCTGAGCTCCCAGTAAGCATAGAGACACAAACCAACAGAATGAAAGGAGATCTGTTAACAACGGCCACTGTTTTTGAGATTGTTGAAGGCCATCCCTCACAGAGAGAAGAGCGGCAAGGTTAGTTCACAGGCTCGGAAACAGGCTGGGCCAACCGAGAAGCAAAGTCATGTATTTGGTCAAGGTCTCACACAGGAAATGCGGGAACCCAAACCCATGTCTTTCCGACTAATGCCGGAGCCCTTTTCCATGCTAGCTCGGGTCCACGGGGGCTCTCTCCAAAACTTTACTGAGCAAGACAGCAGGTGCCTCCATCTGTGGCTGCTGAGTGTCGCTCACCACTCACAAGCAGAGGCCCGTTCCTGGGTGCTTGACAGGGGGCTGCCTCAGGAGAGCTCTGGTCTGGTCTGTCCCGGGAATGTCCCACCCCGTGGCAGGCCAGGAATTTCCTCCTTTTCCTCTCCACGGGTCCCACCTCACCATTCCCCACGCCCCCTGTTCCCCAAGCCCTCAGAGGGTAGGGCCTGCCTATGGAGGGGGCCCAAGGGAGAAAGAGGAGACAAAGTTAGAAGGAAGAGAGACGGGAGAGCAACACTACCTTGTCACCCTGACACCGAGCAGCCCTGTCCCCCCGCCTCCCCCTTCTCCTGAGCCACAGCTCCTCCCCAGATGCTCAGATAGACGGGGAGGGGTCTGAACCCCACCTGCAGGGCTGCATTAGAAGGAGCAGTTCCCATGGGTGCATTTGGTTTCCCCATGGAATTCAGTGCCGGTCCCTGATTGGGTTCCATAACACTGCTCACCGAGCTCGAGTCTCCTGGACAGGTGGGTAACGAAGACTTTGGGGCGCTTGCTCGACTGAACCACGACAGAAGCTGATGTTCCCCTGAGGAGCAAAGGGAATGCCCGGCCAACTGTGGGAGCTCCAGCCTCTTCCTAGTTCCTCTCAGGAGCTCTGGGAGTCCCAAATGGTTCTCTTCCTGCAGGCCCAGCCTGCACATTTGTGGGTGCCAGCCCATCTGCCCTGCTTTTCCCTTTTCTGGGGGAGTGGGAGCTGATCTGTAGCATTTGCTGATTTCCATGATATAAATACTCTCACCATGGTCAATTTCAAGCTGTTCACATGACGTCACTGAACACGGAGTCAGGAAAAGATGAGCAGTGGTGCACCAGTATGTGGTATCTCCACCATACAGATACAATAGATGTAAATAACTTCATGAGCAGACCATAGGAAAAGGTAACAATTAGGAAGTAATGAATTTGGAGTTTTCGCTATATTTGTATCAATATAATTTAATTGTAAGTGTGTATACTTTAATTTTTAATAACCACTAGGTTTAATAAAACTCATAAAATTCTTGAAAAATTAATACTTGAATCTCATGAACCAATAGGAGCCAAGTCCAGCACTCCACCCAGGGTGGATCTTGACTCATTACTTCCGGAGGACTCCCAAGACAATTTGGGCCCTGTCTCCAGGTACTCACATAAGAAGTGATTATCTTGAACACTCTTCCCCGCAACGGGTTAGAGTACATTTCGGGCTCACAATGAATAGTTGTGTATATTGTCTACTGCACAAGGCTGCCTGGCTGAGAGGATGTTTAGGACCTCAAATCCAGTCCCAATTTCCCCATCAGATTTTGCCTGCAGGATTGTAGCTAGAGAGGCAGCTAGCTGCTGCCTAGAGAGGGCGCCTTCTGCTAATCCGCACAGAGTTACCATATGGGCTGGTCTTGGAACTCTAAGTAACCTCTTTTACCTATGAAGGGCCATTGAAGAGACTCTTCCGGGAACAAAATGCCTTGTCACCAGCTTCTTATTCTAAACATTTTAAGTGCTGCTCCTCTAGGCACCCCATAGAGCCATATAATCAATCCTTGCAAATCTATCCTTGGGAGAGTATTTGAAAGTGAAGATTAGAGGGAAAAGGAATGGGAATCATGGTTCCGAAGATGAGACAGAGGTTTTATCACATTCAAGGAGATAGATGGTGAAGAAGCACAAAGAAGCAGAGGAGGGCTCCCAGGTTGCTTTTAGAAAGACATAAGCCCCATCGGAATTACATGTGACAGCCCCTGGAAGACTCGGCCATCCTCACGCAGAGGGCAATGTGTCCCTGCCCCAGCAGGACAGAGTCTGACTCCTCCAGCAGCAAGACACCAATGCACAAGACTCCTCCAGGCTGCAAACAAACTAGTTCTCAGACACATTACAGCCAATAAAAATGCCTCAGATAAGCCCCCAGAAACCAGATAAGCCAAGAAATAAGGGTGCCAGAAAACCAGAAATGGTATTCAACCCTTCACGCCAGCAAGCAGGATCTACCACATTGAATTCAGAGAGAGATGCCAAGGCTGCCAGTTTGTGCTACTGCAACATCTCGCGTGACCAGGGCGGTGCAGACCAGTATGTCCGGAGACAAAGGGTCAGGAGAGAGAAAAGAAGTAGCCAGGGGCTGAGGCGGGGGTTGAGGGGGCGATTCAAAATAAACTTTCGATTTTATTTTATTTTATGTACTGTGAATTTTAGACTTACAGAAAAAGTTGTGACTGTATTACAGAGTTCCCATGTACCCCATTCCTGCTGTCTCACATTGCTAACATAAATATGGAACATTTGTCATGACTTATGAACTGATATTGATAATTATGATTGAGTAAAGCCCATACTTTCTTCACATTTCTGTAGTTACTACCTAATGTATAGTATCAGGATAGTTATCCAAAGTACAAAATAAATATTCCTAAATCTATACTGATATAAATATTGAACAAATAAATAAATGGGGAGAACATACAACCTCCAGAACAGAAGAACTCCAAATAATTTCTGAGTTCCCATGAGACTGTCACATTGCATTTAGTCTTCATGTCTCTTTAGGCTCCTTGAGACAGTGACAGCTCCTCAGACTTTGTTTTTGTTGAGCTTGAGACTTTTGAGGAGTACCGGGTGGGCACACTGTCTCTCAATTTGGTTTCATCTGATGTTTTTCTCTGATTAGACTGGGAGTTTGGGGAGAAAGATCACAGAGGGAAAGTGCCATCCCACTACATCATATCAAAAGTCATACATGCTATCAACATGACTTATCACTGTTGATGTTGACGTTGACCATCTAGCTTGGCTAGTTTGTCAGGTATCTTCACTGGGCTCATTAAAGGAAAGTCACTGTGCATGGCCCACACTTAACGGGTAGGAAATTACACTCCACCTCTGTGAGTAGAGGAGTATCTACATAAGTTATTTGGGGTTCTTCTGTTCAGAAGGTTTGTCTATTCTCCCTATTTATTTATTTAATAATTTATTTATATCCGTATAGAGTTAGGAATATTTATTTTGTACTTTGGGTACAAACCCCATACTATATTATTTATTTTATTGCTCAAATTGTCCCAGCTTCTTCTATGGGGAGTTCTTCCAGTTGGCTCCTGTGTGCCATTGACCTACCCCCTCACTTTGCTTTTTGAGTACTTCTTTAATTTCTGACACTACTAGATGTTCCATGTTCATCTTGCATAGTTCCTTCCCTAGCCCTAGAATCTGCCATTTCTCCAAGGAGCTCTGGTTCCCTTTGTGGGAGAATGGTATTAGAAACCAAGAGCTGAGTACTAGGTGTGCTCATTGCTACTGGGGTGTCATTGCTTCTTGGCCCGCTCAGTGGACAGAACAGGAAATATGTGTGTGTATGTTAAGCCGTGAATACACACATATCTGTATTTATACACACATGTAGATAGATGACATCAATATAGATGTAGACACAGACATAAATCCATCTGTATCTATATTAAGTTAGATATGAGTTCATACCATGTCAACTTTCATCCAGTACCATGTGGTTCATGCTAGAAGGGAATTTTCACATCTTAAAAATAGCGTAAGGAGCCAGGAAAGGGGGAGGGGAGCTCCCAGAGAAAGGCCCCATAGGGAGAATCAACGCAAACCACATGGTGCCCTGCGTGTGCTACTGGTTGTATTTCCATTCTGAATGGTGGAGTTTGTGCCCAGGTCTGGGGTGAAAGGATGGACCATGGATGAGTGGTTCTCTGGTCTCCTCCAATACCAGGTACCCAAGGAACTGTCCTTAGGTTTTGAAGAGGATGCTCCATGGCTCTTTCGTGAGTAAGCCAGAAACCCAGACATCTTTTGTTCCTAAGGTAAGCATCCTTCAGTGAGTTTAAAAGGTGTTCAACCAACATTGATACCACACAGGGGAAGGGGAAAGCAAGACCGTCGTCAGTGTCAGAATCAAGAGACAGTGCCAAACTCTTCCTGGTAATGATTTTTGGCCCCCAATAAGTGTCACTTCAGGATTGCTTAGAACAAGGGTGTCTTAGGGCAAAAGAGGCCTGAGGCATTTTTAGACTCTGAGCTAGAAGACAAAAAGCACTGGTTTTGAATCATTTCTCACTGTGAGTAATGTGGGCCAGGATAATATGACTCAGAAACCAAAATGGACACACTAATTGGCTGAACTCTGAATTCGATCCAAGTATTGATTTTTTTTATTGCACTAACAACAAAATCAAAGTTATTGTTTTTAAAATCCTACTGGACCAGTTCAAATTAGAACCAGTCTTTGGAAAAGGTTGAACCAGAAGAAAAAAAGAATCAGAAAAGCAAAATCATTTCCATAAAAGTATTTCATTCACTTCAAGTGTCTGCATACACAGATATGCACTGTATATGTATTTCTATCAGTAGCAGCTCTTTGAACTGAAACTCACTTGACCTATTTGTGAGATTAACCAACATGTCCCATGCTCTCTAGGGAGTCTATTGGTGGATGTCCTAGAGACTCTGAAGTCTAGTGGCTCATGCAGGACTAGGTAGGAAGTCCTCTGTCTTCTGGTGGATCATACATTTTGCAAGAGTGCCTTGTATTTGTTCCCACGTCTGTTTATATCTATTGCTCTTCCTACTCTAATTACATAATTTAACTAGATAGTAAAGAAGCTGATAAACTATAATTGCAGAAAGAAGGACTTCTTGTTTCTATAAACACTAAATTCAATGCTTTGAAAAGACTAGATAAAGGTGTGTTGCATTTAAAATAAAAAGAATGACTCGTTTGCAAAGAAAAGTTCTCAATAAATCAATATACATTTGAATGCTTTATATGAAAAATAAAATTAAGTTATATATATTTTATTGTAACGATTCTCTGCTTTCCGCTTAAATATAAATGACTAATTGCCTTTCCCTAGTGTGTCAAATGAGACACTTTTCTTTTCTTCTTCTGAAACACTGTTTCCTCCTCCTGAAACACTGGTTTATCTATGATGACCATATAGGCTTTTTTCCTGGTCAAAGACCTCCAAGTCACTGCCATCACCTCCCACAAAACCCAATACCTAACCCACTGCACAGTGATTAATAGGAGAAGGAAAGACCATGGAGAGGCTTCAGGCAGCTCCACTCACAGGCCATGTTACTTGGGGAAGCCACTTTGCTCTTTGAGACCCACCTTCTTCATCTGTAAAATGGGCGTGGTGAGAGTTCAGAAGCTCCCCTACTTAAGGACCAAATGCAAAAACGCCTTCATACGTGAGAACAACACCACCTCCAGGACAATCAGGGCGACTCTGCCTGCTAACAGGAGATGTTTTTCGAGGTCACTTACATAGTCATTTTGAGCTTACCAAAAACAATAACTCCATTTACAAATAAGTGGAGGAGCCATGCCTACCTCATAGGATCTTGGGGCAGATTAAATGAAAGAAAGTATCAGGAGCCCTTAGCACAAAGATGGACCCAGGCCAAGAGCTCCCTACACTCCGGCTGTTTGGTTGTCTAACCAAGTCACCCATCTGTGCTGGGGTAGCCAACCCTGAAATGGAATCACGAAGCAGTCTCTTGCAGGATGAGGCAAATCCAAGGTGTGGATGCCAAATGGATTCATGCCTCCCACCCTTTCCCACCTGGACTAACACGACGGACCCAGCCCACCTCCGGTCACATCCTCCTCCAGACTATTCCCCAGCCCACAGCCAGCACTACCTTCCCAAGCTGTAACTCTCTCCCACACTGTCCCCAGGCGAAGGCTTTGCCACTCAGACCGCAAGCCTTCATCGGGGCTGCTTCCCCTCCACTGGGATGTCCAATTAGCATCTCATACTAAATGCATCCAAAGAAAAATCTTCATTTCCCACACAAAACCAGTTCCTCTCTTGGTCTTCCCTCCGTAGCCACCCCTAGCCAGACAGCTGGTCAGGCCACGGTCATCTTCAATTCCTTGTATCTCTCAATCCTCAAAAGCCATGTATCAGAAATCCTGCTAGCTCTCTTCCTCCAAACGTCTTAGGTTTCCCATGATTCACCACCCCTCTAGCTGTCAATCCAGGTCAAGCCTCCATCCTCTCCAGCCTGGACCCCTACAATATAGCTTCAGAACTGCTTTCCTCCTTCCCCAGCTGCTTCACCTCTGAGTCCTTCTTGCACACCCCTCCCCCCATTTACCCAGCCCTGACCACGCTGGGCTTTTTTCTGTTCCTCAAACTTGTCACGCTTATTCCAGCCTCCAGACTTCTGCACTGTAGTTCCCCCTGCCTAGAACCTTCGTCCAGACTGCCCCATGATCCAGTGTCATCACACATGTTACCCCCTCCAGAGGCTTATGCTGGCCAACCTATCAAGCCCCATCCCCACCACAGCCCTCAGAATACGCCCGAATTCTCTAATATTATCCTGTAGGATCTGCATAGTGGTTGTCGCCATCTGAAAGTATCTTATTTCTTAACCTAGTCATTGTCTACCCCACCACCTCCACCATTAGAAGATAAATTCTAGGAGTTCAGGGACTGTTTCTCTATTGTTCATCATGTAACCCCAACACCTAGAGCAATGCCTAACACATAGTAGATGCTAAATAAAAGTAGTTGAATAGATAAACACCCAACACAGTTTCCTTCCTCCCCTTCTCCGGCCACCCTTAGCCCTTGACTTCTGCTTTCTCTTCCAGTTATAGCTCAGGCCTCACACCTGGACCTGCCTGCCCTCCCCGCACTGCAGTTAGCCATCCTCTCTGTGCTCTCCCTTCACACAGTTCCACCAGAGCACTTACTACATTATTCTTCATCATTCTCTTTATGAAGAATGACCAGAAGTTCTGAGACCAGGGGCCACATCTTACCAGTCGTCCAGCCCAACACACAGAGTAATTCTCTATATCTCCAACCGCCTTGGGTACCCCCATGGCTAGACACGAAATAGTCTTTCCCTCCACACCCTTCTCAATCTCAAAGGTGCCCCCTTTATAGCACTTATCATTATCTCAAATCATCTCATCTCTACTTATTGATTTATCTGTTCCACATATCTATTGTCTGTCTTTCACCTATATTCTTAGTGACCAGAACAGTGGTTGACACATAGTAGGTGCCCAATTAAAGATTGGTTTACAAAGGACTCATTCAACATGTTTGTTAAATGAGGGCCTAGTTAACTGATTAGCCACCATGAGCACTATAAATCTCAGGGTACTCAAAGGTAGGGAGATGCAATGCTATGTTTACAGCAGTTACTCATGGTTTCCAAAACAAGACACATGGACATGATTCATGAAAATTAAATCACATTAGGAAGCACATGTTGAAGGGGAGAGGGGAAAGAGGGCAATAGAGATTTGGCTAAAGTGTAAAATGGGTCTTGAACTGCCCAGGGCATCCACCACCTGAATTACTACTTGGTTGCTTCTTTTATTTGGCATTGAGAGCCCAGACGGGAGCAGCAAGTCTCTCTAGTAATTCTATTCCAATTAGTCCAATTAGAGACCGGTCCAGAGATAATTGCCCAGATGTTTTATTTCATCAGAGGTTGCATTGCATGTGCAGCCCACGAAGATTATCACAGATACTGGCATGGAGGATAGGAGGGGGAAGGGAAGACACGCAGCAAAACAGGTCACAAACGCAAGTTCCAAGAGTAAAGGAGTTTCAGTTGCCCCTTTCCAAGAGGAAGATCTCAAGTCATCTGCCTTCTACAAGCCCTTGACCTGGGCCAGCTGGGGAGCAGGAGCATAAGATCTGCTGGTGACGTCAGCTTGGCATCTTCAATGTGACATGTAAATAATACCAACCACGTTGAGTCACTGTAGGTCCACAGGATGGCTGAGGACATGGGCAACGTGACAGGCACAAGGCCAGTGAAAGTGGAGGCTGGGACTGAGCCCGCTGATGGGGCCAGCAGAACAGAGGCCAGCTCAGCGCTGCCAGCAACCAGCCCCAAAATAATGTTTCGTCTGGATGGCAGAGAGACCTGGCCAGAATGTGTCCACCTCAGTGGAGGGAAAGGTCTGGCTAATTCCAAATAAGTCATCAAAGACAGAAACGCACCCAAGAACTAGCCGCGCTTCACCTTGGGGCAGGGTGTCTGTGATGGAGAAAAGTTATTGATTTCTGCTTTATTCTTCCGAGGAAGAAGATAGGCCAGTGAATCATGTCTGAAATCCAGAGGAGAAGAGAAGAGCATCTAGCACAGTGGTTCCCACCCTTGGTGGCACAGTGGAGTCTGGCAAGCTTACAGAATACATATGCCTGGACTCCACCCCCGAAGATTTGGATTTTATTGGACTTAGACCAGGGTGCAGCCTGGGAATCGGGCATTTAAAAATTTCCCCAGGGACTTTAATGTGAAGCCAGGTGAGCCCCATGGCTTAACGTAGATTGAGGAAGCTCTGACACACTCCCAGAAATTCCCATCACCTCTGGACTCATTTTAAGCACAGAGGAAAGAAAAGGACCACTCTTGTCCCAAAGGGTCCTTTTGAGACATACAGAATACTGTTATAGGTTTTATTGAACCTCATCATTTTCTATAAAATCCTAATTCCTGAGGCTAGCTAGCATTCTGGGTCCTCTATCTACCTGTTCATATAGTCCTCCACCAAATCCTCCTGGAGCACCTGCTATGGGCCCAATGTTCTTATTCTCATGACACTTTCATTCTGTTAAGGGAGACTGAGAATAAATAATAACACATCACAAATAGAATAACTTCATACAACGAAAAGTATAATTTAAAAAAATAAAGCAAGGTAATGTGACCTAGAAGGCAGGTAAGGAAATGCAAGGTACTTTCGGTGGTCAGAGAAGCTATGCTCGATGAAATAATATCTGAGCCGAGTCCTGAATATTGAGGAGCCAGCACACGAATGCCTGAGGGAAAAGCATTCCAGCAGAGGGAACGGCAAGTGCAAAGGTCCCAGCCCCAGTCTCCTGGTGGCTCCACCTCAACTCCTCTGCTGTCCTACGAGGTGTCGCCCCCTCCCCTTTGGATTTGTGCCATCAGAGGCGCCATCTTCCCACCCAAATCTATTACTTCTTCAAGAACCCACTCCTCCAAGAAGGTTCCCATGCCCATCCCCTCCTCATTCTGGCCACTCTTTACCTCACCCCAAATGTCTGTGAGTGCCCCTGGTACACCGCAGTGGGTATAAAAGCACAAGACATGATTGTTGCTCTTCAGACCTCCTTAGCATCAGGCCTGAATTGGAACTGAATCATCCCGCCCTTGGTTTTATTGTCTTGTTGTTTCACCTGGTACATCTGGTCTCCTCCTGTGGGATCGCTGCTTCTTCGGGGCATGGATAAGGTTTTCTGCAACTATCCTAGTTGCTTCTAGAACAGAGCTAGGCATTCATTCACAGCCCCTGATCAGAGCTCTTTATGCGAGGAGCTGACTAGATTGTCAATTAAGAGTTTGTGTGAACGAAAGAATTAATCAGTAACCACGCAGCCTTTGCTCTATTTTGCACTGGCATTATCTCCAATTTATAGATGAGGAAACTGAGGCACAGTGAGATCAGGCCACTTGCCCCAGGTCACACAGCTGGTAAGTGGCAGAGCTGGGATTTGAACCCATGCCTGTTGCTATTAGCTGCTGTACCATGAGCTGCATAACATGTCACGAAGCGTGAAAGTCAATAGTCCCATTCTCGATTTTTCAATAAAGAAACTAAAACTCACAAAAGAATTAACAGAGGTGGCCTGGTTCATAGACTGAGTTGGTGCCAGAGCCAGGGGGCCAAAAGGTCAAATTTCTGGTCGGGATTCAGCCAAAGCATCAGATCATTGGTGTGCCCTCTACTGAATTTAGTGCTGCCGGGGAACATTCTAGGTGAGAATGTCTAATAAAATGACCAACGGTCAGCAGGTTGGAACATATTCACTCACTTCAAATAATATTCTCTCTCTCTTTCTTTCCTTCCTTTCTTTTTTCTCTCTTTTCTTTCTTTCTCTCCTTCCTTCCTTCCTTCCTTCCTCTTTCTTTGAAATGGTGGAGATGCGGACAGACAGGAGAGTGAAGTTAACACTCATCAAGCACACTGGGCAGGTCACGTAACCATGTCTGTAGTATATAACGGAGGATTGCCAGCTTTGCCAAATGAAAAATATAGGATACATTAAAAACCCAAAAAAGCAATAAAAAGTAATAAATAAAATACAAGATGTATTCTTAATAATAAATATAATAATGTAATAATAATAAAAAATACAAGATGTATTCTTAAATTTGAATTTCAGATAACAAGAAAATATTTTAGCATAAGTATGTCTCATGACTATCTGGGACATACTTACACTGCAACCTTGGCTTAATGAAACCTGCCTCCCAGGACTATCCTGAGGATGAACAACACACCAAATGAAAAGTGCTCATAGGTACCTAACTAGCAAGTTAGCAGCCCTTGGCTGAAGTTGCAGCTGTAGGTCTGATCAAAGATTGCTTTTCTCCCTTTATCTTACAGTTGGGAATAAATAACTCCGCACCTTTACACAGATTAGAAAGACGGCCATTGTGGATTACTGACTCACAGCTTCCTAAGAAAACTTACGTAGAGAAACCATGCCCCGCTCTCAGCATGTGAGGCTCTCTGCTCTCTCCTTGCCCCCAAGGGAAAAAAGTAGACAGGCTGGAATCTGGTGGCTAAACCAGTGAAGTCCAGAAAAGTTCTTCATGAAACATGATAATAGAAGAGATAATAGGTAATGGTTTTGCAAACAAAAATAACTCCACTGAGCAAGAGGGGAATATAAGATGGAGAGACAGTGGGGGTCACGGGGGAGTGGGAGGGAGATAGGGCCTAGGGAGACCACGTGAAGGAAGCTTGCAGGAAAATGTCAAGTGGGAAAATTCTGTTCCTCCTAAATGAGAACATCTGAGCACCTTGCCTGATGCACTGACAGGAGGGAAATTTGTTTCCAAGGTTCTCGGACCACCCGAGGCACAGCTGGGAAGCAAACAAGTTCCCTCTGCCCTTTCAGTGGGTAACACCAAGTCTGACCAGCTCTCTGTCAAGCAAACCCCCAACACCTCAGAAACACTGTTCCGAGAGAAGCAAGGCCTTAATTCATCCCATCCCAGGATCATTACAGCTCTGTTTTCCTGTCCAAGGCACCCCCTCTCAGACCCCAACCAGCTTATCTGACAAACTAATCACAGGACTGGAGCATTCTTTCTAGGGAGAACACACATTTTGATAAGACCTTCTGGAATGACCTTTCCCCTTCTCTCCTGCATTTTACTTCTTATTGTTGTCTAATTGGTTATCTGCCCTAAGTGGGAGAGGGAGTGCTTTTCAAGGAGAAGAGAGGGCTAGTGCAGGCGCTGGTAAAAATGAGATCTTTGTGTCTCTCCAAATGCATTCCAGGAGCAGGGAATACAGTAGGTGTGTAGTAGGTGTTCAATAATTTTGTGTTGGGACGAAAGAATCAATTAACATGCGCTGGTAGCTCTCTTGATTTCAGAAAAGGTCATCCTCAGTACTGTTCTTACGCAAGCATGTCTGGGGGAATGTCTGTAGCAATTGCGAACCTCAGTCATGTCATCGGTTACCACCCCCCACAGTCATTATATAATAATCTGCTTTGGGAACCACAAGGAGAGAAAGTTCCCTTTCAGGCACGTGTGTGGAAGGGAATTCTGGAGATGACAATAGGAATAATGTGCATATCTCCCAGGTGGAATGGCAGGTTTCTGATTGCTATTATTACCACCAACATTGTGCAATGCTTTTGGGCAACTGACAATGCACTAGGTGTTAGGAAGAGTTTAAATAGCAGATTCCCCAACCTCCAACTCCCGTCTGAGACTCCATGGCCTGTGCTGACCTGCCCACTGGAATGGAAAACACAAGATCCTCTCTACTTCCTCACTCAGAGCCTCGGGGACATGGGCAAGCTTTCCGGGGAATGGGGGTTGCCAAATCAACCACGTTTGTCTTTGCCCACTCTTTTTTCTACCTTTTACTTATTCAGGTGTAGAAGAAGGTAAAGAGGTGACAGGGAAGCTTCTACCTCAGGGGCTCCTGAATCTCTGGCAGGTTCTGAGGACTGAACCTCAAGAACAGTATATGAAGCTAATACAAAATAGCGTCTCTTTTACAGCCTTTCTCGCTCGCCAAAACTTATTTACAAGGAATGGTGAACATTTACCTCATCTCAGAAGACTAGGACTGCTTACAACCCAATACCAAAATCAATCTGATATCAGAAGCAGATGCAGTTGACTTGAGAGAAATAGCGATTGACCTATGCATGCTTTACCTTGTGGACAAGAAGATATCCAACTCTCTGAAAGTCAGTAAGAAGAGAGTTCATTCCTTCCACACTCCTGCCCCTTGGCTCAGAGACGCAGAGAATGGATGAATCTTAAAACTGTTTGGGTGATACTTTTTTGCAGCAGCCAGAGTACAGTTTTATACACACATGTGCATGTATGTGCACACACACTCACACCACAAAATCCTTCCATATCCTTACAGAGATGGCAACTCTCAAGCAAGCAACAGAGTAAGAGATGGAAAATGGTGGGGAGCTCCTGTGGATCCTGAAGGTGGAATGGAGTCAGCATAAATAGTTTTGAAAGCGGTGGGGATAACAGGATGAGCCTACTGGAGACATTTGTTGGACCGTTGGGGGTTACAGTTTCTCATGCATTAGAGATAGAAAATCACATCTCAATCCAGCAGTGCCAAACTACATGGATGTTCCCAGACCCCTGGGAATGAAACGCGGGAGTGAGAACAATCAGCCATCACCCCAACTATTGGCATAAGAAGGATATTCAAGGGGCGTTTGGGTGACTCAATTGGTTGAGCATTTGACTCTTGATTTCAGCTCAGGTTATGATCCGGGATCATGACATCAAGCCGCACCTCAGCCTCCGTGCTCAGTGGGGGAGTCTGCGTAAGAGTTTCTCTCTCCCTCTCCCTCTGCCACTATCCCCTGCACTCTCTCTCCCTCTCTCCAAAATGAGTAAATAGATCTTAAAAAAAAAAAAAAAAAGGAGGAGGAGGAGGAGGGGCACCTGGATGGCTCAGTTGGTTGAGGATCTGCCTTCCATTTAGGTCATGATCCCAGGATCCTGGAATAGAGCCCCATGTTGGGTTGTCTGCTCAGCAGAGAACCTGCTTCTCCCTTTCCCTCTGCCACTCTCCCTGCTTGTGCTCTCTCACGCTCTCTGTCTCGCAAATAAGTAAATACAGTCTTTTTTTAAAAAAGCAGGATATTGCATGCTACTTGCATGCAAAGGGATAGTGGTTCCAAGGGCAAGCTACATAGTCTGTTGGTTAGCCATCACTGAGTCTGGATAAGTCTCCTCATTCAAAGATGAATCAGTAGGTGAAACTACTTACTTCTGAATGTCCAGGAATTCCAACCTATTTGTACTTTTCCATAGTACGTGAACGTAACACTTAACACTTACTTTTTGAAGTAAAACTTAAATCTTTGGGGATATACAATGTAAATAGGACTCAAGAGTAATAGTGCCATTCATTTCCAGGTCTGCTTCATGTATGATTAAGTAAAACGAGTCATAATAGCCATCCTTTCCATTATGTTACAACATGGATCATGTGCCTTGATAAAATGGCTGATTAGATAAGATGTTCATTTGCTATAAAACACAGCCATTGGTTTGTATACTTTGGCCTTTTCTCAGCCCAGGAAATTTTTTGTCAATTTTTCTTCAAGTGGAATTCTTCAATTGCCCTTTCTAGTCTTCTGTGTCTGTGATATTAATTTTTTTATTGCAGAAAAGCCCTGATCTTTATTACTCAGCATCCTTGTTCTTTTTTTTTAATTACTATATACTGTATTATTAGTTTCAGAGGTAGAATTAGGTGATTCATTAGTTGCATACAACACCCAGTGCTCATTATATCAAGTGCCCTCCTTAATGCCCATCACCCAGTTACCCCATCCTCCCATCCACCTCCCCTCCAGCAACCTTCAGTTTGTTTCCTATACTTAAGAGTCTCTTATGGCTTGACTCCCTCTCTGTTTTCATCTTATTTTATTTTTTCTTCCCTTCCTTTATGTTCATCTATTTTGTATCTTAAATGAAGGATATGAGGGAAATCATGTTGTATTTGTCTTTCTCTGATTTATTTCACTTAGTGTAATACTTTCTAGTTCCATCCACATCGTTGCAAATGGCAAGATTTCATTCTTTTTCATGGCTGAGTAATATTTAAATATCTACATTGAAATATTATATAATAATATAATTACATAATATGTATATATTAAAATATTATATATATACACACCACATCTTCTTTATCCATTCACCTGTCAGTGGATATGTGGGCTCTTCCATATTTTGGCTATTGTGTATGGCTTTTATTGCAACACAAAATAAAAGGATTACATATTTTTAACCAAATAAAAATGAATAAATAGAGAAAAGAGACGAACTATGCAAAAATGTTGAAGAACAGGGTGCCTGGGTGGCTCAGTCGTTAAGCATCTGCCTTCGGCTCCGGTCATGATCCCAGTGTCCTGGGATCGAGTCCCACATCGGGCTCCTTGCTCGTCAGGGAGACTGCTTCTCCCTCTGCCTCTGCCTGCCACTCTGCCTGCTGGTGCTCTCTCTCTCTCTCTCTGACAAATAAATAAAATCTTTTAAAAAAAAAACAAAACAAAAAAAGATGTTGAAGAACAAGGAAAAACCACCATTCTGAAGACTCAAGAGTATGTCCAGAAGAAATTATTTCAAAAAATTCAGCATCGATAGGAAGAAAAATTACATTCTTTCTGTAAAATAGGCAGAAATCCATAGAGATCAAACTGAGCCACAGAGAAAGCTAGATGAACTATGGGATTATTTCAAAACAATAAAAATGCAATAACATATTTTAACTCTGCATTAGAAGGAATACAGAGAAAAATTAACTCTATGAAAAGTATGCCAATAGTACAAAAGGGTAAATTTGGAGTGGTGTTCTAGAATGTAGGGTAAAAGAACAAGCAAGCAAATATTTTAAAAAGAGATACAAATTTAGATGAGGAGGCCAGTTAAAAATGTGTGTGTGTGTGTGTGTGTGTGTGTGTTGTACATGAAGAAACAAAATTGCAATTGAAGTGATAATCAAAGATATAATTAAAGAAAATTTTCCTGGACTGAATGAAGGCCCAAGTATATAAGCCAATGGCCATGTTTCATAGGCAAGTCAACACCTATTTTTTATATGTTTTAAAAAGAACATACCCCTGGACACATCTTGGCAGTTTTTTAATTAAAAGGATAAAGAAAAAAGAAGTTTAAAAAACAAAAAGGGATATAAATTAGTCAATTATGAAGTTTCTTCTCTGTAGCACTAGTCTTCCCAGAATAAAAGGAGTGGTTTTCAGAAAATTTTGAAGAAGAAAATGTTTGATCCTAAACTGCGATATACCTAGCCAAGTTATTGTTTGCAGATGATAAGAAAAGAAAAGAGAAACTTTGATAAGGAAGGATTTGGAAAAATACACCTCTCTCACATTGTTCCTAAAAAATATTGCAAGTCAATGAACTCCAGTTGGCCAAAAGATGAGTCAGAATTAAGCACTTAAAAATGAAGAAACTATGGCATAAAAGAACTAGCAGTGAAAATGCAAATCAGCCAAGCACAGAGCTTAGTCTATAAATAGGATTCAAAAGCAAGTAACAAAGCCATTTGTAAAAGATAAGATATAGAATTTTTTTTTAAGGAAAATTTTTTTTTAAAGATTTTTTACTTATTTATTTGAGAGAGAGAGAGAGTGAGAGAGAGCATGAGAGGGGAGAAGGTCAGAGGGAGAAGCCGACTCCCTGCGGAGCTCCGGGCCCAATGTGGGACTTGATCCCGGGACTCCAGGATCATGACCTGAGCCGAAGGCAATCACCCAACCAACTGAGCCACCCAGGTGCCCCAAGATATAGAATATAAAATAATTTATGATAATAATCAGGTCTTTAAATTCCAGGTCATCTTTACAAAAACCAGGAAGAAAGAAATAAACAGGTTTCAGATTCTTTTTCTTACCTAGCAGGGAGTCAAAAATACTACTTTATTTTTACTTATGATCATTAGAAAAACATAGGTTAAAAAATTTTTTTGGAAAAACTTAAAAAAAAAGCCACTAGTAAAAATATAAACAGTCTGAAAAGGGCAGAAGTAAACAAACAGTCTCCAGCGTCAGTCTCTGTCAACAAGTTCCATTATTCTTCTCTACCTTTCCTAATAAGTGGATGGGGAGTAAGAGTTATCCTTGCTCCCAAGGAGCTACAGGACAGGAAAGAGATGGAAACACATTTTGCTTGATGTGAGAGCTTTTCAAAGATGTATGTTTAATTTCTCCATTTATGGGGTCCTGGAATTCATGGTGGGTGGGGTGTGAAGTGGGAAGGAGGAAGGTTGGGGAAGGCTTCCCTTTAGAACACTTAGAACACTTAAATGATTTCTTTGTCTGTCTTTCCTACAGACTCTAAGCACCACAAAGGCAGGGACCTTTTCTGTGTCTCTAGTGTCTTACTGGATAGACTATTGGATGGATAGATGGATGGGTGGATGGATGGACGGATGATGGATGGATAGATGATGGATGGGTGGATGATGGATGGATGGATGATGGATGGGAGGATGGATGGATGGATGGATGATGGATGGATGGATAGATATATGGACAGATAGATAGATGAATGGACCCTTAGTTAATTAGACTCTTACCTTGCTCAATTTGCATTCCCCCTAGGGAGCCTAATTAATCCTACCTCTAAGGGAATAGAGTTCACCCTCCCTCTATAGGTCATCTGCCTTCTCTACCACAGCAGCAAATTGAAACCACAGCTGAGGGGCCTGGAGGGAGCGTTGTTCCTGCCTAAATGCCTGTGTCACCATCAGGGAGTGCCTACCCTGGGGAGCAGAGAGGCCAAGGCCGTGTATTATTCTTTGTGACTCACGGTGCTAAAACGGGAGAGTAAGAATGCATCCTTGATCACATTATTTCTTTCTTCCTGATTTGACTTATAGCCCAAAAAGCTGATCTGTGGCATAAATGAAGTGTGAGGTCAGACTTCAGTTTGTGGGGAGAAGGCAGGGCAGACAGCTGGGTTATATACCAATAATCCACCAACAGTCCTGATGTTGTCTCTGTCAGCCCTTCCTCCCCTTTGCTCTCCCAAGGGGGAAAAAAGATATTTTCTGGTGGGGAGGGCGGAGTGGAGGAAGAGTTGGGGATGCAGTCATTTGCACTACTGGCCTAGTAAAAGTAGCGCCGGACTTTGAGCTCCCAGAGGACAGTCGTCATGGTAACCTTGGGATGAAGGCGCAGAACCTCTTTCGGCCATTGTTTGGAGTACAAAGTCCCTGTTCAGCTTTCCACAAGCTGCTTTAAAAAAAAAACACACCCAGCCAGATAGATAGAGACCCCGAATGACAGGCACTCACACACACAGAAAAGTCTCTAATCATATAGGAGGAGTCAAGTTCCTTCCCACAGCTTTTAATGATCCAGTTCACCGAAACCTCACTTTTCTCTTCACCTGCGGGAACAGGAAATGCTCTGATGCCACCAGAGACAGCCTACCAGTCACCAAGAAGCTGTCCCAAAGCCTTTAAGTGCACGTTTCTGCATTCTTGCAACCCAGTTCCTAGGCACCAGCACAGCCCTGGTTTGCTGCTGAAAGCAATGTCTGCCCCTGAAGGGTGTGAGGAAGACTAGGAGAACGGAGCACATTTTGTGGCTTCCTAGCCTATAGCTGTCAGATCTGCTGCTGACCCGAACCAGCCTGCCTTTCCACGGGAATCCGGGCCCGGGGCCCCCAGACAGGAAAGAGGCCTCCTGAGGCGAAGCACCCTGTGACGTCGATGGTAAAACTCGATGAGGAAACTCACGGCTTTGTGAATTTACTTGAAACTGCCAAATAGGGCGCCTGGGCGGCTCAGTGGGTTAAAGCCTCTGCCTTCGGCTCAGGTCATGAGCTCAGGGTCCTGGGATCGAGCCCCGCGTCGGGCTCTCTGCTCAGCGGGGAGCCTGCTTCCCCCTCTCTCTGCCTGCCTCTCTGCCTGCTTGTGATCTCTTTCTCTCTGTCAAGTAAATAAATAAAATCTTTAAAAAAAAAGAAAGAAAGAAAGAAAGAAACTGCAAAATACAAAGCACACCAGCTGGCAGCTTGACTGGCGTTGAGGCCGGAGCTTCTGGCTCCAGGCCAGAGAGATGCACAGGAGCTCAGAGGAGGTCCCTTTGCTGAGGCTCGGCCTCTTAACGGTTCCTTCTCTGGTCACTTAAGGACACGAACCACAGGGTGATCTAGAAGAGGCAGGGCTCAGAGGTCACCTGGCCTACACCATCACAGCCAGGTGAGAAAGTAAGTACAGAGAGGTTAAGTGACTTGTCCAAAGACACACAGTCAGTCCATGCAGAAGCTGGACTGGAACAAATCAAGGACTTCCGGAGGCTGAGTACCTAATGAGGAATATAGCAAACTGTTCAAGGCCTAGGAAACAGCTAGAGTGTACAAGACATCAAATCAGATGCTGAAAACTGAGCACCAAGACCCGCAGGAATCTCATGAGATTATTTTCAGAGTAACAATATAATACTAAGCATAACTTACTGTGAACCCGCACTGTGCCGGCCACTTTCCTGGATGCTCCGCATACATTATTTCTTTTGGCAAGGTTGGTTATCCCCATTTAACAGATGGACAAAGTGAGGCCGGAAGAATGTAAATTACTTGCCCAAGACCAAATGGATGCTGAGAAGAAACGTCGATTCTCCCGAGTCTTTCTGCCCTCGAAGCTGGAGTCTTGACTCGTTATGCACTGACTTTCATCAAAAAGAGGGGCAAGTAGCTGAATTCCTCATTTATTCTGGGTTCCCGTATGTTCAGACCCTAAACTAAGACATCTCCCAGAGAAAGTCAGGACACAAAGTTAAGACAAAAAGTGTAGAATTCTCAAAGACAAATAGATTCATGAATTGAAAGTAGGTTGGCTGGGGTTACATGTGCGTGGTAGATAACGGTTTTTGGACTGGGGTTAGGTTATTTGTGTGTGTTTGCTTTGAGGTAAACACCAAGATTCGATTTGTCTTTTCCTGATATTTAATGTAGGGCCAGAATTCTCCTAGCAGACCATGCCAAAGGAATGGGCCTGTTTTTTTCTAAACCTTAGAAGCCAGAGGATTTATTAAAGTTGGTCAGACATTGATACTGCACACCAGGGCTCCTTTGAACACTTGACAGACCTGGATTCCAGAAGGTCTAAGTAGTTAGACAATGTAGGGGAAGCTCCAAGATGCCCGCCGGTGGACGGCGCCATATTAGTTCACTCCCAGAAATCCCTACCTATTGTCCTCCCAACAAACCCTTGGTTCGCTCACTAGCTGGACGAGAAATAAGACAGGCATTTCAGAGCAATACGGAAGTTATTCTTCCCTTGGGTTGACTCTGAGGCCAAGGACTAAAGCACTAGCGTAGGGGTTGGGAAGACCTCAGATCAGTTCCCAACCTTGAACTTAATAAATCTTTCTCTGTGGTATTTTCCTTTTCTCTTTATCATGTTATTGGATTTGATCAAAAGGAGGGGCGTCCAGATTACTCCAGAGCACCATTTGCGGTGTAGTCTAATGGACGTGTACCAAGGGGTTCATGGCCATGTTGCTAACCCTAGAGAGTGGGAGGAGGGGTATGAAGTCCACCTAACAGTGCTCCCTCTCTTTTCCTAATCTCATTTCTGCCATGCTCAGTTCAAGAACTATATACATAATTTACTCGCTATGTGTCAGTCACTGGGCCAGGCACCAGGGCTAGAGAGACGACTGAGACAAAGTTCTTGCTGTCCAGACACTTCCATTCTAGTAAGAGGGACACAGACAGGTAAATATAATTACAATGAGGACATGAGGCCTATAATATTAGATGTATGCAGAAGGGGGGGCGCCTGGGTGGCTCAGTCAGTGAAGCGTCTGACTCTTGATTTTGGCTCGGGTCATGATCTCATGGTTGTGAGATCGAGCCCTGCATCGGGCTCCATGCTCAGTGGGGAGTCCACTTGAGATTCTCTCTATTCCTTGCCCTCTGCCCCTCCCCCAGCTCTCTTTCTCTCTCTCTCTAAAGTAAGTAAATAAATTAAAAAAAAAAAAAAAAAGAAGTATGCAGAAGAAATTAAAATAGTGCAGAGGGCTGAGATAGTAATTATCTGAGAGGGTCAAGGAAGACTTTCAGAGAAGCTGATATAGTAAAGTAAGTTTCAAAGGATGAGCAGGAGTTCAGAGGTGAAAGTGGGAGAGATGGCAAAGGGAAGAAAGAGCAGGCAAAGGCACGGAAGCAAGAAACACAGGGGCCTCAGGCCTTTTATGAATTTGGCCCCTCACCTGTCCGGTCAGCACCATGGCTCCGAGGCGCAGGGAGAATCAGCAGGTCTGACAGCTGATAAATACTTCCTCTCTCCAGCCCCTCGCCTGTACCTCCCATGGGTCTCTGATCCCCTTGCCTCCGGTCTTCTGCTCCTACTCCTGGTCTCTGGTCCCTGGCCCCAGTGACATGTTATGGTTCTACTTGCCTGACTGATATCCTAGACTCTCGGGGTCACGAGCCACCCTGTGATCTGCAGCTATGAACAAGAGACCCTCCTCCCTCCACCATGCTCTGCGGTACCCTAAAAGCGAGGCCAGCCCAGCCAGACACCGGACCCATACAAGGACCTGCACCTCGTCTCCTAGAGCTAGAATGAAAAATGTAAGTGGGAGAGAGACGTGGCAGGAGATAGCTCTCAAGGTGGGCCGCAGACCAATCTGATTCCTGCTAAAATCTGGACTTTTTCCTACAGACTTGGGGAACCCCTGGAAGGCATGGTGCAGGGGCTGGTAGAGTTCGCTTTGCCTTCCCTGGGGTTACTCTGCTGGTTACTCAGGGTGCTTGTACTGGAGGGAGACAGACTAGGAGCAAGGGAAAAAATCGACACAGGAGGCTATTGCAATAGTCCAAGCAAGACTTGAGAAGGGGAGAAAACCAGGTTTCTCTGCCACTCACTGCTGGGGCACTCAATCAGCATCTCCCTTGGGGTGGGGGAGAGGACAGAGCTGGGGTCCCTTTTAATCAGCCTTTGTGGTTCCACAGCTGTCCATCATGACTCTGATTCTTACACTGGGGGACTGCCTCCTCCTCTCTTTCCTTCTTCTTCTCCCTCCCTCCCTCCCTCTCTCCCCTCTCTGGCACACCTCCTCTCTGCTTCCTTCCTCCTCCTCCTGCTTATTCCTCTTTCTCCCTCCCCCTCCCCCTCTCCCTCTCTATGGCACACCCTGGAGAGACACGCCTTACCTCCTGCCTCCAGCTCAAGCCTCCCTGATGGGAGGAAATGGAAAAGTAAAAGAGAAAAGCAAGCCTGAACCATAAAAAAACAACTGAAGAGGGGCACCTGGGTGGCTCAGTCTGCTAAGTGGCTGCCTTCGGCTCAAGTCATGATCCCAGGGTCCTAGGATCCAGCCCCAGGTCCCCTGCTCAGCAGGGAGCCTGCTTTGCCCTCTCACTCTGCCCCTCCCCCCACTCATTCTCTCCCTCTCTCTCTCTCTCTCTCTCTCAAATAAATAAACAAAATCTTTAAAAAAAAGAAGAAGAAACTGAAGAGCCATCAGCATGTGTCTGAGAGGCAGGTATGGGCTGCAAGAGTGCGACCCTTGCCACTTGACAACAGAAGCCCCTACATCTGGGGGACCGACAAAGGTTTGCTCTTTCTTGCATCTGGAAACTCTGAGGTGCTCCACAAACATTAAAAACAACTTCTGTCATAGATTCCATCCCCTTGGAGGCTGCAGGCAGAAAGCACGGCCCTCTCCGACGATCCTGCCAGCAGACAGTGGCAAATAGAGACTCTCGGGCCCACGTTCCGGTCTCCCTAAGACCATCCATTACCTTCGACTTGCCCAGAACTGTCTTCAGTGACTGTCCCAGGTCACAGCAACCTGTTTACAAACATCTAGAATTCCCAGGCACTTTTAGGACAGGGGACCCGAGATGTGCCCAAGTGGGCAGCAAAGTCTTTTCTAAGAGAAGCTGCTCCTCCCGATCTGTTTATGCCGACGTAAACACTTGCCAAGGAAACAAGGCATGTGGGCATGCGCTGGCCCCGCAGGCCCTCGGGTTGCTGCAAAAGGCAACTGGAGAGTCACATGTCATAACAGTGGAAAGTACATATGCAACTATTCTTAGCCCTGGAATGTATACACTGTCTCCCTGCCCAGTGCTTCTTTCCCGAAGTTCTAGAAAACTGCGAAAGCACCGTTCGCATAAACAAATCCAGAACTCTCCCAGGACAAATCACTTGCCAACTGAAGGAAGGCCTGGGTTTACGGTTTCACTTGGAGCCAGAGGTGGGAGCTCTCCGGAGGGACCAGCCGGACCGGGCATTGGTGGACGTCACCGCCGCAAACCAAGGTAAAGATCTCTAACGCTTAATTCTTCCGCAGGTAGACTGCCAGGTGTCATCCAGGAAACCCTGGCCAGAGTATTGTTTGGTCTCTGCTTTCTCTTTGTCACATCTCTAGAACAAAACCCCCAAAGCCTCTGTAAAATCATGTTTTTAAAAAATAAATTGCAAAGGCCCATTTTCATCCTTCAGTACTCTCTCACTACCAGAGGGCCACGCCCCCAGAACGACTCCTTGGGGAATCCAGAAAGATGCTTACACGCATTTACTAAATAACAGATATGCTGGGAAGCTGGAGCCAGGCTCAAGGTTTGGGCTGGTCAAATCCATGAACCAGCTTCAGCCCCCGACCATCAGGTAACTTCCAACGAGGTTGGTAGTTCTTTTTTTTTTTTTTCCTCAGATTATCTGAAGATGTTCTTTGCCTATGACCTTTGGGAGTAATCATCACCAAAAAGAGAGGTGTCGGCTGTGAGGTCTGGGGTGCAGGTGGCCTCTCTTTCCAATCTTCGCTAAGCAACATTCTTGGCAATATCCACAAGCATCTTAGTGAATGGACAGAGGTGCTCTTAGTCTTGGAGACACCACAGCTAAACCCTTCAGCGCACGCGTCCCCTTGGGACCTCTCCCCCTCCTTGTAGGATGGACCAGGAGCTGCCAGATGGGCTGCTTTTCAAAGACCACGACTTCTCCTCTGACTTACTGAGGCAGCTCAATGGCTTGAGGCGAAACAGGCTGCTGACTGATGTGAGCCTCTGTGCCGGGACCTGGGAGGCCCCCTGCCACCGAAGCGTGCTGGCCTCCAGCAGCCCCTACTTCCGGGCCATGTTCTGCAGCAACTTCCGGGAGAGAAGCGAGGCCAAAGTCCGGCTGAAAGGCGTCGACCCCGCGACTCTGGACCAGATCATCTCGTACGTGTACACTGGCGAGGTGCCCATCACGGCTGAGAACGTCCTGCCTTTGATGGAGGCAGCCTCCATGCTGCAGTACCCCAAGCTGCTGGAGGCCTGCTCCTCCTACCTCCAGAGCCAGCTGACCCCCAGCAACTGCCTGGGCATGCTCCGGCTCGCTGAAGTCTTGAGTTGTGAGACCCTCAAGGAGAAAGCCAGGGAGGTGGCCCTGACGTGTTTCCCCGAGGTGGCCGCCTCGGCCGACCTGAAGGAGCTCTGTGCCTTGGAACTGAGAGACTACCTGGGGGATGACGGGCTCTGTGGGGAGGAGGAAAAGGTGTTCGAGGCCCTCATGGTTTGGATCAAGCATGACCTCCAGGCCCGGAAACGACACGTGCAGGAGCTGTTCAAGCAGGTCAGGCTTCAGTACATCCACCCGGCCTTCTTCCACCACTTCATTGCCAACGATGCCCTCCTGCAGTCCTCGCCCTCGTGCCAGACCATCCTGGAGACGGCCAAGAGGCAGATGTTTGCCACGTACGGCACCACCAGTGCCCCAGACCTCCAGCCTCCGTGGCATGTCCCCCCAAGAACCTCTTACCAGGATTTCCTCATCCTCTTGGGTGGGAGGAAGGACAACCAGCAGACCACCAGGGACGTTCTGCTGTACAACAGACAGACCAACCAGTGGCAGAACCTGGCCAGACTCCCGACCCGACTGTACAAGGCCTCGGCCGCCACCTTGCACCGCAGCATCTACGTGCTGGGAGGCATGGCTGTTGGGCCGGGGAAGAACGCGCCCAGCCACAACGTCTACATCTACTCCCTGAAACTCAACCAGTGGAGGCTGGGGCAGCCCATGCTGGTGGCCCGCTACTCGCACAGAAGCACTGCCCATAAGAACTTCATCTTCTCCATTGGGGGCATCGGAGAAGGGCAGGAGGTCATGGGCTCCATGGAGAGATACAACAGCATCTTCAACGTCTGGGAGAGTATGGCCAGCATGCCCGTGGGGGTTCTCCACCCGGCAGTCGCTGTGAAAGACCAAAGACTCTACGTTTTCGGGGGAGAGGACATCATGCAGAATCCTGTACGCCTTATCCAGGTAAATGGCTGGTCTTTCCCATCATGGAGGTGGATGAGTGCACACCATACATGTACGTGTATGTACACATACAAACATGTGCATGCATGCATATACACATACATGGATATATGCATGCATGAGCACGTGCACACATACCTATAATACACATACACACTACCGTTTGCAGAGGAAACATAAAGGACGCAGGAAAGGAAAGTTGGAATGGAGGGACGAAAGAAGGAAGTTTAAATTGAGCAAGACTTTACCATTTATGAATTCTTGTTGCATAAGATTAACACATACAAAGGAATGTTAGATACAATCCCTGTCCACAAAGACTTTATCTTTGAGGAATAAAAATTAGTATTAGAATCTCTAAAAGTTCAAAAAAATGAAAAATAAAAGTTCAAGCTAGAACACGTGGAATATCAGAAAGCGAAGTTCTATAGGAATTTTGCAGATGCTTCGAACCCAAATCTGCAAGGCCTTAGAAGAAGAGTCTCAAGCATTGGTCCACAGTCTATTACCAAATCCCTGGGAACCCAACTTCAGATCAGCTGAATCAAAATCTCTCTGTGGGGGGCCTGACATACACCTGTTACAGACGTCTCCAGGAGATTCTAAGGAGCAGCCAGGTCGGAGAACCCTGGCCTTAAATTATAGGTAGATGCTAATATCACCAGCAAGCTCTCTAAGAAGTGTTATTAATACAGACTGAAACCTCAGAATATTAAGCATTTGATGCAAGTTCTAATCTCTGCAGTTCACGTAATAATATGAGAAACTTGAATAATGAGCCTGTCTTTAAAGATAATGAGGAGCTCCCTGGTAGTTGCTTTGTTCCTTGACGAGAGCTATCTTGAGCCCGAGCCGGTAAGAGCCCTGGGGACACGGGCATGAGCAGGAACATGCACTTACCCTCCAGGAGCTTCGGGACAATTGCAATTCACGTGCTGAATGGAGGGGTGCTTTAAGAGCATGGGGCCTGCCCTAAGCCAGTCTAGAGGGAATCGGGATGGTATGAACTTTCAAGGTTGGTTTGAGCTGATATGAACAGGGAGGCAAAAGAGAGAAGGCGAGTAAATGAAGAGGGAGAATCACTGGGAAGATAGAATGACCTGACTTGGATGGAGACAGGGTCAGGAAGCTTCCCTGAGGCAGAGTCCTCTGTTGAGGGATGGGTGGTGCTCCTGGGTAAGGGAAGAGCTGGACTGAAGGCTCTGGAGCAGAAAGGGGCACAGCCCATTGCCTGGAGGGACTGACAGCCTGACCATGTAGCTGGGACACAGAGCAGGAGTCGAAAAGGCAGTATGCCTAAGTGGAGCTTGGGGTGGGGGGGGGGGGGAGAGGGGTTAGGCCCCACGTGATCTCCATCAGCCCCCTTCAAACTGCCCTGAGTGACCCCCTTCACCCAGACTGCTGCCCCTGAGCCCCTACTATAGAAATTCTGGAACATTCCTGGGGGATAGGTGTTTGTGGAGATGAGGCTGACCCAGCAGGCTTTCTAGGCCTTGCCAAGGAATTGGGGTTGTAGCCTAAGAGTAACAGGGTGGCTGAAGTCATCAAATTTGCATTTCCAGAAGTTCCCTCTGGATGCCCTGTGGAGAAGGGATTGGAGGGGCCTGAGCGGACGAAGGGAGGAGAGTTGGGGACTGTTCTAGAGGTCCAGCCAGGATGACAGTGGCTTGGGCTAAGCTGGTGCCAGTGGAGATGGAGAAAAGTAACAAGCTTCAATTTAACCCTTGTTTTTTCTTGCTTTCATTTCCCCAGCCCATATTTTCAGCTCTTCTCTGGCCATCTAGGCAGATTTGGAGTCTGTTCCAAATCCCGCTCATTTATTTGAGCCCAGAGAGGCATGTTCTGCTCCCC
>CM052900.1:11079901-11128810 GCA_028534135.1 Potos flavus
CCTAAGATGACAAGATGGCCACCTCAGGACAACTGTAAATATCAGAACCTTCCAAAGGGGGTTGGAAGAGAAGCAATGTAGAGACATCTACACTCAAGATAAGACCAAGGAGAAAAATAGCAGAATTCATTAGCTATTCTAATGAGTCTCTGAGACATTTATCTTTAGTCAAGTATTTGAGGAAAAAAGGGAATTCATCCCTACTTGGAGTAGAGATTTATTTGACTTACTTATCTGAAGAGCTAAACTGAGACTGCTAGTGGATTTGCCCGTTTACTAAGCACTGAACCCGTATTACCTAGCTCAGTTAACACAAGAACCTTCTGGCATCTCCTGAGTACCCTTCCTGACCACCCTAATGGACCCCCCTACCCCACCCACTGCATTGCTCTCTCACGTTCTTTGTTTCTTCCCTTCATACCTTTTATCATAATTATTTATTGTTTTATTTGCTTTCCTGAGTTCATTTAATTGACACTCTCACCCAAATGGAAGTTCCCCAAGAATAGAGAACATGGCTGCCCTGTTCATATCTGTTTCCCTGGCACCTGACACAGAGAAGGCAATCAACAAAGACTTGTTGAATGAATGAATGAATGAATGGCTATCCAGGCATTTAGGATGAGCACAAAGGAGAGAGAATGTAAGTTTCTGGAATGCCATGGGGGAAGGGGAGAATTATGGGGAAGGAGTTGACAGGCATGGGAGGACACAGTGGCCATTATCTAGGTGAGTGTTGTAGGAAGATCACTCTACCAGCAGCCAGAGGAAGCATGGGGTAGTCTGGAGAGTTCAGATGGGAGGCTATTCCCATCCCTAGGAGGGATGATGAGCATCGGTGTTCTTATTGGTAAACTAGAGATGATGATCCTGTTACTCTATAGTGGGTTGAATCGTGCCCCACCCCCTAAAGATATAGCCTTATTTGGAAAAAGGGTTGTTGCAAATGTAGCTACTCAGGGGATCTCAAGATGAGATAATCTCAATTATCTGGGCAGACCTTAAATCCAAGGATAAGAGAAAGGCTGAAGGAGATCTGAGACACAGAGGAGAAGCCCATGTGAAGACCAGGGCAGAGCATACAATTCCTCAGCCCCACAAGCCAAGGAATATGTGAAGTCGCAGAAGCTGGAAGAGGCAGGGAAGGATTCTCCTCCAGAGCCTCGAGGGTGGGCAGCCCTGCCAACACCTTGGCCTCCAGAACTATGAGGGAATAAATTTCTGGTGTTTTAGGCCCCCAGGTTGGAGCTGATTTATTATAGTGGCCCCAGGAAATTCATACACTCCCTCATAGGATTGCCACAAGGACTGAAAGAGGTCATGTTCGTAAAGTAGCCAGCGCTCAATAATTTATAAACAATTACTATTATCATCTACTTTCTGTCTCTGGTCCTTCATGGTCCCACCCATAAAATGAGAATGTTAGAAGAAATAAAGGTGTCCAATTCTTGCTACCCGTGCTGATTCCTCCACCACCCAACTCTTTCACGAGGCAGGTTGGGACCATGTTAATCCCTCATCACCCCTCTGTCCCTCACTCTAGGGATCCATGGTGGACAATGTCCCCAGTTTCTAGGTCTTCACATCTGTGTCCAACACAGAGGATGGGGGGGGGGCACTTGCCCTTAACCCATCTCCTCAGTGGACATGATGATGAGACACAGAATCCTGAGCAGTCACCCTCCAGATCTTCCCACCTGAAAGAAGATCCTAGGCGAGTCACTCAACCCCACTAGGACATGGTTGCCAAATTATATTTTAGGCATTATGATATTTTCCTCCTTCTCAGAGCTTGGTGAGGGGGAAGTACCCAAGACAGCCATATAAATGTCTAAAGCAAAAGTAGCAACTATGAATGGTGGGGATAATAACAGATGTAGAAGTAAAATGTACAATGACATTTTATATGTCAGTGACACTTTAAATTTACAATGGCATTGTAAGTGGCAATGATAGAAGAAAGGATGGGAGGGAGGAGGTGATAAAGCTTCATGGGCGTATTGCATGCAGATACAATGATGTCTCACCAGACTATAGAAGAGGCCCCCTAACCACTCTTCCTGGCTCCAAAGTCTCCTCGTCTAACTCACTGTCCCCTGCTGGGGTAATCCTACCAGAGTTGGGGAAGCAATAGATCCATTTGTGTTTCTAAAAGATAATCCTGGCCAGATCTCTTCCTTGCTTTAATCCTTTCAATGTTTCCCACTCCCCAAAAATTTAAGCTTCACTTCCATATTGATGAGGTCCTTACATGTGGAAGAATAAACAGCCTCCACTTGACTAGGTAACAAATAAAATGGTAGCAGAGGGCCCACCCAGTAGGCACTCAATAATGCTATTCTCCTTGCTGCCCCACACACCCTGTCCAACTGACCAGAAAGAAGACTCTTACTTGCCTATTAACAAACAATGTTTAGCTATTAGTTATAGCTGTAGATATATAGAAAACAAGACTAAGATCTCAGATACGTGGCCACTAGCTCCTCATCCAATGGGGACACCATGACATGCTTTTTCATACCAAAGGCATAGGACACTTACCACAGAAAGGCTAAATTCTGATGAATGTGGTCAAGGCCTTAGTTTCTCAAAATGTCTTCAGGGAAATACTTTGCCCTCAAAATTGCCTCCTTTTCATCTAGAATGATGATTCATTTCGTTATTCAGTGACTGAAAATTCATGAAATTTTGTGGTTAAAGCAAAAATGTGCCACACACAATTCCATATGTCCGTGCAGTGGGACTGAGAAAAATCTAACAATGAAAACCATCGTTTTTCCCTCAGAGTTTAACAGATATCTCCACCTTTTTTTTTCACTTATGATATTTTTATCCCCTTAATCAACAACATTGCTTAAAAAAAATTAGATATAAGGCTCTATAAATAAACAGAATGGTCGCAGCACTGTACTTTCTTAGATTAGTTTCAAGATTCAAATTCTCAAATGCAAATGTAACATTTCTGAGTCACGGAGTTGGAAGGAGGCCTGAGAGACCAGTTGGTCCAATGTAGAGAGGCAACATGGAGAACCGGAAACAGCAGCAGGCCTCATGAAAAACATCTGAGGACCTGGGTTTGAGGTTCAGCTCTCCCTATAGGGAGAGGGATCTTCGGCAGGTCACTAAGCTACAATGCCCTTGCCTATAAAATAGATGAATTTCATTTGCCCAACACTCCCAAGAAAATTGCAACTGTAAATGGAAAAGCAGATTGCTCTATGGTGCCATCGATAAATATCCTCCTACATTCTTCATTCTACCCCTCCAGGCTCAAGATCCATTTAGCCAGGGGAAGCAAGAGTAAAGGGATGACTGGAGAAAGACACCAAATACACTCATATAACCAGCATCCAGGACATTACAGCACCCCAAAGGCCCCCCTTCACACCTCTACCCGTCATTAGACTCTCCAACAGAACCATTGCTTGGACTTTCAACACCTTAGATTAGTTGTGCTTGTTTATGAAGTTCAGATAAATGGGATTAGATAGCTTGAACTCTTCAATACAGTTTCTTTTGCTCAACATTAACTTTGTGAAATTCGTCCATGTGGTTATGGGTAGTTATAGTTTGCCCATTCTTGATGCTTATCGTATTCAACTCTACAATGATACCATAATTCACATTTCTGTTTTATTATTGATGGGCAGTTGTATAGTTTCCCATTTGAAGCTATTATGAATTTATCTTGTGCATATCTTTTGGTGAATATATGTATACCTATATGTGGAGTATGTAACTGGGAATGAAACTGCTGAGTCACAGAGTGTGCCTATGTTCAGCTTTATAGATATGGCCAATTAGTTTCCAAACTTTTCATTCCAATCTCTGCTCCCACCAGCAGTGTAGGAGAATTTCAGCTGCTGCACAACCTCAACAACACTCAATATTGTCTGTCTTTTTTATGTTTGCCATTCTGGTGCGTGGAAAGTGGTATCACATTGCAGAATGATATTTTTAAAGTGTAAATCAGGTTATGTTACTCTGCCAATGGTTCCCTTTGCACTCAGAATAAAACCCAACTTTTAAACCTGACCTACAAGACCCTAGTTACCTTAGCTTTCTTGCTGACCACTCACTTAACTCATTATGCTTCAGCTCCACCTCCTTTCTAGTCTTCAAATATGCTAAGGTCATTCCCAACTCAGGATCTTTACATTGGCTGTCTCCTCTGCCTAGAATGTTCCTCCTCCAAATATTCCCATGACTATCTCCTTCTTGTTCATTCATACATTCAACAAATATTATCGAGTGATTATCAGGTTTCTTCTCAGATGCCACCTCACTCAAGAATCCTTCCCCAACCACTGTCTAGTATGGTCATGGATACTCTCCCATATCACTCCACATTCACTCTCTAGTCCCTTATCTTGTTTTATTTTACACATAACACTTATCACTACCTCCACTTCCTCTTTTAAGAATTATATGTTTTCTGCCTTATCATATTAGGATGTAAACTAACAGCAGAGGCAATGTATCTTCAATGCCTAGAATAGTACATACAGTAAGTATTCAGCAAATATTTGTTGGATGAGTGAAGAGTTAATGGAAGGGATTCACAGGTAGCTTCTCAAAGATAACTATAGAATATTAAAGCTAATGGAGCTCCTTCTTTTTTATCCCCACTTGATTGATAAAAATGAAGCTCAGAGGGCGCCTGGGTGGCTCAGTTGGTTAAGCAACTGCCTTTGGCTCAGGTCATGATCCCGGAGTCCCGGGATCGAGTCCCGCATCGGGCTCCCAGCTCCACAGGGAGTCTGCTTCTCCCTCTGACTTTCTCCCCTCTCATGCTCACTCTCTCTCTCTCTCTCTCAAATAAATAAATAAATAAATAAATAAATAAATAAATAATCTTAAAAAAATGAAGCTCAGAAAGATAAAATGACTTGGCCAGGTTCATGGTCAGAAGCAGAAATGGAGTTTGAACCCAAGCTCATGACTTCTAATTTGAGTACATTATTCTGCCTGCAAGAAGGAGGCAGAGGGGAGTCTTATTGCATTTGAATGAGTCCCTAATTACTGAATGTTGGACATTAGGAATTGAATCAGCACACAGAAGTATCCTCCTTATAGCATGAAGGTAGACAACACTTCAAGAAGATATGAGAAGGGAATTGTTTCTGGTGGTCCCAAATTACCCCTGACCTTTTGCTTCAGAGGAAGAGGATGATATTGAGAGGATTAAAAAATGCACAGAGCTGGCTCTCAGTCCATCTTCCATTCTCTGCAGATAGGAAAGAGACTCATCTTGGCAGGAACAATTTCCCTAGACTCCCAGGGCCTGAGATCTCCCAGGGCAGGAGCTCGTGCCCTACCAGGTGAGGGCCCTGTTTCATGTTTAGTTTGGGTGAGAATCAGGTTGTACCACAATGCGAGCCTCAGGAGTAGTTGCATAATTGGATGTGTAATCAGTACCTTCCAGATCTTCAGCCAAAAGTGCTCCTGATACCACTTCAATCTTGCTGAATCATCTCTAAACCCCATGACTGGATGATTCACTGGTCTCCTCTGGGGTCATGACTATCAGGTGTTCACCCAGAAATGAGAACTAAATTTATAAGGGGAAAGATCCTTTTGTTGGAACTCTGGTTTTTTTCAGTGCGTCAACCTACCACCCTTTGGGTTTCCAAAAGTAATGGAGGCCACATTGGTCTCTTCCTCATTAATCTAAATAAATGGAGAAAGATAACCAAAGACTAACTAGATAAGATAAGGAGCTAGAGTTTGGAAAGAAATCAACCTGGGATGATAAAAACCATACAAATCCACAATCTCCAACCATAATTCTGAAATCTAAAAAGCTCTGAAAGCCAATTTTGCTTCTTTGCTCCTTTTGTATATTGGCAGCAGATTTATTTGGCAGCAAATCCTGACAGCAAAAACTGACATGAGACTATTTTTAGTCTTTATGTATCCATTTCAGGTGCATATTCATACATTTTCATGCGGAATATTACTGATGATTATGAGGTACTGAATTAGACCTCAATGGGGTGTTCCAAAATGTACCGTATATTATGCATCTTATTACTTTAATAAAAGTTGGGAAATTCTTTTTTTTTTTTTTCCTATGCCGGGAAATTCTTAATATCCAAACATATCTTGCTCCTAAGATTTCAGATAAGGATGGTAGACCCGTAATTCTTCACTAATCATATTTGTTCTGCACAAAAAGCTAGGGCAGCCAGTATTGCCCCCATTTATCAAATGAATAAACTGAGGTTCAGTGAAGTTAACTGTTATTTATTGCTGCATAACAACTTATGCCAAAACTCAGTGGCTTAAAACAACAATAAACATTTGCTATTTCATGCAGTTTCTGTGGGCCAGGGATTTGAGAGTAACTCAGTTGAGTGGTTCTGGCTACACGTTTCTCATGAAATTGCAGTCAAGATGCCAGCCAGTTATCCAGCATGTTTTATCTGAAGGTTTGACAAGGCTGAAGGATCCACTTCCAAGACAGCTCACTCACATGACTCTTGGCAGGAAGCCTCAGCCCCTTGTCACATGCACCTTTCTCCAACTTAGGGTTGCCTAAGTGCCCTCCCAACATGGTAACTGAATTTCCCCATAGCAGGTAATCCAAAAGAGAGCAAGATGGAAGCCACATATCTTTTATGGCCTGGACTCAGATATCACATTCTATCATTTTCACAATATCTTACTGGTTATACCGGGCAGCCTCTCCAATGTGAGAGGGAACTACACAAGGACATGAATACCAGGAAGCAGCTATCAATGGGGACCATCTTGGAAGGCTGGCTACCACAGTTAGATATATCATTTTGTTTACATTTTACAGATGAAAGTCTTTGTAATTGGTCCAAGGCTGCATAGCTGGTCAGATGCAAAATCAGACTTAAAGCCAGGTTGACCGATTTTAGAGTCCATATTTTTAACTACAACATAATACCACCTCCTTCATTTACTTGATCATCCTCCTAATATATTGAATATTTAAGTAAATTCCTATTCTTGTTACTAAAAATAACACTGAAGACTTTCTACATAAATCTGTATCTCTGCCTCTTGTTCTTTTGTTGGCACAAATGCCTAGAGGCAGAATTGCTAGGTCAAAAGGTATAAACTTTTTTAATCCTCTTGACTCATATCATAAAAAAATAATTGCCAGAAAGTAAACACCAATTAACAATCTCAGAGAAGTTTGTGTGTTCCTCTCTCACTACATCCTTGATACAACTGGATATCATCATTGTTTGAGTCTCTTTTAACTTTATAAGCTATAAATATTTATTTGGATTTGCATTTCTGGGAACATTTCTTTTTTCATATACTTATTATTATTTATTTGTATTATTTAGGGTCTTTGGTTGTAAGAAAGAGAATTTGACTAATTTTAATTAGAGAGGGGAGTATTGAAAGAATACAGGTGGCTCAGAGAATTAAAGGAAAGCTTGGTAAATCCGGCAGGGACCAGAGCATCCCCAGGACTTTCGGCAACAGGAAGAGAAGGATAGTCAGGCAGGCCACCATTACTAGGGTGAGTCGATGTCAACATTCTGTCCATCTTTGGGTCAAAGAGCCCTAGTTTGAGTCATATGTCTAATCTTGGGTAGGGCAGGGCAAGTTACCTTGAGTCAACCAAGACAGCACTTAGTGGGGAGAAGTAATTACCCAGAAGTAAGTAAATTGCTACTACCAAAAGAAAGGAGGAATGCAACCTAGACAACCAAAGAACAGTAAATGTCTGCTACAGGGTTTACTTTGAAGGGTCCCGAATCCATTCTCTTAGATTAAAAGTCTTCTGCTCCTTACGCTGGTTTAAGATCTATTCTTATTAATTCCTCAAGTAAAGAACTTTTACTTTGTTTTTATCTAAAAGTTCAGCATCACTGGAGACCCCACCATGGACAAGCTGGGGAAGAGTTCTTTTCGGTTGGGAAAAAACATCTAGAAACGTAGAAATCTGGCGATAAGATTCCTTCAATATTTCCAAGTAAAATAACCAAGATCTAAGATCAAGGGGATCAAGAAGAGACCTATAACGGTCTGAAGGCTCATGCCCCTGCTCCCACCTCCAAAATTCACATGTTGAAATCCTAAGGCCCAATGTGGTAATATTAGAAGGCAAGGCCTTTGGGAGGTGATGAGGTCCTAGTGTGGAGCCTTCATGAATGGGACTGTCTTACAAAAGAGACCCTACATCACTGCCTCATCCAATTTCCATCTTCTGTAGATACAATGAGAATCTGTAACCTGGAAGATAGCCCAAACCCAACCACACTGGCACCCTACTATCGGACTTCCAGCATCCAGAACTATGAGAAATAAATGTTTGTTGCTTTTTAGTCACCCAGGTTATGGTATTTTCTCATGACACCAAATGGAATAAGACAAGCCCCATACTGGAGGTTGGCAAACTTTTTCTGTGAAAGGCCAGATAGTAAATATTTTAGGCTTTGAGAGGATATATAGTCTGTCACAACTACTCAGCTCTTCTGTTGGAGCACAAAAGTAGTCATAGACAATAAAGAAACAAACAGGCATGGCTGTATTTCAATAATTCTTTACTTACAAAAACAAGTGGCAGATAGGACTTGGCCAGGACATTGAGGGGCAAAGTTTATTGACTTTTTCTTTAAACTACACAACAACAAAGCACATAATGCTTTTGTTTATGGTTGTTTCAGTCCTGGCTCCAAAATGGCAAAATTTGTCCTATGGTTTTAAAGAACTTAGCTTCCATTGTTAATATTCAGGACAGCATTCACTTGATTTCTCACCTGCATTTTAACTGTAACTTATTTCAGGTGGTTTTTGCTTACAGAAAATATGAGAGCCATGATGAACTATTAGATAGGAACTCAAGATCCACATCAAAGTCACCTTAGCTATCTGTGCAGATGGGGAAGAGTAAATGTGTTTATTCATTTAAGAACATTCAACATGGATTTACTTAGCACCTACTGTATGCCAGGGACTGAGACTGGATACACAAAATATACAGGCCCAGGCCTTAAAGAGTTTAAGCCTGGTAGGGAAACTCACAGTCTAGAAAATCAATCCATAGTTGAGTGTTATTCTAATGGGTAATTGATGGGTATTATAGAGAACCAGAATCCGGTTTACATAGCTATAACTGTCTAAAAATGGAACCGGGTGCCTCATGGAAAGGTCAGAAGAGCTTTAGCTCTTCTGGATAGCCAATGCCCAAGGGCAGTTCCTAATATGAGTGAATGCTCAAGCTAGATGATCTGTAAGATTCCATAATCATCAGACATCCCTTAGAGTACCTATAAGATTTTTAACAATCTCCCCTTCAATGGGTGCCCTCCTCAATATGCCAGGTTGAGCTCTCAGTGACTAAATTTGTATTATGTCCCCCAGCCATGTGTCCATGACTGATTGGTGCAGGAGTTGATAACTGACCCAAGCAAGGTACAGTAGAAAGTCTTCAAAGATATCCACCCTTGATTCCTTTCCTCTCTGTATGCACATACTACTCCTCACATCGAGGTGGGGAAGTGTGTTTTGTCTATGCTTGAATCTGCGTTGGTAGTTATGAATCTCTTGACTAACAGTATATGGCAGAGTGATGCTCTCTGACATCTAAGGCTATGGCAGAAGAAGCTTGCAACTTCCATCTTAGTCCGTCAGAGGGATTGCTCTTGGAACCCAGCTACTGTGTTGTGGGGAAGCCAAACAGCCCCACGGAGAGGCCCTGTGGAAGAGACTGAGGTTTCTCCATTGATGATCTGGCTAAACTCCTAGCTGACGACTAGGAACAACCTACCAGTCATGGGAAGGCACTGTCCGGAAGTGGATTCTTCAGCTCCGTATTGGCCCCACCAGCTGAGCCCTGCCTAGATTCCTAACTCCTAAATTCCTATGATGAGATAGAATTGTTGTTTAAGCCTTAAGTTTTGGGGTAATTTGTTATTCAGAAACATATCACTGGAACATGAAGCCAATCAGTCTTTCGCTCCCAAGAATTTGAAATTTAGGTTGGAGATAAACAGGCAATGGAAATTTTAGGAGCTGAGTCTCATTAAAAGCAACCTTTGGTGTGCTTTAGATTCACATGAAGAAATTATGTAAAACATAAATTTCTAAGCTGCCCTTTCCCCCAAATTTCTGAACCAGTCAGACTGGGCAGAGCCTATGAATATTTTAAGCAAACATTTTAATCAAGCGTCCCAGGTGATTCTGATATCATGCACTAAAACAATTATTTGAATACACAACTTAGAGAACGAAAACGTGCATATACTTAGACTTTCCCTCACCCTGTGTCCCCAAACTGGCCTTGACTTGAGTCCTGGACAATCCAGTGTTGGCTATTTGTAGCCTGAAATCCGATTGGACCTCAAGGTTAAGAAAAGTCCATGTCAATTAAAAATCGGTAGAAGAGATGGTGCTTGAATCCTCATTACCCCCCAGTTCACTTCTAAATTGAACTTGAAGACAATCCTCTTCCTAGTAGTAAAATCCCGAAATATCTAGGGTTGCAAGATTAAAGTCCTCTTTAAACTACAATGTTAAATGTGGTCTAGTCCTTGTTATATTTTTTCCTCCAAAAGGCAAATCTCATCAGCCACCTTGGGGATTCTTCTGGATTATATCGCAGCCAAAGGGATTCTCTCAGTAAGACAGGCCGGCTGTGACTGCCATTATCTGCGGACAGAATTTCAAAGGGCTGGTCAGTGTGTGTGAACTCTGGCGGAGGCGACTGCCTGGGGGAAGATTTTCTTTGAGGCGTTCAGAGAGGAAAGCTGATTTATAGGCACTGCACTCCCACAGTCCTGCTTTGGTTAGACAAGAATCAGGTCAAGGTCTGTGTGTTCTTTCTTGCTTGAAGGTTTATTTGGGAACAAGAAAAAGAGAGGGGAAAATATCTCTGCAAGTTGGGTCGGTGGACTCCTCACCTCTTCCCACAGCCAGCCCAAAAAGGCAAATACTGTGTAAGGAGGCATCTGAAAGGTCTCAGAGTGACAAGCCCGGAGCCTTCAAGTGGGGAGGCAATGCCAGCCAACTCAGAAAGGAGGTGAAATTCCCCTCAGCAACTTCTCTCAACTCTGTTCTTAGTAATACTTCTCTCTCCTTCCTTTGCCTTCAATCTCCATATTGCCCTTCTGTTCCTCGGTTGTTTCCCAAACTAAGGTTCCCAGCCCAGAAGTGGCTTATTCAGGAAATAACCTAAGCTCTAGAAGGGTTTGCTCCACTTTCTTCAATCTTCTTGCAACCAACCCACCCCTTCCATCAAAACATACCCTTCCCAACCTCCACTTCCCTGGACCCTTCCCACGCCTCACCGTCGTACTAATAATAGTGATGATTTTATTACCAGACTTTCGGTTTCAGGTTCACACTTCACAGGCCCTCAAAGAAGCAATCCCTCAGGGTTGAAGCTTCAGGCTCGCTGGCCGTGAGTTGAGACGGTTTAAAGCAATGCATGGCCCCTTCTGTCTGCCAGGCACGCTTAGAGGCCCGGAGGAGTTACAGGAATCCCTTTGGGGCCCCTGAGAAAAACTTGGTTCCTGGGGAGTGGAGATTTCTTTCTTTCTTCCTCTCTTTCTTTCTTTCTTTTTAAATTAATTAATTAATTAATTTTTACCAACAGGAGAAACTGTTAGAACTATGAATCTCTTGGGCTTAAGGCCATTTCCTGGAGATTTCTTTCTTAATGAGGGTGTAATCAAATACGTTTGGATTTGGGAATAAAAATGACCTTTCCTGTAACTTAGAATCTATTTATTTTTCCCCATGCAAATGAACAAAAGGTGTTTTTTTTTTTTTTAATCCAGAAAATAAAACCACTTCAAAAATTAAATTAAAAAAGGTAAATCTGAAACTCGCCCCCCCCCCTCACCCCCCAGCTATTCCTGGCTGATTCTGTGGCACATTTTGGTGGGTGGTTCACATTCAAGGCACATTGCAGCCTTTGGCCCTGGCTCATCATGGAGAAGGAGGCGCTGCGTCGGTCCCGCTGACAAAAGCTCCTCTCCCAGCTCAGCTACCTGGAAGCCCAAGATTCTCATCGTGACTCTGTTCCCCCAGGAAGAAATCTAGACTAGAAATCAGAAGACCTGATTTCTGCCGTTAACTATGGGGTCTTCATTAATCCACTATTAGCCACTTATGCCTTAGCTCAAATGAGCCTCCTGGCTTAGCTTGCCCATGTTCTCACAGGTCCCAGAGGATGCCACAAAAGACCAGTAATTTAAGTCGAGTGATAAGGAGGGAATGATCTAGAAGATGGGGGTTCCTCAAGGAAGGAGAGGAGTGTGGTGGGAGGCCCCTGCTGGACCAGGGGAAAGCATAAGACCTTGGACCCCCATTCCAGAGGCACGACAAGAAATGGGAGTCACAGACAAGGCATGAAAAACTAATTTTTCCCATATCTCACTTTTTTCCTCGGCTGGCATCCACTCTGCACTAGGCGCTGTACTGTGTTCTCTTGTTAGACATGATCACTTTGCAAAGAAGACACTGTTCCCATTCCATGCGGGAGACACTGAGCCTCAGAGAAGTTTCCCTTGCTCAACATCACCCAGCCAGCGACGGGCACAGCCAGGATCTAAATTCACACCTGAGTGACAGTGAAGCTTTCTCTCCACAATGGGCATGGAAAATGAATTCTAGCAAATGGGTTTTAACTTTCCGCTTAACCGACAAGCAAAGTCATGGTGATGATTAACAATTCGATGAGTGCCTATTATTTGCCAACCACTGTGCTGAACACCATCATTTATCATGACATTTAATCCTCACTGTGACACTGAAACAACTTCTTCCGCCCACTTTCAGTGCTAAGGAGCCTGAAGCTAAGCACTTCACCCAAGGACACATGGCTAGATGGCAAAGAAAGGGGTTAAGTCGAACAACCAAACTCCAAAGACCATGGTCTTACTGCCACACAGAGCACACTTATTTTAGTCCAGTTCCCCATAAATAAGAGTTTGTTATTGCTCAATGCATTAGCGGGGATGAAGATAGAGGGAATTTTAGCTACGATCCAGGCCGTTGACAGATCCAGAAATCACTCTTTGACAGCAGCTTGGAGTGACTGAGGGGTGAATGTTTTCAGAGTGGCAGGCCTGCCCCCAAAGCTATTCAGGCCCCAAACAAAACCTTCTCTGTGTCCCTGATGTTCTTAAAAAACACGGGCCAATTTCAACGCTCCTGGGACAAATGGCTGCCACTGTCCCCCATCCTGCAGGAACAGCAGCCCTGACCTTCTCCCCTCGGGGCCTGGAAAATGTTTCTGGCATCTTTGCAGAGATGGGAAACTGCAGCGGGGAGGAGACAGAGGGGAGAGGTATGAAGGAGGGAAACCCTGTGTCTACGTACGCAAAATGCAGCGGGAGGCCGAGCTAATGAAAGAACATATTCCCGCAAACGGAACCAAAACATGTTTCACAAACGCTCTTGGCCTTGCAAAGGATTAGCTGCTAAAGGACATGACCGCGGGCACCACTCTCTGTTTACAAGCTTCTCCTCTGCCCTGCACGGAGACGTGACTTTCCGCGTCCTCGAGAAAGGACCGATGATCCGGTTACCTGAGCTGTGTCCAGCCAAGCAATCCCGGAGTCTCTAGGACAGAGCCGAGGGGCCAGAGCCAGAGGGGCCCTGGCTGTGGACAGTTTTCACAGTCAGCGGGGATATACGCATGTCTTCGGTGGTCTCCCCGCCACAAACAACTAGACTGGTTACTTCCCAAAAGTCGGTGTCAGGAAAGATAAAAAAGAGCTGAGGAGCTATTTCAGATTAAAAAGGATTAAAGAGGCATGAGCACTAAGTTCAGGGCATCATCTTCGGCTGCATTTTGGATCCGGAGGGGAAACTGCCATAAAGGAGAGGGTGAAGGCAACTGACAAAATTTGAATATGGAGCGCTTTCTAGATAACGGCGTTTTACCCCGAAGTTAAATCATTCTATTGTGAGGCTGAATATCCAAACAGACAGTGGCCAGACCATGTGTAAAAACGGAACTCTGACCGACAGCTGGCAGCCACCTGCCCGGGAAACCAACCCCTTATCTACGATAAACAGCCCTAGAAGTCAGACTTGCAGGAAGCCAGACTGGTATCTACAGGGAAGATCCAGGAAACCTAACAATAACTTCGGTCCCAAATGGCTAGGACTGGATTCCTAACTGACAGCTTCCCTGATTTTTGTCCCTGCTTCCAACTTAGGACCAACCAGGGAAAGTCAAACACGCACCCTTGACCAAGCGCATGGAGCCCCCACATCTAGTTAGCCCACCTCCAGCTTCCTCGTGCCAACAGCCTCCAGTCGGGACACACTGGAAGCCTTCCCTTTCCTCCACTGTACAGCTTGCCCATGTCTCTGCCTGCCTTTGAGTCTCTGCCAAGATTCAAGTGATGGTAGTCGATTCTCTTGCTGCAGCCAGTTTGGAATAAATAGCCTTTGCTTTTCTCATTTGGTGGGTCTTCATTTAGTTCCACAGTTCTGTGGTTATGTGCGAAAATGTCCTCGTTCATAAGAAATACGTGCTGAAGTGTTTAGGGCCAAAGGTTCAGAAAAATATGTATACCTCTAGACAGAGAGGGGGCGTTATAACGTATATGTGGTTACAAGTTAACAATTAGTGAATCCGAGCTAATGGTGTGGGAGTTCTTTGTGGGGGAATCCTGCAACTCTTTTGTACCTTCGAAATTATCTCAAAATAAAACATCTTTCAAAGTGTCCCTTTGACCAAACAGACCACACCTGTTCACTAGGACCTTGGATGATGGATTTGTGTCTTGTCTGTGTCCCTTGATCCCTCTGCCAGGGCTCTCTCAGCCATACCCCCGAAAAGCAATCACACCCTCCCCACCCCCTGCACTTTCCTAACACTCTTTGGCAGTTATGCATTGGGATGATTGGCTGCATAGGGAATCAGAGTGATCTTGAGGTTCCCTCACCCCTCCTCCCTGGGCCGAGGGGCAGAGAAGTGTGGTGTTGCTCTCCTCATCAGCCCTCACATGGACCCTGAGCCTCGTGATGCAAATGGCTCGTGAACTGGGGATTGCAAGGATGTTTGGAGATTGGCCATCGGTTTCTTAAGGCTAAGCTGAGTTCTTGAAGCTGGCTGGACTTAATTATTACATTCCAAAGCTGCTGTATGTGACTCTCTCTAACCTTGACTTCTTACTCTTCTTTCTTCCTTGCAGCTTACTGGGTCACCCTCTTATTTATTAAGCCTCTCTTATCCCCTCACACAGTGGTTCTTAACCTTGGCTGCACATCGAAATCATCTGAGGCTTTAAAAAATATTGATGTCAGGTCCCATGTTCCAGAGACTCTTATTCAGTGGTTCCAGGGCCTGAGATGCGGGGGTTTTGTTGTCTTTGTTTTTGACTTTTCGGCTCCCTAGAAGATTCTAGTGTGCAGCCAGGATTGAAGACCACTGCCTTCATGCATTGTCAAATACATCAACAAAGCTCTTCTCTCCCTAGGCCTTCCAACTTTCTAATTGCTCCAGGGGGATTTCTGACCATTCCCTCCGACCTCACTGAAGCCCCCACATAGAGGAATTTCTCTAAAGCAGTTAGAATTTTTTTTTAAATATTTTATTTTATTTATTTGACAGAGAGAGAGATCACAAGTAGGCAGAGAGGCAGGCAGAGAGAGAGGGGGAAGCAGGCTCCCCGCTGAGCAGAGAGCCCGATGCGGGGCTCGATCCCAGGACCCTGAGAACATGACCTGAGCCGAAGGCAGAGGCTTTAACCCACTGAGCCACCCAGGCGCCTCAAGCAGTTAGAATTTATTGGGCCTTCACAGAAGTGATTTATCTGAAAGTCTTTCCCCAACAACAAATTAAGGACAGATGAGACATGTGAAAACCTGCTCTGGTCAGTAACAAGCAAAGGTAATCATCATAATTTCCTATAAATAAACTCACCCAGCCTCTATTTACAGGACAAAAGCCCCAGCAGTCCCACAGCACACAACCCCTTGTGACTGCACAAGTTGCTACAAAGCAGAAAACAACAGATCACCCATGCAGATGCACTGGAAATACATGGGGCAAAGAGATGATGAAATTGCGCTAGATTTACAACAACAGGTGACGGCTTCTCCTTGTAGGCATATGCGTGGTCATCTGACCGCTCAGTCCACGAAAGGGAGAACAAGGAGGCCCGGCACCAAGAAGTCTGTTGAAAGAGCTGTGGCTTGGATTCAAAACAGGGGACAGCCCAGGAGATGCTGCAAAAGCATGCATTTGCCACTTCTCGGTCCAGATATTCATTAGAATCACAAAGGAGACTTCTAAAAGCTACTTGTCCATCTCCGATCCCCTGCTCGGCCAAATTAAATCAATCTCTTTAGGCAGGGCCCAGGTGTTGGCGTTTTTAAAAGCTCCCCGGATACTCGAATGTGCGGCCACTTGACTTTGAACATCACCTCCACACACAGAATCCTCTTCTCTCACTAGCCAGGGAGGACCCCGAGGTCCCCCCGTGCCCTCTGAACCAGGTCCTAGAGCCACATCACTTCTCCTCCCTGACGGCGCTGCCTTCTTCTCTTCTCATGCCTTCTCTCCCATTACACACATGTACACATATGCACACACCTACACCCACACATACCCTCACACACACAGGCCCACAGAGAGAAACTCCCAGCCAGCCCATTTGAGTTATTACAGTTTCTTGCAAATGAGTTGTTTTCTTAATTACACGGTAAGTGTCTGGGAGAAAATAACTCATCTGACCCTGTGGGGGGCCCACAGCACAGAGCAGAGAGTCGGCCTCGACAAAATCTAAGTACCAAATAGCTGAAAGTTCAGTCGATCCATTGAGCCAAAACTATCCGGAGGCAGTTGACCTCACTGAGCCCAAGACTTGGTATCCTGAAGCACAAACAGCTACTAAACATTATGTACCACGGGCTGGATTTGAATTCGGACTCCAATACCCATGAGCCACGTGACCTTAAACAAGTGACTTAATTTTTTCTCCAAACCTCGGTTTCTGTATCAACCCAATGAGAAAATATTAATAGGTACCTCATAGCCTTGTGCGGTAATACACGTGAAGGCCTTGGTACCTGCATCGTGGCTGACAGAGCAAACAATAAATGGCCGCCGTTGACTTCAACAGCCACATCTGTGGACCAAAGTTTGCTCTGTAAGAATCCCTAAAGCCCAGCTGGAGCTTGTGCCACATCTTCGCTAAACGGTGACGATGGTTAGCAAAGATGGTCTCCAGATGGTACGAAAGCCATCACCCCGTGGACCAGTGGCTCGTCTGGGTGACCCTGCCGCTCCCGTTCTGTGTGTTCTCACAGAGGGCCACCCTCAGAGTGCCGACCGATGGCTCATGTGTCTCGTTCTTCCCTTACAACAGCATACAGAGCACGTGGCAAAAATTTTGAAATCAGTCCTAGAAATCGAACCAGTCTCAGAGATGGACACTGGCCACAGGAGGGGAATGTAGGCGTGAATGACATCAGAGTCGCCTGCAGGACTTGCTACATAGGCAAGGGGTGGGCTCCACTTCCAGAGACTGATTCCACGGGTCTGGACTCCGTCAGCGATCCTTCCTAACGGTAGCCTAGGTGATTCTGGGGCATGTAGCTAGAGCCCATTCTGGAGAAATACTGATCTCATAGGATGAAAAAGACAGCAAACACTAAAAAAGCAGCGCAGGGATTGTGGAGAGAACGTGAGTTCTGATGCTGGACATGGCAGGTTTAAGATTGAATGAGCTACCTAACTTGTTAGCATTAGTGTGATCATTTGTAAAATAAGAGTAATAATACCCATCTCACTGGATTATTATGAGTAACGATACAAAAATACCCATAAAGAACCCAGAACAGTGCACAGAAGATTTGGCCCTCAGTACAAATTTATTTTGTACTGAAGGGCACATCCCAAAAGCAACTCAGTTTTCCAGTCCGTGATACCAGGAGATGGTGATGCCCTTGACCAAGGTGCCGTAACTAATCAGAATGAATTGGCTGGCAGCAGAGATTGGGGCTCCGACTCTCACTGAGTCACTGCGGATCAACACAGCCATTCTCCAGCAAAGAAGGAAGAGCCTCAAGGTCAGTTCTTTGCCTGACCCAGCATTTCCCGCCCAGGCCCAGGGGCTTCTTTCTTTCACACTGCTGCTCCACAGCTAACCCTACAGGTTCTCCTTCCCCTGAGAATGGGTTTGTGTCCCAACCCCTTGCTGCTCCCAAAGACAAATCCACAGCTTCACTAAGCAACAGACAACAATACAGATAATTTCTAAAATATACAGAATTCCACCCAGTTCTTAGGCTCCTAGCCTGACGCATCTCTGGGATAGTCCTGAAAGTCCCTGGAATCTCTGGATCTCTATTTGCATTCCTGAGGGTGGTGTTCATCAAAGCTCCCCACCTCCCGAGCTCCTCCTTTGGGTGGGTCTGGTGTGCCCTTCACGCATGAAAGCCCCTCTTCTCAGCCAGAGAGCCTTGGGGTCAGATGACTGGTGTCTACTATTGGCCTTCAGGTGCCCAACTGTCTCGAGGGGGTGACTTGTATCTTTAAGGAGCCCAGGCTAAGAAAACACTCATCTCTTTGGGCCTTGACCTCTGGGGACTTTCCCTCACTTGAGAGGGTGATGGGCAATGAGTCAACAATATTTAACAAGTATCCAGAGCCCAACACACATGGCACTCGCATTTGCCCAGCCGACTGCCTTGAGAGTACAACAGGCTCTCAATGACAACAACAACACAGAATACGGGGGGAATTTTGTGACCCCTTAAACCTCCCACCACTACCCAGCTCTTTCCCAGACTGTCCTCAAGAACATGCTACGTGAGCTAGAGAGCGCTGTCTTCTGAGCTCTCATATAGGCTCTGTCTCTTGCCAGAGCAATGGCCCTGGGACTCCTGCTCCATCCAGATGCAGGTTGGTCTGGCCCTCTGCTCAGGACACCCCCCTTTGCATCTCAAATGCAAAATGTCCTCTCACCCACACCGCTTCCACGCCCCCACTGAGTTCTGCTCCACAGAGGACTACAGCTTGTACTCACGTTCTTCACAGGGTCAGATTCTGGCTCTGCCATATAACCCCCCACCCCTGGTCAAAGAGCCAGAGAGACACAGCTCCTGAACCACACACTTCCTGCTGAGCTCAGAAGCCTGCTTCCTTCCAACACCAACCCGTGGCCTTTAAACCAACTGTTTGGCCACCTCCACCTCCCTCTCTCTCATTCCCAAAGGGCCCCTCAATCCCTCCTACTCACAGACCTATGGAAGTCTGGCCTTCCTGGCCTCCGGACAAGCCCAGACATGCCCGCGATCAACAGAAAACATGCTTAAGCCTTCAAGCCGGGACCACCACTAGCCACAGTTCTCTGAGAAAAACAGCAGAGAAATACTAGGTCAGGCAGGATGTAGTCCCCAAGGAGTTTAAAACCTAAAATGTAAAGAAGTCTCACAGAATTGGAGGATGACATTAGTGGAAACTGAAACTGGGCGAAGGGTATATGGGAATTCTCCGTACTATCTGCAACTTTCCTGTAAATCTAAAATTATTCCCAAATAAAAGGTTGGTTTGAATAAGTAATGGAAGGAAGAAAAAAAGGAAGGGGGGACGGAAGGAGAAAGGAGGGAGGGGACGCTGAAAATATCGTGTAAGTCCAGATGAGGAAAGCCAAGTCAGGTATATTGGTTAGCTATTGGTACAAAAATATAACACGATATGGAACTGTAAAATCTTTAAAAATTAAAAATTAAGAAAAGAGACAAGCCTCCCTTTCCCCCACATATACTCATACGCTCTACCCCCTCAATACACACACACCTGCCACCATTACCACCCACCAACGGAGAATGAACTGCAGGCCCACGATCCTACCCTCTCAGGTGGGTTCCATCTGGCCATCTGGGGTAAACATCAGCGCCGCTCACTGGGTATTTCTGGCTCTCCACCTTCTGGGTTCGCGGCAGAAATGTTCTTCCTGGCCCCCTTGTGGACAGTAGAGTCATGTGACCAGTTCCAGACAATCAGTTGTAACCAGAAGTGATGTGTTCCAGCAGACATTACTAGATGAGACTCCCCAGAGTTCACGTTCCTTCTGCCTCATCGAATTCTGATGCTCAAATTGGGGACTTCTCTGTCATCCTGAGATGCAGGAGAAGCCAAGGCTCCAGGTGATCCACAGTAGATATGCAATATGGGTGAGAAATAAACCGGGGTGCCTGGGTGGCTCAGTCGGTTAAGTGTCTGCCTTCAGCTCAGGTCATGGTCCCGGGATCCTGGAATCAAGCCCACATCAGCTCCCTGCTCAGGGCAGAGTCTGCTTCTCCCTCTCTCTAGGCTCCTCTTCCCCGCTTGTGGTCTCTCTCACATGTTCTCTCTCTCTCAAATAAATAAACAAAATTTAAACAAACAAAAAAAGAAGGCTTTGTTATAAGCCACTAAGATTTGGGGTTGTTCGTTACTACAGCATAACTTAGCCTATCTTGATTCACACATCCTCTTTTTCTGACATATATTCTGGTCTTTCTCCCAACTGGTCTATTAGTGAGCCAGTGATAGCATTCTGCTACCTGTCTTTCAGCCTTCGTTTTGTTTTTTTTAAGACTTTATTTATTTGGGAGAGAGAGTGAGCGAGAGAGAGCACAAGGGTGTGGGAGAGGCAGAGGGAGACGGAGAAGCAGACTCCTCGCTGAGCAGGGAGCCCAATGTCGGGCTCAACCCAAGGACTCTGGGATCACAACCTGACCCTAAGGCAGATGCTTAACCCACTGAGCCACCCAGGAGCCCCTCATCCTTCACTTTAAGTACTTCTGAAAAATAACATCTTCACGCCTTTGGCCATTTCCTTGCCTGAAACGCCTGTCATCTCCACATGTTGAATTAGGTTCATCCTCTAATGCCCTGATCAAAATAACCCTGGAAGCTTCCATAAGCCCCTGCTGTATTCCATAATACTTAATTTGATTTGTTACAATAGGTCTTATCCTACTTCAGTTGGGAAAGTCTGTGTCGACAAGAACCAGCACTGGTTCACCTCTATATTCTCGGTAGGACCCAGAAGTACCTGGCACACAGGTGGGGCCTTCCTACATTATCATCCCCAGCCTTAAAATACATTGGCCTTAAATCTGCAAAAATCAAAGTAGCCATTTATTAATCAATCTCAGGCCTACGAACATTTATTTAGTGCCTATTAAAGGGCAAGCACCACACTGGGTGCTGGGATTCAGAGATGTAAGTGACATGATTCCTGCCTTCCCAAACTCTCAGCCTAGTGGAAGAAAAAGACACAGAAGCAGGTAATTATAAATATGTACATCTCTATTCAGTATAACTTGCTTCATCAACTTAGGATCAAATGCCCTCATTTGCTTTTCTTTTTCCAATTAGTAACTCAGGCCCCCACATGCCGCTATTGGCAGAAAGTTTGTTATCTCATTCTTCAGGACATGACTCTGGTGACGTCATCCAAAGGAGTTGGGGGGGGGAGGCAGAATCTCGCTGGCAGGATCCATCCTTTTTCCATATCAAGCAGAGAACCGAAGCTGGTCCCTCCACTTCCCACTCCTTCCGGTGTTGCTGCGGACCACAGGGCCCACACAGCTAAACAGATGGCACTTGTGTGCTGTCCCAGGACTGCACTCAGATGCTGCCCACCCCACAGGGCTGCCCTCTGAGCAGGTGCCTCTCTGTGGCTTCCATGCTTCCGCTAAGCCACTGTTCTCCAAAGCCTAAGCGCAGGCCAGCCCAGGTTGCTTGGTCTAGAGAAACATCCAGCATCAGCCAAAGACAGTGCAGGTCTAGAACACCCCCACCAATCCTCAGATCCTGTGTGTAGCTGGAGGCCCAGCCTGGGTGTCCCCTTGCTTGAGATAATTTAATTTCAAGAGCCACGTTGCCCTTTCTCTTGCCTGTCACGAGCTTTGGTCAGAGCCATCCCAGTCTACCCTGAAAGAGCTCCCTAACTTCTAGTCTCAAGACTTCAGAAGTTGGGATGTCAGCTCCTTCCCTCCCTGAGGGCCCCACACATTCCTCAAATAGGTCTCTCACCTCTTCCCCCAGACCTTTGTGTCCTAGGGGAAAGATGGCTTTGGCTAAACTATCTTGCTACGCTCTGCTCTTTGGACGAAGGGTGTCCGCTAGCTTTGCATTCACATAAATAAGAGGACAACCCTTGTGATCCTTCATGAGACAAAAAAGGGTGGCAGTCTCTCTAAGTTTAAAAATAAATAAATGAATGAATCATGGAGATGTAACTTAAAGCACGGCAACTGTAGTTAATACTCTACTGCCTATTTGAAAGTTGCTAATAGTGTAGACCTTAAAAGTTCTCATCACAAGAGAAAAAAACTGTAACTATGTAAGGTGATGAATGTTAACTACATTTATTGTGATCATTTTTACCTGGGATTCAGGATGCAGGCGATCTGGGGCTCAGGGTGCAGGAGATCTAGGATTCATAGGTATGAATTTTAAAACAAATGATCCCAGTCAGAGAGCAAAGGAAAAAGCACTGCTACTGGAGATTAATTCCAAATCTAAGGAAGGAAAGGAAGCTTCTAAACTAAAATGATAGGGTGGCTCTGTCAGTAGCAGAGAAATCATTTAGTAAGTTTCAAAAATGTGGAAAACACCTGGGACCAATTCATTCTAAAAAAAGGCTTTCTCTTCCTTGTGAACTAGGATTCAGAGACTGGTTCTTCCAAAATAATTGTCCTTAGCTTTTCATTTCCCTTTGTAAGTTTGGAAAGGAACAAACACATCTTACTTGGCTGGCTTTGACCTTCTTTGTGGTAGACATACCATCCCCCCACCCACCCACCAACCAAGAATGAATCAGTAGGAAGAACATTTTAATCAGACCACCACTATCCCAGACAATTCAAGGAGATAAAACACATGTGAGTATGGACTGTAAAAGCCAGTTTTTAAATAAAGTAAAATGGGCCATTTGCTTATGCTAAGTCTCCAGGAATTAGCCTAATGAAAAGGCAAAGGAGGCCACCCTACCACAATGAATGGTGTGAGCTGAGGTAGACAAAAGGGTATTCCCAACTCTACCTCAAAATAGCTCCTCCCAACCTCAGCATTGGCTATGAAAATCATTCCCTTGGAACAGGGCACTGACTCCTGAAGGTCCTAGGAGGACCTTGGGAGGACCCATCTACGTAGCAGCCATATTCCCTTTCCCCTGCTCATAGTACCCAGATGGGAGGGGAGGCAAGCCCAGGCCAGGAGTCAGGACTTGCCCAACGGTGTCTTATGGCCCTTGCCAGTTTCAGTTTAGCCATGGGTACATGCCATAATTCTGACCAATCAGATATAGGGGGGAGTCAGCTGGGGAGGGGGTGGCTTATGGGAAAAAAACCCTCTTAGCTCTTAAAAAGACACACAAGGAAGAGATACTGCATTTCTGCTTGTGACTATTGGTGAATATCGACGTGTTTTCTGAAATTGGTGTCCATCTTATGATGTGAATGTCAGTTGGACTGAGTGACACGCGCTAACGGTAGCAAAGCCAAAAGACAGAATCTGGGTCCACAATAACAACATGGAGCCATCGAATTAACAATCCATACATGAGCCCTCTTTAGGACTTTCGTTATAAGAATTAACAGGTACCCTTAAATTTTAAAGGCATTTTAAATAAGGCTTTTGTTGTTTATAGCCGAAACATCCTAATACAGACATTTTGATGCCTTCCTTACGTTGATACCCATTTACCCCTAAACACACTGCAGTCTGGATTCTACATGTCCCAAATGCCACTGAACCCATTTTTTTCTTCAATCTCCAGTGTCCTCCTGAAATGAAATCCACTGGCCCTTCTTCAGGCCTTAACTGACTCAACCTCCCTCCCAAATTTGACTGGTGCTCACTGCCTCCTCCTCGAAACTCCCCAGTCCCTTGATTTTCATGACATTAAAATCTCCAGGTTCTCCTCCTATCTGTCCAACCACATCTTCTCTGTCTCCTTCTTCCAATTCTTTCAAAGAGGCTCTTGGCCAGCAGATATATTTTGTTTGGCCTGGGTAGTGTTTCTAAAATTTTGTAAATTAATTTCCATCATTAAAAATTGAGCCATTTCACAGAAACATAAGGTTTCTAGCTCCCTTGGATAAGCAGAGGAATGGACAACACTAGCCTGGCATTCCCACATGGGGCTTGACAGGTTGGGAGCAGAAGGTGAGTCCAGCAAATAGGCAAAAGAATCAGCCAGAGTCCACGTGAAGGGTGTGTTTGTGTCAAAAGCTGCTACTAGGTCAAGATGAAGACTCAGAATCGACCACTAGATTTGGCAAAGTGGAAGTGCCTGGTGACCATGAAGAGAGTGTTTTAAGATCAAAAATACTCTTCAAAGAGAAGTTTCAAGACAGAAAGAGTGGAGGAAAGTTTGCATTACTAGCAAAGCTGTGGATTCACATAGCACATCTTCCTGCAGCAACTTCATTTCTAAGATCTACCATAGAGGAAATCCAGCATACACGTACCATAAAACATATACAAGAATGCTCATAATTGGGGCACCTGGGTGGCTCAGTGGGTTAAAGCCTCTGCCTTCGGCTCAGGTCATGATCTCAGAGTTCTGGGATGGAGCCCCGCATCGGGCTTTCTGCTCAGCAGGGAGCCTGCTTCCCCCTCTCTCTCTGCCTGCCTCTCTGCCTACTTGTGATCTCTCTCTCTCTGTCAAATAAATAAATAAAATCTTTAAAAAAAAAAAAAAAGAATGCTCATAATGGCCCCAAACTGAAAACAATCCAATGTTAATCAATAGTAGAATAGATAAGAGACTGCGGTGTATTGATAGGATGCAATGAAAATGAACAGACTATCAGAGAGAACATGGAAAAACAGCACAAACATAATGCTGAGCGATTAAATAAGACACAAAAGAACGCAACTCCACTTGTATAAAATTTAAAAACAGGAAAAACCGAACTGTATTGTTTAAAAGGTTCATGCCCAAGCGATAAGACTCAGAAAGAAAACCAAGGAAGTTATTATGAAAAAAACTCAGGGAGCAATTAGCTCTAGAAAGAGAGGAACATATTGCAGGTATATGGGGTGACTCAGGGATGCTGGCAATGTCTTATTTTTCGACCTGGATTTTAGTTACATAAAGATTTGCTTTATTTATTATTTGAATTATGTGTGTGTGCGTGTGTGTGCACATGTTGTATAGGGACTTTAAGGACTTGGGCGCACTGTATCTTACAATTTAAAAAAGAAAAGAGAAAAAGCTATTAAACAAAGATCTTTCTCAAGCATGATTATGATTGGACACATCCTGTGCCATCACTGAATGGGTCACTGCCAGAAGTCACTGCCTTGGGGGCCTCTGGGACCACTCAGGCTAAGCTAGCCCAACTCCATCACTTGTATTTCTCCATAGTTCTTCTCACTATATAAAAGCGTCATGATGGTTCACCTTTTATTTGGCAATAACCTATCTTCCCCATGGGGGAAAAAGGAGAATGAGAACTGAAGAAATGGAGGCAGTGAAGGTATACAAAAATTCCCATGATTTTTTTCAGGGACGAATAGAAATGTAGCATGAGATAGACAAGGAGTCCAGGGAGATACTTTTTTTCTTTTTTAAGATGGTATGTATTATGGTGTATCTCTATGATGAAGGAAATCATCCAAAAGGAAGGGGGAAACATGGTGATCCAGATGAAGAGGGAATGGTTGGAAAGGCTAAGTTCTAGAGAAGGTGATGGGAGCAGATGTCAATGCATGAGTGCAAGGCTGCACTTTGGCCAAGAAGCAAGGACCACAGGGAGAAAAGGCAGCACATGGCGGCAATGGCCAGGATGTCACAGGTTTTGTAGTGGAAGGAAGAGGAAGTTCCCTTGCAGTTGTTTCTATTTTCTCAACCGGAGCGAGACTGAGAAAGGGAGTGTTCGAGACTGGAGGTGAAAGTGGCAAAATAGCCCTCCGGGTGAATGGGATGGAAACTGACCAGAGAAATGCAGTAGACTGGCTACGTATGACAGAGGGCCCTCTTAAAAATGATGGTCCTCAATTTAAGGAGAGGTTGGTCAGCATACTCAGGGCTTTTCTCTAGCCTTGTTCAGCTGCTCGACGCAGGTACAGAATCAGAGGAGAGTTGGAGCTTTGTCAACTGGATATAACGTGGGGACAAGAGGCAAGGGGGTGGCTGCTGGGCACGGAGGGAGCACAAACAGTAGCGAACTTCACATTCACTCTTAATTCCATCTTCAGCTGCCAATGCAATTCTTTTCATTCGTGTTTTAAAGCTATAGCAATAGAGTTTACTCCAACAAGGCATAGTATTTTATCTGCTTTTAAATGTATTTTTTAATGGCTATAAAGATATGAAAGTCCTTGGGGAGACTGGGCTTCACAGATCTGTCACAATGGGCTCCTGCCGTTTGACAGAATTAACTGATAAGACAAAGGAACGCCTGGGAACCACCATCTCTTGCATCCTTATCCAAGTAAGGGTCCATTTCAGAGAACCACGTGTGCTGCTGGTTAATAACACAGCCACGGCAAAAGATGGATCTGGCTTCAAAAACCCACCTCCATCACTGGCCGACTTTGGCCAGGTTTCTTAGCCTCTGTTAACCTCAGTCTTCTCATCTATATAATAGGGATAACAATAGTATGTACTTCTTGGAATTGCCGTAAAGAATCCAGTGAGAAAGTTCGTGTAAAATGCATAGCATGGTGCCTGGCACAAAATAAATATTCAATAAAAGAGCTGCTTAGAGTAAGTACTCAATAAATGTTGGCTGATTTGGTTGTTGGTGGCGGCATTGTTGCTCTTATTTAATGCTGAATAATGGGTTAAATGTTTGAGTACTTGCGTAATAAGGAGATCTCCATCTCACTATTCTATACTTGGACAACCTTAATTTGATTCGAAACAGGGAGCATTTATGTCCTAAGCACCTTACATGCGTTATTTCGCTTCATCTTCCCGACAACACAATCTAAAACCAGCTCTTTCTGCTGCCAAAATCTGTACTTCTTGCCCAACAAAGCAGTCTTCTTGAAAAGTTTGTTCTAGTTCTAATTTATTCTAATTCTCTTCTCAGGAAGGACCCAGAGGAAGTCAAGCCCTCTCCTACATGACAATTTCCTTCAATTAAACAGAAACTCTCAGGAGTTGTAGGTCACACCTGCAGATTGTGCCCTCACACCATAGGGACCATTGGGGAAGTCAGCAGCAGCAAATACAGAAAGGCCCCAGGATCCACCGAGCTTCTCTCAGAGCCTCTGCTTATGGCCAGAAACCCCTTTCCGAGGATGGTCTTTATCTAGTTATTCCTGTGAAGTCCAGGGAACCTTCCTCCAGGGAAGCAACTTCTCTCTCCAGTGAAACAGAAGTCTGCTGATCCCACATTCCCAGTACAAGATCTCAAAGACCTCTCACCTAAAATGGATATGCCATCATTCCATTCTTTAACCAGCAAACTTTTAGTGAGTGCTTGCCAAACTTCACAGACACTAAGAGGAGCACAGAGGAAGTTTAAGGGCTGGCCCTTAAGGGCATGAAGACAGCCCATAAGGACACCCCAATATCCTATGTGACCTCAGACAAATCGCTACCTTTCTAACTCTCAGCTTCCTTCTGTAAAATGGGGATAGGAATAATTTCTGATGCATTGTGAGGATTTCATGAGATGATGCCAGCTATTATTATGGAAGATACCCCCACGCAGATACCCCTCTTCCTTGTTATCAGAACCCCAGTTTGGGGGCATCTGGGTGGCTCAGTGAGTTAACAGTCTGCCTTTGGCTCAAGTCATGATCCCAGGGTCCTGGGATCGAGCCCCGCTTCAGGCTCCCTGCTCAGTGGAGAGCCTGCTTCTTCCTCTCCCTCTGCCTGCTGCTCTGCCTACCTGTGCTCTCTCTCTATCTCTCTGTTAAATAAATAAACAAACAAACAAATAAATAAAATCTTTTAAAAAATAAGAAATAAAAAAAAAACCTGGTTTTGTTCGAGAAAGCCCTGTACCTACCCCAGACCATGAATTAAAGTTGACCGCATATAGTCATGATGATCCCAATCCTCTCTGCCAGAGACTCACTTTCCCAGACTCTCCTGTGCCTGGGAATATTCATTTGACCAATGGACAAATTCCGGCCAATGAGAAATTAAGAGAAGTCATCTGGGAGGCTTCTGGAAAAATTTTTGCTTTCCTATAAAGGGGACAGCCATGAGATAATACACATAAGTGCTCCCACCCCACACATGCATACACATATTCTTTCTCTCCTCTTTCTCCCTTGAATTCAGATGTCATGCCCCGATCTATATTAGCCTTGTTGTGACCATGAAGTGGTGAGCACGAAGGCAGTGTTCAAAAGCCACAGATAGGGAAGCAAAATGTCAAATGACCCTAGATCCTTGATGAGATCCTGGGGCTGAAAACCAACTTCAGAATGCCTTCCTCCAGAGTTCTTAAGGGAGATAATAAATGCTTGAGTAGCCCAAAACATCCCTAATTGATTCAGTGATATTATTCATTGTTGCATTTACTCCAAGCTCCCATAATCGTTCCTTCCAAGACTTGGAGCAGGGAGCCATATCTCTGAGTACTCAAAGGGCTTTATGAGTGCTATTACTTTGGACCAGGCCTTACACAGTAAACTGGAGTCCCTCTGTTATTTTGCATAGGGTCATCTTTTACAAAGGATGCCAACACAATCAGCAAATGAAGGGCCTTTAGCCCTGCATGGCTCAGAAAATGCTTCTCAGAGATTCCTCCAGTGCAATACCATATTTACAGCCTCCTTGGCCAACCCCATGCCTCCTATTTCCCTATTTCTCATATGTTATAGTAACACCATTCTCGGTTGTGTCCTGGGCATTCTGCTCTGCTTCGGTGAACAAAACTTCTCCTGATTTTGAGAACCAGGTTTCACAACTCCCCGTGAAGGCAAATGAGAGATACAAACCTATGAACAAACGCATAGCAAATGCTTAGCACAGCGGCTGGTACCTAGTGACTTCTCAATGAAAGGTGACTCTTATTATCATTATGTAACACGGTTGCTGTTGCTTCTGTGTTCAGCTCTTCCACAAGGGGATAGACAGACCCTGTACTTCTCAGTCCATTCACCCTCTATGACTTAGAGACTATGAGTCCTTCTGTCTTGGTATGCTCCCAGGGTGGGGGGAGAATAGCAGGTTCTGGAAGGGAAGCAGGTGCCTGGTTAGGTCATATGGAAAAAGAGGCAGAACTTAGAGTCACCATTCAGAAGATGAACCAGGACCATGGTAAAGAATCACACCCTAGCACCCCAATCTGGGTTCAAAGTCAAGACTGATGTTACATTACCCATCACCCAACAAGTATGTATCCAGGTATGTGGCTCAAAACTGTACTGGAAAATTCCCCTTGAAAATAAGGTAGGGGCGCCTGGATGGCTCAGTCGGTCAAGCGTCTGCCGTCAGCTCAGGTCATGATCCCAGGGTCCTGGGATGGAGCCCCTCATTGGACTCCCTGCTCACTGGGGAGTCTGCTTCTCCCTCCACCTCTCCTCCTTGTTCTTGCACCCTCTCTCAAATAAATAAAAAATTTTTAATCTTCAAAAAAGAAAAAGAAAAAAAGGTAGACAGTGGGATATACACTACATAGGGGATATGTGGTTTGACTAAAGGCATTCATTCCGGAAAAACACTCTCAGGTTTCAGCTGCTTAGTTTCCTGGAATTTGGACTGAGGTACCAAGCTGAAGGATCTCGAAAGACACACGCTGAGCTTCCCAAAAAGCTTCTCCTGTAAAATGTATGCTGCAACTCTAGAAACAAGCCAGTCCAACACATTTCAATGATGCTGTGCTGAGATTGCCTTTATTCACTACCAAAGCAATAAGCGATCTCCTTGTGTGCTGGGTCCCCCCAGCCCCAGTGTGGAGATACCCCGGTACGAGTGGCTCAGGGCAAGAGGGCAGGACTGCAGCCAGGAGGCCTGCATCTCCATCTGCCCCCTCCACTGAATTGCTGCATGACTCCAAACACATCATTGTGCTTCCCTGAACCCCGCCTCCCCATCCATCAAGTGAGGAGGTTAGACTCAATGACTCCTGTGATGGTTAATTTTATGTGTCAACTTGGCTTGGCAGGCCACAGTTCCCAAGTGTGTGGTGAAACATTATTTTGGATATTTCTGTGAGGGCATTTTGGACATTTAATCTGTGGATTTTGAGTAAAGCATATTGCCCTCCATCATGTAGGTGGGCCTCATCCAATCAGTTGAAGGCCTGCATAGACAAAGATCGACTTCCCCTGGGCAAGATGGAATTCTGCCAGCAGACAGCCTTTGGACTTGAACTACATCTCATCCCTGAGTCTCCAGCCTGCTAGCCTACCCTGCAGATTCATTCTGGACTCACCAGGCTTCCACAATTGCAGGAGCCAATGCCTTAAAAAAAAAAAAAGTGTGTGTGTGTGTGTGTGTGTGTGTGTGTGTGTTTGTGTATACATCCTATTGGTGCTGTTTTTCTAGAGAGCCTTGACTAATACAACCCCCAAACACCTTTCCAGTTTTCAGATGCCAGAAGTCTGAATGGTAGCAGAGGGGAAGTTTAGGTCCATTTCTCAGTCTGCAGCTCCCCAAGGCAGGGATGTCGAAGAGATCAAGACAATGTCCTCTTTCAGGAGAACTTATGCAATGGGACTCCTCAGGAAAGTGATAAATACCAGTAGTTCCAGAACTGGTACACCAAGTACTCTGGGGTATGGAGAGAGATAAGTTGATATGAACGCAGCCAAGAGGAAATCCAAAATGGGAGGTCATAAAGACAGTTTCACATTCCACAAGTTTTGCCATCTTCTGTTGGGACCTCCCCAGCTACTCGCCACATTATAAAACTGTTACTCCTGAGGCAGGAAGCGGGTTTTTTACTGGCGATTGATGAGGTGTTGCTACAGATCAGAGCATCTACTGAGGAGGGGACGAGGAGCCCGTCCCTGCAAGACACAGTTTGGGGGAGGGGAGGAGGGAGAGAGAGTGGGAGCGGGCTGATATTGAAATCCTTCTGAGGACCACAGCAACTTGAAAGAAACTGCCCCACACCAGCTGTCATCCGGAAGACCCAGGACCCTTGCACGCCTCTCCTTTAACATACTTCAAACAGATCTCGGCCACAGCTTTCAGAACTAGAGAAGCCACAGATGAAAGACGGCAACTCCTTCTCATACTCCTTTGCCATCTCTTCTCCCTCCTCAAGTCCTGTGTGTCCCACACAGGGTTCTCTTCTCTTCCATTCTATAGCCTTCCGGGTTGTCTCTTCGATGCCCAAGGCTTCCGTTACCACCCCTGTGTGGACAAACCCCAAATCTAGACATGCACCCCTTTTGTTCTCCTGTGCTCTTGACCTGAAATTGACCTGAGCTCCCCTAGAATGTAAGCTCCATGGGAGCAAGGATGGTCACCTCTTGTTCTCTGCTGCATCTCCAGCACCTGGAACAGTGCCTGGAACATAACCGGTGATTAATAAGTATCTGTTGACTCAGTGATAAACCTGTTTCCAGCAGCCTTTAGACATTTCCACTTGGGCTGTCTTGGACTCAGCAAGTATAAAACCAAATACTCAATCTTCCCTTCAAAACCTGTGTTCTCCATCTTGTTCATTCACTCCACCATCCATTGCCTTGCTTAGTCCCCAGATCTGGGTGTCATGTCTATTCTCCTTTGCTCTCCTTTGCTTCCCACTTTCAGTGAATCTCCAAGTCCTGTCTCCTTATTATTATTACCTGTTCAGTTTTCTCTTCCCACACCTGGACTGAGGAATGCGGCACCAGTCATTCCTGTTGTATTAAAGTCATCTGTTTACTTTTCTGTTTCTCCAACCAAACAACTAGTCACGTGATGGCAAAGACCTGAGATGTTCGCATTTATCTGCGTGTGTGTGGAGAGAGAGGAGGGAGGTAATTTCCAGAATATGAATACTCCTTTCTTATCTGGGGAAAATCCTCCATTGAGTGAGAGATGGCTAGAGGCAGGGCCTTGACTCCCCCTCGAGACAGACATACCTTCCCTTGAAGTTATAACCACATGACCTGGCCAATCAGAGGCCTCTACCTGGAGGGAGGAACGCAAAGAGTCAGGTTCACTCAGGGCTTATTCATGATCCAGACATTGGTGTCGGTCGCCCAGCAGAGCGGTGCCTGCAGTGAGTCCTAACCAGCAGACTGCCCCTGGGGGAGGCCCTTGGCTCTTTTCGTAGCAGCCTGGCTCCCTTGGTCCCTGCCGGCTGCCCAAGCCCCATTCTCCAGTTTCCATTCTCCGTCAACTCTGAGAAGTGACCAGTATCCTTCTGACACATCCCTTTTATCAATAAGTTTAGCTAGAGTCAGCTTCGGGGCTGTAACTAGGAACTCTGAGTGATAAACCTATTCTCACCGGTCTCTTAACCTCAGCATCTAGCAGAATGCCCAGCATCTAATAGGTAATCAGTGTGCAGATGAATAAATGAAAGAAGGAAGGAAAAGAAGATAGGAGGGAAAGAAGTGAGGAAGGGAGAAAAGACAGCCATTCTCCTTCTTTTTTGATCTTGACTACTTCCCAGATGAACTTGAAAGTAGGGAGAGAAAGGTTGTGAAATTTGGACAACTCTATATGAGCTTCAGGGCTTTGCGAGTTTGTCGCTGTTGTTGTTGTAGCATGAGAACCCTCCCTCCTTCACTGGCTGCCTCTGGGGGTCCTTGGGAATGTGAGAAAATACACCATCATCTCGAGGTTTGAGAAATCAATAGTAGCCAAGCTTCATGTTGTAGAATGACAGTGACTCCAATATGACTCCCAGTCACAGCAGGGAAAGCAAGGGAAGAAAGGAGCAGAGTCTGAGTGATTACAGAAGGAGAGATGCAATTGGGAGCTGAGACTCTGAGAAGGCCCATAAATAGAGCTTGTAAAATTCCCATGCTTTATAAAAACCAGTTGAGAGTATAAATTGGTAGAAGATTTCTGAAAATTACTCTGGTATTCCCTTTGACCCAGTAATTCCACTTTTGAGCATCTTTTAAGCAAGCAATCAGAAATACGGACAACAGTTTATGTATAAAAATATCCACGTTGATGTTATTTATAACCCGGGGGGGGGGGAACGGAAGCAACTTAATGTTCAACGTTAAGGAAATAACTAAGTAAAAGATGTTTCTTTGATATGATGGAATATTAGGAACCCATTAAAAATAATGTTCACAAAGAGGTGATCCAAGAATAGGGAAATGTGATGACATAATATTATGCATGAAAGATAAGATACATGCAAAACCACACTTATAGAACCTGATCACAAACAGATAAAAGTATCTATTAGAAAAAAGGCTGAAAAGAAACTATCAAAGAAGTGACAAGGGTTGTCTACACTGTGGGATTATGAATTTTTTTCCTTTTTAGTAACTTCTCTTTTGCGGAATTGCAGCATTTCTTTTCTCAGATCTCCGACTGATTTCGCAGCTGTTCAGAATGATTTGATAACTATCTGGCTGAATTCCAGGGACCGGACAAACTTAGGGTCCCTCACCCCTCTGCCATCTTAACTCCTCCCCTAGAGTAACTTCTCTATAGTTTTCCATAATGAGTCAATATTAATTTGTTGATCAATAAAAAGTAAATACAACAATAAAATGCAAGAGCAAAAATTCGGATTAACTGATGCCAACTCATATAGGAACTGCCATATCTTGGTTTTGACTTTGCAGTGCTCTGGTTGATTCTGAGACTAAAGAAGCCCTACTTTCTGCCCCAGTCACTTTACCTTCCACCTGCCTCCTGGCCCCAGGCATGCAGCTCCCTTTTCTCCCCCACCCCCACGCAGTTCCAGTCCCTTATTCTCACTCCTACTCCCCCACCACCTCCCGGCAGACTCCTAGCCTGGATCCATCACACCCACGGGTGATCCTACTGCAGAGCTACTCTCTCACGTGGGTATGTTTCTGAAAGGATGTGATGAAATAATTCATTTTCAATGAATAGGATACGTGGGATGTGTTTGGGTCCTCCACCACTTGAAAAGTTTGGGATGGCAACCCAAGACTTAACCAAGACTCACTAATTTCCATTTAGACTCTCTGAATTCTGAGTAGTTGCTACAGGCGTATTTGTTCATAGGTCCAGCACCTGAGCACAGCCAATACTGAGAAACAGGTATGTGCATCCTATCATGGAATTAATACATTTTCTAACCAAATATACTGTTCACTCAGTGAATAGGGCAACCTTTTTATTAATCTCAGCTTCTTCTTACAACGACCTAATAAAACAATGTTAGAACCAAGCTCCTATAAGTAATTTAAATACTCTTGTCACTAAACTATTATACAGTCAATTTCACCTAATCCCCAGGTCTGCTCCAGCCTGCTGTGAATCATACATAAAATAGACTATTGGTGTTAATTGCCTCAAAAGTAATGAGAACAGTAACATTTATAAACATAATGGCTTATTTTGTGCCAAGCCCTGTTGTTAAATTCATTATTTCCTTTATGCTCACAAAGACCCACACAGAAACTGAGGCACAGAGAGGCTGAGTAACCTGCCCCGAATCACACAGCTAGTAGTGGTCAAACCCTGGCGGTCTTCCTCAGAGCACCTGCGTACGCCATTTGCTACACTCGTTGTCCTAGCTCATAGCTCCAGTTGTGTCCCCAAAGGAGACATGATTCTTAACAACCCCCAAAAACGTAACCACTCTTGAACATCTGTCAGCATCCTGAAATTCTGTTTTGTGACCCAAAATTAATTGCTCTACAACTTCATCCTTTCGCGTCTCCGACAACCACTGTGCTCTTATTTATTCAACTTGAGTATCTGTATCATTTGCCAATGTGATTCTTGATCATTATTTTTAGGGTTTTTTTTTTTAAGAAACTTTTTGAAATGCCAAATCTCCCTCTCTTAAAATGTTTTTATATATTAAAAAGCCTATATAGGGGAAGCAGAGTATAATCATTACTAGGAGCTGGTTATGTGGGCAAGGAAGGGATATTATATTAATAAAGGAAGATTATTTTAATGAAGCTAAGAGCATGCGGGCCTGATGGTGGAATTTGGTTTGTTGTCAACAGTCCGGTGAAGAAGACAATTTGGGTTAGATCGTCTTCCACGGGAAGTAGAACAAATCAAACAAAAGTAACCTTCTTGTCACTTCTCCAGGAGGAGTGGGGAATGGGAACCCACTGAAATTTCAACCTGATGATCTGGCCTGCCAGGAATTTGCCTGCTTTCAGAGGGCCGTCTTCCTGAGCCTGGCTGCGGCGAGGACGGCAATCGTCAAGAAGTGACTCTAAAAAAAACAAAAACGTGGCAGGAAAAGGAGAAGAAAACAGAAGTAGTAGGTAGTAGAACCGTGCTGTCAGCTACAATGGCTAAGATGCCAAGAGATATTGTCCAACTGATAAAATGTTTATCGACAGATAAAAAAATAAAGGTATAATGACATTTAGGTTTACGGTTGTAGCCATAACATTAATTTGTAAAAATCAGTATCAGAAGGTGGGATAGTGTGCTCCTTTAGGAACTGGAGTGGTGGGTTTGGGGGAAAGCAGAAAGCCTAATTTTTCCATATATCCTACTATACTATTTGAAATCTTAAATCAGGAATATGTATCATTACTATAAAAGAAAAAGGAAAATGGCAAAAATTATAAAAATGTTATCTATACATATAGATGTCTGTCTATCTACCCATGTGTCTAAATGTCCATACACATGTGTACAGGGATACAAGCGTATGCATGAATATACGCCTACATGTACCCACAACCATCCTATACATTTTGGAAGGTGCTTGTAAAACCCCATAGGTATCTATCTACAGATAGTTAATGCTATCTTTTTAGTCCAGATCTGTATGCTTTCAAAATACAAAACAAAACCAGGGACTCTGAGAGCCTCCAGTCCAAGACCCTTCTATCGTAGGTGGAGAGAGAGAAAAACACCCCTTCCACCAACAGTTGTGTGCCTCTGGAAGCCCCAGCAGACACGGTGGGAGGCCTTGAGACGCAGAGGTGAATAACTCCCAGGGCTCCTGATTAGATGAGGGACCAAAACGTAGTTGGCTAACTACATCACAGCACAAACACAGTTAAGTGGAGAAACCAAAGTAACGGGGAAATCACCCAAGAATGTGCAGAAGGAAGAACAAATCTCAGGTGTGAGCTCTCCCTCGATGAAGAGGGATGTTCCGGAAGGCAGAGAATTTGACATTCCTTCCACCTGTCCAGAGGTTTGGGCCCCCTCCTCAATTCTTCCCATCTGTCATCCTGCTCCAGCCAGATCCAGGCCGAGGCAGAGCCTGGGGTCCAGACACAGAGAGAAGTCCTTTCCCTGCCCTGGCTTCACTAGAGCCAGGCTGTTTTAGGAGTCCGAGAACTACAGGACATTTTTAGCCTTCCCAGCACCTAGATCCCTGGCAGTCCAACCTGACCAGGGATTCCCATTCCTTCTCATGAACTGAGGGCTTGTGTATACAAGAAGCATGCAATGGCCTTTTGAGTAGGAAAGCTCCCTGATTACCAGTGAAATAGCAACCTTGTACTTCTATTTTTCACTCGTCAGATTGGTAACATTTCCAAAGACTGAGAAAATCCGGTGTTGTTGAGGATGTGAGGAAAAGGACACACTCCTTCACCACTGGTTGGCGTATGAACCGGCTTAAACTCCTGTGGGGAAGTTTGAAGGAATTCAAATACAAATCCTTCAACCTGCAACCCCACAGGGACATTTGCATGGGCCCATCCTTCCACAGGGACATATGGACAAAATGCTCACACAGATGTTTACAATAGCAGAAAACTGTGAACAACCAAAATGCCCATCAATAAAGAAATGGTAAGGCCAACTGAACGTATCCATACTAGAGAATGCCACCCTGTGCAACAGTTAGAATGAAGTGACTCTCTCTGTCTTGTCAAGGATACAAGGATAAATGAAGGATGCAAGTATCATAATCGTACAGAGTGGGATCTTACAAATGTTTTTAAAAGTCTATCCGCATTATGGGAAGGCAAAGTTATGAGACGGGGGCTGCCTATCGGTTGTCCAAAAGTTCATAACGTGCATTCATGTTTCACTTACTGAATTTTTTAAGGTGAATTTTTAAGTCAAGGGAGACAAGGGAGAGGCCCAGAGCTCTAATCGGTGAATTTGGCAGAGTCCAGACGTTGGTCTCCAGCCTGACGGGCTAAAAGACAGGATGACGGCACACCGAGAGTTGTTTAATGTCTCAGCAGCACATCCAAGCTAACTAAGCTTTGAAGAGACTGAGGGAGAGATGACTATCTATCATTTACAACGGGGGTTTCTCAACCGTGGCACCATCGACCTACTGACGTTCGGGCCGGATAATTTTTCATTGTGTGTGGTGGGGGCATCGTGAGATGCTTCACCGCGTCCCGGGCCTCTACTCACCAAATGCCAGGATCACATCCCTCCCACATTGTGACAACCAATGTCATTGCCAAATGTTGCCAGAAAAGTTCACGGCTGAGAACCACTGATTTACAGTGAGAAATGTTAACTGCCAAGAAAGCCAGATGCCATCACTGCTGTCCCCACAGGAAAATGACACGGACAACCAGATTACGACAGAAGGCTGCTGGGAAAGCAGGCAGTTGGAAAAAAGGCAGTTTTTGGGAGGAAAAAAAAGCCCTATAAATATATATAGATATAAATATATATAGTTTATAACTATATAAATATATAAGTGTGTGTGTGTATATATATGTTTTTTTATTTTATTTTTTTAAATATTTGGTGGCTGTAGCCTGGAAAAGGCAGAGACCCCTCCCTCACTCCAGGAAGATCCCTGCACCTGGCGTACTTTCTCTCCCCTGGGCCCACACCCATTAACGGTTCCCCTTCTCATTGACACTTTTTTCCCCCAGAGACACCAATGTTATCAATTGTGTTAATGCCTCTCAAACAGGCCAATGGCCCCGAACTGCCGAGGAGCCTAAACCCAGGTAAGCGGGGAACCCCTGGGAGAGGCAGAGCCCCAAATGCCCACCACAAGCACACCATGTTTTTGAAGTCTTCTTTCACCTTAAAAGCCCACGTGATTTTGCCTGCTGCTCTATATTATATGTATGCACTTACTTTAACAAAAAGCAAATAAATTTCCCAAATCCTAAATAGCAAACTTCAGGAAGGACGGGCCCGTTTATCCTGTGGCTTCTTCGTGGGCTCCCAGGCACATTCCAAGATATAAAGAACAACTTCCTGCTCTTCCTTCGTCTCATCCCAGGAGAGTATTTCCCTGAGCTCGAGAAATGTTCAAAGAAGTTACTCGGGAAATGGAGCCACAAGCATGAGTCGCTCGCAGCCTGGGCTGCAGCTGGGCACCCTTGCCCCCAGCAATCCTGCTGAGCCAGGGAGTGAGATGCGAGGCCTCCACTGTCTCCAGCAGAATTCCAGTGAAGACAACTGAGTAGCTCATTTTGATTTCAAGCCATATAGCCTCTTGAGATTTTTTTTTTTTTTAAGAAACTTCTCTAGTGAAAGAGAAATCGGGGTAAAAACGCATGGGAGGCTCTTTCTAAATGAGACTTCCTTGGGATTTTATTTGCTCTCATTGAAGGGACTTCATGTTTCTCTGCGGTTGGGATTTTTAAATATGGAAGTCTGTTTCAAGCATGCCTCATGGAAAGCAGGTATCAGGCCTGAAGTGCTGGGAACAGAGAACTCACAGATGTAGAAGATAGGAGACTTGGTGGGAGGTGCCCGAGAAATGTGGAGCTTCCTTCCCTTGTGAGTTCTGAGGTCTCAGGGTGGGATCTCACGGCGCTGGGATAGGTCTAGGATTTTCTGAGACACAAACACTTCTGAGGTTGCAGTCAGGAATTCAGAAATGTGATTTCAGTATCTTCTGAGAGTCTTCATTCTTTCCTCGTTCCCATCTCTCCTCTTCCAGGCCCTTCTTTATTTATATGCGAGAAATACCAAACGTGAGAAAGGACAGAACTAGATACATCCCTTTCCTCTGACTCTTCCCAGAACTGGGATGGGCTTTCATGCTCTGCGGTTGCCTTCTTTCCCCAATTCTATATGTGATTCTCTTGTACTTTCGTTCTTAAATAGTTCTTCAGCAAAACAAGATTTTCTATTTTTACATTTTCCTCTAAAAATGACCGAGAGAAATGGGCTCTGGGTGTTTACCTTTTCTTCTCTCCAGAATACTTTTAAAGGACTCAGATGTCAATCCCTTTATATTCATCCTCGGTGCCACCATATCTAAGGAGGGGAGACCCAAAGTGATGGTAACTTTGGAGCCCTCTTGGTTTTTGGAGAAATAGATGTGGTGTTAGTTTCCCGTATTTTCCAGGCCCATGGCAAAAAATGCTCCTCGGGGACTATTTACACAGAGAGGGGGCAGGGATTGATGAGAGGCACAGCTCTGGGAGATCATGTTCCACGGTAAGAAAAAGAAGGTCCAGCACCAATTAGGTGGCATGCCGAGCAGAAAAGTAATCTGGCTCACTTTAGTCCAGAAGAAATCAGGCAGGGAAAGGTCTCACCACCATGAGGCCAGTAATGCATCAGGACTAAGGGTGTCTGTTTTGGAGACAGACAACTTGGGTTTGACCCCCGGCTCTGCCATGTATGAACTGCACGTTACTCAGCCTCTCTCTGCTTCAGTTTGCTCATATTTGAAATAGTGATGATAGCATTGAGTCATTCAACAAATGTGGATGAATCCCTAGTATGTGGCAGGTACACTTCTAGATGCTGGGGGTGGGGTGGGGCAGCGGTGAGCGAAACATTCACAGTCACTGCTCTCAGGGAGTTTACATCTTACGGAGGAGCGACAAGCAACAAAGAAACGTACGGGATAAATTCCATAATAAATGCTACAAAGAAAATAAAACAGGATGGTGTAAGGGTAAGCGATGAGGGAAAGGGGTGGTAAGACATCAGAAGAAGAAATAAATGGGCTGACAGTGAGTGATAGAAACAAGCCAGCCCCATAAAAACCAGGAGAGGGTATTTTATAAGGACCCAGTGAAACGAAGTATGGAAAATCTTAGTGCAATGCCAGACAAAACAAATGTAAGTTACTCAACAAATGTAGGTAGCCATTATGATTCAGAGGGCTTGGAAAAGTTCCTGGAGTCAGACCATGAGGAAGCTGGGAGAGGGAATGGCAAGGACATCAGGGAGGAAATGGAAGCCAGAGGGTCAACTGTAGAGCCTCAACTGTGGAGGCCAGATGGAACGAAGGAGGCATGGCGGGGGGCGGGCTGTGGAGGAGACCACGGACTGGAGAGCCCATGCTCCATCTACAAGGACCAGCTGGGGCTCACTCCACTTCCCTAAATGACGCTGATCCCCGTGACCTGAGGGCCATCCCGGCCTGCACACAGCACTTCCGTCAGCTCACCCTGCCCATGTGCCTCCCCTCTCCATGCCTGGGCTGCCTCTGCTCAGTTTGTCCTGGACTCTTGAGCAGGAGACGGGCAAACAAGTCAATGAGCACCTATCTAATCTCCCTGTCCTACAGATAAGGAAACTGAGGCTCAGGAAGGTGATGAGATTCTAGCAGGGAACACAATTACTCCCTCAGCCTTGACAAAGACTGTGCCTCCCAGAGCAGAGAAAGTTGTCTTCTTCCACCTTGGCCCTTTCCGTCTGTCCTGCAGCTCAAGAGGTGGCATGCACAGAGCAGTGGGAGAGAGGAGACACCCGCCCCGCCAACCAACCCTGCTGATCCATGGTCACCGAGGGCAGAATGGAATATCCCCCACACCCAGAGAAGTGAAGCTCTGCACACCTGGGTTTCCAGAACTGTCAGAAGTCGTCTTTGGCAGGTTGTGGAGAAGAGAGAAGGCCATGCTATTATTACCACCAGGGGTACTGATTGAGCGGGCCATGTGCATGCCATTGCAGAATGTGAGAACCGTCCTGGAACAGTTCAATCATCCCAAGAGTGGTGATGGTACAGCCTCAAGCATGGCACTTCAGAAGAACCCAAGAGAAGAAATCAAAGCCCATGGTATTTGGGATGGTTCCCTTTACGGGTTCTCTTCCGTGAAACAATGAGAGAAGAGCACGGCGTGCAGAGTGCAGCAGGAGTACCTGCTGCTCAGCGCTCCCGACTTCTGAACAACCTGTCATCTCTGGATGACACCACAGATGCTCTTTTCATCTGTAGGCTTTTGTAAATATTATTTCCTTAGCCCGAAATTCTATTCCTCGCTCCTCGCCCCACCATGACCCTCCTTCACCTGGATAAATCCTACTCATTTTGTCCCAACTTAAATATCACCTCCTCCAGGGAGCCTTCTCCCCCATCCATGTGTCTCCTCAGCAGCTGATGCCTCTCAGAGCATTCACCAAACATACTATCCTACGATGACTTGATTCTGTTTCTGTCTCCCCCGTTAGACTAGATCCCATGACGGCAGAGGCTGTGTTGTGTCTACTGTCATATCCCCTGGCCTCAGTAAGTTGTCATTTAGAGAATCAGGAACAGGGACAGAGCCCTGCCCTCTCAGAACACACAGAGTGGTAGGGAAGCCCACTGCCCGGGCTGGTCATTCCACAGCCGACTCTCATCCCGAGAGCTCCATGCCTCTTATGGCTCGCTCTCTGTTTTAGGAATTTCTACCCTCCCTCATTGTCAACAACTCCATGTTAGTCAGAGGAGATCTGGATAATGCCAACCCAGTCCGGAGCCAGCCAGCTCCGTTCTGCAGACTGGGCACCGGTCCATCTGATTTTCTCCCCTCTGCTGGCATGAGACGTCCAAAGCCAGCCAGGAAATCAATCTTGGGAATGTTTGGCCTTTCCAGGCCCTTGGGATTAGAGTCAAAAAAACTGATCCAGGGAGACAAACTAACAACCCACTCCCCGATTGTTTGGTGGGGATTTCTAGCTTTCACTGAGGCACCTGTCTCTTCTCTCTCCTCCCAGTTCTTTAGCATCACTTGTAGGTTTTGTTTTTGACAGTGACTCTAGGCATAGGCTATGGGGAACATATCGTGGGGTATCTGCCCAGTTTATGTGACTCCTCACGTGGACCACTTACCAGCGTACCTCATACCGCGTCCCCTCACAGTGCTGACTAGACCAGGATTGGACACTGGAACCAGCTGGAGCCAACACATTCTTTCACCTCAGAACTGGGACTCGGAGGGTCTAGCTTGGTCTGAGTTGGTCTCTTAAATGGAGATGATAGGGGTGCCTGGGTGGCTCAGCAGGTTAAAGTCTCTGCCTTCGGCTCAGGTCATGATCTCAGGGTCCTGAGATCGAGCCCCGCATTGGGTTCTCTGCTCAGCGGGGAGCCTGCTTCTCCCTTTCCCTCTGCCTGCCTCTCTGCCTACTTGTGATCTCTCTCTCTGTGTCAAATAAATAAATAAAATCTTTAAAAAAAATAAAAAATAAAAAAAATAAATGGAGATGATATAAACTAAGCAGCTGTCTGGTGGCCCTCGCTCACCCACTAACTAGACGGGGAAGCACAGAAGGCTGGTCTTCAGAGAAAAGAGAAGGAACCAGAGACCCCGGATGAAGACATCTGGATGGGCCTTTTTGTTCCTTGAGGCCCAGTCTCCTTGTACCTTGTCAACATTCAACAACCAGCCACTGAGCACCTACTGTGTGCCAAGTATGAGGGTCTAAGCGCTCGGCCTAAGTTGGGAAAAAACAGACATGATCTCTGCCCTCGTAGAGCATACGATCTAATTACAAAACTAAATATGGACTTACAAACTGGTTTAACTGGTACAAAAGAAAAATGCAGGAAAATGAAAAGAAAAAAATATATAAACTATATATACACATATACATCCATGCATACAGAAATATGTAACAGAAAGACCTGACCTGGTCTGGAGAAGCAAGGAGGGCTTCCCTGACAGAGGGGCACTTGGATGCAGTTATGAAACAGAAAAGCACCTGTAGGCTGGTGAGATGATTTCTACACTGACCAGTGCAGCAGAGGCAAGGTTTCAGGAGCAGAAGTGGCCGTCAGGTTGTAAAATCAGCGGTAACAGGGAGGAGCCGGGGCCCTCCACAGACTGTGGGAGGGCAAAGCCAGTCAATCTCGTCTAGATCTGAAGAGGCACAGTGACGCCTGGGTCCATCTGATTTCACTGGCTGCGGCTGTACTTGAGCGCCGGGAGTGTTTCAGTCCTCGGGCGGTTCTGATGTGCAGCTACAGTGGAGAACCCCTGACTCATGGCCCGCAGTGAGAGCCTAGCGGACGGCGAAACCACGGCTTCCTAGAAGCCCCAATCTTTGTAGTCAGGCACGTTCTCCGGAATCACTAACCCACCCATTCCTGTGAACAAATCTTGCACCCTCTGTGTCATGTCTGATGAGACTCCTGCCGTGTGGCGGGCTGGCAACGTAGACAAAAAGAGAAAGAGAGAGAGAAAGAGACCTTGACCCAGCCGGAGGTGTGATCCAGGCTCATTTACCAGGAAAGAAGAGCTCAAATTCCAGGGAAAACAAGCAGAGGTAAGGATAAGAAAGAGAAGGAGGGAAGACGGCTAGAAGAGGTAGGGCATACAGAACTGAAAACAAGTCTCCTTAGCCACCTAGCCTCACTGCCTTTTGCAGAATGCCAGGAATGAGGAAGCAGGAAGCCAACCCAGGGCACCTTGAGGTCTTGCATGAGAGCCAGAGAAAGGGGTAGTGTCAGTGGCTGCGGCAGTTGTGTGCTGGTCAATGTTCAACTGCCCATTCTCCGCAGAAAGCCCCAGCTCATTGCATTTGTCCGTTTCCATGGTGTGAATACGCCCATGGCCAATTTCGAGTTACCAGCATGGCGTCACTGAAAGCAGAGCTGGGAAACATGCACACAGTTGGCATCAGGAGCCAATGCAAACTGGCTCCAGCTCCCCACTGGCCTCAGCAGGTAACCTGCATGAGTTTTGTAGCCCGGGGTCACCCCAGGAACTCTGGGCATCCAGCATTCACACTTAGTCTGACATAGGTAATAAACAGCACATTCCGTTAAGTAGCGCTCTCGACGTGAGAAGGGAAAAGATTATCTGCCTTCCAAGGAGGGTGAATCCTGAAGAGGATGTGTCCAGATAGCGGTACAAGTTACCAAAGGGGGTGGGAGAATATTTGGGGGTAGGGGTAGAGAAGAAATGAGGTTGCTAGTGTTAAGAAAGGAACTTTCAGGAAGGAACAGAAATGCTTAAAAAGGGATTTTATTTTTTTTAAGTTTTGCTGGTGGTAGGCAGTTTCATCATCCAGATTTCCCTAAGTAATCTTCAGTAAAATTTGTTTCTCACCGAAACTTTTGTGGTTCAATTTGATTTGAAGGAGGGAATCCAGTACGGTGCCAAGTTTGGTCTCAAGCTGGGTAAAGAGTGAAAAGAAGGGGCTGCCCAAATGAGCACGGTCACATCCAGATTAGTCGGAAAATAACAAGAACCACCACAACAATACCAGCCCCCCTGCTGAGCACCAACCACGAGCTCACAGTGCTCTACTCAACTTTTTATGGACTCAGCTATTACCACTTTTAATCTCGCAACATCTCTATGTGGTAGGAACTATACAGATTAGCAATTTACTTGAACCCAGAGAGGCCGGTCCCAGAACTGAGGCTGATGGATTGTTATACTATATGACCTCTCAGTGTAGCATATGGAATGCGGTGTATCTTTTTAGATAAACAGTATGTGTTTCAATGTGGAACACCTTAGACCTCTGTGATTAGGATGCTTGACCAGATACTTCTAGGAGAGCTAAAAACCTGAGAGCCCTTTTCATAAACATTGCTTTGAAGTGAAATGAAATGCTTACGTGAATTGTAAGGGAGGTTTCGGTCATCAGACAGGAAGTGGGATGCTTTCTTTCTAGAGCTTCTGAGGCCACTATAGAAATTCATTGAGCTCCAGCAGCATACAATCAATTCAATAGACATTATTAAGTACCTGTGAGGGCTACAGCATGGGGTGACAGTCTCTTATGCTCCTCACCACAACAGGGGGACGGGGCGGGGAGGAGAGTGGAAAGCAAGTACACTCTTACTTCTGATGGGGAGAGTAAAGTGGGTGCATAATAGGCAAATTCGTACGCACAGTTCGGGATGTGGCACAGAAATCATGAGAAACTTCATGAGAAAGTCTGGGCTCAGCTTTGAGGTACTCGTGGAGAGAGCATGAGGGTGCCCCCCGGAGAGGGAAAAGCTCAAGCGAAGGTGTAGAGGTGACCTAGACCAGGACAAGCAGCAGGACCGTGGGCACGAAGAGGAAGCAGAAGGCGCAGACGCTGGGTGCTATTCTCAATGAGCTCACAGTCTTCTCTGTATTGTCTCATAATAATGAAACTAAGATATAACGATAATGAAATTATTATGAAAACCCAAAAAGTCAATAAGACTGTTTTCATTTTGACAAAATAAAGAGCACCTTGAAATTGCAGCAAAAGAAAAAAAAAAAAACCACCATACTTCCACTAACCTTAGTTAATAATAATTGAACAATAATGAACCAGCCCAGTGAGATTTAAAATTTTAAAGGCAGAGGAGAGTTACTCTGCCCAGACCTGTGGCACAATCAGATCTCCACCCCTTTCCCCCCAATACCCCATCTCCATTTTTCCATCCTGTCCTGGCTCCGTTTGCAAGGCTCCATAAGCCCTCGGCTACTCTGGGCACCTGTCCACGTTGTCCTTTCAAGGTTTCCTTTTCTGATTGTGCCTCTTCTGTCTTCTGTGCTCCAGGCCCTTGGAATCTGACATCACCCTAAGTGCAGCTCAGTGATAAGAGTTGTGATCTTCAGTGAAAATATATTGGTTTCAATATATTATACCTGCAATATATTATATATATTACATAATATGTACATCTTCAATATATTATACCTGCACAAAAGTGCAGGTAAGGGGAGAATTTCAGGCCAATAAGAGAGACTGGGGTCGGACCTTCCAATTCCCGTCAGATCACACCCCATAGGAGGCTCCTTATTCTACCTGCATGGCTGGCATTGATTAGGGAAATTTCTTTAGGAAACCGTAGGGTAATTTCAGAAAAGAAAGTAGAATGCGGTTAGAGTATCCTCTCTGCCCTTTTTCACCCTGGTCCCTGTTTTCCTTTCTCCCCTGAGGAAGCACAGAGATGTTTTTGGAATGTAATTCTAGATAACTCAGGCTATCAAGTTACATTTCATCTGGCAATTCAGACAGGCTGGATGAGCCAGCATAAAGCAAGGCTGGGGGTGGGGGAGGGAGGAAAAAGCCACAGGGGACAGCAGGGTGGAAGGGAAGGTGATGACAAGCAGAGCTTATAGAGACAGGGACCTGGAAATCTGGACCCAGCAGGTTTAGCTTCTGAGGCCACTGTCTGTCCGAAGGCCAAGGGCACTGCCAACAGCCCTATGGGAATCTCCAACATTTCCTAACTGCCTTGGCCAGAGTCCACACAACTCATATCTCTAGGCATTTCACTGTTTACAGAGCCCTTCCCAGACAGAATGTCTCACAAGGGCCCTGGGACAAGGACTACTGGTGTTAACATCCCTGTTGTACAGATGAGTAAAATGAGGCTGAGAAACCCAGTGATCTGCCCAAGGTCACTCAGTGAATGAGAAGGGAGCTGTGACTCCACAGTAGGTCCATCCATTTTAAAGCCAATCCTCTCCCACCTGCTCTTCCTTCTCTCCTCTCCCATGGTGAAATAACTAAGCAGAATTCTCTTTGATTCCATTTAGCTGACGTCCTCTCAGCATCCACTATGAACAAGTATGTGGTACTAGGCAATACCATAGGAAATGAAGGGATAGAACAAAAAATGTCCTCTCTCCTCAAGTTACTTACAAGCTTGAGAGATTCTGAAAACACGCAACATTTACTGAATGCCTGTTTGTGTCAGTCCCTGTCCTAGGTGCTGAGGTTATCATGGAGCCCGAACGGTGAAGGCCCTTCCTCTCAGGAAGCTTATATTCTACTGAAGGCAGAAAAGTAAGAAACCGGAGAAATAAACAAGTGCGTGTGGAAACTAAAACAGATGCAAACAGAGCTTCCCTTGGGCAAAAAAAAAATCAGATCACATGAATGTCAGACTAGGCTTCACAGATCAACCTACAGTCTTCTAAATTAATACCAAGATTTGGTTCTCTATTTACCAGATCATATAAAAACAAGTTCCTTTACTACAAAACCACAAAAAATACCACGTGAGAGCCCAGTCAGAAGTCAAACTGGAAGAAACTGTTGCAAGACAGGGAAGATGTTCCTGCTAATAAACCACAGCTCCGTCTTCAAGGCCACGGTGAATACGGAGCCTGAGAAAAGAGCAGATTCATTCATGCTGGAATGATCTGGGAAGATAACATTATCATTATGACTTCAGGGTCGAATTGGAGACTCTTGTAAATCAAAATTAAATTACACTTTCAGTATCCGAAGCAAGGATTGAAGCTTCCAGGATGTCAGTCTGTGTTTGTTCACATGTGGCTTTTATATTTCAAAAGATCATACTGTCTGAAGCCAGCCCAACCCACCCCACGGAGAATGTTCTCCTTGAACTTGATGCAGTTGACATCGTCTGTGACTTGTTTGGCACTTACCCACGCACTGCCTGTGAACTGAGATTGCTGTCCTGCGTTGTTCCTATCTCTTGCGATGTTGAACTTCTGTGTAATGATGACTCATCTACCCACAGGTCTACAGGGATCACCTCTCCCCCTGTGCTGTTTTAACCTCGCACCATAAGATAGGCTTCATTTGGTCCACAACTTGTCAAATGCCCGCTATGTGCTGGGCACTGCAGTAGATACTAGGGAGAGAGCCCTCTGGAGACCTTAGTCTACAGGGAGACACAGACGTTAGCCACCACTCAAAGGAGTCTTATCATTACACAGAGTCTATATGGTCGTATAATGAGTCTGTAGTTACATATTACAGACAGAGACAAGTGCAGGAAAAGAAGTCAACTCCACGAGCATGGATCACATTCAGGAAACACAACCTGGGCTGGAAGGAAGGAAAGGATTCCCAAAGAAAGTGGGACTGGAGCTGAAAAGGGAAGCAGAGGAAGAAGAATGTGTTAAAGGCCTCAGGCAAAAGGACACAGGGGAGGGGTGCCTGGGTGGCGCAGTCGGTTAAGCATCTGACTCTTGATTTTGGCTCAGGTCATGATCTCAGGGTCGTGAGAGCGAGCCCTGCCTGTCGGCTCCTCACTGAGCATGGAGCCTGCTTAGGATTCTCTCCCTCCCACTGCCCCTCCCCCCTTTAAAAAGAAGGACACGTGGGTCAATATGTGCACTGTGCAAAGTCTGCTCTGTCGACTGGCACTGGCGCCAGAGGAGAGAGAGCAAAGGGGGAGTGAGGGGGAGGGAGGCAAGAGACTTAAGTGTGGCCTTGCAGAGCTTTCCTTAAAAGCAATGGGAGGCATTAAGGGGTGTGCTGCACAAAGCCACGTGATGAGGTTTGTACATAGAAATGGCCTGATTGCATCGGGAAGCAGCCTTCTCCAAACATTCGATGACACATCCTGACTGCATCGTGAAGCAGCCTTCTCTAAACATTTGATTACAAAATCCTCATAAGCAAAAATTTTTGAGTATATGCCTTTGATTTATGTAAATTTATGCATTGAATATTTGTCATACACTATAGAGCTCATGTACATATAAAACATACGAATATCGAAATCCTTTAAATGGAGTTCATGATAAAAATAGTTTTTAAAGTTTTGTGTGTTTGAAAATGTCTGCAAGGAAAAGATTTTCTTTAAGTCTTGGAAATTACGATGATGACTACATTAAGTTAATATCTCAAAGCATAATATACATTTAGGGTGAGGTTTATTATCAATAATAATAGATGTTGGCAAGATGGCGGAGGAGTAAGAGGCAGAGATAGTGTCTGATCCCAGAAGTTCAGCTAGATAGTTATCAAACCACTCTAAACAACTACAAACTTAGCAGGAAATAGAAGAGAAGACAAACAGCACCTCTAGGAACAGAAAATCGACCACTTTCCGGAAGGTAGGACATGCAGAAAAGTGAATCCAAAGCGACGGGAAGAT
>CM052900.1:11129310-11166067 GCA_028534135.1 Potos flavus
AGGGTGGGAGGTTGTGGGGGGTGGGAGAGGGAAATGAAACAAGAGGGGATCAGGAAGGAGACAAACCATAAGAGACTCCTAAACTCATGAAACAAACCGAGGGTGGCTGGGGGGTAGGGGCGGGTAGGGATAGGGTGGCTGGGTTATGGACATTGAGGAGAGTATGTGCTATGGTAAGTGCTGTGAAATGTGTACGCCTGAGGATCCACAGACATGTACCCTGGGGCAAATAATACATTATGCTTTAATTAAAAAATTTAAAAAATAAAAAATAAAATAATAATAATAATAGATGTTTGGGGCGTTGGGTGGCTCAGTGGGTTAAAGCCTCTGCCTTCAGGTCAGGTCATGATCTCAGGGTCCTGGGATCGAGCCCTGCATCGGGCTCTCTGCTCAGCGAGGAGCCTGCTTCCCCCCATCTCTCTGCCAGCCTCTCTGCCTGCTTGTGATCTCTCTCTGTCAAATAAATAAATAAAGTCTTTTTAATAATAATAATAATAATAATAAATGTTTGTCTATATTTCATTGGATATTTTTGATCACTCTGAGTGGGGGGGTGCAACTTAGTGTCAGACTTGATTAGGTGATCACTGCCCTTACTGATTCTAGGAGGTATAACAGCTCAGCCATTAGCTTATGGTTCCCTCTTGCTTGCCTTTAGTAGTATCTTCAATCTATAAAGGTGACGCTGGAATCCTTTTAAGTCGCTTGTCCGTTTTTTGAAAGATCATTTAATTAAAGTTACGTAATGTAATCCAGAAGCAGGTTTCCCCCGGAGAAGATACAAGCCACAGTACATCGTAACACATTGAGAGCAAATGGGCAAAGGACCTGAACAGGCATTTCTCCAAAGAAGACATACAAGTGGCCAACAGGTGTGAAAAGGTGTTTAACTTCACTAACCATCAGGGAAATGCAAATCAAAACCACAATGAGATACCACCTCACACCTGCTAGGTTGGCTGTTACCTGGAAGACCAAAGATAACGAGTGCTGGCGAGGATGTGGTGAAAAGAAAGCCCCTGTACACCATTTGTGGGGATGTAGATTGGGATAGCCACTATGGAAAACAGTGTAGAGATTCCTCAAAAAAACGGATCCATATGATCCAGCAGTTCCACTTTGGGGTATATATCCAAAGGCAATGAAAACAGGATATTGAAGAGGTATCTGCATTCCCATGTTCACTGTCCCATTATTCACAATGGTTATGATATGGAAACAACCCAAATGCCCACTGATGAATGAATGAATGGAGAAAGAAAAAGTGATATAGATAGATAGATAACATGTATGTATTATGATTCGGCCTTATTATAAAAGAAGGAAATCCTGCCATTTGCAGCAACATGGATGGACTCAGAGGACATTATGCTAGGTGAAATAAGCCAGATGCAAAGACAAATATTACATGATTGCACGTATATGTGGAATCTAAAATAGTCAATCTCATAGAAACAGAGTCAAATGGTGATTACCAGCAGCTGGGAGAAATGGGGAGATGTCAGTCAAGGTGTACAATGTTTCAATTATGCAAGATGAGTAAGTTTCAAAAATCTAATGTACAACAATGTGCATGTATTATACTACAGTTAACAATACTGTATTGTGTACTTGAAATTTGCCAAAGTATTCTCACCACAAAAAAAAGTAACTATATGAGGTGATGGATACTTTAATTACCTTGATTGTTGTATTTCACAATGTATATGCATATCAAATCATCAAGATGTATATCTTAAATATATACAATTTGCAGTTCTCCGCTATACCTCAATAAAGCTGGGGGTGGGAGGGGAAACCAAAGAGGAAACCATGGGAATACTCCCTGAACCCTACCAGGAGCTGGAGCCTCCGGGACACCCTCTGGAACCAAACGAGACATGCAACTATCTGGCACTAGAATTAGGTGAGAGGTCAGGGTCCACCCATCTGTTGAATATCAGTAAAGCTTTATTCCTAAAGCTTTTTTCCTTCTTTTACTAAAAATAAATAAAAATCTAAGTTCTAATGTTTTCCACTTGCTCATCTCACCTGTGGGAAGCTTCCAATTTTGAACCCTGAGCCCAGGCTATGCACTGACTAGGGCAGGAGTCAAGAGACAATACTCCTCATAGTGTTCAAGCTGTACATTCAAGCCTCTGCAGGTGCCTCGTCTCAGCCTTTCCCCCTCCCACCACCCAGAACCAGCTTCCCAGACGAGGAGTCCTCAGTGCGTGAGCAGATCACATACTGGGAGGATGGGGAGAGCGGGGTGAGATGAGCCCCAGGTCAGGACCACGCAGAAGACCACCCCACGTCGGGCTCCCTGCTCAGCGGGGAGTCTTCTTCTCCCTCTCCCTCTGCTGCTCCCCCCGCCCCTGCTTATGCTCTCTCAAATAAATAAAATCTTAAAAAAAACGAAAAAGAAAAACAACAACAAAAAACCCTAATTAGCCCCTCGGTGCTCAAGCTCAAAGGACCAGACACCACTTTCGGAAGGCAACCAGGTGTTACGATGGTTTTTCTCTCGTTGTTAAGTTAAACTGCAAAAGTTGCTCTCAAGTGATCAAGATCAATGCCCGGGCGTTCAAAGGGCTGAATGGAAGGAGAAATACCAACCCGCTGAGTGGACGGGGCAACGGGACGACGCGCTGCTATGTACGGCCCAGCGTTGCTCTAACCAAGGCTTGGGCAGGCTCAGGGTCCCAGCTGTTCCATCAGCTGAGAACTATTCACGTTGCTCAATTCTCAGAGTTACTCTGCCTGAGGCAGAGTTATTTTCCACAACGAGACAGGACAGGTGGCCCTGGGTCCCGGCTTAGCGCCCAGGACAGCCTTCATGGCCAGTCCTTGCTGCAAACTACTTTTCAGAAGAGGAAGTGCCTTCCTTTGTAACCGGGAGGAGTCTTCATCTGGGGCCTGCCTCTTCTTCATGCGTCTTCTGTGTACTGTGATGCCCCCAGGCTCGCGTTAATGAGCTCCACCTGGCTCTGGCCCTGGGGTCATAAATCTCGACATTGCCGCTCAATTTAGAACAAGACCTCGGGGGCGCCTGGGTGGCTCAGTGGGTTAAAGCCTCTGCCTTCGGCTCAGGTCATGATCCCAGGGTCCTGAGATCCAGTCCTGAATCGGGCTCTCTGCTCAGCAGGGAGCCTGCTTCCCCCTCGCTCTCTGCCTGCCTCTCTGCCTACTTGTGATCTCTCTCTCTCTTAATGAATAAATAAAATTAAAAAAAAAAAAAAAGAACAAGACCTCAGCCAAGTCACCTAACGCTTCCAGCCTCAACCTCCTCACCTGGAAAATGGAGACGATCATACTTTACGGGATTATTGAAAGTTTATATAGGAGTTTATTTATATAGGAACGTGTCTGGTACGGGGTTCACATCCATTAAGCACTCAACGCACATCAATTTCAAAGAAAATTGTAATCTGAATCCTAAATTGTAAGTCAGAGAGCCTGGAAAGGGAAAGTTCAAGATTTTTATGTCACCCAGAGGAATTCTGCAGCCCTCAAAAGGAATAGGAAATTTAATCCCATGTATTTTGCAAGTCTTTATTGAGTGCCTACTGTATACCAGGCACCATTCTACGCACTAAGGATATAGCCATGAACAAGACACACAAGAACTTGCATCCATGGAATTGATTTAGTATAACCTATTTGAAGTTTTCAAAAGTTTAAATCCATTTGGGGACAACAGTGTCGTAGGAAGCTATTAGCCCCTTAAGGAGTACCCAGCCTTCAGCCTCTAAACTTGGCCTCAGTGGAGGGCAGCTCTTGCAACACTTTCCTTGGTGGCCCTAACACAGAGTACATTCCTGGGCTAGAAGGACTGTGGCTCTGACCCAGTGTGACATTGCTTATGTCCTCAGGTGTCCTTTCTAGCCTAAGTGGATAGCCAGTACAGTGTACCACAGCCTCTCTCTCCCCGAGGATGTTCCTTAAGATGTGACAAGATGATTAATGTGAAAAGAGCTCCTTGTCCACACAAGCTCAGGGAACACTGAACTGAGCCAATTCCAATAGGTCTTTTTGCTGCAGGCCTTCTCAGAGCCTTGAGGAAGCTAAGTTACTTGTGAATCTAAGTAGATGGCAGTGTGCAGCCTTTGACCAAAATGCTGCTTTAAGCATGGAACATGTCTTTATTCCAGAGTATATGGTAAATCCGGCCTTCCCCAGCATGCAGTTTTGGACATGCTGGCTTCTGGGAAGGAAGTCAAGGAAGGAGGCTAGACCACATCACCTCAAAGGTCTCTTTCAGGAGGACCAGTCTGTCACCTGCAAGGTCACCAAGCTCCCAGGTGTACAAACAGGCTCATGACTCTGTGTGCCAGCCCCTGTGTCTCAGTGGCCCCTCAATACTCAAGACCCCTGGCTTTGACTGGGATGCATTCGCTGTCCCAACAATCACTCCCACTCCTCCTCTTCAATCCTATTAGTTTTGGAAAGAATCACCCAGTAGCTTGTGTTAGCAGCCAAGTGGAGCATTAAAGATGCCCCAGGGCAAGCTAGAGTCAGCCCAGTCCCATCTGAATCATTCTGGAAGACTGGGTGAAAATTATACAAATAGTATGAGTTAATATGTTAACATGATCAACCACACACCATATATATATATATATATATATATATATATATATATATATATATATATGAATGTGTATATATATATATATGAAATATAACAAAATATTAGCAGGGGCTCTCTCTGGGTCATGGACAATGGATGACTACTATTTTCCTATTTAAGCTTTTCTGTATTTTCCAAATGTCCATCAATAAGCATGTGTCAGGGACACCTGGGCGGCTCTGTCAACTGAGCGTCCAACTCTTGATTTCGGCTCAGGTCACGATCATGAGGCTGTGGGAATCATGCCCCATGACAGTCTCCCTGCTCAGTGGAGTGTCTGCTTGGGATTCTCTCCATCTCCCTCTGCCCCTCCCACCCCTCTCACATGCTCTCTCTCTCTCTCAAATAAATAGATAAATCTTCAAAAAAAAATAAGCATGTATTATTTCTATGATAACAACAAAACTAACTCGTCCCCCATTGTAAAGAATCATCTAGTGCAGTTCTGGGAGTGAAAGAAACCATCCAGCGGATTTTGTCAGACTGTCCCAGCAAGAGTCCTCTGCGTTCCTATCTCCCATTACCTTGGCTTGTTTCCCTGATTCCTAATCTTCAACACTAACACCCAAGCACAGTTTTTAATAGCTCCCCAACTGAGTTCCTGGCATTTCCATGTGACCTTCTGCTATCAGCTTATGTAAGCCCTTAGAGTGGCCACATATAGTTGTATATGTTGTCTACTGCACAACTCCAGGGGTTACAATTAACATAGCTGCCAATGCGAATGGCACCTCCTGAGTTGTACAGTGTCCAGTCCACACGACCATAAGGGGCGACCCTGCCTGGTTTCCTGAACCGTTATCATGATCCTTTAAACATTTTGCTGAGTAAAGTGCTACTCAGAAGATGAAAGTACCTGGGCTTGGGAAATAGCACACCATATCACAACATGGGCTCCAAAATCAGACCACCTGGTTTATACACTGGCTCTGCCACTTGGCAGTTGAATGTCCTCAGACAAGTTATTTAACTTCTCTGTTAATACAGCTTCAGTTTCTTTACCTGTAAAGTGATGTAACACTAGTACCTGCCCCTGGCGTTATTCTAAGGATTAAATGCACTTAAAATATAAAGCACTAGTCAATTTTCTGTCTCGTGGTGAGCACTCAGTAAATGTTAACTATTGGAACTATGATCTCCTCTGAAGTTACACACAGAGACCTAGAGACAAGGTCTTCAATATTAGCTAAATCTTGCATTCTTATTTACCTGTATGTAGGTGGGATGTGGGGTGGGGGGAGGCCACCAGGGCAGGGTAGGAGTGAGTTTCCTGGGGCCAGAACTGGGTCATGGGTGCTCGCCAAAACAGCACAGGGTTCAGAGAGCTAGAGGGTCAAGCTGAATCAGGGCTGGTTAGGGTCGCTGCCGAAGAACAAGCACTAACAGCAAAGGAGACTGAAAGGCTTTGAGGGCTGCAAAACCAAGATGGCAGCCCCAGATAGAAAAGACCATGGGGGCGCCAGGGAAGAGTCGCGGATCGGGGAGGAACTCCTGAATCATCCTTGGAATACCCTTGGGATGCTCTCACCTTGTAGAGACTAGCTCTGCTGACAGGTCAGTGCTAATGCCTTTTCTCTCCAAAATAATTAGGTTTGGCTCCAGCTGTGAGTTTTGAAAACACCCATAATAACAGTGGCTTGAACAAGCTAAAAATTTATTTCTCACTCAAGTCAAAGCGTAAAGGTAGAAATTTCAAGGCTGCTCTGTGGCTCTGCTCCTTCCAGCTCATACCTCCACCTTGGCCTGCACATCTAGGGAGCAAGATGGAAGAGATGAAGAAGGCAAAGAGAGGGCACTGCCTGCCGCCCGAGAGTCCTGGGAGCTGCCACACAGCCACTCCCCCTGCACCCAGGACTCAGTGGTAGCCTCGGTTGGTTGCGAAGAAGGTCAAGCAATGGCCTTCTTATTCTGGCCAGAGTGTTAATTTCCTATGGCTGCTGTAACTAGTTACTACAAACATAATGGTTTAAAACAACACAAATTTATTATCTTACAGGTCGAGAGATCAGAAGTCAGAAACAGTTGGACTAAAATCAGCAGGACTAGATTCCCTTCCAGAGGCTCTCGGGGAGAATCCAAGTCTAGCATTTTCTAGCTTCAAAAGGTCACCCACGTTCCTCAGGTCATAGCTCCCTTCCACCTTCAAAGCCAGGAGAGTCTCTCCCAATGCCGTCTCTCAGGTTCTGACTGTTTTTGCCACCTCCTTCCCCCATTTAATAAGGACTCTTATGATTACATCAGGCCCACCTGCATCATCCAGGATAATCTTATTTTAAGGCCATCTGATTAGAATCCTTAATTTAATCTGTAACCTTAATTCCCCCTGCCATGTAACATAACATATGTTATGTTTCTGGGGAGTAGGATGTATAGACATCTTTGGGGGAGCATTATTCTGCTTGCCACCGGCAACCAAATTCCATCACTCTACAAGAAAGGCAGAGGACAAGCCACACGCCCCAACAAGACTATGACCTCAGAGAGCAAGTGTCATGGCCCTTCAGGTCTGACATGCAGAAGGCATAGAGACGCTCACTGTAGAGGAGCCTTCTGGTCTGCCCAGCATCTCTAGGGATCCCCGTCCCCCATGTGCAGTCCAAGTGGCTCAGGTGGGACAGCCCCATCCTCTCAAGCTTCTGATGGGTCCAATCAGAATTCTCCTGGGTAGAGCAATTGCTTCAGGAGATGGGCATGTGAACCAAACCAGGTCAATCATGTCATTCCTGGTACTTGGGCTGGAATTTTGGAAATGATGCTCTCCCTTATTTCTAGGATCACCAGCTCCGAGGTCAACGAAAGCTGGGAGGTGCCTGGCTACCTATGTCACCACTGAGACAAGCCTGCCTGGTGCTGAACCAGCACAGAGGTGAGCAAGGATGTGAAACAGGGAGAAAGACACAGAGTCACAGGGGATCTCAAGCCACAGCCCAAGAGCCACTCCTGGGCTTTTCATGCATATGGGTCAATAAATTCCCTCTGCTCTTTAATTCTTCCTCAAGTCTCTTTCACTCGCAGCCAAGTGCCTTGACTAATAGACTCGATAAACTAATAGACTCAAGAGACACCTGTCAGGGCAAGTCACAGCTTCCCAGGACCCCGGAGTGTCTCCTGAAACTCAGCTCTCAAATGCTCTGACTCTAAGTAAGTGATTGGGACCTGTGAGACCCTTCCAGCTTCTATACGCCCTAGCAGAATACTTATACATCCCGGCCTCACTTGACCTAGCTCGGCCCAAAGGCATATACAATTTCCCCAAGTCACTTACTCTGCATGGGAAATGTCTGTGTAACCAGAGGCCCTTTCTGGCAACTCTCCTTCTTACGCATCTGCTGGGAACACTAACAAATACTCTGGGGTAACTGGAGACCTCCATGGCTCTTGTTAAGGACATCCATATGGAGGGAGAGGATATAAGAGAGCAAGAAAGAACAGCTTTCTTCCTCTGAGTGGCAGCTGCGAGGGCCCCCGGTTATTTCCTCTCTGCCTCAGCCCCGTCCCTAGCACAGCTTTCCTGGCCTGAGTCCCTCTCTGCAGTCCAACTCGTGGCTCTGTTCCAGGGGAAAGACACTCCCTAAAGTGTAACCTGAAGCAGGAATACCACCTTCAGGGAATCCAGCCATTGAGAAAGAAATTTTAGGAGAAATAACCATCCCCTAGCCATCCACTGTCTGGGGTGATGTCAGAATCAGAGCCTTCTGAGTTGTCATAAAAAGCAACTGAATTAAAGAATTTTACAAAGCACCTGGGAAGTTGGAATATAAATGTTCCATTTCAAAGGTAGTGTGCCTGGCTGGCTCATGAGAGCAGCTGTGCGCGTCTCTTCCCAGACTTAACATTTACCAGCATCCTTTATGTTTTCCCAGGTGGATGGGACCTTCCCTGCTATGCAGGGCGGGAGAACCTCTAAGGCCCACCTGGATTCTGGTGTCTTTAAAGCAAGCAACACCCTCTTAGGTCATTCAATAAATGAGAAAATAGTCCTTATCATCTTGGAATTGGTCTCCCACATACCATCACCTTATACAATTACCCACTCTAAACCTAAATACAACATACCAGGAGGCCTTATTTATTCCCATTTTACAAATCCAGGGAGGGTGGGTTAGTTGCTTACAACAAGGGACTTGCTTACAACAAGAAGGTAGATGCTCAAAAGTAATCCAATCCCATTGAATTAATTAATAAATAAAATTCACCTTGGAAGTGAACCCAAAACAAAAGTCTGTCAACATGTGATGAGCATCCATCCCTGCTCTCCATGGAATGGCTCCACCTCCAATCATTTATCTTCTATGTGATATATTTGTTCTGAGAAAAGTCCTATAGTACCACATAGTTTGATACATTGAGTTGTAAAGAGTCCAGATCTTAGAGAGAGGGAGGGTCTGGGATTCAATTCTGGCTCTGCTTCTAATTAATAGTCAGATGTTGGATAAGTCAAGCAACCAAGTAACCTTCAGTTTTCTCTTACAAAAAAATGGAGCTGGGAATATCCATCTTTTGGGGGTTTTGTAAGGATTTCAGATAATATTTGTAAAGCACACTTAACAATGAGCACACAGTAAGCGTTTGATATTAGCAGTAGTTAGGCACTAAAATTGATTGATCTGGGACAGAGTGATGGGCTTGATGAGTGGGAGGATGGTGAGGGCAGAGAACATGTTGAAGGAAGGCGTAGAAGACAAATGGGCTATTATCAGTATGTCAAGGACTCCGTGGCCTGGAACCCAAGAGCTACCTGGAGACAGGACTCAGAGGACTTCACTTCCAGAAGGACCACTTGCCCAGAATCTGACCTAAGACCCTCGAGTTGACTTTCTCATGCAAAGGGGCTGGAACATAGGTCACGTGCTCACTGTCTCTTCCATCACCAGATAAAACAGCCCCTCTGCCTCCTCCCTGCTCTTCCCCCCATCACTCTCTAGGAGGCCAAGGAGAAACATTCCCTAGAGCTGCCCCTCCTTGCAAAGCTATGGGAAGAAGGCTCTTTAAAAAGCAAATATTCAGCCTCATAAACATGTCATAAATCCATAACCAGTTCTCCGTGTTCTTCGTGTTCTTATGTGATGCATCTACTATCATTCTACCCTTGACTTTGAACCCACGTCTTCTGGGTCCAGGTTACTAAGAAGTGACTGTTCACAGGAGATTTTTATTACTTTTTATTACTTTTGTGTGGATGGCACAGTTGCTTCCTTTTGATTTATCTCCAAGGAAGATACATTCTCTGAAAAATACATTCTCTGATGCACTCAGACAAAATATGATAGTAGATATATTTTTTTTTTTCATTTTCTGAAGAAGCTGCTTCCACTTCTGGTAAGAGATTATCCAACCTCGACCTCCCACAGTCCAACTTGCCTTGATGGTTTCAGAGTGGTGGCCAACGCATGGTAACCCACATCACTTTCCTTCCCCACAGTGAACGTGCCCAAGACAAGTACCGTCTGATGCCTAGCAGGCCCCTTGCAAATTCTGTCCATGAGTATGCATGAGCCACAAAACAGGAGGGGAGCCAACTCTTGATTAACCAGCCTTCAACCAACCAGAACTCTCAGTTACCAAAAACTCTGTACTTGGCTTCAAAGAAAAAAACCAAGGCCACGGAGGAAAGAAGCTAAGACCGGTTAGCTTTAGAAACAAACCTTCCAGTGGCTGTTATTATTATAGTTAATCCTTACTAGGAGCTCATTAGACACCAGACACTATGCACTATCTAATTTAATCCTTACAACAACCCTTGAAGGAAATACTGTTATCCCCCCCCATTTTATAGATCAGAAAACTGAGGCACGGAGTGGTTAAGCAATTTGCCCAGTCATGCAGACTGCACTTGCACCCAGGACTCTGACTCTAGGATCCACAGGCTTAACTTACACCATCCTATTCTAGAAAATCAATAAACTCAGATGCAATGTCTACACATTTGACATATCTAGGTGCCTAGAGGCATCTAAAGCTGAGAAGAGCCTTTCCACTCCCTCTCTTTGCAGTTGAGGAAATGAACGGCCTAAGAAAGGAAAGGTTGGCCTATGGGCACCTAGCCAGCGACAGAGACAGCCAGGATTTGAAGCAAATTCACCCCTCAGGGCAGTGCCCAGAGGCTCCATGTACAGAAAGACGGCACAGCCATGTTCCTCAATTTCCCTATCAGCCTTTCCCACTGTCTCTGGGGCTCATTAAAATAGGACAGTGAGACCTTAGCTTTTGGATAGATTTTCACAAGAAAATTTGGAGAGGAGTAATTTGCCACTTAATTAACTTTTTAATTTATCAGTCAAGGAGCAGGACCTAACTGAAGCTTCCTTTGGGTGACAGATTCAAGAAACCAACATAATAACTAGCATTCACTTAGCACACACAATGTGCCAAGTCTTACCCTGAGCAATTTACACGTTCTCATTTGGCTCATCCTCCCACAACCTGATAAGGCAGTACCTATAAGATTATTCCAATTGCACAGATGATAAGCTAGAGGTGCGGAGAGACTGCACTTGCTCGGGGTCTGCTAAATTTACCTAATATGCGTCTAACACTACTTCCATATCTATTTTCTTCTTTGTTGTCATAACACACTTGTGACTGACAAACGAATATTTCATTACTTTTACTACCTCCGTTCTGGAGATGGAGAACGAAAGCTCTCCCTCGGCCCCGTCACTTGTGAGCTATGTCAGCTTGAGCAGGTGCTTTACCTCTCCAGGCCCCAATTTCTGTAAAACAGTCAGGGCAGAACCGGATTCTCTCTAAGATTCTCCCTTCCCACCCCCCAGGCTGGAATACCCAAGGTATTGGAGAGACAGCCTTGTCGAGAATGTCCTCCCACTATATTCCGGCAAGCCTGAGGTCTCTTGGCTTAAATACAGGGAGGTTGGCATCCCCTTAGTGGTTGTGAATGAGTATGTGGCTTAATTATCTATGCGCCCTGGGGGGCAAAGGAGAGTGGGTGCATTTACCCAGATCTCCTCAAAGACTGCTTAATTCAGGAAGGGGCCTCTCAGATGGTACAACCAGTCTGTTTCCATGGGCACCAAGATGGAAGGTCTGGGCCAGCATCCCTTGAGGGGATGGTGAAGAAATGCCACAGGTAGTTCACGCGTGGCAAGTCCTGGGGACAGTAACAAGGAACAAGCCACGTGTTTCTCAATACAGTCCTTTTTGGTACAGAGGGTGGCGAAGAGGTACAGCCGTCAGGCCACTCCTCTCAAGGTCTAAAGCGGCAGGGAAACTTCCCAATCACAGCTGCATGACAAGACCAGAGGCTGAGGTCCTCGTGTTTTTCTAGGTATTTTTGGTTTGGTTTGGTTTGGTTTGGTTTGGTTTGGTTTTAGGCACTCAGCTCTGCTTACATTTAAAAGGGCACTGTGTTCTGGCAGGATTTGCTTTTTAAAATAAAAGGTGGTGGATAGATAAGAAATTAATAGGCCTCCCTCAGGACATGATGACCTGTCATAGTTTTGACAGGTGACATTTGGAGAGTGGAGACTGGATGGAAAACAATACGGTAAGGCTTTCACGGGCTCAAAAGGTTCAAAGGACTGGGCGTCTTGTCAGAAGCTATCAAGCAACTATAGTGTATTCAATTTGGAGAGAGCTGGCTCTCCGCCTGTTACTAAAGTTATTCTTTTCTACCCAACACTAAATCTTCCTGTTCCGGAGACCCCCCCCCCACACACACACACACTAGGAGCCCTGGGGTAAGGCAGACCCCACCTACACTATAAAAGCCGAGAAGACCAGACATTCATTTTCCCAGCTTTCCTTGCGGTGAGTCACAGCCCATCGGACGGATCCGTGGGTTTCAGTCAGAAGCCGGTGATGCGAAGAAGTAGGGCGGGTGGGAAAGGGCTTCTGGCGAGGCCGGTAGCCGTAGCAACAATGTCTGGTATCCAGAGCCAGTGAGGGTAGCAGTGTTATGCTGGTAATGTCCGCCGTTCTGGGGGGAGGCGGGGATGTCAGCCACGTCCTCACTAGGCTGCTCCTCAGGCATCATTTTGGCCTTGGTCCCAACTGCCATCTTGCCTCCCTTGTTCCAGCTCCTTTTGTAAGCCTGGGTCTTCCTGGTCATTCTGTGCACTCCCCAACAGGCTTCCCATGAGGTCCTTTCCTTCAATCAGCCGGAGTTGGCTTCTGTTGTTTATAGTGAAGAACTGTGATGGACACACCAGTTGCATGACTTGGACAAGTTAATCTCCCCAACCCTCAGTTTCTCTGCCTGTAAAATGGGGATCGCACTTCCCTGTCTTCCCCTTATTACCTAATCACTGAACGCCTACTAACCATCAGGCACTGTGTAAGCTCCCCTGCACTCATGGATTCATAGTCTGATGGGAAAGACAGACATTAACAAATTATCATGGAAATAACTTAGTACAATTGTGTGAGATTCTGTGAAAAATTCATAGCAGCATAATTCATAACAGACCAAATGTACAGCAACTGATGATTGAAGAAACAAAATGCGGTCTGTGCACACAAGGGAATGTTATTCAGCTGTAAAGAGAAGCGAAGTACAGAGACATGCTACCATGTGGATGAACCTTGAAAACATCATTCTAAGTGAAAGAAGGCAGGCACGAAAGACCACAGATGGTGTGATTCTATTCAGATGAAATGTCCAGAACCGGCAAATCTCTAGAGATAGAAAGGAGATGAGTGGTCTTCAGGCACTGGGAGCGCGGGACTAAGGGGGATGTACTTGGGAGTGACTGCTAAAGGTGACAGGGTTTCCTTCTGGGGGGATGCAGACGTTCTGAACTAGATGGTAGCGATGGTTGCACCAACCCGTGACCACACTAAGAACCACTGAACTGTACGCTTGAAAAGGGTCTGTTTCATGATGTCTGGAGTGTAGCTCTAAAGAGGGCTCTCATTCCTAGTCCGTTCCTCATTACTGTTCGCCTTGTGCCCTGACTGCTTTCTCTCTAAATGCTGATCATTTTTCTCAGAACTGCTAAGACAGCCTCTGGTATCCCCAGGTGCACACGTTTCTGGTTTAGCAAACCCAGGGCAAGGACCCTCCCTCTCTCCAGATCCGCCTAAGTCAATTCCAGAGAAGACTCTGATTGGCTCCACTTACATCACGTGCCTAATGCCCATCTATGGGCGAATCACTGTGCAGGACAAGGGGTGGAGGCTGGGGACTGTGATTGGCCCAGCCTGGTTACCTGGCAACCTGCATAGGGAGGTGAGTGGGCAGGGTGATTAACAGCCCCACTGGAACCACACAGGAAGGGGGGAGTTTGCCCCAAAAGGAAAGGAGCTGTTACAAAAAGGGGGGGGGGAGGGGGGCAGAAGGATGAGATGATGTGCTTGACAACCAACATCTATCCTGCTTCGCCATGATTACTATGGAAACCAAGCTGTTCTAGGCATGCCAGCAAAAGCTCCATAGCAACGTTTAATAAAAGGCCTAAAGAATAAGTGGAAATTAGTCAAATAAAATCGAGTACCTGGGGAAGCATGCTACAGGTGAAGGAATACATATGTTAATATATGTTAAAATGTATCATCAACTCTTAACCACTGAGTAATGAAGTGCTTCTAGGACCCAGGCATCCTGCCTCCCAGACAAGGAGATCTGCGGTTTAGAACACATTCTGCCTCAGGTCGCCTGCAGAAGCTCCCCCGAGACCTGTCACTGCCGATGAGCAACATACCTGATTCATGAAGACCCTCCAGCTGTTTCATATCACAAGCAAAATAAATACCATTTCATGCCTAGTGTTCCAGCCCTCTTCCCACATAAAAGTTGCAAGGAGGTATTCTAATAGTCCTCACTTTCATCTAGGTAAAACTGTGCCAAGGGACGATAACATCAGCTCAAGCACACTGCTTGAATCTTGGAACACTCTGCACGGCAGGTTTGTTCTGTTTTGTTTTGTTTTGATGTTAAGAGGTGGGGTGGGGGGGCTGCAAGACGGGGCTGACACAGAGGCATAAACTTTATGGGGCTGGGAGAGGACATAAAAGTCATCCAGCCACTCATCTTAAAGATGGGGAAATCAAGGAGTACTGGAAGACTTTTAATGATTTGGTCTAAATGACCCCAATGCTCCTGTCCCCTAAGCTGCCCATTTCTGGCTCAGTCAGGACCCATTTGGTTACAAAAGACAGAAGCCAGTGAAAGTCCAGGAGCAGGGCTGGGACTTGGGGCTCCAATGATGTCATCAGGACATACCTCACTCTGTCCTCGAGGTAGAGACTGTCCCAGTCTGCCCAGGACTGAGGGCGTTCCTAGGATGTGGGACTTTAAGTTTTAAAACAGAACTGTCTGGGATCAGTTGGTCGCTCTAGTCTGTATCCTCAGCCAGCCATTCTCTGCATTAACTCCATTCTCTCCAGCTTCTCTCGGGGAAACAAGAAGGCTGCCAGCCTGTCCCACCCTCTCTGCAACCCAGGCAGAAAAGAGACTTCCTAGCATCATGACAAGAGTCCTGCAATTCAGTCTGTTTGGGTCACATGCCCTGAATATCTCACTATATCTGAGAGGATGATCGGCTAGGGTTGTGCTCAGCCCCTCCCAGACCTTCTAGAAAAATGGCTACAGAAGCCCACACACTGGTCATCATTTCATGGCTGTAATTTGATGCCCATGTGTGATGCCTGGAACTACATAACAAGTTATATTTATGTAAGATGACTGAGAGATAGATAGCTATATAACAAGATGGTGCTCGTGGCCCAGTAAGAAATTGTTCCCAGAACCTCGATGTCATACAAATGGCTAGCAGACACATGAAAAATGTTCATCATCATTAGCCATCAGGGAGATTCAAATCAAAACCACATTGAGGTACCACCTTACACCAGTTAGAATGGCCAAAATCAACAAGACAGGAAACAACAAGTGTTGGAGAGGATGTGGAGAAAGGGGATCCCTCTTCCACTGTTGGTGGGAATGCAAGTTGGTGCGGCCACTTTGGAAAACAGTGTGGAAGTTCCTCAAAAAATTAAAAATAGAGCTACCCTATGACCCTGCAATTGCATTACTGGGTATTTACCCCAAAGATATAGATGTAGTGAAAAGAAGGGCCATATGCACCCCAATTTCATAGCAGCAATGTCCACAATAGCCAAACTGTGGAAAGAGCCGAGATGCCCTTTGGCAGACAAATGGATAAATAGATGTGGTCCATACATACAATGGAATATTACTCAGCCATCTGAAAGGATGAATACCCAACTTTTGCACCAACATGGACGGGACTGGAGGAGATCATGCTGAGTGAAATAAGTCAAGCAGAGAAAGTCAATCACCATATGGTTCCACTTACTTGTGGAACATAAGGAATAACATGGAGGACATTAGGAGAAGGAAAGGAAAAGCAAAGGGGGGGAATCGGAGGGGAGACGAACCATGAGAGACTATGGACTCTGAGAAACAAACTGAGGATTTTAGAGGGGAGCGGAGTGGGAGGATGGGGGAGCCTGGTGGTGGGTATTAAGGAGGGTACAGATTGCCTGGAGCACTGGGTGTTATACGTTAAACAATGAATCATGGAACACTACATGAAAAACTAATGATGTATTGTATGGTGACTAACATAACACAATTAAAAAAAAAAAAAAGAACCTCAATGTCAGATTGACACGAACTATCTCGACAAAGGCACTTTTTGCAAATCAGGAGTTTCAATGGGACCTCACCCTGGGCAGGCAGAATCCCATCACCACAAACCCAAATCTATTTCCTAAGAGGAAACAGGGCTGTGGCTCTCCCAGCACACCCTCCAGCCTGAAATCTCCTGGTCCCCTTTGTGGAGAGTGCACCTTTGGTGCTGGTCACAGGAAGTTGTGACATTTTGAACCTTCAGGGTGGATTTCACCAAGCCACCAACCCTGCATAGTGGAGAACTGCTTCACTCGGGCCACATGCCCACCCTGTCGCCTCTACACACACACGTGTTAGGTATCAAGGAGGGGTGCTGTTACCAAAAGAAGGGAGACAATGGACGTCAAAAACAACACGCATCCAGCCCACCTTTCTGTGCTGTTTAATCCCTCGGACAGATATCCTCCAGGTAATTATGAAGGTGAGCCATGTAAGTGTTAGACGGCTGCTGCTTTAACATGGTGAACGGAAGTCATAAAGTCAGAAAAAGTGGGGGGTTCAACCTCCTCTTTATGCCTTCCCAGTTGTGTTGGCTATGTCCCATTCACCTTTCCAGACTCAGCACTCTGCCCTTCTCTGCCTTGTTCCGGGCCCCAGGAGGCTGCATCAGTGAGCATTCTTGCCCTCTAGCTTCCAATTGGGTTTATCAATGGGAAGGATGGGTGGGAGACTGAAAGGTAAGAAGAAAGTGAGGTCAGGGTATTTATTCCGGTTTGACTCCTTTGTCCCAAATCTTGGGACTTGGCCATATCCTTTACCAAAGGCCACTGCTCCTCTCTGGTGGCCCTCTCCTACAACCATGACTTCTCTCCAGGTTTCTGTAACTGCTCCCTCCACTTGCCCCTCGCGGCCTTGCAGTGGGAATATTCCTCCCCACCGCTGTCCCCACACTGCTCCACCATCTCTTGTTGGTTTCCCTGCCCACACCATTGTAAATTGTCCCTTTAATAAACTGTTCTCACTTACCCCATCTGAGTGTTTCATCTGTTCCCTGCAGGGATCCTAAGTGGTATCCCAGCTATGAAACATCAGGCAAGTACCTCAGCTTCCAGAAACTTTAGTTCTCACAGCTGAGAATGAGGATGACTATACTTGTTTCTCATGGTCGTTATGGGATGATGGATGGAAACCAACACCCTGCCTGATACAAGGTGGACACTCAGTGTAAAGACACAACTGTCTCCTTCACTAATCTTTGAACGAACAGTGCCTAGCACTGTACATGGTCCATTCTATGTGCTCGATAAATGTTATTTCATGGATTGTCGATCTGTTGTTCGGCCCCTGTGCCTTCCCTATGGTTCTGGAAGATAGATAAGAAAAATAAGGGAGCACTTGACATCAATTCTCTGACACCTCCCAATCCCAGAAGCTAGTAGTGGTGGTCTTCATGTTGTGTCTTACATTTTTGCTATGTCGCAAATACGATGATTTTGTCACACACGATCTGATCTGTGTGCTTTCTCTGGAAAAGTCTTGCCGAGGAGGAACACCATTTAAACATGTGATCCTGTACCATATTTGGAGAATGTACTGTGAAACAGCTGTCTGGATCCATTGGTCTCCCCAGCTTTAGGGGCTCCTAATGCTGCTTCCGCCTTTAAAACTGTTGAGAGCACAAGACCACAGAGTGCCCGCCCACAAGGATAGACACACTGGTTCCAACATGTCTCCAGTGCTGTAGGGTTGAACACTATGCAAGACGCTCACCTCATTTCCAAAAGGCTCTCTGCCCTCCACATGGTAGAGGAGGGTCTTCACAGTCAGGCTCTACCTCGCCTTCTAGACTTGTTTCCTGTCTCCTTCCGGACAACCTCTGCTCCAGCAACACTGAGTCAACGGTGTTTCCCAAACACCCCTGCACAGCTTTGCCCTCTGCCTGAATGTCATCCTCCCCTGTCCTTTCTACTGCGAAGTGAGATTTGTCCTTCAGCTGCCACCTCTCCTCTAGAACCTTCCATGACTTCCCAATAACGGAGTAAGTTCCTTCCTCCTCTACGCTCCTCTACTCTTTTGCACAGATAAACCACACATTCTATTTCAGTGCAATGGGTCTGTCTCCCCCGTAGATGTTCATAATCTCTAGCATTTATTAAGCCTCTACTACATGCCTGCTGCTCCATGAACATCTCATTTAATCCTCATACCAGCTCTGCACTAGCTCCCTAAACTGTAAATGCCATGGCTGCAGAGACCCTCTGAGTATGTGTTTTGGGGTGCTGGTTTTTGGGGGCAGTTTTATTTATTTGTTGGGTTTTTTTCTTTTTTGCTTTGTTTTTGTTTTGTTTCATGTATTTAGGAGACTTAGTTTTCTGCTTTTTTCCTTTCAGTCTTGTACCTCCAGTACCTAGCACATTACAAGTGTTCAACAAATACTTGTTGAATGAATGAAAGATTTTGTTTTCGGGGGATTTTTTTGCTTTTAGTTTTTGGTGTGTGTGTGTGTGTGTGTGTGTGTGTGTGTGTGTGTGTGTGTGTTTACTTATGAAGACACTCAAAAGCAAAGACTGGAATGAATTTACCCATGGCTCTCTGCCTGCGCTCAGCCTGTGTCCGGTGAGCAAGGGCCGCGCCCCATTCATCTTTGTTTCTCCAATGGCAGGACTTTGTGTAAGTACAAAATAAAAGCTTGAAGAAGGAATAAATGATGGAATAAATATGATTTCTGCATATCCCAGAGGATTATAACTTGATGACAGGCAATTGAAAAAAAAAAGGTAGAGTAACAGCTGAATTCTACATGTCTGTAGAAATCAACTTTCTCATTTAAACTATAAAACTGATGTTATTTGCCATAAGTAATGCTAGGAGGAAAGTCTATTTTCCTAACTTTCTTAGGCAAAGGAGACTTTTAAAATAGCAGGCCCCCCCTTATTTTATATTATTACTGACTTGCCTTCTTCTTGGAAGGTTGCACGTGAATCGAACATTTGTAGATCAAACTGATTTAAATATTGTAGGAATCCTTGCTTTTTCAAAAAACACCACTACACAGCCTCTGGGAAAATGAAGACCGCTTCGATAAAATGAATAAAATGATCATTTTATGCTTCAGTAAAATGAAATCAGCTCCCAATTTGTATCACACAGGGGCCCAGCAGGTTACTGAACTCTGCTAAAATGGTTTAACTTAAGAGGTTTTAATGAAGGGATCAGTTACAGAGGTGTGGAAAGAGTTGAGGGAGCCTACAAGAGGCAAAGGCAGCAGGAAGCTGCTACTACCTCTGGGTTCTGGGGGGCAAGAGGAAGAAAGTGATTTTCAGAGTCCATTCAGAGCTGAAATCAGGGCAGAGCCGCTGCCTGGCAGGAACTAAAGTCGAACTAAAGGGCTGTGCTGAGGTAAAGCCTACAGTGCTGAGGTGAAGAGGGAGAGAGGAGGAAATCCCTCTCTCTCTCTCTCTCATCTTTTGCCAGTAACTTCCATTGACCAAACTCAACCAAAAACCAGAGCGCAAGGAAGCCCAGGTGAAGGGGTCTAGATGGACTGGAGGGAAGGGAAGGGGAACAATGCTGGAAGTAACTTGCATGATTCACCCCTTTCGCATCTACGCAGCATCCATCTTGTCCTTCATTCAGATGAAGAAACTCATCCCCAACATCCTGGAGACCAAAGTCCCACAAACTGCCATGTCATGGTAAGGAGAGGGCAATACGGTCACACTCGCAGTTCGAAAATATACTGTAACATACCCTTCACATGAGGAGGCAGAAAGCTGAGCCCCAAAAAGAAAATTATAATCAATTAGAGAAGACATGCATAACAGCGCCAATCCAAACTTCAGTTGCTGCTCATGGGACGAAAATCGGCAATCCCTCCACCACCACCATTCCACCTTCTCCCTCAGCACTTGCACTGGTTGGAGTTTTGTTACCAGATAGGATGAATCAACTCTTCAGTTCCTGGCGATCAGCCTTTAGTGACCCCATACTGACTGGATTATCACGGGTTTCCACTAATCATTATTATTATATATGGCAGTGCTAAGAAGTGACCCAGTGAGCCTTCTGCGCTCTGGATGTGGTTTCTCTTGCCGTCGTTGGATAGTGCTAACCTATTTCCCTTGATAATTAGGATCCGTCACTCCAGTCAATACACCAACCTTCTGGCTATTGTTTGTTCCATGGTAGGAAGAGGCTCAAATGGCTAGGGATAGTTATAGCTTCAACTTGAACGGAACCGTGCCTGTGCTCTCTGGTGGAAACCAGAACCCCCAAGCCCACCAACCCAAGATTTCAGGGATGGGAAGCCAAAGTACTCTAGGTGGGGCTTGTTAGGTATGATCGATTAAAAATGAGATGGGGCTACTCCCACTTCCCCCCTCTGGACATGGGAGAAACACCATATTTACTGCATTCTGTAAGATGGGAACCCAGAACTTTGAGAACGCTATTCCCCAGCAGCCTTTAGAAGGTCATTCAACAGTTCTGGCAAGCTTCTGAGTGATGGGTTACACAGCCACATCGGTCACTTTGCCAGCAAGCACCCAGGGCTACACTTCTTTTGTCATAAATAAGTTCCTTGGTTTTTTAGAGGTAGGATACCAAGACAATCGAAGTTCCTCCAGACTACACGATGGCAGCGATGACAAAAACCAGCTGGCCATGACTCCGGTCCTGAGTCTCACTTACACGAAAGAAGGATTTTCTTTCTGAGGTCTAAGAGCCGGCTTTCTCTGTCCTTATTCTTCCTCTTGCCCTCACGTCAACTTTGGGAGGCAGAATCATTTCATGAAAAGAGGACAAGCTTTAGAATTCAAAGTCCTGGATTGAAATCCCAGCTCTGCCACTTGGGAGCTTGTGATTTCTAACCATGCAGGTTCCTTGTGAATAAGGATATTATATACCTACCTTGTAGGGTTTGGGGGTGAATTAAATAAGCCAATGTAGATAAAAGGCACGCAACAGATATTCAACAAATGTTACTCCCTTCCTCCTGCCTTCAAGCTAAATTCTACACCCGAAGCACCAATTTTAGAAAATGTTGGTAAAAGAATGTGTACCTTAGGAGAATTCCTAAGATATCACCAGGTGAACTTTCTCGGGGTTCAGCCTTGCCGTCCTGATGAGGTTCATACCACGGATTTATAAGAAAAATCTATAGCTCTGGCTTTTCAATTCCTCATCTTTTACTTTCACACAGGACCAGCTCAACATTCTTCTCTGTCTCCATTTTTCCAAATCTCCCCGTTTTGTGCAAGCCAAATCCCCTATCTGGGCTTGAGTCCAGTTTCCTCAGCAGATGATTTCTTTAGGTAAGTCCTAATACTTACAAATCAGCCTCTCTGGTCTAATTCAGCAGTTGGCCTGAGTGCACACATAAGCACACATAAGCACATGAGACCACGGGGGCTTGGAGGGGTGATGGGCAGAAGAGACAGTGTGTGTGTGCATGATCCAGGCTCTGAATGTCTCTCCTACATGGACACTCGATCCTGTCACAGTACTGTTAGCAAGCAACAGACATTGACCCTGGCTCTTCTAAGCACAAAGATTTTATTGGAAGACTATCAGGGTCCATAGCATCAGCAAGAGGCTGAAGAAACAGGCATGGGAAACTGAGGCAAGAACTGAGAGAGCTCCAGAAGACCAGACAGCAAGGATCATGGCAAAGTTGCTGCAGCAGGGGCCATCGAGGGTCAGCACCCCTCCAATGACACTGGCCAGGAATGCCCTCCCACCAGGAACCACCAAACCTCTTTCCATCACTTCTGCAGGAGAGTGTGTGTGATTGGTCCAGCCCAGGTCACATGCCTGCCCCTGACCGGACCATAGCAGGGACAGAGAAGATCTGGTCCCTTTAGATCCTGAATTTGGAAGTCACCACTACCTCCCACCAAGATACATGAGGCATCTCCCCTCCACCCCAAATCAGGGGGCTAGCAGGCAGTACAAACTGGATGGTAAAAATACATACGTAAAACAAATTTTCAGCACCCACCCGTTCACTTGCTGGTTTCAGGCAATTTCATTCTTTGCTTCTTTGTTTAAAAGAAAGTTTGTTATAACTTATTTGTAGTGAGAACAGCACTATATATATTCATAACATTTTTTAAGACATTTGAAAATGGAACATTTCATTTCACAAGACAGGACTGTGTGCTATAACCACTGGCAGGAAAAAAACAAAAAACCACCTTATTTAAGATGGATCAGATAGTGGAGGGCAGAAAGAGAAGATCCTCTTTGAACGTTGTTCTAAATGGAGGTCCTGCGTCTTCCCTAGGCAGGCTTGGGCAATTAGGAAGAAATCCCTCCCGCAACACAGGCGATCTCCCCAGGACAGAGGAAACACAGAGTTCCTCCTGTTGGTGGCCCTGAAACCAGTAAAAGTGAGGTCTCACTCAGAACAGTGAGACTCAGTCCTCAGCCTTCCACACAACCATTTGTTTCTTCTTCGACCTAAAGTAGAATCTGACACTTGATGTTGAGGTCGTGAGTTCAAGCCCCACATTGGACATAGAGGAAAGAAAGAAAGAGGAAGGAAGGAAGGAAGGAAGGAAGGAAGGAAGGAAGGAAGGAAGGAAGGAAGGAAAGAAGAAAGGAAGGAAGGGTGGGAGGGAGGGAAAGAGAGAGAGAGAGAGAGAGAGAAAGAGAAGAGGAGAGGAGAGGGAGGGGAGGGGAGGGGAGGAAGGAAGGAAAGGAAAGGAATCTGGAAAGCCCTCCTTGGCACTGCCCTTTCTTCATCACTTGCATGGGCTCAATCACCAAGTCCTGGGTATTTGTCTCCTACAAGAGTCTCAAGTTCATCCCCTCCTCACCATCCCAGCTACCACCCTCCTGGCTCTGGTGCTCATCAGCTGCTGCCTGGAAACAGTGACATCCTCCTGACCCGTCTCTTGTCCCTGCAGTGTACTTCTCCCATCTGTCCCTCCCCCCTCCCCCAAGAGATATCTATTACAGCACAACCTCACAACCTACCTGAGTCATTCCCCTGTTTACAGCTCTCTGCAACTCCCACCACTTGAGATAAAGCCCAAGCTTTCTACCAGACCACACGGAGCCCTCTGCGACCTACCCCCACCCCGCCATCCCCAACTCGCCTCCCTATCTGCTCACATTCTGTCCTTCAAGGCCCCCCAGGCTGTTTCACCCCTCCTATCACTGTTCCTGCTGTCTTCTTTACCTGGATACCCACCCCATTCTCATCTTTGTTTGCTTCATCACTTCCACACTCATCTTTTAGGACCGAGCTCAGGACCAACTCCTGGCAGCCTCACCTGACGGTTCCAGGTTGGATCACATGATTTATCCTCGCGGGTGTCCCAGCAAACCCCGTGCAAATCCCTATTACGGCAGATGCCACATAATTTCAGGAATACATATTTGTACGTCTCTCTCTCTCCATCCCCTATATGCTCCCTGAGAGTAAATGTTCTAAGTTGTTTTAGAAGAGTACCAGGAACATAGCAAAGGCATGAAACATCCCTGCTGAGACCATGAATGAATGATATTCTATAATAAATTTTACAGTCTATAAAATGATCAAAACCAGAACTAAAGATAACCACTCCTTTCGCTTAGTTGACAGAGGAGAGAAAAAATCTAATTTCTGCCCTCATCTCTTCAATAAATACACAATTTGAAGACATTTAACAAAAGCTCTTATACAATACCATTTTTAGCAAAGCAGATGTTTAAAGGACTAAATTATTTCTTAAATTACTACCAACAGTAAACCCTGGTTGAAAATATTATGTCCCTTAAGGGACTGGATTTCTCAGGCTGTAGTCAGAATGGGAAAGGAGATGAACATTCTGTACTTATTTTTAAATCACATTCTTCTTCCTGAAATGAATGCACTGTTGTTAAAAAAAAAAAAAAAATCACGGGCTCATTTTATTTTTATTGAATCATCTGAGACAAGCGGTAAGATGGTTTTCAGTTTCTGGACCACGATTTCTAGGTTACAACTTAGAAATTCAGTTCCAAGTACACTTGACACTTTGAGACCGCCCTGACACTTTGATTCTTTGATATGTGCCAGGCTTCAGGCATACAGTAGTGAGCAGAACACAACCATAGACTTTTGCTTTCTGCGAGAAAACCACCCAAGAAGGACAGGAGAGACTTGTGTTTTTCTATTTCCCCAAGGAAAATTTGCAATCGTGCTTAATGATCACCCTTCAATCAATGATGCCCGGAGAATCATATAAACATCTCTACAACAGGTGTGTTTATCAAAGGAAAACCGAACACCAAACAGGTTAAGTGACTTCTCCGGGATTTGACAATTCAGTAATTAACTCATAGGAGGAAACACACTCCATATGGCTCATGAACCGCTTCTCCAATCACCAGGGTTGACAAGTCAAAACAGGCAGTGATTATGACAATGTGTCAAAATGTAACAAAACAGCAGATCGGCATTCAATCTGATGGTCAGGTAAGAACTTACAAGATGCCTGCTTTTTCAACTCCGCTCTTTCTCTAGGATCCTGGATAACCTTGAGGAGAAGCCTCTTTAGGGGGTCAAGTTGTTTTTCTTGTACCCTCTGGAACAAACTCACGGGTGACAAGTCCTAATAAAATCTGATCACTGGAGTGTGTAAATAAGAGGATTTGAATTTTACTTCAAAATTTACATGTCTCAGGGACATTGGTCAGTCCAGCAAGATTAATGGAACATTCCAACCCTGTTGGTTTTGTCTCATGGTGCCTAATTCCCAGGCCTGCTACTAACTAGCTCTGTGTCCAAGTGAGTCTCTCTTCTTTGAGACTTGGTCTCCTCAAGGGTAAAAGGAGGGAATTGGATTAGGTAACGTCTCTAAATGTTTGTTCTGATTTTTAAGCAGACCTGTGAATAAATGTTTAACATATCTGAGCCTTAGTCTCTTCATCTATAAAACGGGGATAAAAATATTTACCTTGCAAAATTATATAAACATTAGTGATAATAAGTAAGTAACCCACAAGACACAATGTCTGGATGAATTTCAGTCCAAGCTATTTTTGTATATGAGAAATCTCAGAACCAAAACATGTTACTCAACTAGTCAAGATACCATTTGAAAGGTTATAGATAGGATGGTTTTAATCAATTTCAGGCACTGATATTGTATTAAAACTTGACATCCATAACAAATTTAACATTCTCATTCTAAAATGTGTTTTTATAAAAACACACTAGAAGCCTGGGCTATTCATGTAAAATGTTGTGGTTTCATTCATTTCTCTATATTGTACAAAAGTTAGCAGTCTCGCCTCCAAATCCTATTTACTGTTTATTGAAAGGAAAAAATAAAAAATAATTTTCATTAAAATTGAACAACTGGGCTATGAAAGAAGGAGGATTATAGCAAAATGCCCTTGACCCTCTCTCAAAAACAGAACCAGGCCCACATTTGAGAAATGCCAAATGATTCTCATTAAAGTAATGAGAATATTTTCAGTGACATGTGTCTGACCGACTTTAATTTCGTTGGCAGGACTCAAGGCAGCCAGAGACCCAAAAATAACACGCAGCCAACAGTTCCGACTCAAACACACCTAACCGACGTAGTTCACACTGTTTCAAGGATGCCCCGCCCTAGACAGACAGGGCGTAAGGTCAAATGCAAATTGTTGTGGCATTAAACACACAGTCCTGTGACAACACTGACAGGTCAAACTTAATATCCAGAGTCCCTCTGGCTCCCCCTTCGTAAAATTCGCTCTAACTGGACAGGGTGAGCCAACAGATTTGGTTGATCCCAGCCCCTGCCCCACCCAACAAGCTAAAGTTATTTTTAACTTACAACTACAGCTGATAAGTATTTTTTAAAAAAATATCCTTTCAGAAAGAGAAACTATGAACAAACAAAATACCAGTGCATTTTAGTGAGAAATAGTCCGTCTCTCGGCCAAACTATAAACGAATGTCATTTGGGGGTAGGGAAAAAACAGAGCACTTCGTATTTATCAAGTTTTCGATCCTTTCTACAAACACTTTCTCTAAATAGCCTTGTGGGGCAGTGGGCAGGCTAAAATTATGTTGAACTTACCTTTGGAAATGTAGTCTCCTGAACAGAATAAGGCCCATTTCCACAGTTCAAGTGCAATAAATAGTAATGAATAATAGGCAAGCTATCGTTTCGTTGTATAATTTGCTCCAACATAAGCCGTTTTTCCCATATCTGGAAATTAGCCGAGTGAGCTATGCTCCATGCCCTCAAAACTTAAAATGTGGTGGGTAGACATGAACGTAAGCAAATAAAAGATGGAGGTGCAAATTTTGCCTAAAGGTAAGAAAATTCAGTAGCGTTGGGGCTGGCCCCTTGAGAGGTACTTTATAGATATTATTTCAATAAATCCTTACAGCACCCTTTGAGGTGGATACTATCATTATTCTCATTTCACAAACGAGGAAACTGTGGCACAGAGAGGTTAAGTAACTTGCCCAAGGTCACACAGCTATTTAAGTGGGGAACTATGATTTGAACCCAACCTGGAGACAGACCTGGGATCCAGCTTGGGTTTTACCACATACTAGCTGGCTGATCTTCGACAGACTGCCTAACTTTTCAGAGCCTCAGCTTCCTAGTCTATAAAATAGGGCATATATAATAGGGCATAACAATACCCAGCTTTTGTGAGGAGTGTGATACAGGATTCCATTTGCAAAGTGCTTGACACAGGGTCTTTAGCATGGCTAGCATCTGCCATGAGGGGAACAAACATTTAAGCACTCAAAACATTTTTTAACTAAGATGCTGCCTTTTAACCTCCTTCCCTATTTGTCTACCAACTGGTAAGGAGGACTCAGCTACACATGGCAGCTGAGTCCCCCCTCCCCTGCTGGGTCCTGAGGAGTCATAAGATGTCAATAGATGAAGACATGGGAATCACAGCCTCCCAGAGTAGTTCAACCACATTTTTTGGTTATTTATTGGTTGCAAGTCACGTAGCAAGAGCCATAATAGGCACCAGGTGACTAAAGCACTAAGACACAGCCCTACCCACAAGGAGTTCGCCGCACCATAGGGAAGAAGCACACATTTTTTTCAAAAATCAAATACCCAGCCTATAACGTGGACAGTCTGCTGCATGAAGCTGTCGGGAGAGGCAGTGGCTCCGTGTCCGGGCTAAGGGACTCATCGTGGTGCTCGCATGGCGTGCCCTGCTCCAAGCATGAGGCCACGCCGGTCCTCCCCAGTCTGTGCCTTGCAAAATTCTTTTTTTTTTAAGATTTTATTTATTTATTTGAGAGAGAGAGAGAGAGAAAGTGAGAGAGAGCATGAGAGGAGAGAAGGTCAGAGGGAGAAGCAGACTCCCCACTGAGCCAGGAGCCCCATGTGGGACCCGATCCCGGGACTCCGAAATCATGACCCAAGCCGAAGGCAGTCGCCTAACCAACTGAGCTACCCAGGCGCCCGCCTTGCAAAATTCTCGGAGCACCCTTCTGCCTCTAGATTTTCAGTCCAAAGTGAAGACATTGATACTTTGCCTTTGTGGTTCTCAAGGCTCAGTCATGATAAGGCCTCCACTCACAGAGACTTCCCCAAGTCCGGCTGGGATCCGATAGGAAGGTAGCTGTTCTAGACATGGCCTAGCACATTCTTTATCCTGAGGGGCTCAGCATGCCAAGGCTTCCCAGCAGAAATCATGTGTTTGAAGAAGTGTCAAGTCGGATTTTTAGTGGTGGGGGAAATCTACAGCAGTCACTGACACTTCAGAAGAAGGCTGGGTTCAGATAGGATAGCCACAACTTTTTTTTTTTTTTTTTTTTGGAAGGGAGGATAGAGCTGAGGGACTAGAGACAAACACTGAGGCATCTGAGATTAGTTCTTAGCCAAAAAAAAAAAAAAAAGTGATTTTCTACTTATGCTTGAATTTTTAAAGTTTAAAAAGCTTTGACAAACTTTCGGCCACTCAACCCTTTGTAGCTACTGGCTGTGTAACAAAAGACCACAGCAATTTCAGTGGCATTCAACAATAAACACTGATTTCTTCCTAATGTATCTGCGGGGCAACTGGGGTTTCTGTTCCGCGTGTCCCATCCTGGGACCAAGATTGGAGCAGTGGCTACCCAGGGTATATTCTTGCTGTGGCATTCACAGAGACACAAGAGGGCAAGACCGACCAGACAAGGACACACACACATCCTCTGCTCACATCACATCCACCAGCACCCCACCAACCAAAGTAAGCCCCACGGTCAAGTCCAATGTCAAGAATCAGAGAAGTATAGGGGCGCCTGGATGGCTCAGCCGGTTAAACATCTGCCTTCAGATCAGGTCACGATCCCAGGGTCATGGGATGAAGCCCCATACTGGGCTCCCTGCTCAGCGGGGGAGTCTCTCTCTCCCTCTCTCTGTTCCTTCCCCTGCTTGTGCTCTCTCTCAAATAAATAAATAATCTTTTTAAAAAATCAGAGAAGTACATATCACTAGGAGGCCATAGGTCATATATGTAACATTACCGAAGAAGAGTAAAGAACTACTACCAATAATCCCATTTATAACACTCTCTAAATAATCCTGAAAGGGAATTGTTAGAGGCTCTATTTTTCTCTTGAAGCTCAAAAAACTGAGCCTCCAGAAGTTAAGTCATTCATCCAGGTCAGACAGCAGTATGATGGTCTAGCAGAATTAGAATTCGAATCTCACCTTCTGTGGTATCTAGAGTGATGTAGCTTACTGACAGGTAACTAACAGGCATCTATAATAATAACATCCTTTAATTAAGCTCCCTTGCAGATATCAGTTCTCTCCAACAAAGCCCAGACCCAAAACTATCCCATCTGTTAGCATGATCATAGTGCTTATCATTTGTTTAGGACCTTCTGCAGTGTTTTTACAAGTTATTTTTACTATTACCACACTAATAAATTATTTATGGTGGGAAACCTGAATCAGAAAACTCTGGCTACTTGAAAACAGACTTTATTAAAAACATGTCCTCCCCCCTGCAACATGCCCCCTCCCAAGGCACACACAATTACTTTGCCCTACTCTAAGCCTTAAAGATTGCACGGAGCGTGTGGAACAGAAGACAACTTGCAGATGGCTGCCGAGGAAGGAATATGGAGGGATCAGGTTTGAAACTAATTCTTGAGCATGCAATTTTAACTTGCAGCGACTGCTTTATGGAATTTAATCGCCCAATAGATCAGACTGTGAAGCATCATAGCTAGAAGTCAGGAAGGGCAAGAAGCTATACTGATGCAGCTTCCCACAGCCTCCCATTCACCTCCTCACACAACTAAGAGTGATGGAAGGTCTACTTTTGGCCTGGCAAGGTGCTGGGTTGCCTGTTGAACAAAAACCGACCCGTTCTCAAGGGGTTTACATTCTGCAGAGACGGATGGAGAGGGATGGATTGTTAAAAACAAAAATAAAACTGAACACGGTAATTTCAGACTGTACTAAGGACTGTGAAGAAGCTAGCCTTGCCGTCGTGGGGAAGTCACTGGTTTAACTCTTCTCTGGGGCTCTCTGTGCCCGCATCTGGAAAACCTCGCAGCTCCCCCACTGGCCGCTCGCCCCAGTTTAAGGCGATTAGGTTAAGGAGCTAGTCGGTGAGGGTCTCGGCACCTGCGCCCGGGCAGGGCCTGCTCGCTGCACGTCCTTTAGTCCCCGTTGGTCGGGCAGAGAGGCATTCTGCGTCTCTCCCTGAACGCTCACCGAAGGTAAAACAAAACTGGCCTGGTATTTCCCGGAGAGGCATTAACAGCCCTGAGGTTGCCGCGCCGCGTGAAGGAGGGGAGGGTACAGCGGTTCCTCCAAACAAAAGCTCAGCCCCCGGCGCCTCTAACGTGCTCGCGACGGCGCAGTGCGCGGCCTGGCGCCCCGAACGTGGGCGCTGCGCGCTCAGGGTGCCGACTGTAGGGTGGGGGACCATCCCTGCTCTCCATTCCCACCCTGCGGGCCTCCCTATCCTTCTTCTTCCTTTGCCACCCTCGGACTCGGGCCTGGCAGAGTACCCGTTAACGACAATTTGGGGGCTGGGTGGGGTAGGAGCTGCCTCCCCTCCCCACCGCCGCCTGGCAGGGGGGCCCTCTTCCGCCCCAGAGTCGGGTTGAGGCCAGGAGGCTGTGGTCCCCCTTCCCCAGCCCTGCTCGCGGCTGCACTGTGCTCCCCCACCCCGTTCCCCAAGGGCTGTTGTGATTGCCGGACTCGATGTGACAGCTCGGGGCTGGAGGGGGGTATCCCTCCTCCCCACTCCCGCCTAGGAGTGACCCAGGCGCCGCTCAGGCCTCCTTCCTGCCCCTCGCCAGCCCCGGAGCCGCGGGAGGACCGGGCGCGGCTTCCCGAGAGCCGAGCCCCGCTCTCCCCGCGGCGGCAGCTGCTGCGCCCTGGGGGCGGGGGGCGGGTGCTGGGGGGCCTGGGGCGGAGGGGCGGCGGGAGCCCCGGTCTGGCAGCACGGCTTCAAGTTTCCACCGGCGCGTGGTTGTGCAACAGCCAGAGGAGCGGGAGCCGCGGGCGCCTCGGAAAACAAGCCGAGCCCATAAACAAAGCCACGTGGGCTCGGGCGGGGGGCCGGGCCAAGAGCGGGCGGCTCTTCCGGCAACAAAGGGCCGGAGCCAGCGGCCCGGGATAAATACTGCGGCCGCGACGGCGGCGCAGCACTCCCGCCAGCCCCGCGCGCCCTGAGACCCTCCCGAGCGCCGCGCCCTCTGCGAGCACAGGACTCGGCTCCGCAGCCCCGAGCCCTCCACGCCGCTTCCCTGCAGCCGCCCCCTCTCCGGCCGCGGCCCCCGGAGCACCCGCCCGGGGCGGCACTTCCCCGAGGCCGTCCAGCCGGTCCGGTCCATCAGTCCGTCGGGTCCGTCGCGTCGCCCCCGGTGCCATGCCGTTCCTCGGGCAGGACTGGCGGTCCCCCGGGCAGAGCTGGGTGAAGACGGCCGACGGCTGGAAGCGCTTCCTGGATGAGAAGAGCGGCAGCTTCGTGAGCGACCTCAGCAGGTGAGTGGATCCGCCACCAACTTAGAGCCCAACGAAACAGACCTGGGCTGATTTCGGGGGCGCGAGGCGGGTGAATGGGGGGGGCGGCAGGACTGGAACAGGGTGAGGAGGGAGCCCCGGGCCTGGGGGTGGGGTGGAGGGTGGAATGGAGGGGGGGGCGCGCGAGTCGACCGGGTTTCTGCAGAGGTCGCCAGAGCACGGGATTCGGGGAATTTGGTTTCTCTTGTTGTTCAAGGTCAGCGTCTCCGAGTGGGCAAAACTCTTTACAGAAACCCGGTCCCTCTGAGAATCTGACGACAAACGCGGATCTTGTCCGCAAACGTTCACACTTAAGCACACTTCAGGGGACCCCTGACTTAAGGACACGAGTCGCGCAGTGTGCCCGTTGCGGGGGCGCGGGCGAGTGGGCTGCGCGCCTTTCACGGCTGGGGCGGCGGGGCTCGGGGCCCCCAGGCGCTGTGGGCACAAGTCGGGTGACGCGATGGGACCTGGGTCCAGCACCTCCAGTCTCTTCCCACGCACAGGCGACCGCAGAGTGGGCTGGGAGGATGAGTAACCAGGAGGGGCGGCCAGATGGTCCCTGGGGCACCGGCGCTTGCGGGGCGGACTTGAGGAACCGGGGTGAAGACTTGCGGCTGCAGAGCTGCGGAGGAGGGAAGGGAGGCGGGACTGAAACCCACAAGCCTTCTGCTTCTGAGAGGACCAAGCATTTGCACCTGTTTCCTCAGTGGCCCTTTCGGTCAGTTTCCTGGCCGAAATAATTTCAAGTGATGGCTATCCGCTGCAGAAAGCCCACCTGGCTCAGGGGAGAGCTCACTTGAGCTCTGTCAGTCTGGGGGAAAAGCCGAGTTCCGCTCGATCGCGTGCTCTGCTTGGTTAATGATAACATAGGAGTGCCGTCTAATAAGTTATGTGGTCTGGAATCTCTGAGTCCCGGATCTCAACAGTCGACTTCCATATCCCCGCTATTTGGCACAGGTGAGAAGGGCAAAAAGAAGGGCAAAAAAAAAAAAAAAAAGCATTTAATCCTGGGGGTCTGTCGGGAGAGATGAGAGCATATGTAACTCTTATGTTAAAGATACTTTGAGGCAGTTCCTGTGGAGTTTGGGGAGCAAATAAGAAATCTTATTTATGGAAAATCAGATAATTTACTTATAGCAAAATAAAAAGACCAACGGCTGTGACTAGACTCTTCCCTTTTAGGGATGCACGTTACCAATTATGCCTAAATCATTCTCCCTAGACTAAAGGGTGCCTTCCTCCTCTCATTCTCCCTAGAGTAGAAGGTTCCTTCCTTCTCTCATTCTCCCTAGATTAGAAGGTTCCTTCCTCCTCTTCCTAAGGAATGATGATCTGATGGTTTGGTACTTTATTTCTGTACAGCAGTTCAGAGTCTTTGGGGCGGCGGTGCAGCAGTGGTCTGCTAAGTGGTATCCCAGTGGCTCACCCACGTGTAATTGTAGGATGCAGACCCCTGGGCTCAGCAGGAGAGGATTCAAACTACAGAGCCTCTGCTTCCTATAAATATTCACACTATCTGCTCCAGGAGATAAGCTGGTATCACTCCCTCTAGAAGCAAATAGTGGTGCCTCTCTTGCCTGAAGATGGTTTTATTTATTTTTTTTAAAGATTTTATTTATTTATTTGACAGAGAGAATCACAAGTAGGCAGAAAGGCAGGCAGAGGGAGAGGGAAAACCAGGCTCCCCGCTGAGCAGAGAGCCCGATGCAGGGCTAGATCCCAGGACCCTGAGATCATGACCTGAGCCGAAGGCAGAGGCTTTAACCCACTGAGCCACCCAGGTGCCCCATGAAGATGGTTTTAATTTACCAAAGCTTAACCAAGGCTGGGATCAGGTAGCTTCACGCTCCTCTGTCCCCTTCTTGAGTCTCCTTTCTTTCCTCCCATTTCCTGCCTTCTGAGCCAGAACTGTGGCACTGCTAAAGTTATCACAAGTGGTGATCAAAACACGGGTCCCGACCCCCTGTGGCTCTTGGATGAGTCAGAGTTTAGGAATCATTTGGTAGCTCCTAGCAAAGCAGCCGGCTGTTTGTTTGTGGAGTTTTTTTTTTTTTTTCCTTCACCAATTGTAAACAATCCCTTCCCTACTTAGCATGAGAAGTCTGCCAACTTCTTAAAAGCAGCTGGCCTTCTGAGACCTAGGTTTGTAGTCTCCAATATCCCCACTGTTTTTAGCCTTGGTGATGTTTCTCTGTGATGTAAGGTCTGGGCCGAATGCCTGCCTGCGCAGGTGAAGCTGAATGCCTCTCCTGTTAGGGGAAAACAAAGGGCGGACCCTTTCAAAAGGGGGAGAAACGGGTAACAACAGAACATCAGAGGAAGGGTACACTTCTCTAGTTCCACGTACCATCCTGCGAGCTGCCTGGAGGAGAGTCGGGAGAGAAGGGTGCCTCTGGTGTGTTCCCACTGGGGACAGAGTTGAGTGTTGACTGCAGCGTGTCTGCACAGCACACCTTCTCTGGACTCTGCTGGCCATTGTCTCTGTGTTTTGAGCCCCGTCCCCCTCCAACAGCAGAACGGTACTAAGCCCGTGCCAGCTAGGAGCCCCTTCTCGCCAACAACCCCCCTGCCTCCCCGCCTCCTCCCCAGGGTGAGGAATCTCCGCAAGGTGAGAGCCTCGGGCCACTCTTCTTCAAGTCTACAGTCCTGCAGCTGAAAACTCCAGTGTTGCTTTCCAGGACAGCTAAGGCTGAACCAGGAAGCAGGAAGTTTGCCTTGGTACCCTGGATGAGTAGTGCGGGAGATAAAAATAATAGTTCAGGTTTTTATGAGTGCTTACTGTGTGCCAGGAAGCCACTGGTCTAAGAGTTCGCATATTAGGCTGTTTGTTTTACCAGAACAATCTGGGTGCTAGCCAAGGGCGTTTGACCATTTGGGTATGTATGGGAGCAAATTAGCATAGAAATCTCGCCGGCCTTGCTCTACAGCTAAGCCCTTTGGGGCAAGCGCAGCTTTCTTAGATGGCCTGTTAATGCAAACAAAATGACAAATAGGCCTCTTTGTTCCCTTCTCTCCCTTTTTATCTCCTCTCCCAAATGGTCTTAATTTTGAAATCTTTCCACCTTTTCTAAAGTTGTCTTTCAGTATCTTGGTATGTGTCTGTTGGTGGTAGAGGGCTGGGACAGGTCTTTTTTTCTTATTCTAGGCCTGTTCCTATAAAAATCAAGATTAGTAAAAACTGACCACAAAATAGCAACTTTAGTGGCTATTATTGAATTTAATGAAGAAAGTAGCCTCTTTAAATAGTTTTGCTTAAAAAAAAAAATTTAAATGTCATGGTTCCTAAATGGTGGTGGCTTTTCTTGTTAAAATTTGCAGTTGTAATTTTCCATTGGCTTTGCATTTCCTTGAAATGGATGTAATTAAACTCCCAAAATACCCTCTAACCGAATAAATTATTGCTTGACAGAAAACCTATAAGCAGGCAACACAAATAAATCTCCTAGCCCTTCCTTCCAGGCCCTACCTCTGGAGTCCAAAACCTAATAACCAAGAAAAAAGTGCAGGCTTTGTCTTTGGTTGAAGCTTTATCTACATTCAACAGTGGGAGAGCATCCTCAGTGATGTCAAATTCTTCTTAAACTAACTTTGAAAATGAGTCACTTGGGCTCAAAGCAGATTACTGTCATTTCTATAAGGAAGGCACATGCTCAAATTCCTCTGAGTAATGTTCTCAATTAGTAGAGAGTAAGATAAACTATAAATATTTAAAATTTCTGAGGAATGGCCACAGTCTACGGCCCAGGTTCCGAAAACCTTCTGCTAAATCTCAAATGTGTGATTAAGAGAATAAGACTGATTCATTTTATGGTTCTCTACAAGTGGAATTTAGGCTCTCAGTTTCCGTTCATGGTGCAGGAGTATGTTTTCTTTAAAAATAAGCCTTCATGTGGCCTTTTCACACACAAAAGGTTCTACCTGTGCTTTCTAAAGCTGTTCTCAGCTCTGGTATATCATGGACCAGTCAAGCGACCTTTCCTCTGTTTCCCTTCTCCTGAACTTTGATAGAAAATTCTTGTTGGCTCTAAGGACTCACTGTGAAACCTAAAAATAGCCTCTTTCCCTCGAATGAAAAGAAGGCTATAGATCTTAGGAAACTCAGTAAATGGTATTAAACATGACCTTCATAGGGCAGATTTACAAATGATTATCCATCAAGCTCCTCCCTATGGGTCCAGAAACACCGAGTATGTTGTTGGTGATGTCACATGTAAGCATTTATGTAGCAAGATACTTATTGAAGTGCTACCTGAGAGATTGATTGCAGCAACAGGATACTGGAAATTGTTTTAAACCCTCTTTTCTCTTTTACTATTTACATAATGTCTGTGGAATGGAGAAGTGCAGGTGTGCCTCATTTTACCCAACAGCTGTATGTCGGAAGAAGATCTAAAGCAAATCCCATTTTAAATTCAGCAGAAAGACTCAGAAAATTAAAGGACTCTGACATATTGGTGATAGAAGAAAGAGCCCCTAATTTATGTTTTACCAGAGGGCATTATAAGCCCTGCCTCTCGCATCCATACCCACGGGGTTTGGGGAAGCTACTCACTATTCCTCAATATTTCTCTAGCATCCCTTCTACAGAAACTCTTCAGAGACTCACTGTAAAGTTACACGGTGTACTAGCCTAGAATCAGCCTACTGATGGAAATATGCACCTGACCCCAGGTGAACCTGTGCGTCCTTCGGTGACCTGTGATGGGGGCAGTTCTGTCTTTTCGGCCCTTATAAACTTACGAACTGTGAGTTCAGCTGGCTTCGTTTAGGACCCAAGGTCTTCACCCCTCAGCATGATGCCTAGTGTTAGTCACAGAATTACATGAAACCTAAACACTTAGAACTGTACACTAAACATCGCCTAGAAATGGAGGGTGTAAGTCCGATTTTGGCAAATGTGATCATGTTTCAAAGGCATGATGGAAGCATGCTCATTAAAAGCCGCTTGGGTACACTTTAAATGGGTGGATTGTATGGTATGTGAATTACATCTCCATAAAGCTGTTTTTTTTTTTTAGAAAGCCGCTTAGGGTGGATGCTTTTGCAAAATGAAGGCATTGTGGACTACAGTGATACCAGTAATCCTCCCTCTCCCTCCCCCCTGCAGTCATCATTTTTGCTTAAAGTAATACTGTAGTGCCCGGCATTGCCCTTGGTGAAAGGGTGCAGGGCTGGGTGTCCAGCACAATAGTAGGCACTGTTGGAAATTCAAAAGCAGTAGAAGCCCCCATCCCTGCCTTCCACAGAGATGTGAGAATATTTCATCCCCGAAGAGGGAGGTCTGTGCCTGCATAGACTTCTTTTCAGGGGAGTTTATTGTTTTGTTTGAGAAGATGTATGTTTGTGTTTTATAACCCAGCAAGTTATTTATAGAAACAGCTCTTACTAAAGTATGGCTGTCGCAGCTCATCCCCTCTTCTGTTATCCCTAGTTACTGCAACAAGGAAGTCTACAACAAGGAGAATCTTTTCAACAGCCTGAACTATGATGTTGCAGCCAAGAAGAGAAAGAAGGACATGCTGAATAGCAAAACCAAAACTCAGTGTAAGCCATTTGTTTTGAACTTGGAAGAAAGCTGTTTGAAGATCGCTAGGATGGGTTCTTTGGCGGGGGGGGGGGGGGGGG
>CM052900.1:11166167-11194578 GCA_028534135.1 Potos flavus
CTCGTCACTTACATCTGACGTAAATTTAGTTATGATACAGTGGTAGGGTCAGCTGAATCCGTTCCAGCATGTGCCTTTATTTAGCACTGAGCTTTGAGGCTTTGGAAATAGATTTGTTTCTCCCCCTTTCCTTGCATAAATCCCATTACATTTCTAGATGCCATACGTAAGAATGGAAAGTTCTATTAATAAGCAGGAATTACAGATCTTTAGTTTAATCTACCTGGACAACATGATTTCCTCATGTTATCTGCTTTATTTCCACTTTTTATGGCCTTGCATAAGCTGTAGACTTGGCATTTGAAACAAATTTGTACTTAGGTATTTGATTTTTTTTTTTTTTTTTTTTTCCAATTTGGAGCTTTGGTCCTCTAAGTCTGATGATCAAAGATTTGGAGTACTTCAGACCAAGTGAGCTGTAAGGCCAGTATGTATATGCTGCAGAAATCAGGCATTTGCATCTCTTAGATTGTCCGTAGAGTCTTTGTCTTTTTTGTCCAAACGTTTGACACGTTGGCTAGGTGAAAAAGAAACAGGTTTAAAATTTGGGGCATGCTGCATATTTTAAAGCTGTTTGGGGGGTTTTGTTTTTAATTTTTATTTTTTGTTTATTTATTTATTTTTTTGCCTCTGTAGATTTCCACCAAGAAAAATGGATCTATGTTCATAAAGGAAGTACTAAAGAGGTGAGCATCCATCCGTTTGTTAAAGAATATGCTTAGCTTTAGGCCTCTCCCAACAGGGTAGGGAGGGAAACTGGACAAGAATATTACTTTGGATCATGGCTGCTGTCCTGGGCACCAGTGATGGTGGCTAGCAGCCCGCCACCTAGCCAACCATCAGAGTTTAGGGCTACAGAGAGAGCGAGAAGCAAGAGTCACTAGGTAGACTTCCTAGTCATTTGGTGAGATTATGTAAAGTGCTTTATAAAGATTAACATACCCAGGGCGCCTGGGTGGCTCAGTGGGTTAAAGCCTCTGCCTTCTGCTCAGGTCATGATCCCAGGGTCCTGGGATCAAGCCCCCGCATCGGGCTCTCTGCTCAGCAGGGAGCCTGCTTCCCCTCTCTCTCTGCCTGCCTCTCTGCCTACTTGTGATCTCTTTCTGTCAAATAAATAAATAAAAATCTTAAAAAAAAAAAAAAAGATTAACATGCTCATCTCGAATGTATTGTTAGAAAGCCCTGGCCTTTCCCCCAGAACAGTGCCTCTCGTTTGTTCTGAGATCTCTTCGGACTCTAGCTTTGTTAAGTTGTAGCCCTAGAAGGGCTAATCACTAAACACGGCAGAAGTTTTAACAAGCCTGCGCAGGGGACAAGACACAGTAATAAGTATACTCACGTGGCACTTTATAAGACCCTTTTATGTACATTTTCTCTCTGTACGGGCATCTGCTCAGAGACCTAGGATACAACACAGTCTGGTAGAATGCTCAAATTTCTATCACTGTTAGAGACCTTGGTGAAATGTACGTCCCGGCCTGGTTTGAGGCCCTGCAGGGGGTCAGGGATGTCCCCACGACCACCCAGATACTTGGAGCAGAGCTGGGACAGAATCAGGGCTCTCTGTTTTACCTGTTCACAGGTAAAAGATCAAAGCTGCTTTTTGCTTCCTTGAGAAGCCTTAAAAATGCTTCTGATGATCACAGTGAGAAAAGCACTACAGATACGAGGCAGGGTAGCAGGCAGAGCGGACACTGGGAAGTGTAGTTCCCCTCCCAGGGGACGGTACAGCTCATGTCGTGTCACCCATCAGACATCCAACTCCCGACCTTCCCTTGATCAGCAGCTACTTGTGATTTCCCCATTCAAGTTTGTGCAAGGGCTCGACTGGTACGAATCTTGAAGAGCAGTGTTTAACGCGTGAGTCACTAGCTAAAGCAGCTGCTGGCTATGCTGCCCATCACTGTGGCTCGCAGGGGGTTCCCAGAAAGAGCTGCTCGTGGCACAGGAAAGCCACAGGTGGCCATAGGTTACCAACGACCGGCATCCAGCCTGTCAGTAGAGTCCAGGGGGATTGTTCTGGAGAATGACCTTTGCACCCCCTGTTTTCACGTCCAGCGCCATGGATATTGCACTTTGGGGGAAGCTTTCAACAGGCTGGACTTCTCGACGGCCATTCTGGATTCCAGAAGGTTTAACTACGTCGTACGGGTAAGTCTCTGAAGGTTACGAGTCTCCGCTGATTTGTCTTTTCAGGTAGTCTTGAGGTAGTTATCTGCCCTCCCCTCCTCCCAAAATAAAAAAACTTCTTAGGACCCTGGGAATTTTGAGGAAAGCAGAAAACAGACTTGTCAACTGCCTTCTCTCCAGATGTACTTCAAGTCCTTATGCGGATCCCGTTAGGGTGTCCCTGAGATTGGCTGTGACAGTGACAGACAGCAGTGGTCATAATACTCATGTGAGCCACTCCTAGCCCCCCACGGATAAAAGCAGGAACACACTGCAGGCAGCAGGGGCTCTGGCAGCAACATGAGCAAGAGCAAATCCAGTAGCAAGCAACACCATGGCTTGTGTTAAAAACCTTCTGTACCTCGGGTTGTTCTCACTGTCCTCGTCCTTGTCCTGCTTGAGCAGACTCTAGGTGACCCCAAGGCGGTCGTGGTTTAGGCTACAAAACCAGATGAATTCAAACCCCAGTGCTTCTTGCCCATGAGTCCCTGCCACCCCATGTGATGACGTATTCAGTCTTGCGTTCACTAAAGCTTGAAATTACCTGTTTGGGCCACTTGCTTTCCGTTTGAAACCCTATGTTGGGGGACAAAATTTTTTTTAATGAGCTTTAGCAAAAGATTCGTGATGAATGGAGTTAAGCAAATGAGTCTAACCATGTCCCTCAAGTCCGTGATTCTTTTTAATTGGTTTATTGTTATTGCCTCCCCCACTCTTAGCTCTCTTGTGCATTTCTGTCCGTGGTTCAACCAGGGAGGTCGTGGCTGTTGGGGTTTTAGGCTCAGAAGCAGGAGGGAATTTACTCGCAAGGGGTGTTGGTTAGTTGGGTTTTCATTTTTTCTCCTGGGTTGTTGTACTGCTCCGTGCCGGGTCACTGAGTCAGATGATGGCCACGGCTCAGCCAGAGCGAGGACATCAACCCCCCTTGAGGCCCAGGTCATTCACCTGTCCTCTGGGCAGATGCAGGCCTGGCCGTCCCAACCGACCTGATACCCAGGCCTCCTTGGAGGTCAGAAGCTCCGAGCTGAGCCTGTGACCACATGAGCAGACTTGTCTGCTCGTGGCTGAGCCCTTATTGCCATCCAAAAGGGATGAACATGAGAGACCTTCTGGATGAAATGTCCGTGTCATTCAGTATGACTCTGCCACTCCAGGGAGATCACTGTGGCCTGCAACCCAGCCCAGGCTGGCTGGAGAGAGGCCCAGCAAGAGCTGGAAACTCTGTTGCTAAGAATATGAATAGTTTCCATGTTCTAGGTGTCAGGGGAGGACACCCAGTTCTGATGTCTTCATTACAAATGGATCAGCAAAACGGTCCATTTTTAGATGGTTCTCCTTCCTACCTGTTTTTCCTTTCACAAGAAATAAAGCAAAGGGACAAGATCACAATAGCCAAAATGTATTTCCGTGTAATTATGTGCATTCACCTTTATCCCTTCATTAACCCCATGAAGTGGGGGGACTTTGCTGATCTGTTTATAAACTAACAGAAGTACAGCAAGGTAAAACGACCTGCCCAAGGTCACAAAGCTATGTGAGCGACAAAATCGAAATCGGAAACCTGGTCCATGTTAGTTAGAGTCCATACTCTCAGCTGTACAGTGGGTCCTCTGCTTGCAGAGATGGAAAAGTTCAACGGTCCGAGGTCAGGTTATTTCAGTCCTACTTTCAGCCTATTTCAGCCTCCCTAAGACTCCGCCGCCCCTCCTATAAGGATTTCCACAACCACCTCACAGGGTAGCTGTCCACGCGGTAACGTATTTTCTATGGAGATACCCTACAAACCAGAACCTGTTATACAGGGTCAGCTACAATATTTATTACCACCTACTAACCAAAATTATTAATTCTCCCTAATATGCCTTTTCAGGCCAGCTGATAAATGTTTTTCTCCTTAAAAAAAAAAAAAAGGGAAATCTTACACTTGATAAAGACCCAGCATAGAGAACTTGTATCTGATAGTATCTAATTGTAAACTATGAGCACGTTTCCTTAAATAATCTTTAACTCAGAGAAACTACTACATGCTTTCAGAGTTGTCCGGTTCAGCGGTAGTGGAAAATGTTTCTATTTTGGAAAGGACTATCTTTTTTTCCCCTTCACTGTTCGAGTCCTCTATAATTTGAGAAATAATGTTATTTTTATAAAAAGCTTAAAACATTTTAATGATAGGCACTGCGTTTTGAGGGTTTTCTACTAAGGAACTCTATGCACATCTCATATTCTTCTTATCCTTAAGCCAACTTTGCAGAGTAGCTTACCAATATGTCCTCCCTCCCCATCTGACTACTTCTACCTAATGGTTTCCTAATACCTAATTCCTACGGAAGACAGTGATTCCTTAGTTCCAGTGAATGACTGAATCATTTTTGAAAGCCTTAATAATTTCTTTAAAGCCAAGTACATTTTTTAAAAATGGGTTGTGTTCATGCTGGCTGTCATCTGCAGAAACAGACCATGCAGGGGGAATAAAAGACACGGCTAACACCCCTATCTCGAGATTCCATAATTTTTATCAGTAAGTATGAAAATTTTGTGGAATTTTTTGGATCAAAAACTTTGAATATAAACTGGAAAGGTTTTCATACAGCATTTATACCTTATTTCAAGAGGCTTCAGGTTCTACTCACTGCCTTCACCCCCTTCCCTACACACCCCCAATGGCTTAAATACAATTTTAACTGTGGGTTTTAAAGAGCATTTAAAACCTTTAGAGGCAACGACTTACCCATTTATGAAAGGTCATTTTAAAAACAGGTTTACACTGTGCCTCAGGGCCAACACATTTTGGAAATCCCCCCTGGGGAGCTGGTGAGGATTCCAGGGGCTGGGCTGGTGGTGGGCTCAGCGCTTGGTCACCACGAGGAGGGGAGAGCTGATGAACACAGTCCGGGCACAAAGCGGCCAGTGGGGAAAGTGGGTCTCCAGTAAACGGGGAGAGGGTTTTGGAGACCACACATCGACTCCTGGCTCTCTGAAGTGAGCCCACATGGCCCCCTGGTTCTCCTTTGAACTGGCTGCCCATTAGAATCGCCTGCAAAGCCTGCTGGCCCACCTCTAAAGCATCCGATTTAATGAGGTGCCCACACATTGCTACTTAAATTTGTCCTTCAGGTGATCCCTATGTCTTCAAGTTTGAGAACCAGCTCAAAAAACCACTGGGAGCCCAAATGCCATATTTTGCACACGGTGCTTTCAAACAAGACACAGGGAGGCACAGAAGAGGAGAGGATCTTAAGGCTTTAATGCCAGGATGACCTCTGACCTGGTCTCCCAGCTCTCGTTCTCTCCCTCTCTCTCTCTCTCTCTGGGCTCTCAATGCCCCCTCCAGACCAGTAAGGTCCTGGAGAACCTTGAGGGCCACTTCCTGACTGCAGTGAACTAACCCACAGGTGCTAGCAGGTCAGAAAGGACTAGCAAAAGCTTGCAACCCCACCCTCTAGCCCTCTGCAGCAAAAAAGAACATCACAACCGAAACCCAGGCACATTCTTATTTCTTTTCTGCATTACCACCCTAAGATCATTTGAAGGTTTCCAGCAAGTTACTGCATTCCTACCACCCCTAAAAGTCTCTTCCAAAAACATGTTTTAGTTTAAGCTGACTGGCGGTTTGGCCAACAAAAGGCTGAAATATGGCACTGTGACTCAAATTCAAACCCAATGCCTTAAATGAAGGGCGTGCTGTTGCCAACCCCCTAGTGGGTCGTGATGTGCCTGAGAAGCCCGGCCCCTTCACCGGGTTCCTCGGCGCAGTGACCTTGGATTAATTTGGCACTGCCCAGACCCGGCGCCTTTCCTGGATGGAGGGTGGCCCCTGCCACCTGGGTCTTAAAACCGGGGGTTCTTTTTCCCCTGGGACAGAGAAGCTGGGCTGGAGGGAAGGAGGCCTGTCACCGCAGAGGCAGCAAAGTCAAAAGAACAGAGCGGTTGTGAGCCTATTTGAAAATGACTCGCAGAAATGGTTGGGAATTTGAGGGCACAAGGTGGGGTCCTTCTGTGACTGCCAGTGCTTTCACCGGAGAAAGTCAGTGTCTCTTAGAATTCCTGGCTTTCGGTCATAACAAGCATTCAGGCTTTGCATTGCAGATCCTGCAATGTCTGGGTACCCACAGAAGGAGGGAACACTCCCAGGCACGGGGGTATGTCCACACAAGCAGGGAGCACCTGAGAAAATGAGGGGGATGGCCAAGAGCCCAGCACAGTGGTGTTTTGGACCATGAACCTCAAACAAACAATGTAGCAGGGACTCTCCATTTATGTGTGTTCATAAATTCATCTGTGAACCACCTACCTATAAAAGGTGCTAATAATGGTATCTGCCCCATCATGTTGCCCAGAGAATTAAAACTTGATTTAAATGCTTTCCAACAGTGCCTGGTACATGGTAAGCACTCGATGAGAATCGCTTGTTGCCATTAATATCCTCATCTTTCAGGTCCTGATTACAGGTATGAGAAAACACACAAATAGAAAGATGACAGAAATGATAGAGATTAAAGATGAAATGGAAAGCTTGATGTTTTATGGTTTTTCTCCCTGCTTTCCTCTCCCATCCCACTTTGGAGACCGCAGGATCAAATTTTTTTCTTAAGGACTCAGAATCTAAACCTTATCCCACTATGGGCCTAGAAATATATTTTATACAAAAATTCTGTCTAGTTTCTAGGATACGTCAGGTGCTTACTATGATAAATTGGACAGGTGAGCCGACTTCTGAATACCAGTCAGCAGACTTTTCTCCCATTCAAGGAGCATTTGGCACCGTACTCTAAGTGCTCCGGTTGAGGGTAAAATGGGTTTTTTCCAGTATCTGTAAGCTAGGGTCGGAAGTCCCCTCGGGTCCACTGATGGAGGTGTTCCAATAGCAAGGAGTTGACAGCTTCCTCCTGCTAGATCCCCAGAGATCACAGGCTCCTTCCCGCGAATGCTTTCACGTTCCTAAACAGGGATTTCTGGATGCAACCCGTAACATTGACCTAGTGTTGTCAAAGTCACTTGAGAATCAACAAACACCTGGCCCCTGCTCGTCAGGAGCTTCTGGGCTACTCTGGGGGACAAGGTTCAGCCATCGAGATGGCAAAGGGGGTTTTGGTCCTGTCCAGGAGAGTGGACGAAGGGGGTACTGGAGACAGCTTCTTGGAAGAAGCAGACCCTGAGACGGAAGAACCAGCCTCCTTCCCTGAAGGATGGCCAGGACTTGGCGAGGTAGAGAGGCAAATAGCAGGCTTTGCAGGGACAAGTGGCGGGAGTAGAAATCTGGAGATGGGAAAGAACAGGAGTGGACGGGAGGGCAGATGGACCAGACACCGAGGGCGATGGGACATCCAGCCTCATGGAATCCCAGGGTAGGGCTGACAATGCTGGAGTAGATGGGAAGCCCAATTTAAGCAGGAATATCGAGGCAAACAGGGCCACTCCAGTTGCTGCAACAGGGAGCAGGGCACCTTTACAAGTTCAAAAAAATCTGGGATGGATAGAAGACAGGCAAGTTTCTCTCCGATGAGAATACAATTAATTTGTATAAACTTGGCCCTCCTTCTTAGGATTTTAACACCCTCCGTTAGAGAGATGTTTCCCTTGCAAATAATATTTACCCAATCTTGACATGCCTGAAGATTATTAATGTCGGTGAAATGTTCTCTCTTCCAACCTGTCAGTGTTCAAGCTCAAAGTCAGGACAAAGCTTTCCAGGTTTTTAATCTGTGTTATCCACTGAATAAATAAGGGTCTTGAAAGGACACGGCACTCAGTACAAGCAGAGGCAGCGCCTGACGTAACCGAGGGTTTCTTGCAGAAGACAAAAGCTTTCTAGAGGCCCCCAGCTTGGGTACTGAGCACGAGAGAAACGGCAGGCTTCTTGCAGCTTCTGTCCCGCCTTTGATGACCCGGAGGCATGTTTCTCCATCAGACCTATAACTCAAATGTCAGGGCCCACTGTCCTAGGACATGGAAGAATTTAGAGATAAATTATGTTCTTAACCATGTTCTAAGCAGGATAGAGTGCTTTGAGCACCAGCCTGTGGTTAACCTCCAGGTGGTTTTGTCTCAAGTGGGCAGGCCAACTACTGCCTCTGTTCAGTGTCCCTTTAGATCTCGGTTGCTTGACTCTCTGGAAGGTGACTGTGATACGTGTTCACCGTAATTGATTTAACTCCTGAAACATCAGTCTGGGACCAGACCCCGGATGACTCCCAGCCTCTCAGTCCAGACCATCTGCCATTGAGGGACTTGGGTAGACTCTTGCCCAGGTCCCTTGCAGCTACAACACGCATGGATTGTAAAAGACAGATGTATTAGAAAACAAATATCGGTCGCCCGCCTACCATGTGCCAGGCCAGGGGTAGAATGAGTGGGAACAAAACAAGCCTTGCTGTCTTGAGGCTCAGATCCCAATCAGACCGTCCTTGAATGAGGAAACAAGATCATTTCAGAGATGTGTAAGTGGAATGGGGAGACCAGACGGTTCCCGTAGAGGATGGTCTGAGCAGGTGACGTCCTGAGGCCTGAGGGGTGGGTTGAAGCCAGCACGGGAAGACGTGACAAGGGCAGAGGCTGGGAGGGGGGCCTGAGCTGGCCCCATGCAGGGAACCCAGGACGGGCTGCGTGGCCAGCGCAGAATGAGTTGGAGAAGTGCGGTGCAAAGTGACGCTGGAGAAAGGGCCCAGGCCGGTCACGGAAAGGAGTTTAGATTCTTCTCGAAGTGCAAAGGGAAGCCGCTTGAGGGTTTCAAGCAGAGAAGTGACACAAGCTCGTGTGTTTTGTAAAGTACAACTGCTCTGATGAACTGAAAGGGAGAGAGGAGAGGAAACCTGCTCTTTCTGTGGCGAAGTGAGAGAGGGGGGAAATCTGTCTTGTGCCCAGTCGTGGTCCACACACCACTTCAAACGTGGTGGGATCCGCCCCGAGGTTTGCTATGCGATATTGCTTGCAACTCAATTTTCGTCCTACTCAATGTCTCCAAAACCAGCACGAGCCAAAGCTGAAGGGCAGGATGTGGTTTCCGCCTGCGGTGACCACCATCCCTTCCTCCGGTGGCCCAAATCATTCCTGTGACTGCACCACTAGTCTGCAGATCAAGCTGGAGACCCAGGCTGCCCACGCGGCGGTGATACTGTGGAATTCGGGGGGGGGGGTGGGCGGGGGGTGCTGAGAGCCCTCCTGCTCCTCGTCCTCCTCCTCTTGACCCTCCCCCCAACCACGGCTGCAGATTACTGGCACCTGGGCTCAAAGCTGCCCAGCAGAAAAGAAACCTCTTTTGCCAACAAGACATTTTCCTCTGCTCTCTTGTGGCTGGGGGCAAAGAATCCAGTTGGCTGAGTCCTCTCGGTAAATAAACGGCTAGAGAGAGTCCTGCTCCCCTAGGCATACAGCTCTCAACTCAGAAGTAAAAGGAATCGATTCTGTCCTTTTTACCACTAGTTCTACACAATACTACCTGCCCGTTCGGGGCATGCTGAGTGCTGCTGATGTGGAAAGTAGACCTAAATGGCTCACCGAAAGCAACTGCCCCTTCCCAGTCATGTTAGTAACTCTTTCTGGGGATTATTTCTCCCTTCCTGGTAAAACCTCATCACCTGTCGCAATGTCCTAATGATAGAGAATTTCCAGACTCTTGTCTCTCAGATCATAGCAATACATGACATTGCTCCTAGTTTTAAAGTTTGGCCCCAGGTGCCAATTTGATTGACCCTGAAAAGCTGAAGTCCTTAAGTGATCAAAATACATGTTCTCTGTTAAGACACAAGTCCTGGCTCTCCCACTTACTACTGCTGGTGTGACTCGAGGTACTTGACTTAACTTCTCTGAGCCTCAGTGTCCTCTTTTATCAAGTGAAGAATCCAACTCATCGGCTCACCATGGAAGACTGAGCAAGGTCAGATCATACACGTGAAGTGCTTAGTGCAGTCCTTGGTACATAGTGACCCCCCATTATTTTTAGCAAAATAAGACCTCGCGGTAGATGCAACTATGTAAGACGTGAAATGTAGCAACATTAGCGCTCATCAACAGATAGGGAGCTATTAAATGTATCACAAACATAATAAAAATGACAGAAAGGAATGTTAAAATTTGAAACCATTTAAGCATTTGGTTGACAGTGAATAAAATTGAAATATAGAGATTCTAAAGATCTCTAAGCCAGGTGTACTTTACTAATTCACTATGCCCTCCTTAGCAGTAATTTTCCCTAGTAATAGTCTCTGTATTATGATAAAAACTAATGATAATAATGTACCAGACACTGTTATGAATGCTTTATGAACACAGTCAATCTTCCTTGCAACTCTGAAGTGGATACTATTATTATGCATATTTTACAGATGGGGAAACTGAAGCAGGAAGTTTGGTTCTGAAACCCTCTTAAACTCTATACACACACACATAAATATTAAACTTTATGATATAGCTATGAAATATATTTTATATAAATATATATCAGAAGTTGGTAAACTATGGCCCAAGGACCAAGTCTGGCCCCACTCCTGTTTTTGTAAATAAAGTTTTATTTACACAAAAGCCACATCTACTCATTTACATACTGCCTAAGGCTGCTTTTGCACTACAACTGTTGAGTTAAGTAGTTGAGTACTTGGGACAAAGAGCATATGGCCCACAAAGCCCAAAATATTTACTACGTGGCCCCTCACAGATAAACCTTGATATCAGCTGTAAACTCACTAAAAGATTGGGGTCTGGAAGAGGATGAAATAATATCTTAATAATGCCTTGTATTTGGTATTTAGAGTGGGTTTTCACATATTTATCTCTTTAATTCTAACAACCGTGTGAAGTAGGTAGTCTTTTTATTTCCATCTTAGAAAAGAAGAAACTGGGGTTTTGAGAGGTTAACTGACTTACACCATTGACTAGACCATAGATGCCATGAGTCTAGCCATCATGTGTCTTTATTGTCATATCCACGTCACCAATGCTAGGGCAGAGTGGGCACTCAGAAGACACTTGCTAATGGAAGAGAATGGTAAAGGTCACCTGGCTAGAGAAGCTGGGTCTCCTCCACTTCCCCAGGGTTTTTTCTCCTGACTGCCTGGCGATGGAAGGAGGGACTTTCTCTTGAGATAGGGCTAAACATAGGGTGCTTGACATGTCCTTCTGCTGTCAATTGAGAAATTTCTGCTGCTGCATTCCTCTTCCTGCTTAGTCAGACATCATCTCGATCAGACCAAAGGGCTTTTTGTTTTCCCTCAAATGCATAGTCATAGTCTGGAGAGTTTTCCTGTCCTTGTGATTGGTGCATTTTTAGACAAGATTAACACTAACGCCCTCAAGAGATGGTAGTCACATGGAAGCTGGGTTTTGGATGGATTTCAGGCAGAGCGCTGCCCACCCTCCTCCCGCCCCATGGTGAGTCACAGCGCACAGCTAACTGCCCTTCCGAGAGAGACTCAAGGCTTTTGTTTTCTTTCATCTTGCTTCATGCTGGTCATGTGAGGCCCAGGGTATTAATAGACCATCGGGTTGGCCTTCTGAATCTGGTTGTTGTTGGTCAGAGAGATAAACGAAAGGTCTGGCCAGTCCCTCCATGCCATTTGTCACTCCTCTCTTGCCTGTCACGTGGTTGGTGACAGAGCTGAACCAGACAAGCAAAGGTCATCCAGTGTGGTCACCGCCCATGGATGCGGCCTCTAAAGATGGACAGACTTCTTGCCTCTCCTTGTGGGTCCTGGGTCAGCTCCTTGGCTCCCAGTGTCGGATCGCCAGTACTAATCTTAACAACCCAGCCTCAGCCTTTCCTCACCTCCCTCTCCCAGTGTGTGTAAGAGACACGTAAGCCAGGCGGGGAAGGGTTTCAGGGTTTTTTGTTTGGGTTTTTTTTGTTTTTGTTTTTTGGTTTTATGTTGTTTTTTTTTTACTTAGAGTAAAATTATGTTCAGGAAATTAAAAGTCTGTATGTGGTTTGACAGGCTCCTAAGGGGCTCCAGGAGGACAGAAGTTTTAAACAAATGCCTTGGAAGCAGAGGTTCTTTGAATTGCTTAGGGCTTTGATCCAAAAGTTTTAGTTCTCCTCTGCAGGCCCATTTTTGGAATGTCACTTTGCTAGTTCCCTCAGCCTTGAGTCCAGGGCCCCAGCACAGTGTCACACTCGGTGTTTACTGACCCGAAGTGAAGCTGGGCTGGGGCCTGGCCAGCAGATGAAACTCCCTTGAAAAGGTTCCTAGGAGCAGAAGTTCAAGCGCTAATGTAAAGAAGGGGTCGTGGTTCTAAGTCTTAGGCAAGCTAGTTGTAGTTGGGGGCCTGCTGGGCTCTGGTAAAAGTGTTTTCACTTTACATCAACCTCTTTTGTTTGATGACTCTGTGAAAGCATGAAGTCTATCAAGGTGGTCTCAGCTGAGTCCTCCCACTGCTCAAAATTGATGACACTTAGTCTCTTGAGCCTTACTTTGCTCATCTGTTAAGTGGGTTGATTACCTGCTAAGATGCCCTTCCAATCTTAAGTTTCATTTTTCAACAGTAGAGTTTTTAATAGTTTTTTAAAAAATATTACCACATCTGTAAAGAATTTTGCTACCAAAGAAAGACCAGACTAAGGATGCAACAACTTTAATTATTATCTTTTTGTTTGGCAATAAATGGGGTAGTAGGATGAGGACACACGCCTTCAACAAACAAACCAGCCTTGATTTTCCACCTAATCTGTGCCAGGCACTGTGCTTTATGGGCATTCCCTCATTCGAAGCTCTCAACGGTCTTGGGGACTCTGAGTATTATTAGTACAGATGAAGAAACGGGGGCACCAAGAAATTTAGTAACTTGCCCATAGTCACAGAGGATCCTAGTCTCTAAGTAGAAATATGTGTATATATATATACTATACAACCCTGAATTCCTCTCTCTCCCTGTGATTGGCCTCTTTCTAGAAGAAGATTAAGTGCAATGGGAGATTCTAATTAACAAACATTTTTCCTGAACACTGCATGAGCATGAGATTTCTGGATAAGACTTGCCCCTTCCTTGGAAAGTAAGCATCTTGCTGACCCTGAGCTTTAATGTGCCTTGAGAACAGTTGGTACCAGTGGGGAAGAAGTCCAGGAAGAGGTAGGAAGATTCCTGCTGGGAGTGCTTGTGTAGAACTCAAACATTTGCAGGTCATAGGCGGCTTTGTTCCCTTCGGAGTCCCTCGGCTTCATTTGCTGAAGTAGGACAAGCAGAATGAATTCACTCTGGCTGAAGCCAAACTCTTTATATTTAAAAGAAAAAAGCAATTAAATATTCAGTCTGATTCCTGGGTTTGGAATTACCCCCATTTGTCTTTCACTGTGAGCATCTGCTTTTTATTTCACCGTGGGCCCGCCTGCCGTCTCTCTCTCCCTCTCTCTCCCCGTCAGTCCGTATCTCCGCATCACGTGACTCAAAAGCAAAGATTAGCGGAGAAAAATGTCTCTGTGTTCTAAGCCTGGCAACTTCTATTTTTACCCACAGCTGTTGGAACTGATAGCAAAGTCACAGCTCACATCCCTGAGTGGCATCGCCCAAAAGAACTTCATGAACATTTTGGAAAAAGTAGTACTGAAAGGTGAGCTTTACCCGACCCCTACCCCCCACCCCCACCACCTCTCTCCCTTTTTATAGAGATGGGGATGGGCAGATGGATTTTCCAATAGAGCAGACATGTCCTGAGATTTAAGGAAGGGTGAGTGGATGGACGTGAATAACTCCAGATGCGTTTCAGGGGTGCCAAACCCCAGCTCAGAAAGGAGCGCCACTCGTGTTCAGGACGAAGGGGAGAGACCGTCCCCCTCCCATTCTTTTATCAGGAGCACCCATTTGCCCTGCTGTACGGCTCTCACACTTCCCAGTGTGGGCACATGTCCTAAGCTTGGCTACCAAGCCTGTGGATTCCAAATTCCTAGAAAATTGAGCTACGTACAAGGCAGAATAGATTCACAGATTACCTGACCTAAAAGCAGCTTTAGATCTTTGGCTCATCTGAGTCCTTGTGCATGCAGGGAAACTGAGGCCCGTAAGAAAAAGTAATTTATCTCTAATCCCACAAAGACTCAGGCAGACAGCATCAGAACTCATATTCCTGACTGCTGACCAGCTACACAAGACATCACCGCTGGCCAAAGAAACTGCCCTCAGATCAGGTGAGCCAGTGGGCGCCGGTGAAACAATGAAGAAAGAAAGAGGCTTTGTCAGAAAGTAGGGAGAAGAGAACAAAGAGGGACCTAGATAATGGAAACTCTACCCAGTAACCTCAAGTGTAGAAGCTTAGCCAAGTGTCGAATAAATAACAGTGAGAAAGAAAACCACATCCCCAGAGGCAGTACCCACGTGACAGGAGCAGACCAGAGAAGAAGAAAGGCCCGCGCACCAAATGTACGGTGTCCCAGTATGGTGACTGCTCATGCTCTTTTTTCTCCCCCACTCAAGTCCTCGAAGACCAGCAGAACATCAGACTCATCAGGGAGCTGCTGCAGACCCTCTACACGTCCCTGTGCACACTGGTGCAGAGAGTCGGCAAGTCGGTGCTGGTCGGGAACATCAACATGTGGGTGTACCGAATGGAGACGATTCTACACTGGCAGCAGCAGCTGAGCAGTATCCAGATCACCCGGGTAAGCGGCAACGCCCCGCCTCCTCCCGGCCGGAAAGACTTCGGCCACCGCCTCCACCAAGAGGCTGGGCAGCCTCCCCAGGACTTTTTAGATCTTCCCTGGTGGTGGAAGAGTCTGGATTGTCCCGATCGGATGCTCTCTCCCGGGTGCTGAGAGTGGGCTGGGAATTCCCCATAAAGAGGGGGTGGGGATCCAAGTCTGTGGATTGCAGCGTGGCAGGAAAACTGGAAGCCTGGATTTGGGGTGGGGGGCGTGGATCGATCGTCTTTGCCATTTCCTCCTAAAGAACGTGTGCTTCACAGCTGCAGGGACGCTGCCTTGAATGCGACAGAGCTGTGACGGCCGTGGCTTGGAAAGCCGGCAGCAATCTTTGCAAATTCTAGTTCCAGGGATTAGTAATTATGACAAGGAAGGCTTTGGTTCCAGACCGTGAACGTTACACGGGGAAGAAAAGAGCGATTTTCACTCAAAGTGGAAAAAATCCCAAGAGGCCCTATGTTAGAGCTACACTATTATCGGTAGTGTCTTTTGGCTTTTAGAAGCTAACTTGGCCCTCAGCTCTTATGCTTTGAACAGCGAGCAGGAGGCCTGAGGCGCACAAACCCTGTGAGGAAGACACTGCTGTCATCTCCTGCGGCTCGCTGACGGACAGGCACACTTAGACGGCTCACGCGGCGCCCGCCGCGCTTATCACTGACCGCGCTGCTCTAAGTGGTTCCGGGGCCCAAGCTGATAACGTTCGGGGCGGCCCCATCTCTTGAGAAAGTAACATGAAGAAACCTCTTTGACCTCTTTTAAATACGTATTTTACTATATGAGGTTTTCAAAATGCAGCGGCCTTGACTTGGCTGTTAATAGCCTCTGAGTTTCTTAAACTCTGAAACAAAGCTTCAGAATGATGTGACTTCCTTAGAATCACTTCGGCTACAACCCCCACACTTAGACACACACACAGCACAAGCCCAGAAAAGCTAGCTCAGTTGTTTGAATATTTTAAGAGCATGTGTTCTGAACATTTACCGAGTTTAGTCTAATAATTTACCCCATTCTCCTCTTAAGTGTAGGCATAGTTTGACGACGTGAATTTGAGACCCAGATTCCCAGCTTCTCTCTCACAGAAAACTCACTTAGACCTTCTACCTGATTTCTGTAGCCTGGACGTAATACCTTCTCTTCTGGTCTGAGCCCAGGAGAGAAGTATCCAGCCAGGGATCTAAATGAGCAAGTCCCATCTGTCCCAAGGGCCTCTTCCTTCCAGCAACATTGGGACACTATTTAGATGACCACACTTGGCCAGAGCTTGCCCCTGCTCCCTCTCTCCGCACCCCAGGAGCCTCCTGTGCCACAGCCGCTCACGTATTTTGCACGCCCGTGGGCTTGCTTACCTAGAAACCCCCCCTTAACTGATCCACAAACACGCCAGGGAGGAGGTAGCCCTTGTCGTTGCTATAACCCTTCATGCGGTGAGACAGGAGTGGGGACCAAAGAAGCCCAGCGACTCAGGCCAGAAGTCCTTATTCCTCCCATGGCAAAGCTTTCTTAACATCGGTGGTTTCCAAACTTCCTTTCAATCCAGCTTTCTTCCAACTCTGTATTCGGTGATCTAGCTTTTTGCAAACCCTTTACATCCAGTGCAATCCTGTGCAGGACAGATGAAACACTGAAGTTCATCTCACCCTCCCCTCTGCTCTGGCATTCCAGCGAGGCCATGCTCTTCTCTGCCCATGCCAAGCTTGGTCCTGCCTCCCCGGGCCATCCGGTCCTCTGAAAACACTCTCATCTCACCTTCCTCAGAGGAGTTGTTGCCATCTGAGATTATCTCAAACGTGATTTCACTTTCCTGTCTCCATCCACTGGCTTATAAGCACCACCAAGAAAGACCGCCATCTCGCTCCCTGCTGCTCCCTCTGCCATGCACAAAGCAGAAGGCAGTCAATCAATTTTAGATAAATGAATGAATGATTGAAGGGAAGTAATGCCTATCTCCTAGCCCTGGTGTAAGATTTAATGAGCTAACACATAGAAAGTACTTGGAACAGTGCCTGGCATATAGTAAGTCTTTAAATGTGTCAGCTCTTATTATTACGAAGGGCTCTCTCTGGGGCGGACACTCTTCTAAGTCTTTCACGTGTATTAATTAACTCATCCAGTGAGTAACTATAAGTAAGGGTCTTTATAATAGCTAATTTCCACTGGGCACTATGCTAAGTACTGCCGGGCCTTATCTCATCCACTCTGCCCAGCAACACTGTAAGATATGCTTTTCTTCATTTTATAAATGAGAAAAATCAGGCTGAGTAGTTAAGAATAGTGTGGCTGGGGGTGCCTAGATGGCTCAGTCAGTTGAGCATCCAACTCTTAGTCTCCACTCAGGTCGTGATCTCGGGGTTGTGGGATCGAGCCCCACGTCAGGCTCCATGCTCCGGGGAGTCTGCTTGAGATTCTCTCTCTTCCTCTCCCTCTGCTCCTCCCACCTGTGCTCACTCACCCTGTCTAAAACAAAGAAATCTTAAAAAAAAAAGAACAGTTTGGCTGGTGCCTCAATGGAGGCAAGATGTAGTCATAAGGGGACTGAACCCAGGCCTGTCTACAGGGGCTGCTCCTCTCCCCGCTGAACTCTGTTCCCTGCTGCCCTCCTTCCCAGCCCTCCTCGCTCTGAGCCACAGGATTTTGAGAGCAGTGATGGGAACCCATGGAGCCCTAAAGAGCTTGTCGCACAAATGCCCAACTCTCCAGAGGAAAGAAAGATCGAGAGAGAGAGAGAAACAGGACTTAATTACTTCAGTCTGGACTATATTTTAAAGCCTGCTTTTTAACAGTTTGGACTAAAGAGAAGTATGTTATTACACAAAAATGTTAAGGTGACATTTACAGTAATTGCTTTCTATTTGCCAAAGTTCTAGCAGTATCTTCCCGGCATATAATCTTGTTTTCCTTCAAAATTTCATATCTAATTCTATGGAGCCAATTTTTATTGGCAAAAATAATTAATAGAATAAAGGATGAAGGGGAAAAAGCAACGAGAACTGGTTTGGAGGGGGGAAAAGTCACAGAGAATCAATGTGGGTAAGGCAGTGTTTGGGATAAGGCACTGTTTTGAAGCAGATAGAGGGCAGGGTGGCCATAGAAGGATTATAGCCAAATGTCTGATTGACTTATAGTTCTTTTATATGTTTATATTCAAAAAGAAGGCTTGCAAGCAGTTAACCATTTATCAGGAGTAAGGGCTCAGCATGGGGTCTGGGCAAGGATTTTGGAAAAGTTCAGGTTTGAAAATTTGGGCATGAACTCTGCCAAGTAGACTTTAATAGGAGTTCATGTAATAATTGGCCTGGGAGTTTTAACCAAAAAAGTAGATGCTTTGAAGTCCTGGAAACAAAAAGAAAATTTCATGGCAGTTTTATTAGCTCATATGATCAGCAGCAGATGATAAACGACAAATAAGTCTAGAGCCTTCAGCGGTCCGGCAAAAGTCCTGAATTTTGCAAACAATTGAAAGTTCAGCCCAGCAGCCTGAACAATTTAAACTGTCAAGTCATAGACACTTCTGATGAGTTAAGAGGCTGAAGCTGATCCAAATCTGAGATTGCTGGAGCTGGAAGGGACCTTCAGAGCCTTCTAAGCCAATTCATTATGATCATGGGGAAACTGAGACCCAGAGTTCCCAAGGGCACCTGGGATCCAGGTCTGTTGCTTGTCCATCCGGTGTTCCTCCCATGCACCTCCCATTCTTCTCCATAGTCCAGCTTCCCAAGTCCCCATGCCTCTTCCCACCTTCCCGCTACACACCTGTCCTGCTCCTCAGGGGACACAGGTGGGGACTGGTGAAACCGCACATTCCCCCTAGAACCCTGTGTGTGTGGGCTCTCATGTGCCTTGAACAGGGTAGTTCCCTAAAACTTTGAGAAGGGGACTCAATACCCATTGATGGGGTATTTTGCCCTGAGCTAAGGAAGGGCTTCTTCATCCTATATTTTTCCTGTGACCCCCAGAGGTGACAGAGCACCGAGCTAAAAATGGCAGTAGTCCAAAATCAAGAGCTCACCCAGGTCTAGCATGAGAAGAACAAAGAACCCCAGTCTCAAGTGATTTGTGCTGACTTCTTATCCAAATGGCAGCATCGGTTGCTGTTCAAGACCTATCAGTAAATAGTAGTGAGGACCTCCTCTGTACAGATGGTTCCCAGAGCGCTCTGTGCTTACTAGATAGCACTTAATGTATTGTTCTCTAATTATTTGCTTTTGCTTATGTTTCTGAGTCTCTTGCCAGCCTAATGAACCCATTCCAACCCCAGTGCCAGGCCACAGCAAGCCCTCAAAAGAGGTTGTTTGTGCTGGGCTCATTTGCAAGGGATATGAAATTAGACCCCACCGTCAAGGATCTAGCTGTGGGTGGGATAAAAACATGAGCCCATCAAAATTTAAATAATAAATATAAAATTAAACAATTAAATACAAGTTCAGGGTTATAGCAGAAGGCGCTCCTGATTAATGGCCAATGTATTATCCACAGTTTTTAAAAAATATTCCATGGAGCCCTATGTTTGAATAAAGATGTCCTAATGGATGGGGGCACTTACACCAAAAGGTTCTGGACCAGGCATTCCTAAAGGACGCATGCACACACATATACACATGCATGCACACACACACACACACACACATACACAAATATACACAAGCACAGGGTCTTTTTGTTTTTTACCTACTTAATTATGAGGGTTTCATTCACCCCTCAGATATTTTTTGGGTACCTATTATATGCTAAGCAGTCTTCTAGGCACAAAGGACATAGCAGTGAAAAAAAGACAGACAGTCCTGCTTCCATGGACCTTACATTCCAGCAGGAATGTTCCATTCAAGTTTCCTTTTGGAAGCGGTTTGCATTACATAACAAAAAGGGGCTGGTTCAAAAGTCCCTGGAAGAGATCATAGGAATTCCAGGAAGATGCAGTCAGAGGCCAGGGGTACCCACAAAAAGCAGAAAAGAAATTCCCTTTCAGAAGAAATAGGTATAAACTGGATCTGAAGAAGAGCACCATTTGGACGGGCAGAGCGGCGAGGGGGGAGCAGGGGGCTCAGGGGCAGCGTGTTTGGGCACAGGCAAGGAAAGCTGCCAGGAGGGGTCGGTGGTGAGGGAGTGGCACTCTGTCCAAGGCACAGAGCCCTTTAGGAAGGCAGCAAATCTGGTCATTGGGTTAACTGAATGGAGCACAAGAATCCAATATGTGCCATTTGGAGAATCGTTAAAAGTATAATGCTTTGTGAAACTTGGGAAAATCCCTCTGGCACCATTCAGACTCAGCTGTTCCAGGCTATTCCTGTGGGTCTCCGCCACTGGTCCTGTTTCTGGCCTTAGGGTGGGGAGAATTGTGGCTCTGGATCGGGGATCAGTCAACCAGCTTGAGGGTGGAGGACGAGGTAACAGCTGCATTCTTGGAGAGTGTCACCTGGTGGTCTCGACCCCCCGCAACCTGCAGCCTAACATCCGCCTTCTTCCCACAGCCCGCCTTCAAAGGCCTGACCCTCACCGACCTGCCCCTGTGCCTCCAACTGAACATCATGCAGAGGCTGAGTGACGGGCGCGACCTGGTCAGCCTCGGGCAGGTGGCCCCCGACCTGCACGTGCTCAGCGAGGACCGGCTGCTGTGGAAGAAACTCTGCCAGTACCACTTCTCCGAGCGGCAGGTCAGGGGGGCCCCGCGGGCAGTCCCTCCGCCCCCTTCTCTGTCCCCCACCCTCCAAGAGCTTCCTTGGCATTCTTGCGGGGCTCGAGGCGTGGGTGCCCACCCTCCAGGGCTTCCCGGCTGACTCGAGGGCAACAGAACGAGGAGTTTCTAAATCACGTATGTCATTCCAATGGGGGAAAAAAAAACACACACACACACACAACAACTTACATTCTTGATCTCTATGCACACTTCACAAGTTGCTTTAAAAAGTTCATAAAGGAACACCAGTCCTCTTCTATAACAGAGTAACTTACAAAAGGAATTTACCTTCATATTGTACCGCTAAGGAACCTTTATAGATAGTAGTTCATTTTAGTCTAACAATCCAAGGTGGGGTCGGTATCCCGATGCTCACTTTAAACAGATGAGGGGACTCAGACCACAAACTAGGGAAACGGCTCTCGAGGGAAAGAATCTGGCCTTGAATGTGAATTTGAACTGGGGCTTATGACACCAGCTCTAGGCCTCTTTCCCCTCCTCATGCTGCCTTGGATTTTTTTTTTCCACCTTCTTTATATAGATGTGTGAGTTCAACGAGTTCTGTTCACGAAGCCACTAATATTTAGATATAAAATAGAGCCACCGTGCCAAGCAGTGACTGCATCTCCCTGGAAATAATCACTCAAGTCTACAGCAAAGAAAAGATTGAAGGTGTTTACTGGAATCACCTAAACTTTAAAGGACCATCCAAATACAATTTAGTAGATGTCACTAGGAAGATGTCACCAGCCCCCTGTTTCTTTTAAAGACTGGTAAAAGCTACCGTTTCACTGGGTAGAGCTCAGAATGACCTTCTTTCTATCTTGGCAGTTTTTTCCGCTGGCAAGTGCAGGGCATAGATGAAAACGGGGGAAGGAGAGGGTGGGAACAGAACTTTTCAGAAGCACAAAACCACAAACCATCTTCCTGATGAAGTCTCCTGCAGTCGTTTGCAATTACCTGTATTCGTTTGCAATTTAGATCCGCAAGCGATTAATTTTATCAGACAAAGGACAGCTGGATTGGAAGAAGATGTATTTTAAACTTGTGCGATGTTACCCACGGAAAGAGCAGTACGGAGACACCCTGCAGCTTTGCAGACACTGTCACATTCTTTCCTGGAAGGTATGTGTCTCGAGGTGGCTGCCACATGCCCCCAGCCCAGCCCCTAAGAGTCAAAGGCACCAGCATTGCCATGCGAAAGCCCTTCCTACTCCTTTCCTGCTCTTCCCTACTGCAGCCCCCCGCTGAAGGTGTAGGAGGCAGATTCAGTCCCTGGGGAGAAAAACTTTGAGAGACCTTACTTTCCTGTACCCCTATTTTAATATATATATATATATATATATATATATATACACACACACACACACACACACACACACACACACACATGTATATATAATATGCATATATTTATAAATATATGTATATATATGTATAAATGTGTATGTGTATATATATATGTACATCCCACCCACCTGCAAATTCTCCCATTCTCTTTGTGCACAGATGCACACACACACACACACACACACACACACACACACTCACTCAGCTCTTTAGTTTTTGCAGAACTTACGGCATTCTTGAGAGAGCAATGTTGTTTTGAGGTTGGGTTCAGCCTCATGGGGCTACAAGCCAATGAGACGCTTCTGAGATCTCCGACCTAAAACCGTGATGTTCCTTTCCAGGGCACTGACCACCCGTGCACAGCCAATAACCCAGAGAGCTGCTCCATTTCCCTTTCACCCCAGGACTTTATCAACTTGTTCAAGTTCTGAATCCCAGCACGGGACGACGCTTCCGCAGGGTTCCCCAGCTGATCGGTTGGCTGGGAATCCAGAGCTTGGACGCTTCCTTTGTAAATAGTGTACATTTGAAACGCTGGCTCAGAACCTGTGAGCTAAGTCACTGAGAGGACTTTGGAAGGGGAGAAATGCAGCTGCCGGCTGGGAGTTTGCGAATACGGACTTCTCATTAGAACTGGTATGGAAAAGCGGAAATACTGTAAATAAACTGTTCTCCTATTTGCCGGCAAGACTGTAAGGGCAGGAATTCAGTTTCACCGGTGAAAATGGAATTCTCATGTTCACTGAGACGCCTTGGTAGTTCCCTAGGGATGTGGAAGAGAAGGGCAGAACTCGAATACAAGACAGAACACTCTGTTTACAATGTGAAAATTTGCTTTTTAAAGAAAGAGAAGACGACAGCATATGCAAAATCCCTGCGCTTTGGTTTCGATTTGGAGGAGTGGGGGGGTTGTTTAAAAGGCAAAGGAAGCACCACCCATCTTAAATCCACGGGGCATAGGGCCTTGTCTTCCAAATATATCACACAATAGTCTACCTCGGAAAGTACCAGTGCCCCCTCCGACGAAGTGCATTGTCCCACAGGCAGTGTCCGTTTTTCTGGGTTTTTCGTCATGTGAAAGTGGTTTCAGTAGGAAGGCATCCTGGAGGCAATCCTCAGCACGCTGCAGACTTCCTTTTTAGGTGAATAGGCAGTTTGGAGTTGCCTCTTTTCTAGAACAACTCCACAGCACATATGCCTTTTTTTTTTTCCTTTCTTCTTGTAGCGCACTCGGGGGCAACATAAGGCCGATTAAAAACAGTCCCAAAGGAAGTCCTACCGCAGAAAAGATAGAATGAGTCACCCAATAGCTGTGAAGACTTTCTTATTCCTGTTAAACTTCTCGGCTCGTCTGGGCTTCCTGGAATATCTTCACCGATAAGCGTTATCTGTGGACTTCTGGGAGCCAGAGTGCCGATAAAGTGCTGATAAAGGCTTATGAAGCAGGTTTTACGTATCAGTTAAACGTTTTACTAGCTGCTGTCCCTCATGGCAGGTGATGAGCCGAGGAGCTTTCTTTTCTGTATGTCCAACATCAAAATTTCCTCAGCCCAAGCTAGGACTTCTTGCGAGGATGACAAGATAAAGCCTAGAGTTCCAAACATAGGGAACAGAAGTACTGTGAGTTCATCCTAAACTCGCTCCATACCCCTGGGGATCTTGCTAGGCAAATAGCAGCAGGTAACTGTGGAAGAAAGGAAATCTCAGGACTTCATGAGTTCATTGTCAAATATTCCTGGGATGGGGAAGGGGATGTTTTGTTTTTTACTTTTTATAGGACTTTGCTTTTCTACGACAATGTACATATTTTGGCAGTTGTATTTGCTTTGTGCTTTTTTTCTTCTTTTACAAATAAAGTTGCCACCCTGCATGCCCTTGGCAAAGAAGTGAAGCAGGAATAGGAACTTGCTCACGTTCACAGTAGAGAACAGTGTATCCTTAGGGTTTGAACCTTGGGGTGACCTGGGGAGGGGACAGGTGGGTAGGCAAGTACAGAAACAAGGCCAGGCACCAGCTGGAGACACAGAGCCCCTTGCTGCTGTTCCCTGAGTGCACAGCCCCGGTACCAGCAGGCTGAAGAGAAGTCAACTCTCCCATCAACCCTCCTCGCTTTGCCATGTCTGTGCCTACACACCACGGTGTCCCCGTGTTTATTTTCACTATCTGCCCCTCCATCAGAAGAAAACATTAAATTGCATTTAAATTCTCCCCCACTGAGAAGAATTAAACATTAAAAAATAAGATCTTGTTGGGTAAGGTTGAGCTTCCAGAGCCTGTCTAATAGCTAATGAGTTTTTTTGGTCTACCCTCCCCTCGCCCCCCGAGTCCAAGTCACACTGAGAACGCAGGGCCTAGATGGTGGAACAAAAAAACTAGTGCTTCCAGAATTCAGAACGCTTCTCTCAAATGTCTCAGCTTCCTGAAAGATGTGGGGCGGAGCTAGGTTGATTGTCACTGTGAGATCTCTCTGGAACCTTGGACTCTGGCATTTTTAGGTGTAGGCGTTCATGGCCTTCCACATCTGTCCATCAACTCATGACCTCTGCCCCTTCCTGCTGATCAGGGAGGTGGGAATTCCCAGGCACCCTCTGGTTTGCAGCCCCAGAAATGCTGCCTACTTGAGACTGTCCCCACAAAATTGGCCGACCGGTCTCCTCTGGACGGTCAGCAAGGCTGGTGACTGCATCTCCTACCCCCCGCGGCGAGGCACGTCTGTGCAGGACAACCACTACCACAAGCGGTAGGCAGATGGTTTTCTGAGATGTTTCCCTTGACGGTGCCTCTGGGCTCTCCCCATCTCTGTTGGCATTTTTGGAGGCAGTGTGTGACAGAGCCGAGGAAAATTTTTAAGGAAAAAAGAGAAGAAACCAACATTTGTGGTTCTCTTTCATTGGCAGACGAGACTAAGAAAGCAAATGGCAGGTGGAGAGGGATGGGGGAAGGAATAGAAATGGCCTATCTCTGATGCTGTGGTTTGTGTGAAGGTGACGGAGAAGAACATAGCAGGTGAGAGCGTCTCTGTTGGTGTCACAGGACAGCTGTTAAGCGTGGCCAGAGCCTCACATACAAGTGAGTGAAAAAGAAAATTCTCGTTCCCTGGGTACTAATCATCTTTAGAATTTCTATTGGCAAACCCTCTGGGGACAACCCAGCCTAAAAAACAAAAACAAAGATCCCTGTCTCAAAACTGCTGGTCTAAAAGCCAGAGAGGACAGAACAATGGAAATTGCTGGAAGAGACAGAAGGCTCCCCTCTCATTGCTGTACCTACCTAACCACCCCTGCCCCTGTAACGTAGAATTTGACATTGATGTCAGCTAGGAAGTACTTCGAACTTCCAGAGAAGGAAGCAGGGAGCCCAGAGCAGTGCGAGTGAGCACAAGTCCACAGGGATGTTAGGTATGATCCGGTCCAGCGCAGAGGTGTATGAGCAACGAGCCCGGAGACTCTTGAGAGTAAGGCACAACATTTAGGGAAAGAATATGTGAGCGCTCACTTCATAGCAAGATCCAGAAAAAAGTCCCATGACATCTTCAACTAGAGTGCACGATTACTTAATGTTACTACTTTGAGCAGAGGGATTGGTAGCATGGGAGGGCGAGGGGCAAAACTACAAAGGAAAAGCATCCCCGGGTGTCAGCTGTGAAATGACATTCGTTGAGTGATGATCAATTTTCTACAGAAGTGGCCTGGAGGAGATAATTGAGGTGGGCTGGCTTGATCCTGCTAAACACTCAGTACAACAGTGGGCTTTCCTGGTGATGGTGAAGGAAGGTGACAAGCACGTACCGAGTTATTGCCATGATTCCCTGTGGATTCGAAAAGTGTTTTTCATGAGGAGCTTACAATTGAAGAGGCTCCTTTTTTTCTGTTGTTTCTATGTGGGAGAAGGGAGGGGGCTTAGAATTTCATTTGTTTAAGCAAGTGTTGTGATTTACAAGGTCAATCATTTCAAGACCTGCTCAACAATGTATCATTTGTAGCATTGAATACAATGTTTATCATAAAATACACACCTGAGTTTATAGTTTTCTGCCAGGCTATAGGGCAATAATGTTTTGTTATGCACTCCATTTTATGTGTGAATTTTTTTAACTGTAATTTTATGTGTGATTTTTTTTTTTTTTTAACTATATCAAGATTTTCTATGTGGACATCTGGGTGTTGTTTTCTTTTTAATCTGTTTCCAACTATCTGAGTCTGTGAACCATCCTTCTGACTGGATCCTGGCCTAAAATCCTATTAGTGTTTAAACAGACCTCAGAAACACCCTGAACCTCTAGACAAATGCAAAGACATGGCTCTTTGATATATCTTGGGCTCTTGATGTCTTCAGTAAACAAGGTCATAATTCCTTGAAACTCCACATTTTCTTTAGATGCTTTCTTCTCTGCTTTGTTAAAGAGAGTAAACCCTCCATGGTTTCCCAAAGGAAGGAAACTCCCATCCCAGACTTTGGTGCTGGAGGGGAAGTTGAAGATGGTGGAGTGTGGCATTCCTTCTGCCTTTCAACATGAGATAGTGGGTCCAGAATATTCCAGGGGGGCATGTCTGAGCCCATCTGGTACTCAGTGGTAGACCTGAGGACGAACCTGGGACTTTCTGAGGCCTGGACTCTGTGCCCCCTACCTAGCATCCATTGGTATTTTCTGGAGACACGTGACACCTGACCTGATAGTTCTCAACACCTTCACCATGGAAGGCAAGCATGAGGAGTCCAGTGTTAGGCATCTGGCCATTATCTTTTCCGAATATTTTAAGTCCCTGGTTCTCTGTGGAGAAGTTAACATTTGTCTCCGGAGCCACTTAACATTTTTGCAAACCTCTGACCCTGCTGTGAGTACAGCATTCTAGTGAGTACAACCCGCTGGCCACAGGGCAAGCAGCATGTTTTGGCAAACTCACTTTTCTCTGGGTACTGACATTTTAATTACAAAAGTGGCCCTTAAGACAGATGGATAATGGCTGAACAGCTGGCTTGCTTTCTAGAAACTGACGTTCTGATGGTAAGCAAGCAGGTATTTCTTCTCAGACTAAGAAGTACATTTAATCCATACCCTTCATCTCCCCCCACCTCCAGCACCTGCCAAAAAATCTGGTGAGTTTCTATCCCGGGGGGGGGGGGGGGGATCCTCCTACTCTCTGCTAAACCTCATCTTCACTAAGCAAAGACGGATTATTTTATTCCGAGAGGCAGCAAGGAGCGAGAGACCACAGATAGTTGTGACTTTATCTGCTGGATATTTTTCAAAGTGTCCCTGAACTCAGCAAACAAAGCTTCCTGAGAAATCTCCCAAAATTCAGGCCCTGTTCCATTTGTCCAAAAATGGATGGCTGCTCCAAATCTCTGAACTTCTTAAAACTCCATCTGCCACAACATTACTTCTGGAGTTTGAACATGACTTTTTCGGTCTTTGAGTATAGCAATGTTTGTTTAATTAACGATGCACGAGTCTGTTAAACAGAAGGCTCCACGGATTGCTCTATGCTTGAGAGCTCTTGGCACCATCTTTGTTCTACCAAGAGCCAATAACCCTGGCTAAAGGGGGTGTATATTAAAGTCCATGTCCTAAGTTTAGAAGCTTTACTCCTTTTAATAAAAAGTGCTATAGGGGGTTGAACATGTAACTAAAAGTATAAGGTTAGTCTCATTACAAGCAAAGATGTTCATTTAATATTGTGTGAGCTAAGTCCTTCTGTATAAATTATTTGCACACTTTCCTTGCATGATGAATTGATTTTTTTTTATAGTTGTTTGTACCAGACGGTGGCATATTTTTGTAAAAATTTTTTGACACTGAATTGCAATAAATGTTTTTCCAACAACACACGGGTGCATTTTTGGAGTGTGCCAATTCAAGTTGGCTTTTTAGCATACTGAGTATGTTTATCTTTTGCCTCGTGAGGTTTAGATTCCCTGTCCCAGAAACTTATCATTGTTATAAAATTTCTAGGAACATGTAGAAAAATAAGCTTGCTGCTGAGTGCCAACCTCAGTCAATAACACAGCATTATGCTTCAATGGGATAGTTCCACATACTATATGATGTACACTAGAATGGTTAGGGAATAAAGAGCTGTGAAATCAGTATCAATTTATTCATCAATAGACATTTGTTGGACAGCTGTTATACACTGGACCTGTGCAAGGCCCTGGGAATAGGATAATGTACAAGACAGATAGAATGCCTGCCTTCATGGAATGTAGATTCTAGTAGGAAAAACAAAGACAAACACACAAAGCAAGTAGGAGAATATTTAATTCATAATAAGTGCTATGGTAAGAATAAACAAGCAGCTGAGATCCAGAATAACAAGGGAACCTGCTTATGATGGGCTGAGCAAGGGGGCCTCGCCAACAAAAGATAGCGAGGCTGAGACCTAAAATGTGAGAAAGAGCCAGCTGCGGAAGAGTGAGGTCATGAGCATTCTGGAAAGGGGGAATGGCTTACGCAAGGTTAAGATCCCAGTCCTGCCACTTACCTACAGTGTGACCCTTGTCCCCTTAATTCCTCTAGGTCTCAATTTCCTAGACTCCAAAATGGTGATAATAAACCTATTACTGGGGCGCCTGGGTGGCTCAGTGGGTTAAAGCCTCTGCCTTC
>CM052900.1:11195078-11211175 GCA_028534135.1 Potos flavus
TCCAGTATTCCCATGTGGGGTTGGCGGCCCCAGCTTTTCATTCTAGTTCATTTCATGAATTGCAAGATGAACATCCTTTTCATTCTTAATATCTTTGAATTCAAGCTGCATCTTAGAACCCCTGGCATCTTAGATTCAATGAAGCACAGACTCATGACTGAAACTCATGTACCCCATCAATTCTACTCGTCAATCCCTCCCCAATAGTTCCCCTCCTTCTCCACTCCCTCCTCCAACCAGAGCTGTCAACATCGCTTGCCTGGAAGTCTGCAGGAGGTACTTAACATCCCCCCCATCCCCATCTTGAACCCCTCCAACACATCCATCTTACTGTTTCTAGATCACATATCTAATCATATCTAATTGTTGGATCTGGGGGATATGTAAATGAAGATTCTTTTCACTATTTTTTTTTTTTCTATATTTGGCAGGTATCTTGGTCTCAGGCTGCTGTAACAAAATCCCCTAGACTGGGACCTTAAACAATGGAAATGCATTTTTTTCCACAATTCTGGCGGCCAGGAAGTCCAAGATCAAGGTCTGGCCGCCTCCGGTTTCTGGTGAGAGCCCTCTTCCGGACTTGCAGACAGCCGTCTTCTCACTGTGGCCTCACATGGCAGATACCTGACCTCATCTCATCTGAATTTCCTCCTATCTCCAAATGCAGTCACACTGGGGATTAAGGCATCAACATATGAATTTCAGGGGGACACAATTCAGTCCACAGCAATAGGTTTGAAAATATACATAATAGGGGCGCCTGGGTGGCTCAGTCCATTGAACATCTGAGTCTTAATCTCAGGGTCATGAGTTCAAGTCCCATGTTGGGCTCCACACTGGGCATGGAACTTACTTTAAAACAAAAAAAGGGAAATATACATAATAAAATGTGTAACACATCCGTGAGGATACCCCAGACTACTAACAAAGGCTACCTCTCTGTTGGGGGGAGGGAGGGGCAAGGCTGATTTGCATGGACATAGAAGAGAGCCCTGAAAGGGGACTTTCACTCTTTAACTGTAAAATGACTCTGGGTTGTTTGAAAGTTTGGCAAGAGTTGCTTTTGTCATTTTTATAATAATTTCTCAAATCACTTCAAGGCATCTCTTCCATACTGGTCCAACCCTGAAGCTCGCCGTCACGGCAAACACAAAGCCTCTGCCTCCCCGAAGCCTCAACAAGAGCTTCATCCATCCTCTGTCCCAGCACGCCAAGTCCAAGCCGCACGCCATTCCTGGAACCAGCCGCCGGCTTCACGCCTCTGTCGCACGCACTGTGCTTGCTGTCTGGAATGCCCTTCCCCGCCTGGTAAACTCCTACTCTCCCTACAAGGCCCAGCCCGAATGTCACCTGCTCTGCAGATACTCCTCTGAGCATCGCCCCACCCCCATTCCTGAGGTCCTGTGCTCGTGGTTCCACCACAGCACTGATGTCACTGTATTATAATTACTTGTCAGCAGAGCCGTCCCTCCCAACAGATTAAAGCCTTGAAAATCTGTATTAGAATGCCTTCGTCTTTGTGTCCATAGAGTCTGATCCGGTGGCTGCCCCATCTTGGTGGTTCATTACATGTACTCAGTGTGACTCTCACTAGCGAAATGGAGTTTCTGTTCACGAAACTGTGTCCGGTGAATTTAATCCCAACCACAAGCCAGCTGACTGGAAGTATAACCGAGTAAGCTTTTGAAGAAGGAAATTTTAAACTAAAAAAAAAAAAAAAAAAGTCTGCTTTCACACAATATATAGCTAAATCTGTAGTCATTTTGCCCTAAAAATAGTCTAGAACTCAGGCACCCGTTGCTCATAATACTCTCCGGGGCACATTTTTTAAAAAGATTTATTTACTTATTGGAGGGGGTAGGGGCAGAGGGAGAGAATATCCAAGCAGACACCCGATGAGCACGGAGCCCAACACAGAGCTCGATCCCACCACCCATGAGATCAGGACCTGAGCCGAAACCAAGAGTCGGGTGCTTAACTGACTGTGGCACCCAGGCACCCCTCTGGGGGCACATTTTAAAAGAAAACAGATTCACGGTCCTTAGCCAGGCTCACTGAATGAAAATCTCGAAGGATAGAATCCCCAGATCTATAAAATCTTTAAACATCCCTCAGAATGCTGATGTAGTCAGTCCAAGGACAGAAGTTTGGGGACCCCTGTTTTAGGGAAACATAGAAAAAGTTTAGGTCAATTCATTCATGATACCGTGATGTCAACCTGTGTTTTGGTCTTACGTCTACAGTAAATGATGGACTAACTTTAACATACCATTTGCTTTGAGAACTTGCTGCCTCACACTGAGGAGTGAATTAGACATTAGAAACAGGTGCCCTGACATTGTGTATCTGCACCATACACATATGAGGAAAACCCAAAGAAGTTAGGGAGAAGGCTCTGCTAGAGAGAACTCCCAAAAGAGAAGGCACAGATAAGTGAGGGAACCACTTCAAGCTTCCTACTTTAGTATAAGCTCCAGATAACGGGCAAAGCACTCCACAGACACCGGCCTGGATATTTTCCATTTGCTGCTCCGGATCTGTTCTCCATGCTTTTCCATCCTCTTTGTCTCCTGAGAGACTGACCAGGGGAACTGCATCTGTGGATCCCCTGCCTGCAGCTCTGGTTCGATGAGGCCAGTGGAAGAAAGACAGAGCTGGGCGGTGAGACAAAGTGAAGGGAAAGCACTTGCTTCCGCTGACGCCTCCCTGCCAGGCCATGGCGGCTGTCAGTGGACCCTCTCCTGTAGCTTTCTCCCTGGTCTGGTCACGCCCTCCCTCTCCTCACTCCTTTAGGCTTAGGGGCTGCAAAGTTTTCCTATCGCTGTTGTAACTACCTACCACCAACCTAGTGTTAAAGCAACACATTTATTATGTTACAGTTTTGTAAGTCAGGAGCTTAAAATGGGTTGGCAGGGTTGCGTTCCTTCTGGAGGCCTTAGTGGAGAATCCATTTCTTTGCCTTTTCCAGTGTCTAGGGGCTGCCCATGTTCCTTGGCTCTTGGCCCCCTCCGACCTCTGCTTCCATCATTCTATGGTCTCTGACCATCCGGCCTCCCTCTTGTGAGGACTGCTTGGTCCCAGCCACCACAGTCTTTGGTTCAGGCCACCTCAACAGAATGTTTATCCTGTCTCATCAACAGCACCAAATCAGATCACATCACTCATCCATTTAGGACCCCTTGGTGGGTTTCCATTGAACTTCAAATAAAACCCAATTTCTTATTAAGAGCGGATAAGACCCTCCATGGTCTGCTTCTGCCCATCCTTCTGGTCCCATCTCATGCCCCCCTCCCAGTTATGCTCCAGCCACACCCATCCTCTTTGAACCCCTCCAACTTGTCAAGCTCTTTCCCACCTCAAAGCCTTCATCAGTATTGTTCCCCTTCCTCGGTTCTTCTTATCATCGGGTCTTAAATGCCACCTACTCAAGGAAGCCTTCCTTTCCTACCCCATGCAAAGTAGGATCTGACCTCCCCTTTCCTGTCTCAATTCCATTATTCTCTATCTCAACCCTCTGATTATTTCCTTGGTGGCACTAATTACAATTTGTAATGATTCCATTTGTTTCTTTGGGTTTTAATGTATTCCCTGTTAGATCGTTAATTCCACGAGCACAAGGCTTCTGTCTTATCTAATATTGTCTCCCTACAGCTGTTGAATCTGACAAAGCAGGCCCTTAATGTAGGATTTGTTGGATGTGGCATATGGCTACTTCTTAGACTCTAGGAGGCAATGGGTAATCAGGCCAAGACTGCAGACTTTATGGCAGTGTGGGCCAGTCCCCTTCCCTTGTTTACCAACCCTCTATCCTGACCAGCTGTCACGATCACTGTGTCCCCAGCCCCACTACAACGCTGCCTGTACTGCAGGCACTGAGTAGAAATCCTCGCCACCGCTATTCATTTCGATTCACTAGCTACTTAGGAACACTGAGCACTGTGTCTCTTACTCAGCAGAGATGAATAGCATCACCTACTTAATACTGAAGAACAGCATTATATTACTTATACGTGCAAACAACAGCAGGAATTCATTAGAATCCTTATTAGTCCTTAATCCAGAAGCTGTGATAAGTCTGCCACACACATCATCTCGTTACTGTTCGCAAGAGCCCCACAATGCTACAGCATATCAACAAAGAACATAGGTTCTAGAATCATACTGATTTGGGTTCAAATGCCAGTTCCGCTACTCTTGAGAAGTTCCTTAATGTCTCCGTGCTTCCATTTCTTCATGGGTGAAATGGAGGTAACAGTCTTTACCACATCTTAGCATTGTCGGGAGGAGTAAAGGAGATCGTGTCTGTGATGTGCTTCTCTCAGTATCTGGCACACAGAAGGCTGGGTTCCATAAGTGCCAGATGCTTCTTCTTAACTGGCTCGGCCTGCGGCATCCAACTCTGCATCGAACCCAGAGGGAGAACAAATGATCCGGGCTGAGCTCCTGCCCGTTGGGAGCGCACAATCAGAGACAGCTGCAGGCACATACTTAGAATTCAGGAGAAGACAGTGAATGTGTTCCTCCAAGTGGCTGCGTTCATTTTATGGTGCAAAAGCACAGTAAACCCACGTTCTCATTTCCTCTTCCCCCAAAATAGCTATCTCTGCCTCCTGAAGAGGCCCAGGATTATTCTAGTCCCGTGAATGCCCTGAAATTCTCAAAGGAGAAGGAATGCTTTTTTTTAAAGCAGGCACAGCTTGGAGCTAGAAGACAAAAGGTTAAATTCTCTTAAGCTACGACAATGTAACTCATTTCCTGTTTTTCTCAACTGTCTAGACACAGATCTCATAAGCATTAGCCATGAATCCCACCATCATGTTAAAAATAGAAGGTTTAAATATGAAATGCTGTGGTGGAGGAAAGATTGTAGGTTTCTACCTTCATCCACAAAATGACTACTTTGAAACAGGACTTCTTGTCTTTGGTGTCAGCTTTCCCCTAAATTCTGTGACACTGTATTTCGACGGCAGGAGTAGAGAACACCGCTTTTTCTACAGAATGTATCTGCCCCTCGGTAAGGTGAATGTAATTTTCTACCTCTAGGTTTGAAAAGCCATTTGAAGACGAACCTACAGCAGCTTCTCTTGACAAGGAATGTAGTCGCACTTCGAAGTGTCCAGGTTATTGCAGAGACCAACATTTTGTCCCAAATCAATTTGTGCAAGAGAAAAGCCATACATATTTGACACGCTAACCTTTTCTTCTTCTTATATCTTCCCCTTTCATAAAGTTGTCTGACAAATGTTTTGCTCTGAAAATATATTTTTTCTGGAAAATGCATTAAAAAAAAAAACAAAAAAAAACTCCTGTAATAATCCCTGGGCAGTGCTACACAAGTGTGAGGGGAATCTACCATGACAAATTTCCCGAATTTATTGGACCACAGAGCCCTTTTATCACATGCCTTTTAACACCTCCCCGAACAGTGTTCCATAGAATAGCAGTTTAGGAAACACGCACTGGACACTTCTGTGATTCTTTCTGGTTTCAGAATTACATCAGGTTAGGCCTCTTCCCTAACAGCCTCAGCTACCTGAATTATAACATAAAATTGGAAGTAAACTAGTACTACTGACTCTGCAATGCTGAAATGGACCTGCTGTTCTCTTTATTATTGGGAGGCAGATACAAGCCTGCCTTACAGACACTCTTGCATTTACTTTAGAAGATTGTATTCATCGCGGCTTTTAACATTGGAACAGACGCATGTTTAAATAAATGTAGATGTGTGTGTGTTAAGTATAGGTACAAATATGTCCTAGTTCTGTCCACTAAAAGGACCAAGAAGCAATGAGCACACCCCCTACCAAGATCTTGGTTTCAAAATCGATACTCTGATAAAAGGAACGAATGCTTTTCCGAAAAAAAGTTCAATTGCAAGGTTGAGGCAAGGAAAATACAAGACAAGCCGAGGGGGGGAAAGGGAAGTGCCAAAAAGAAGTCCTCATGAATGATGGAGCATGTTGAAAGGATACAGGACCCAGCCTAATTAAGCTCCTAATGGGCAAAGCAGGGACAACTTGAGCAATAAAATAAATAATGAGGGTGCCTGGGTGGGTCAGTCGGTTGGGCAGCTGCCTTCGGCTTGGATCATGGTCTCAGGGTCCTGGGATCAAGTCCCACATCGGGCTCCCTGCTCAGTGGGGAGCCTGCTTCTCCCTCTCCCTCTGCCTGCTGCTCGGCCTACATGTGCTCTCTATCTCTCTGTCAAATAAATAAATAAAATCTTTAAAAATAAATAAATAAATAACGATAGTATGAGATTGTAACCCATAAAATAAAATAAATATGCACAAGTCCATCCTAATATAATACAAGAGGGAGAAGGAACAACTCTTCCAGACAGAGAAATTATAATTAATAAATGTAGAAGGCACAAAGGACATAAAAAATCCCCAATAAGCAAACATCACAGTAATATCTTCCCATCCCCCACACTCAACAGCCAACCATCCCAATTATTTTTGTCCACTGAAATTAAGATAAACTAACTCCAAAGTATCCTTGAATGAACAAATAAATAACGAAAGCACAAAAGTGGGGCAGAAAGGGGCAGGCAGATGAGAAGAAGGAAGACATTTTGGCTAATTAATGGTTAAGAATATGCGTGTACCCTCAGCTCTACAACTTTCTTTTTTTTTTTTTTAAGATTTTATTTATTTATTTGAGAGAGAAAGAAGGTATGAGAAGTGGAAGGTTAGAGGGAGAAGCAGACCCCCTGCTGAGCAGGGAGCCCGATGAGGGACTCGATCCCGGGACTCCAGAATCATGACCTGAGCTGAAGGCAGCCGCTTAACCAACTGAGCCACCCAGGCGCCCCAGCTCTACAACTTTCTAACAGTGACCTGGGCAACTTTACCTTTTTCTCCTCCACTGAAAAAAATGAGTTTTAATTAGTATAGTGGGTCGAAGAGTGTACTCCCCCCCAAATTCACGTCCACTCACAACTTCAGAACGCGACCTTGTTGGGAAACAGGGCCTTTGCAGATGTAAATAAATTATAAGGTCATACTGATTTAGGGAGGGCCCTAACTCCAATGACTGGTGTCCTAATAAGAAAAGAGGACACGCAGAGAAACAGAGAGAAGGCCGTGTGAAAACAGAGAAAGAGATCCTAGGGATCCAACTGTGAGCCAAGGGAGAGACACCAAGGATCCCCAGAAACCACCAACAGCCAGGAAGAGGCAAGGAAGGATTTTTCCCTGGAGTCTTCAGACGAAAGATGGCCCTGTGGACACCTTGATTTCAGACGTCCAGCTTCCAGAACTGTGAGAGAGTAACTTCTGTGGTCTTAAGCCATCGCGTTTGTGATCGTTTGCTCTGGCAGCCCTAGGAAACTCACAGAGTAAGCAATACAGAAGGCAATATATATAAAGGGGCTAGCAGAGGGCAATTAATCATCTTTGAGCCACATCACAACTCTGCTTTAGTCAGGAGGAAGGAGGAGGAAGGTCAGGCTTGATTACACTGTTTCTCAGCTTCGGATATTTTAGCTCTAGTTGGCACCCTCCCTGCCTTTTCCCTACCCACAACTACTCTGAGTCACTGCCTGGCTACCAGGAACTCTCAAATTCTGGAAAACAGCCTCCGCCGCTATCCATTTCAGGAGTGGGAGTGGGGTAAGACCCCGATCAAACAATAACACAACAGAGCAGTACATACAGATTCGATCTGATCCTTCTATCTCATCAGCTAAAAAACGGTCTCTGGATATGAAGTCCCTGTTACGGAATTGTGCTCCCCAAAAAGATGGGTTGAAGCCCTAATCTCTCCAGTACCTCAGAATGTGACCTTATCTGGAATTAGGGTCACTGCAGATATGATTAGCTAATTTACAGTGGGATCACACTGGAGTATGGTGGGCCCTTAACCCAGTGACCGGTGCCCTTATACAAAGAAGAGGCAGAGGCACACAGGGAGAGGACAACAATGTGACTGTGGAGACAGAGACTAGAGTGATACATTGACAAGGCAAGGAATGTAAACATCAGAACCTAGAAAAGGCAAGAAAAGGATTCTCTCCCACCAGCTTCAGAGAGAGCATGGCCCTGATGATACGTTGATTTCAGAATTCTTGCTTCCAGAACTGTTAGAACACATTTTTATTTTTAAGACGTATTTATTTATTTTAGAGAGAAAGAGAGAGTGCACAAACCAGGGGGTGGGAGGTTGCTGAGTGAGAGGGAGAGAGAGAGAGAGAATCTCAAGCAGACCCTCCACTGGGCACGGAGCCTGATGCAGGGCTCTACACAGGGCTAGATCCCAGGACCCTGAGGTCATGACCTGAGCTGAAATCAAGAGTCGGTCACTTAACTGACTGAGCCACCCAGGCACCTCTGTTGTTTTGAGCCAGTTTAAGGTGCTGTGTTTTGCAGGCCTGGGAAACAGAGATAATTGCTTTAACAAGGCTAAGTTTTGACAGGTGGTGTTCCTGCTCTCCAAAAGTTTACCTTATGGTGTAAGTGGATACCATTAGCATAGGTACCCTTGTAAGTGTCTGTGGTGGTTATTCTCTATTTACACATACCCTTCTCCATTTTCTACCCTTCTCTGCAGCTTGCAGGGCTGATTCCTAAGGGCTGCAGTATCCAGGCTCCCTTGTCCTTAGCTTCTGGTTGGGTTTGGCCAATGAGAGACAACGACTGGGAATTTGAGGGTAGAAGACATAAGGTTGGAGATTTTTGCTCTCCCCCTGTCTCGGTGTTCTGGCAATGTCTTCATCTCTCTACCACTACAGCTCCCGTTGGGCACCGCTACCCACTCTCCCCAGACATCTTCAGCTCTCTCTGAGCTCCGTGACACATTTTCCTCCTTTTTCTCCTTCAGGTGAAAGAGCTTCCCTCTGCTGCCAGTCCCTGAGAGCCTCAACATCCCTCTTGGTTCTCTCTATCCCTGCCTACCATGGAATGCATGTTTGTATCTCCCGAAAATTCCTATGTTGAAGTTCTAACCCACCACGTGATGGAATCTGGAGGTGGGGCACTTGGAAGGTACATAGGTGTAGATGAGGTCATGACGGTGGGGTCCCCTTGACGGGATGAGTGCCCTTTTAAGAAGAGAGACTGGAGTTAGCTCTCTCCATGTGAGGACAAAGAGAGAAGGCAGTCATCTACAAGCCAGGAAGAAAGCCCTCATCAGGAATCAGTTGGCCAACACCATGATCTTGGACTTTCCAGCCTCCAGAACTGTGAGAAATAAATGTCTATTGTTTAAGCCACCTAGTCTATGGTATTTTTTTAATAGCTGCTCAAGCTAAAACATTGTCCCACCTGGGTATATGATCCCTTCATTAAGTCCTTTTCAAAATCCCAGGTAAATATGCCTTAGATCTCCTTCCAAGACCCTAACACAGTGACCATGTTACAAAACCAAAGACATATAAACCAGACCAAGCCTAAACTCTGTAAGGGCAATTCAAAATTGCAGTTGTCCCCTCCTGGACACTGGATTCTTAACTACAATAATTAATTAGTTTATGAACTGCAAGGGTCCATTCAAGTCCATCCAACCCAGAAAACTACCTTTGACAATAACTGAAGAAGTGCCTTAACTCTAGGTTCTAGGAAGACCACAAAATAATGCACTAAAAATTAACAAACCCAACATTCTACAAAACACATGCCCAATTCTCCTCAAAATTGTCAAGGTCATGAAAAACAAAGAAAGACTGAGAAACTGTCACAGACCAGAGGAGACTAGAGACATGATAACTGAATGCACAGTGGTATCCTAAATTGAACTGTAGAAAAGAAAAAGGACATTGGTGGAGAAAAACTGGTGAAATCCAAATAAAGTCTAGAGCTTAGTTAATGGTAATGTACCAATGTTAGTTTCTTGAGTTTGACTGTTTTTTTGTTTGTTTGTTTTGGTTTGGTTTCTTAGTTTTGACAAAAGTACCATGATAATGTAAGATGTTAACATCAGGGGAAATCGAAAGTGGGTAAGGGATATCTGGGAACCCTACAACTTTTCTATAAATCCAACATATTACAAAAGTAAAAACTTTATTCCAAAAAGTGATTAGCCCTACATTATGGAGTGAGGAACTATATGCGGGTCAAGGAACAGTTCATTTAAGCATACATCATTTGTTTACAACAAGGAATATTACAAACTGGGTTCCTTATATAAATTTGATATGCCTCTCCAAGGATATTAAAAACCCTTCAAATAGAGCTGGGAGAAGTTGTGCTGAGAGAAGAGTCAATGCAAAAGACACTTGAGTCGCACACGCAAACCCGCTGCAGTGGAAAGAAATAAAACACCCAACCAAGAAACTACAAAACAAAGCATCACCTTAACTCCTACACAATTGCCATTGTTCAGCCCAAAAGAAGGTGCTATTGAATGTCTCAGTGGCTTGCAAAAGCAGTATCTCTTTTTACCCTATTTTCTGTGTTTCTTGAACGGAGCACTTAGGTTACTGAAATGACAAAATCTTTGGTTTCAACCAAAGTGGAATGCCCCTGGGTAGGCGCTAAGAAACAGCCCTCCAGAGAGCAGCTTCAGACGGAACACAGGCTCCTTCAGACATCTAGACATAACCCTCGGTCTTTAAGTTCTCCTTCCTTTCATGAGATGACGAGTCCATCGCATCAGGTATTAGCCCACAGCAAAGAGCAATGGACACAGAGGTCCCTGGGGGTCCTGGTAAGAATAAGTTCACGTGAGTCCTTGAGGGCATGGAAAGCGTCTCACAGTCCCTTACGCCTCTCCAAACTCCTTAGCAGAGCGAGGGCAAGCATACACCTTTTTGTTGATGCTGCTAAAAGGAAATGAGATTCCACACAGAAACACACGTAGCAGGGACTTGTCTCTAACACACGCCTGGATTTCCTTGGCCTGGTTAGTGCAGCTATGGTAGGCACTCAATAATCACTCGCGTGACGAATTAATTAGCTTGTCAATCAACAGCTATCCCTAGGCATTGATGACATCTTATTTTTTTTTTAAGATTTTATTTATTGGGGCGCCTGGGTGGCTCAGTGGGTTAAAGCCTCTGCCTTCGGCTCAGGTCATGATCTCAGGGTCCTGGGATTGAGCCCCTCATCCGGCTCTCTGCTCAGCGGGGAGCCTGCTTCCCCCTCTCTCTCTGCCTGCCGCTCTGCCTACTTCTGATCTCTCTCTCTGTGTCAAATAAATAAATAAAATCTTTTTTTTTTAAGATTTTATTTATTTATTTGACAGAGATCAGATCTCTGCTGAGCAGAGAGCACGACTCAGGGCTCGATCCCAGGAGATCACGACCTGAGCCAAAGGCAGAGGCTTAACCCACTGAGCCACCCAGGCGCCCCCATTGATAACATCTTAAGAAGAGGTATTACTAGGTCCCCATCCAATAGTCTCAAGATTTTATTCACATTTTTGTATTTTTACTTTGACCTCTCTACCTCATTCAAAAATTCATGATATGCCCCCAAATCTACCTTACAAAGAATGTCTGTAACTTCACCATTTTTCCATCTATAAAAAATAATAATATTTGATGATCTTTGACAAGGTTGCCAATACCACTTAATGGGAAAGGAACAGTCTCTTCACAAATGGTGTTGGTTTTAGTGCTGGATATCTACAAGCAGAAGAATGAAGTTGGGCCCTTATCTTATATCGTATACAAAAAATAACTCAAAAAGGAATAAAGACTTAATTATAAGACCTAAAACTATAAAACTCCTAGAAGAAAACACAGGTGAAAAACTTTATGGCATTGGACTTAGTAATGAATTTTTGGGTACAACAGTAAAAGCACAGGCCACAAAAGCAAAAATAGACAAATGGGACCACAGCAAACTTAAAAATGTTTGTGCATCAAAAGGCACAATCAACAGAGTGAAACGCAACCCATGGAACAGGAAAAAATATCTGCAAATCGTTTATGTGATAAGGAGTTAATATCTAGGAGTTTATTTATCTAGAATATAAAAAGAACTCTAACAATTCAACAATGAAAAAAATCAAATAACCTGATTTTAAAATGGACAAAAGTCAGTGCTGAAAGCCTTCAGGGAGCAAAGGAAAAAAACAAGGAAGAAAGAAAAAAGAAGAAAAATAAGAAATAAATAAATAAATAAACAAATAAATAAATAAATAAATGGACAAAGGACTTGAATAGACTTATCTCCAAAGATGATTTACCAATGGCAACAAGCACATGAAAAGATACTCAACATCACTAATCATCCGGGAAACGTAAAACAAAACCACAATGAGATATCACCTCACATCCATTAGGATGGCCAATATTAAAAAACAAACAAAAAATAAAAAATAAAACAGAAAATAACAAGTGTTGGTAAGAATGTGGAAAAACTGGAACTCTAGTACAGAGCTGGTGGGATTGTAAAATGGCATAACCACTACGGAAAACAGTATGGAGGTTCCAGAAAAGTTAAAAATAGAAATAGCATGCAACCCAGAAATCCTACTTCTGGATATATGCAGAAGAATTGAAATCAGGGTCTCGGAGAGTTATATGCATACCCACATTCATAGCAGCACTATTCACAATAGCCAAGAGATCAAAGCAACCCAAATACTCACCAACATATGAATGGATAATCAAAATGTGCTACATTGTAATATTATTTAGCCTTGAAAAGGGAAGGAAATCCTGTCAAGTGCTACACAATACAATGAACCTCAGAGACACCATGCTATGTGAAATAAGCCAATCACTAAAAAAACAAATACTACACACTTGCCCTTATATGAGGCATCTAAAGTAGTCAAACTCAGAAACAATTAGTAAAATGGTGGCCACCAAAGGCCAGGGGTGGGAGGTAAGTACTGTTCTTCAATGGGTAAAGCATTTCTGTTTTGCAGGATAAAAAAGGTCCACAGATCTGTTTCAAATCAATGTGAATATACTTAACACCATGGAATCATACACTTAAAACTGGTTAAGATAATTAATTTTGTGTTATATAAAACACATGCATACATAATTTTTTAATTCATTGATACCTGGCAAGGGAAGAGGCATATTTCCTACCCTACTACTTTGTTTGGAGGCCATTCCAGAATCTTTGTCTCCCAAGGTCTTTTCTCACCTCATCTCCTGACCTCATGGCCCCCTCCTTGTTCCTGGTCCCTTGCTTCATGTGCTACCTCTCACGTACAGCCCTGAACCTGTCTCTTGTATTCACTGATCCTCTGGCCTTCACCCACCTCTACCTTTCTTCCTTGCCTGCAAATTCTAAAGAATTTGTTCTTAGGGGTGGCTGGGTGGCTCAGTGGGTTAAGCCTCTGCCTTCGGCTCGGGTCATGATCTCAGGGTCCTGGAATTGAGTCCCGAATTGGGCTCTCTGCTCAGCAGGGAGCCTGTTTCCCCCTCTCCCTCTGCCTGCCTCTCTGCCTACTTGTGATCTCTTTCTCTCTGTCAAATAAATAAATAAAATCTTTAAAAAGAATTTGTTCTTCTTCTAAGTGCTCTGGGAAAGCCCTTAGAAACTGCATACGAATAGCCAGTGATTAATTTATAGAGGCAGACCCTTAGCAATATTCTATACTCAAGATATTAATGCCAAGTTTAAAGAGATTGATAAAATATCTAATGCAAAAATTTTCATATTATAAAAGCACTTTAAAAATTATTCCAAACGTCAAGCAGCATTTAAACCTCATTACATTAACAATCTTATGATACTATCCTGCACCACTGAATATGTGATAAAACTTTCATACAGTATCTGGTGGGAATATAAATTGAGAAAAGCAAGTTGGCGGGGTGCCTGGGTAGCTCAGTCGGTTAAGTGTCTGCCTTCAGCTCAGGTCATGATCTCAGTGCCTTTGGCTCAAGTCATGATCTCAGGGTCCTGGGATCAAGCCCCACATCCGGCTCTCTACTCATCAGGGAGCCTGCTTCTCCCTCTCCATCTGCCCCTTGTCCCTGCTCGTGCTCACACTCTCTCTCTCTCTCAGATAAATAAATAAAATCTTAAAAAAAGAAAAGCAAATTGGCAATATGTTTTGAAAACCATAAAAATATCCATGCCCTTTGACCTATTAACCCCATTGCCAGGAATTTGCTCTAAAGAAATAACAGTATAAAAGAAAAAAAAAAGGCTTACGTATAGATGTTTATTTCTAAGTTATTTCTGTACCACCATGTGGACATTATCAAAACACACTGTCATTTTTCTCCCACCATCCCTTTAAAATTTACTCAGTTTGGGAGGCGGGGGAGTAGTAGGAAGAAGAAAGGAGGCCGTCCTTGATTCTAGATGAGAACTACCCAGGACCCTGCCTGCTCTGGTCACATTCCAGTAATGACACTCTAATGGTCACATCAAGTCACAAACATGGTCTTAATAAAGTAATTCGATGTGTTATGACATTCATTATATTAACCAACAATTCTGGTTTCATTCCAAAGATTTCTCCCACTTCTCAGCTAGAGCCATCCGGTTCAGCAAGAGCAGCAAGGGAAAGCGGGGGGTCCTATGCAGTCGACTTCTCTCTCCCAGCATCCCTTCACGTTTCCTCCCCCACTCCCTGGCTGCTGTTTTGAATGCCACTTCAAAATGGGTGGAAGGCAAAGAGGTAAGTGGTTATGTCTGGAAATACTCTAACTGGCTTGTGATGGGTCCTATTGTAAGCTGACTTTGTGCTCGGTGGGCTTTGCAGCTCCATAAGACTGCCTCTCGCTTGTGGCCTCATGGGATCCGTGGAGATCCCCATCTCTGGGGACCCCTCTAATTTGAGTTCTCAGAACAAGGGAGAAGCAGTCCATCCCAGCAGCCACTGCCTTCTCTGCCCTGGTCCCTGGCACTCCTCTTCATTCGGACTTCATCGCTGGACGTCCTCACCCTCCCACAGGGTCCTCTCGGCCAGGACTGAGATGACTCCATTAAATGACGGATAAACAAACTGTGTGTGGGTATACAAGGGCATACTACCAAGATACAAAAGAGAATGAACTACTGATTCGTGCAACGACATGGATGGAGCTGAAGGTTTGTTATGCCCAGTGGAAAAAGTCAATCTCAAAAAGCTACGTACTGCAAGATGGCATCATATAACACCCTTGAAATGGTAAGATTACAGTGATGGTGAATAATAGACCAGCGGTTGCGGGCGAGGGGCGCGGGGTGGGTAGCTGTAGCATTAGGGAGTTTCTGCATAGTAACGGAGCCATTATGCACCCTGACTGTAGTGATTACACAAATCCACAAATCCACAAATCTATACCTGTGATAAAATTACATAGTAACACACACACAAGCGCATGGAAACATTAATGAGACCCAAATAAAGTCTGTAACTTAGTTCACAGTATCATACCAATGTCAATGTCAATTCCCTAGTTTTGAAAACGTACTATGGTTACGTAAGATGGTATCACTGGGGAAAGCAGGGTGAAGGGCACATGGGAACTCTCTATTTTTGCAACTTATGAATCTTAAGTAATTTTTTTTAAGTTCTTTTAAATGGCTCTGGCCCAGTTCTCTCTTCCCAGGGGGCCCATCTTTGAGCCCCAGGAAACATTCTCTCATCCTTTGCCCCAACAGAGCCTGGGAGGGCAGGACCAAACCTCGCTCTCTGGGTTCTCTTTGCCCTCAACTGTAGAAAATATATTTCAAGCTCTATGTGGTCCTAAGGAAGCCCTCATCACAGACTTTCGAAGAAGGCCTTTCCCCTGGGGAGTGAGGAACGGGTCACAGCACGCATGCCCCCTCACTAAGCTGACTGCTTGAGTATTCAGTCTGGCTGCTGCAGTCAAGGACTTGGCCCACAGGTTCGTGAGAATTCCCCTAGACTGGATGCTCTCGTCTCTGCCCAGACCTCCTCTCAGGACTGAGGCCCTCATTCCCACCCCAAGTGTCTCTGAAAACTGCCCTAAGTTGAAGAGAGCTATCTCACCCAAGGTCATGTCCCCTTCCCAGGTGCCATCTGCACCCAATGACCGGTCCACATGGAGGCATAAAGAGCCAGCCTCTTTGCTTCAACAGGGAACACCTCTGCAAGACCGAGTGGAAGGGCAGCTGAGGCCTTTGCACTGACTCTGCCCAGTCCTGCTTCTTTTATTCTCCCACAGGTGTTGATCCCCAAGCACTGCCCAGTGACCCTCCTACACGCAAATCTCCATCACAGAGTCC
>CM052900.1:11211675-11320354 GCA_028534135.1 Potos flavus
CTCACTATTACAAGCTGAGTGTATGCCAGCTCCCACCAGCTTGTGAGTCCCATATAAGGTCATTCTGAAATGGGTTTATGAGGTTCTTTCTGAAATGGGTTCAGAGAGAATCAGAGCCACAGCCTTCAGGCTTCATCATGCTCCTGCTCCTTGGCTCTGAGCCGACCATTCAACCACCGAAACGCCAACCTTTGTCAGAACGCTGATCTCCTCCTCCTGCCCAAGACCAGCTCCCTCTGAGGTTCCCACAGAGCCATGCTGGGCCCTGACAGTTCCCTCCTTTCATGCCCAGAAGATGGGGCTTTCACGAAGGTGGAGGAGGTGGGGTCAGAGTGCACTGCAAAGGGGGAGCAATGGGGAGGCACACCTCACACTGTAACTGCCACCTGCGGTCCCTCTAATCTCCGGCCATCGTTCCGTCTGAGCCACTCAGCCACATGTCTCCCCAACTCGAGTGTCATTTTTCTCTCAGGAACCAGCTTTCCTCTCGTCTAGCGAGGATTGCTTTCAGGACTCCTAGGCCACCTGACAGGCCTGAGCGCGTCTGAACCATAAATGGGAAACAGGGCTCCTTTGCCATCTTTCCCACAAGACTCCTAACATCTCGAAAAGCAAGAGGTATTAATGGGCATCTGTTTTTCAGTGTTCCTGAACATTCTGTGAAGGGCAGTAATTCCACCAACACTGCAGGACACCGAGGGGGTGGCTTGCACACGCACACAGACGCTCTGACTCCACAGGGAACACCACAATTTGTGACCCAGTCTAAAACATACCTTGTCACAAGTGCCCGAATGGACACTGTATTATCTAGGGAGGGCTAAACTGCTAAGTCAAGACTCACCCAAAAATTCTATCACTTAAAGAAATACACAAGTTTGTCTTTGAGGATCAGTTCCGCAACATACTTTTCAAGTAGGCGTAAGACTCGGCTCCATAGGGTCATTCGGGGTCCAGGCTGGTGGTGGCTCTGCTATCTTCAATGGGCAGTTTCTGAGGTCATTTTAGTCCTCAACCGTTCATCAGTAGGCAAGGGAGAAAAGGCATAAAGGACTGGGTAGGCAGTGTTTCACCATCAGCCCCTTCCATTCCAATGGGGAGAACCTGGCCACATGGCCACACCTCGCTGCAAAGGAGGCTGGGAACTGTAGTCCCTGGCAGAACAGCCACACACCAGCTACAGCTCTTACTCTGGAACAAGGGACAGCAAATTATAGCCCAAAGGTCAAACCCTCGAGTCCCCGGATTTTATAAACAAAGTTTTACTGAAGCACAGCCATACATTCATGGAGTGTTGAGCAGTTATGGCAAAGACCTTATGGCATGCAAAGCCTAAAGTATTTACTATCTGGCCCTTTATAGAAAGCATTTGCTATTCCCTTCTCTAGAGGAAAAAAAAAAGCATGCACTCGGCAGGACAACTAGCAGTCGACACTTTCAAAATTTATCTTGGAAACTGTTAGAAAGACACATAGACAAAAATACTCCTTCAAGTAGTTTTGTCATACCAAAAGACTAAAAACAACTTAAAAAGGACTGTGAAATTATGGACCATGCATACCACAGAATACAATGTAACCTTTAAAAAGAATGAGGAAGTTCAACATGTACTGATTAGAAAATATCCGAGTATTTTAACTTTGAAAAGTAAAATGCAGAACAATGTTCAGAATGTTACCACTTGCGGGGGCGGGGAATGAACTTAACCTCTAATGCCTATATGCTAACGTGGGCATAGAAATTCCTGGAAGCACATAAAAGAAACTGAAGACATTCTGCTTCTGGATAGAGAAATCAAAAAATGGAAGGACAGAGAACTTTTTACCACATACTTTTATATATTTTGAATTTGTATCATGTGCAGGCATCACCTATTTTTAAAATAATTAATTAAAAATTAAGCTCAGAAAACCACATACACAAAACAGTTTGCCTTCACTTCCATTGCTAACCAACCCCGCTTATGAAAGACATAATCCTTCTTACAAGCCATGGTAGTATCTCCCATCAGAGAGTCCATTCCACTGACCTGGGAGCCATTTTACATTGTGGAATCTGCTTCCCCACTCTGTCATATGTCAGATTCTCAGAGATATCTCATTTGTCTTATTTTCATAGTCAACTCACGAATTCTATTTTAGTCCCCTGCTTTTCTTGAAAGTTCCTCTTTCCAAACAGACAGCATTTATCAGTATTTATTCAGTTCTCTCACACATATTGAGTATAAAGAAAAGCAACTCTGACCTCAGAGAAAAATTAAGCAGAGAAAGACAAAAGTACAGTTTCCGATAAACAACTTTCAAGAAAAATCTTGCAAGGGAACCTACCTTTTGGTTAAAAGTGACGGCAATCGAATTCACATAAGCTGAAGAGAAAAAGGAATCCACTGGTTTATGTAACTGGGAAGTTCCGAAGTGGCCACTGGCTTGAAGCGACAGAAAGATCCCGCACTCAGAAATGCCTTCAGGGTTTTTGCTCTGCTCTTAGCTCTGCCAAGCTGCATTCTGCAATGGGCCCTTCTGCGACAGTCAGGATGCCCACCATAAGCCCCAAACTCCCAGGCTCCTAATTTAGCATTCCTCTTGGAGAGATTTTTTTTTTTTTTCTCTTTGAATGTCAATACAGCAAATCCAGAGGACTCTGTGACAGGTCTTTCTTAGACTTGTCCAGGGGTGGGCTCCAGGCCCGGCCCCGCTTAGGCCAAACGACTTTACATACGGGCCATCAGGACTATACGAAATGTGCAAAGAAAAGGTTCCCAAAAGGAGCTGTAGGAGTGGGGAGTGGTAGGTAGAAAAAAAACAAATGTCCTCTTTTGCATCTAACTTAAGATTATGACCACTGGACACTTTAACAGGCTTAAAACTATAAACCCTGCTCCCTACATTGGCAGGATGTAAGGGGTTTTCAATTTCAAGACAAGTTGGCTGCAAAGTTCAAACTTACACACACACACACTGTCTGATTCATCTTTACTAGACACAATTATGAATACCAGATTGGAAACCTGCTCATAAATTGGCAAAAAAAAAAAAAAAAAAAAGACCCTCCAAAAATGCAGTTTGCAAATCAGATTACAATCTTTTGGTCTCTCTGAAACTTTCTGCTCAAGACAAAGCATTTCCGTAGTACAGCCTGCCAAAATTTATCTTCTTCATTTTAGCCGCATGCTTTTTAAATGACTATCTAAAAGTCAACAAAGATATGCAAGTATGAGGTCTATAATTAGTTCTAAATTATAAAACAACTTAAGAGGTTGTGTTTGTGTTCCTCTTACCAAAGGTTCATTCACTGTCTCCCAGAATCCTCCTGGCCAGCTGAACCAAACGGATATATGACATTTCCTTTGAGTGATTCTTGAGTAACGACTGCAGGTGTCCCTCCATAGCACAAGGCAGAGGATCTACATTAAATGAAAGTTTCTCAATAAGCAGAAAACTCATCTAAGATCAAAAGCCTGGACATCCTTGCTTTCAGAAACTGTTCATTATTACAGGAGAATCATGAAGACATGCGTGACAGTTAACGCTGTATATGCCGGTTTAATGTCAAATATCTTTTATTTGGAATTATATGACGAAAGCCAAATTTCCAAAACATCTTCAAGAGGGAAGATTGATATATGTATTTTAAAGCAATGGGAAGTTCCCAACTACAAGTGAGATACTCTTGGGTATCTCAGATGATCAAGGGAGACACAAAAATCTTCAAAACAAAATTACTTTAAATCAATTTTATTTAAAAACATATATAAATAGGCCAAATAACACTCAAGCCTGAGAGGGCTTCAATCTTTTCTTAAGAACATAATAGTCCAAAAAGACTAATACTTATTGCTGATTCAGCTCACAGTACCAGCCCTCTTCAAGCAGCAGCACAATCACCAGCAAACATTTTATGGGCACCTTGGAGGGGCTTGAGGGAGTCACAGAGCAATGAGCCACAGCCTTGCCCTCAAGGAGCTTACAGTGTAGCTGGAGAGAAACGAAACATCCAGAACAGACACAAAGGCCACACATCTATCATAACAAAAGCAATTACTGGCATAAGTTACCACATGTTTTAACAAATGAGCGTTGGAATATCTTAGCAAATATACACAACATCAACTTTCGACCTAACATATCCAAAAAAAATTGTTTTTTTGTTTTTTTGTTCACTTATGTTTCAACTCAACTGAATTAAGAGAGGAAAATAGAATTCCAAGCCAAATGTACCATAGTGTTTGCTGTCCCCAGTGAAGGGATGGACTGATCGTGTCCCAGAATTTCTCCATGGTTCTACATCCAGATGTCAAGTTCAGTAGTTCTGACTGCCAAACCGATGCACAAATTCAGACAGGGAGTAGACGGCTCCCCATCCTACCTCGGGATCCATACTGATAAAATCATTCAGGTTCATTTTGGAATCTAAAAAATTCATGAAAGAAATGTCCACTGAAAACACAATAAAACAACCCAGAAGACCAAAAGTAGGGAAAAGTATTCAAATGGAGAAGGGTTCAATATCACTTGTGCGGTATTCTTATCTCGAACACATAATTCAATCTGATCATGAAGAAACATCACACAAACCCAAACTGAGGGACACGCTACAAAATAACTGACCGGTACTCTTTAAAACTATAAGTTATAAAAGGAAAGAAAAAAAAAATTGTCAGAGACTGCAGGGGACTGAGGAGACAGAACAACTAAATGTAGTATCGTGGAGTAGATTCTGGACCAGAGACAAGAAATTAGTGGGAAAACTTGCAAAACTTAAGGTCGGTAAGTCAGCAGTATTGGATCGATATTTTTATATCAAGTACATCATTTTCTTAGTTTCAATAATTACATTATGGTTATATAAAATTCAACATTAGCAGAATCTGAGTAAAAGATATATGGGAATGCTCTAGTGTTTAAGCAAATTTTTTGGAAGTCTAAAATTATTTCTTTTTTAATTTTTTTTTTTTTTTGAGAGAGAGAGAAAATGAACAAGGGGGTTGGAAGGTCAGAGAGAGAAGGAGAAGCAGACTCTCTGCTGAGCAGGGAGCCCAAGTGGGGCTCGATTCCAGGACCCCGAGATCACAATCCGAGCCGAAGACAGATGCTTAACCGACTTAGCCACCCAGGCACCCCAGAAGTCTAAAATTATTTCAAAATAAAAACTTTTTTTTTTGTAAAGATTTTTTTTTTTATTTATTTATTTGACAGAGAGAGAGACAAAGCGAGAGAGGGAACACAAGCAAAGGGAGCGGAAGAGGGAGAAGCAGGCTTCCCGCCGAGCAGGGAGCCCGATGCGGGGCTCAATCCCAGGACCCTGGGATCATGACCCGAGCTGAAGGCAGACACTTAACAACTGAGCCACCCAGGCGCCCCTCAAAATAAAAACTTAAATGAAAAATGCATGAAGGAGGGTACCTGATGGAATGAGCACTGGGTATTACATGCAACGAATCACTAAACTCTACCTCTGAAACTAATAATATACTATATGTTAATTGATTATAAGTAAAATTTTTAAGAAACAAACAAAAATGCATGAATAATCAAACTGCCAATTTATTGGATTCAACTGCCAAATTACAGGAAATTCAGAGGCTACAAAAGAGATACAATCAGCAAAATCCAGACTGCTATTCCTGGACCCAGTTTCTTCAACAAATAAATTATAAGAAAAAAAAGAGTTGGGCAAGGAATCTATATATTTACAAAAACTCTTAGGAGACATAACCCATGTAGGGATCTCATTTGGACACTGATTCAAATAAACAAACTGTATAAAAGAAGATGATATGGGGGCGCCTGGCTGGCTCAGTTGGTAGAGCATACGGCTCTTGATCTTGGGGTTGTGAGTTTGAGTCCCATGCTGGGTGTAGAGATTACTCAAAAATAAATCTTAAAAAAAAAAAAAAGATGATGACTTTATGACTTTATAACTGTGAATGTGAACACTGGCTAGATAGCTATATGATGATTTTAAAGAATTACTGCTAACATTTTTAGATAAAATAATGGTACGGGGGGTCATATTTTCTTTAAAAAAAGAAAGCCTTATATTTTAGAGATCCATACTGAAATATTTAGAGCTGAAATAACATAGTATCTGGGATTGGCTTAAAAATAATATGAGAAGGGGGAAAGTGGATGGGATACAAATGAACTGACTGGCCATGAGCTGGTAACTGCTGAAAGTCTGACATACTATTTAGTCTAGTTCAGTATATGATTTAAATTCCCCACACTAAAAAAAAAATTTTAAGTGTGTACATATTGCTGTTTCTACCCAGCAAAAAATTGTTACAGAAACTGCACTTCCACCATAAACCTACAGAAAACCGTGCAAATATATTTAGCAACTCTTTCCAGATGGTGGGACAGCAGGGAGCACACACCTGGGATTCCTAAGAAAGTAGAAACAAGTAAGGGGAGCCCTGGGATCCCTCCGGCTGGCCTCGGGGGCAGTTTCCAGTCCCCAGCACACAGAGGGGAACACACCCAGTGTGGCAGTCTCCCTGAGATGAGAAGACACATCCCGGGCAGCTGGACCTAGGGGGTCCAGGAGAAGGGGCTACAGAGCAGACCCCCCAGCTGGACCACCCATCCTGACCACAACACACACCCAAGTCTTTGGCTGGGACTGACCTCCCAGGGCCAGGAAAAAAGCACCAGAATGTAATTGACCTAATAACTGCCGGAACTTCCACAGTCCCCACCAGCCAGGGGAGAGAGAACTTGTAAGGCACGAACGTTTGGTAGAGTCCTTAGAAGGGCTGCACTGGAGCACTGGGGCTAAATTAGCACTAGATGAAAGGCTGCTCTGGACCTGCACTAAAAAAGCTTAAAAACAAGCCTTGAAAGGACCCAGCTGATTCCCAGTAATGTAACTGCAGGCCAACACTTTTTAAAAAAGACCTCAAGACCCGGCAACTGACAAGATAAATTCAAAGTCCAGCCTCCAACCAAATTTTACAAATCATACAAAGAAACAGGAAAATATGACCCAAAACCAGGAGGGAAAATCAATCAACAGAAACGGACTAAAGGGGCGCCTGGGTGGCTCAGTGGATTAAAAGCCTCTGCCTTCGGCTCAGGTCATGATCTCAGGGTCCTGGGTTCGAGCCCCACGTCGGGCTCTCTGCTCAGCAGGAAGCCTGCTTCCCCCCCCCCCCCCCCGCCTGCCTCTCTGACTATCTGTGATCTCTCTCTCTCTGTCAAATAAATAAATAAAATCTTAAAAAAAAAAAAAGAAACGGACTAAAATGACAGAAATAATGGAGTCAGCGAACAAGGAGCAGCTATTATAAACATGCCCCACATGTTCAAAAGGGTAGAGAAAAACATGAGCATGATGAAGAGAGAAATGAAAGATATTAAATCAATCCAAAATGGAATTTCTAGACGTAAAAAAATAAAATACATAAAATGAAAAAAAAAAGTGCTGGATGAGATTAACAACAAATTAGTGAATCCAGAAGAGCAATGAATTTACAGACAAAATAAAAGAATTATTCCAAATGAAGCGTGTACAGAAAAAGTCTGAAGAAAAAAGAGAACATCACTGACCTACGGGAATAATACCAATCCATCTAACACATGTGTAACTGAAGGACAAGAACTTAAAGAAGGGTGGGTGGTCAGAAAAAAATGTGCAAGGAAATAATAGCCAAATGTTTTCAAATTTGATGAAAACTATAAATCCACCAATCTCAGGATCTTAACAAACCTCAAGTGGGATATACCTAAAGGAAACTACACTACAGTCCATCATAATCAACATGCTAAAAACTAGTGACAAAGAAAAAAACCTTTAAAAATATCGAGAGGGGAAAACATTCAAGATCAGAGCCCACGCAAGCAGAAAACGAGAGAGACGCCTTTAAACAACCGAAAGCGGGGCACCTGGGTGGCTCCGTGGGTTAAAGCCTCTGCCTTCGGCTCAGGTGATGATCTCAGGGTCCTGGGATCGAGCCCCGCATCGAGCCCCGCATCGAGCTCTCTGCTCAGCGGGGAGCCTGCTTCCCCCTCTCTCTGCCTACTTGTGATCTCTCTCTGTCAAATAAATAAAATCTTAAAAAAAATAAAAAACAACTGAAAGCAAAACCATGTAAGTCTAGTATATGGGACCTCACAACTGTATCTTTCAAAAATGAAGGTAAGCACTGAGGATGCAGAAAACTAGAAACAGAGTTGCTAACACCCTTCTAACAAAGAAGCTAGATAATCAGCAAACAAGAACTTTTGTTGAAGTCTAGAGAGCTGGGAATGCCAGATCACCACATAATCGGAAATAAAGGGAACACAGGCACCTCTCAGGAAAGATGGGGCGGGAGTGCCTGCTGACCTTGGTAGGTGCCAGACTCCACAGAGGCCAGCAAGTCTGCGAAAATTTTTAACACTCTGCTTTAAAAAGAAATCTCAACTCTTGAAACATACTATTTTTTCTAAGGCATCCTCCCTTTTTTGTTTTGTTTTCTAAGACTTTTCAATGTAATTAAATAAAAAATGATTACTATCTGCAGCCATTCAATATGTTAAAAGATCAATATATTAAACAGAAAATATAAATAAAGCTTTTTTTAGAGATCAAGGTGTAAGAAATAAACATCTGTCTCTTTTAATCTCCCCCATGAGGGACTATAACATTTCTGTTTACCTAACACTGGTCCTCTAGCTTGGTTCAAATTAGCCAGTGTTACTATACATTAGGAAGCAAGAAGATGGGAGGTATATGCGGACAAAAGGCAGGAAAGGACTCAGAAAAGAGAGGGGGAAATTTGGTGTGCTCTATAGTTCAGCCCAAGACTTAGGAAATGTCTTTAAAAACTGAGCCATCAGTGACTAGTGCTGGAACTCTTTAGGGCAAGGTGATATGACTAAATTTCAGTTTCCTTCTCATGGGCGGAGGAGGGAGGGAGTCTCTTTTTTTTTTTTATTTAATAATTATTTAGGCATTTTACACAGAATAATTTTGTTTATGTGCTTAAGTAATTTTTTTTTAAGATTTTATTTATTTGAGAGAGAGAGAGAATGAGAAGAGGGAGGGTCAGAGGGAGAAGCAGACTCCCTGCCGAGCAGGGAGCCTGATGTGGGACTCGATCCTGGGACTCCCAGATCATGACCTGAGCCAAAGGCAGTTGCTCAACCAACTGAGCCACCCAGGCGCCCAAGAGTTCCTTTCTTTAAAATACACTAAATGCTGAACTGAAAAGAGTGGTCTTGCAGACATATGGCCACCAAAATTATTAATCATATAATCCTAATAGTCAATATATCAAATATACTAAATTCAAGCCCTAAGAGTCAATCCCACCACTGAATGCAGGGGATGGAGCGAACTGCTTTTAAAGTACCTGAAACAGGCATTAAGGGTCAATACTTTTCTTGAACTATTTTTTTCTTTTTTAACCTTCTTTATTTTTTTTTATAAAACACTACTTATTAGCTAAAAGTAATTCTCACTTATCCTAACTTCACATATATTCCTTTGATAAACACCAGATCCGAAGTACTGAGTTCACCACATGAGAGAACATTACAGTGTGGTTAAATTATGACATGGGAAACCTGTATGTTCGCCCACATTTCAGAGCAGATTCCTTTTAGTTTCAATCTCACGTTCGGGAGGTCTCTGATGAACTAAGTACACACGAGGCAGAAACCACCACCACCATGCTCCCCACCCTGCTCATCCTGCCTAGCTGTGCACTCAAGGCAAAGGGCATAATCTCCATCCGCCTCACTTTATGCATTCATCAAATGTGGAAAAGAAAGCCTGCCTGAGCTGTGGGAAAAATTCTATTAAACTATTACGTAAAGTGGCTGGCACCAAAGCCTGGCACCAATTAGCATCTACTGGGCAGTAGTCATCAAAATCTAAAGGAATGACTCAAAGAGGATCCGGGCTGACAGGCTGGTGTTTACTGAGCGCTTGCTATGTGCCAGGCTCTGCCCTGGGTGCTTACGTCTGAAGAGAAATGGGAGGTGGCTGAAGGCACGCTGTCCCAGGCCACACCCTACACGGCAGGCTCCCCCCTAACCTAGGAGCTGTCCCAATTCTAACGCTGAGGCTAGCAAGCAGGTTGGCAGACCCAAAAGCAATTCCAGTATAAATGTTAAAAATCATGAGAGAGTTTTTCACAGAGAGCCTCAAAAATCAGTTTGAATCCTCTTTCAGTGTTCAAATACACCAAATATATTTGCTTTCTTCCTTGCTCAACTCCGGATGCCACTGTCCTATTTTTCTGGTGTGTTGTACGGCTTGGCTTGGAGAGCACTTTCACACAGAAGGTCCCATCCCCGGGATGGGATGACCTCACCAAGAAATGGCAAACGTTGCAAATTACTTACAATCATCAATAACGTTTACAGCGCCCATGAATGCCAAACAATAGTAATAGGGTGAAGAACTCTTTATCTACTTAACTCTCAGAAAATTATTAATTGGACGGAAGCCTAAAAGCACATAAATGTGATGAGTGGTACAATAAAATCTGCTGGCTCTCACTTCCTTCTAATGCAAATTTTATCACAGAGCCAGGGAAATGACATTTCACATAACTAACGCAAGGATGCCTACGGACTTTCGCCCTAACGTGAAACCCCACCACGGCAAGGTGTTACTTGTGCTACTATTAAATGACCCAAGCACGCAGACCTCCTGAAGCCCAGTGTCCCAGCAGTAGGCACACCCAACACCCCAGCAGTGTGCAAGGCAGTGTGCAAGCCTCGTGGTTCTGCTCCTAAACACCTCCCCTCTCCGAGAGCTCTTACACTTTCCAGTCCTGCTCTCTGTGCTTCAACGCCCGAATCTCATAAATACGCACATCTGTGCTCCCTCTGGCCTTCCTACAACCCAGGGAGTTTCATACAAAGAATAACACACAATTTTTGTCCCTGGTTAAGGGGCAATGCTGGTCTGCATGGTGATCAGAAACCTCCCTGCGAAGGCATCTTTGGCTCACCTCCAGTTTCAATGCAGGGATACGACGGAGGCGGTTCTCTCCAGTTCCCACTGGAATCTTTCATGTGGGATCGGTCAGAAGCAAAGTTCTTCAAATATGAATCTGCACGGATCACTCTAAATTTCCTGCAGACAAAGCAACGTTCAGGTGCATTAGGAAGGCTTCCCAGTGAAATTCCCACTCGATTTTTATACAGTCTCATTTTCTATGACATACACAAAAGTACCCAGGCATTTCTGTACTCTCAGTAATACACAAATATCTATGCAGTTTTTATCGCCTGTTAAAGAAGCCATGAGAAAGGATCAGCTGAAATCCAAAACTACACAGGCACAGAAATACATCCAGGTGCCTTTATTTACTCAACTGTGTATCAGGGGTAAAGGGCATAATGTTCGGGTGCTGCCATCACAGACCTCTCAATTTTTTTTTTCCCCCAAATACTTTTATTTTATTTTTTCAGTGTTACAAGATTCATTGTTTATGTACCACACCCAGTGCTCCATGCAATACGTGCCCTCCTCAATACCCACCACCAGGCTCGCCCATCCCCCCACTCCCTCCCCTCCAAAACTCTCAGTCCCTAGACCTCTCAATTTTTTCATCATTAAGGCCACACCACACCCACCCACATACACATGGATGAGAGAAACCCCCAAAATGGCTTTCAGAAAACGTTTGGGATCTCATCACAGACATTTTTAAAAGAATGCCAACCTTATATATGCTGGACAATTTTTAAAGCTTCAAAACATTTAAATCTTTTGTATAGCACATCATTTTCAAATATTAACTCAATGGTGACGCCAAATCAAGAAACCTTTGCAAAACAAATGCAAAAAAAAAAAACAACGGAAAATCACACACACACACACACACACACACTCTCTGTACAACTGTCAAGGTCTAACTTCAGAAAGAAGGTAAATCCATCCTGAACTTCCTCACCTTCTAAACTGTGGATGGATGTCCTCATCAGACTTAAAGGCATCTTCCACGTAAGTGTCAAACGGACAGGGAAAAGGCAGTACAGTGTCAAGATCATAAATGAAGCTCTGTCCTCCACTTGAAACATGAAGCAGGACAACATGATAATCCTAGAAGTAAAAGTTGCTGAAGTTAACCAAGTTACTTCGTGATGGTGAACTCCAAGGTCACAGTAATAATGCATATATAATCATTAACAATGAATACAAGACTAATACAACCCTTCTTAAAACAGCAAAATAAAACAAAGCAAACACAAAACCCTAAAAAAAGATTAAATGTTCAGTGACAGGGAACACTTAAATTAGTGGAAATGTTCATATACATTAAACGTATACCCTTGGACCTAGCAATTTTACCTCTAGGAGCCCATAATACAGAAAAAAAATGGCCATACGCATGTAAAGGTCTATAAATATCAAAGAAAATCTCTGCAGCACTGTTTACAATAGTGAAAATTCAGAAACAACCAAAAGCCCACCATAAGAGGAATAGACCACAGTGCAGCCACTAAAAAAAAAAAAAAAAAAAAAAAAAGGTAAATTTATGTAGAAAATGGAGAAACGGATATGTTGCATAGTTGGACGGAAAAAGTAAATTGCAAAATGTGTACTGTATATTATTTTTTAAAAGCTATGCGTATATAAAGACACACATGTGCATTCCAAAGTACACATGCATGTATATGAATACAGAGGAAAAGGTGCCCAAGGATATCCTCCAAAATATTAACAAAGGGGATTGCTCGGGCTAGCCTGGAATGTGAAAGAACTTTAAAATGTTGTTGTTAAATCAGCCACACCCCCTCTGTAGCCATTAAGGAGGAAAGATGAAGACAACTTCTCCTGTGCAGCTCAGCTGCGATGCATCACTCAGTCCCCAACGCTGGGCACTGCCCAGCACCAGCTACCAGCTAGAAGGGTCAGGAGGGCAGTTTTATGAAGGGGCAGGAGGGCAGTCAGATGCTCTGAGTCCCTCGGAAGAAAGGCACTCTTACAGAGAACAGGACTGGGAGATGAAAGGCTCAATCACATTAGTACCGCAGTAGTACCACGGCCTTATATTTCCAGTACTTCAGGGCTTACAGAGCACTTTCTCAGACGTTGTTTCATCGACCCTGTGATGGGGGGAAGGTGATTAATTAAGACTGGCGATACTCTGCCATCAAAGCCTAAAGAGCCTCATTGGCTCCAATGCTATCTTCACAAGGCAGAACTAGCATCAGAAATGGATGCTTATGCCCTGCACTCCCCCTTAATGCATGCTACCCTCCAGATGGATAAAGGAAGAGCAGCCCCCCTTCCACTGGCCGTGTCCATGTTAGTTCCATCCTTCCGCAGCAAGCTTTCCACCTCTCCCCCCACAGCCATCCCTTGTGGGCTGGCTCTCTCTCCAGGAGTCTCCCACTTCCTACCAGAACCAGTCTCTGCCTTATCCAAAATCTGTTTCTCTCTTGACATCTTCTACCTGCTACTCCAGTGGCTTTGAAGTGCATACTCTCTATTGTTTATGAGAAACTGTGTAACCGAAACAAAGATGCAAAGATGAGAAAGGAAAGTCCTGACCCTTGAGGAGCTCCCGGAGCAGAAAGGGGGGGAAACAGTCAAGTGCTATGGACAGTGGGAGGGTGGCAAAGAGCAGGAGGCTTCAGGTGAGGGCCTTCAGGTCAAACCTCAGCCCCTCCCCTTCCAGCCTGAGCTTCCTCTTTTATAAACTGGAGGTAAGTATAGTGTTTACCGCAGACTCTTGCTGGGACAATTAAGGACATTATAGTACGTAAACACTTTTTAAAAGCCAACACAGAAATGGAGGGCAGTGGAGCCCAAAAGCCAAGGAATGTTTCACTGAGGAAAGGCTGCCACGGCTGAGTCCTGCCTGAGGGGAGCATGTTCCGGGGGAGAAAAAGTACAACTTGTGGAAAATGCGTAAGTAATGAATGTCCACAAGCTCCCGGTTAGTTTGGGTCCACACCCCCACATCCCAAATGGCTGGAGAACTGGAAAGGGAAAGCAGGCCTCAACTCCAAGTCACCTTTATAGCACAGATGTGGAGTCAAGGAATACAGACCAAGCAGCAGCCTCACTCTCGGAGGTGGGTTCAGCGCCCACCCAGATGCCGGGACGAAACCACGCTGGGCTAGGGGGAGGGAAACCCACCTAGAAGGCAATCAGCTTCTTGGGACTGGGTGCCTCTATCCACTCAGGGTACCCATTTCCTACCACAGGACAGCAATGAGGCAAAGATACATTTGCCGGAGGTTGTCGGGGCACTTCTCATAACAGGAGTCCCCATTCTGGGCTGCCATGAGACGCTGCGTAAGGGAGACATGACCACAGGTCCTTTCCCTGCAAGTTTCTCTAAACCAAGAAGACAGACCATGACTCAAAATCAGCTGAGTGGTTTGGCAATGGGGATGACTTCTAGGGCACGTGGACAGTCTGCAACAAGGGTTCCATGGCTATTGTTGCTAACAAGAAAGGCTTGAGCACCAGAACCAGACACGGGACCAGGTACCAGAACAATGCCTCACGCGCATTATCTCACTTAAGACTCGCAATGCCACGGCCAGAGGAGGACTCTGAAGAAAGAAGGTAAATAACATGTCCGGGGGCCACCTGGGTGGCTCAGTGGGTTAAAGCCTCTGCCTTCGGCTCAGGTCATGGTCTCAGGATCCTGGAATCGAGCCCCACATTGGGCTCTGTTCAGCGGGGAGCCTGCTTCCCCCTCTCTCTCTGCCTGCCTCTCTGCCTACTTGTGATCTCTCTCTCTGTCAAATAAATAAATAAAATCTATAAAAAATAAAAAATAAAAAAATAACATGTCCGGTTCATAAAGCCACTACTGGGAGGACTGGGACTTAACCCCAAAACTGGATATGGGTTTTAATGTTAGCACAACAAATCACCTGCTGGTGAAGGAGGCAAGAATGTGAGCTCTGTGAGGCCAGGGATTTTAGTCTATTTAGACTAAATATAGGTTAGATAAATGAAGGAAACCAATTCAAATGATATTTTAAATAAGTATCAGAAATAAGATGCTTGCTACATTATCATGAATGGAGTTTTTCTTTTACTTTATCTTCATGTTATTAGCATAAACAATTCTTTAGGAGGACAGGTTAAGGTGACACATAGATGTGTACTGGAAAGGACCACAGGCTGAGACCCAGTCCTGCCACTGATCAGCTAGGTAACTCTGAGCTTCTCACTCTGTCTTCTAGGCTTGCTTCTTCACCTGAAAAACGGAAGGGCTGGAGTAGATCCTGGTTTTTCAAATGTTAGTCATGGTCACTCAGGAGTCTACTAAGAACACTAACTCCTAAACCCTTCTCTAAATCAGCTAAATCAGAAACTTATACTCTTAACATGATATCCAGATAATCTAATGTGCAGCTGGACGAGTTATGGCTAAAGTTCCTTCCAGTAGGTTAAACGGATAACAGCCTAGATCACAAACACAAACACATCAGCTATTTAAAATCTTTTCTATATGGGGCGCCTGGCTGGATCAGTCGGTAGAGCATGTAACTCTTGATTCTGGGGTCGTGAGTTCAAGCCCCACATTGGACATAGAGCTCACTAAAAAAAAAATAATAATAATTTAAAAAATAAAATCTTTCCTATAATAATAAAATTAAATTAAAACATATCTGTAAGTACTACATTAGATAAAATAACATCTATTCCCAAGAGGTCAATTATCAATAATTATCATAGCCCTTCTCTACTGCTCTATCATTTCTGATTTACGAAAACATAGAGATCACTCAGGAATTACAAGTACTAATGCATCAGAAGCTCTCTGTATTGACCATCTTACCCAGATCACAGGTCCATCTCCAGGTCTTGCCTGTTGTTTCCAGATAGGTATCTACAAAATATAATCAATTGCATAAGCCACGACTTCAGTTACACCACTACTAAATTCTTTAAAGCAATACGTAAATAAAATATAAAATATTTCTAAGCAAACAACAATCAAGGCGAAAGAAGAAGAAATCTAACTCCTTCCAAGTGTTCTTAACAGTGAAAATGCAAAAATTAATTATCTGATGTTCTTTGGAGAGTGGAAAGAGATCTCAATAGGGAATCAGAAGGCCTGGCAGGTTCAAGTCTTGCTTTCTCGCATTATTCATGGGACTCCCTGAGCCTCTGTTTCTTCATCTATAAAATGGAGATAGCTGTCTGAACCCTGCCTACTTTACCGTGTTTCCATTAGCATCAAATGAGATCATACTTACAAAAATGCTTCACAGGCGGGTGCCAGGCGGTTCACTTGGTAGACATATGTGACTTCTGATCTCAGGGTTGTGAGGTCAAGCCCCACACTTAGTGTAAGGATTACTTAAAAATATAAATCTTTAAATATTTTTTAAGTTCTTTACAAAATATTAAGGGCTTACTTTTTTTTAAGGGCTTGCTTTTTTAATACTTCATGTAAGTTTACCATAATTCTATTTAAACTCCAGAGACAAAAACATCTTTACTTCAACCTGAGAGTATGTGGCTCTACCCTAAGCAATTTAAAAAGCTCTAACTTAATACCTAAAGAGAAGGGACTTAATCTGTGTATACCATCATCTATTTCTTTTTTTTTTTTAAAGATTTTATTTATTTATTTGACAGAGAGGAGAGAGATCACAAGTAGGCAGAGAGGCAAGCAGAGAGAGAGGGGGGGAAGGAGGCTCCCCGCTGAGCAGAGAGCCCGACGTGAGGCTCGATCCCAGGACCCTGAGATCATGACCTGAGCCGAAAGCAGAGGCTTTAACCCGCTGAGCCACCCAGGTGCCCTACCATCCTCTATTTCTTGACCTACAAATAAGGGACTAAACTTTTCTAACTCAACCATGCCCTGAAAGGAAAAAAAAAAATCTCATTCAAAAATAAACTTTAAGGGGCACCTGGGTGGCTCAGTGGGTTAAAGCCTCTGCCTTCAGCTCGGGTCATCTCAGGGTCCTGGGATCGAGCCCCACATCGGGCTCTCTGCTCAGCAGGGAGCCTGCTTCCCCCTCTCTCTCTGCCTGCCTCTCTGCCTGCTTGTGATCTCTCTCTCTGTCAAATAAATAAATAAAATCTTAAAAAAAAAAAACAACACTTTAAAATGTTACTGTATTTTATAAAGCACATTTTGAGACAGTGCTGACCCTATACTATATTTAGTTCCTATTGTCGCCCTAAATCTCTTGTTCTCTTTCCACAATCACTCACCACTTACCATCTTCCTCTCATTAGATATGAAGACAGCATAACACTCTTCTAAAGGATACTGGTCATGGTTTTTGATGTATTCACAGAGTTTCCAAATATTTTCTTCACTGAAATAAAATAAGTTTAATCAATTTAATTAAGCAATAGTGCTGTGTCTTTCAAATTTGAACAGAAGACTGATAAAGACATAAAAATGTTGGAAGAGATTTTAAATACCACCTCATCCAATAACTGACTGATATATGACCCTCCTCTAAAACATCCCCAACAAGGTGTGACCCAATTTATACCGGGTGCCAACCTTTCTCCAAACAGAGCGCTCACTACCTGCCCCAGCAGTGCTTGCACAGGGAGGCATTTTATAACTGATAAGATGCTACATTAATACTCCATAAGCTTTGGACCCAGGGACTTGAGATACAGCTGGAATTCCAACTCAGCCACTTATGAGGGAAGAAGCTTTGAACATCTTGAATTGAGTACCTGCTTTTCTCATGTGTAAAATGGGTATAATCATACCATATTATAAACACTTGATAAATCTTAGTTAATATTGGTTCATTGCTCCCCTTAGCAATGGGGTAGGATGAGCGTATTGGGGAGGAGGGCTTCTGGCTGGAAAGGACCAGGGGGCAGTTACGTGATATGCCTAGGGATTCTTTTCGAGGGAGGCTGTGAATGGGATTCCCTGCATCCCTCTGGTACAAAAGAGATCCTGATTTTTAGGAAGTCCTTTCTCATACTGAACTGAAATCCATCTTCCTATACTTCTGCCCCAGATAATTCTTCTTTTCTCTCTGAGAGGCCTTTAGATATTTAAAGCAGTAGTCAGAACCGCTGAAGTAAAGCAATGCCCAGTGCATTAAACCAAGCTACACGGGAGGCCACAGGCACACTCCCACACAGGCAGAAATCGTTGCTGGCAGTATTCACAGCTCCGCCTCTGGATTCTTACCTTTTCTAATGAGCCGCGCTGCCCCTTCCTTCAAAATGAGCTGCACCAACACTCTGCCCATACTCGTGACTCAATCTGTCAAAGCCTAATTTCCCACCACCTAACCCAGGCTACCTGAAAATGAAGTAAGGCGTGCCCGGCACTAAGGACTACCACTATTTTACAGTAAGACACACTTTCAATGCAGTTTTGACCTTGTCTACCTGCCTAAATGTTCCACACGAGTACACTTAAAGTACTGAAGCAAAGTGTATTTTTTTCCTGTGATTTTGTTTTTCTCTAAAATACCTAAGAAATCTTCCAGAAAAAGTAGTGGTAGAGGTAGAAACAGAAGACTGCTACTGACTACTTCCATAGGATATGTAGTGCAGAGTAACAAAAAGGAACTGTTTCATTATGACATAAGATATGTATTTGCTAATTTTTTTTAAATCTGGATGCTCTTTTTTTTTTTAAGATTTTATTTATTTATTTGAGAGAGAAAGAGAGAGAGCACAAGCAGGGGGAGCTGCAGCCAGAGGGAGAGGGAGAAGCAGACTAGATGCGGGGCTGGGTCCCAGGACCTGGAGATCATGACCTGAGCCAAAGGCAGACGCTTAACCAACTGAGTCACCCAGGCGCCCCAAAATCTGGATGTTCGAAAACCAAATTATCAGAAGACATTTGTCTGTTCAGCCTGTAGACAGTCTGAAGTTGATCATAGACACGTTCAAGAGCCTGTGATATAAAAGCACTATGCTAAGTGCTTGGGGGATGTAATGATAAATGAGAGCTCACAGACAGTAAGAGGAGACACACAGATCCATAAATAAGCAAGCATCATAGAAGGCCATAAAATATGCATAGAAGAGAGTCATTAATTTTGAGGGACACAGGAAGATGGAGGAGGTATAGGTCAGTGGTTTCTCCTTGTTTGTTCCCCCTCCCCCAGTCCCAAGGATGAGCATAGAGTTAACAAGAACAGTTTGAGAATTCGTGTTTACCACAAGTACTGTTGGCCAGCTGAATACATATGTGAATGGACGAAGTCTGTCTATTATTTTTCAAGTATGTATGAATGTTACAAAGAGAAAAAAAAATTTTAAACATAGAAGTTACTGAATCTGTAGTCCTTTTTTATCAATTTTTTTCAAGAGTACAATTAATATCAGGTAGAAGGATCTCAAGAAACATTTTTAACATTTTTAAACATGTTTAAAAAAGGGGGCCTTGGGGCACCTGGGTGACTCAGTCAGTTAAGCATCCAACTCTTGATCTCAGCTTAGGTCTTGATCTGGGGATCCAGAGTTCAAGCCCTATGTTGGGCTCCATGCTGGGCATGGACCCTACTTAAAAGGGAGATGGGGGGCTTACACTTGGAAATGCTGGGAGTCACTGTTGGGGTAAGAAGAACCCAGATTTAGGGGCACCTGGGTGGCTCAGTGCGGTAAGCCTCTGCCTTCAGCTCAGGTCATGATCTCAGGGTCCTCGGATCAAGCCCCGCATTGGGCTCTCTGCTCAGCAGGGAGCCTGCTTCCCCTTCTCCCTCTGCCTGCCTCTCTGCCTACTTGTGATCTCTTTCTCTCTGTCAAATAAATAAATAAAATCTTTAAAAAAAAAAAAAGAACCCAGATTTGGTGTGAGTCCAAGCACCTCTTTAAAATGGGGGGGATTGTAAAAAAAAAAAAAATGGGGGGGATTGTAATAATTACGTTCCAACCTACCGGCTGATTATTTTGTAGCAGAAAGACTAACAAAGCAGCAGTGAAGTCAAGATTCTGCAAGGGTTACTGCTGATGGGCTGAGGTCAGAGAAGCATGCAGAAGGGAAGGATCCCTGACACATAGTAGGTGCTCAACCAACGTTCGAAGAATACAGAACAATTACAATAGAATCAGAACTGCCCCGCAAACCACCTATGCCACACAGAAATGCTGGTTACCATTATTATTACCATTCAGCTGGTTCTGAACAGGTAAGTAACACCTGACAGAAGCTAAAAGAAGCAGAGGGGAGGCATTTATTTCACATTATAAGAACCTGCGGAAGCAAGCGTAGTAAGGTGTACCTACCTGATAGGTTAAGACAGGGTAGAATGCTGGTTTTCAACTAAAGGTGACTTTGTCCCCCAGGGAACATTTGGCACTATCTGGTGACGTTTTTGGTTGTCGCGAATTGGGTGAGGATGCTACAGGCATCTAGTGAGTAGAGGGCAGGGATGCTGCTACACGCCCTCCAATACACAGGACAGCCCCCACAACATTAGCATGCTCAAAATGTCAATAAAGAGCTATGGCTGAGAAACCCTGGGTTACAGCATAGAAGGTAGGTTTGAAATGAAATTGGAAAAACACATGGTGACCAGATCTGAAATGACTTGCTATGCTCAGGGGAAAGACTTTACCATGACTATATTCCTGAAAACGTGACCAATGGACGAGCCTAAGACTCTCTCCTCCTCCAGTCTGGAGAGATATCCAGACTCTCTGGAGTGGGACCCTAAGATCTGCTTGCTTTACAAGCTCCCAGGTGAGTCTAGGGTTCATCGGAATTTAGAACGGCTTTCAGCAGTGTGAAGCCAGCTAAGGTTCAGGACCTGAGCGGATAGGAGAGATCTGGGCAGAGGCCTATAAGGAAGGACTGGAACAGACCCCTGACATCGAAGGAGGGCCTGGCCCATGGCTGAAGGAACTTAAAGGAGACCATCTATTGAAGAGACGTCCATTCCCTACCATTCTTCCACCAGAAGACTGCACTCTAGCTGTGCCAGCCACGTTGTTCCTGGAATACTCCTGCACACTTCCTTCTCAGAGACTTTGCACCACTGCTCCCCCACCTAGAATGATTTTCCTCCAATATCCACAAAGCTCCCACTTTTTTTTTCTTCAGATCTCTGCACAAATACCACTTTATCAACAATGCCTTCCTTAAATATCATTATGAAAGTGAGTCACCATTCTTTACCTTGCTTTATTTTCTCAGTACTTTTTTTTTTAAGATTTTATTTATTTGACAGAGAGATCACAAGCAGGCAGAGAAGCAGGCAGAGAGAAGGGGAAGCAGTCTCCCCGCTGAGCAGAGAGCCCGATGTGGGGCTCGATCCCAGGACCCTGAGACAATGACCCGAACTGAAGGCAGAGGTTTAATCCACTGAGCCACCCAGGCGCCCCTATTTTCTCATAGTACTTAACACCAAATATGGTTTACTTGGTTTTGCCTGCTTTTCCTGAACCAAAACATATGAACCATGAGATCTTACTAGGAAATCTGTCTACCCTGTACTATATCCCAAAGTGCCTACAACTGTGCATCACACAGTCCAAGTGCCTCATAAACATTTATTGAATGAATAAATAAAACAATGAATGGACGTTAGAGACGAGAACTAATGGAATTTAGGTGAGAGGTAAGACAGAAATCAAGTGTAGTCGTTAAGAATCACGGACTCCTGTACTACAGAAGTTCCAATTTCTGCACCACCTCTTGCTAGATGTGTGATCTTGGACACAGCCTCTCTGTGGTTCCCTCTTTTCATTAGTAAAATGAGATTAATGATAGAACCTAACTCCCAGCCATGAATGGAAACACCTGACACTAGCCCTGACATGCAGAGCTGAACAAATGTTAAATTCTTGGTGACCCTGGTTTGATGACCAGCTAAAGGAGGAAAAGGTAGTTTTAGATGGGCCTGAGGTTTCTTTTGCAACTGGAGGTTGGGGAAGAAGTCATTACTCAGGTGTGGGAATGAAAAAGACCAAGGTAGGAGGGGTGATTCAGCCACACAGGTGGCCTGGGACAGAGGTATAGTGTGTGGACTCCAGAGCCAAACTCTACAGGTAAATCCCCACTTCTTCATTCACAAGATACGTGGCCTTGGGCAAATTAGTTGCACCCCTGTGCTTCAGTGTTCTCATCTTCAAAAAAGGGTATAACAAAAGTACCTACATCCTAGGGTAATTGTGGGGCTCAAATGAATTCGTTTGCACGAGCGAATCAAAACAACGTTTGGCATACAGCAAGTGCTATGTCAATGTAATGGGTACGATAATAACACGGTGGCTCAGATCATGGTTTCTGGTACAAGAGGCCCTGAACTGGATTCCTGGTCGCTATTAGCTGATGACCTTGGGAAAGTTATTGCAAAATCTCCGTTCCTCCATTCTCTTCCAAAATTAAAACGACCTTCCCATCAGTGTGAAACCACAAAGGCTTAAGCAGAGCAATCTGCAAAGGTTCTCAGCTCCACCCTCCGCCTCCCCTTCCTGGCCCCCAAGCACTGAGATCGGCTGAGAATTGTCCAAGCGAAAAGCGCCGGGCATTAGTAATGCACCACCGACCCAACCATTCCTGGGAATTCCGCCCCTCCCCCTCTCCAAATGCCTACGCTCCACTCCAGAGACGAGGGCTGCCATTCCCGCTCCCTCATCCCCCAAGCGGGAAAACCCCCGCCAGTCGAGGCCCAAAGCGCCCCCAGGGAGGGGCCGAGAAGAGGCGGGGCCCGGCTGCGACGCCGAGACCTAGAGTGCCAGGGAGATGTCTGGGGGTGCACCCGCGCCCCCTCACCAGTAGCAGCTGTTGTAGACACAGGCGTCCCGCGGGGGGCTGGCCGGCTGGTAGCGGGCGGCTGCAGCGGCGGGCACATCCCCCTCCATGGCGGGCTGGCTTGGGCCAGGGCAGGGGGCTGAGGCGAAGCGACTGGACCAGTCCCGCGGGCAAGCTTCGGGGGAGGTGCCGGCGCTCGGCGGGCCGCGCAGGTCCTCGGGGCGGAGCCCGGGGCAGCGGCTGCAGTTCCCGGGTGGTGGAGCCAGGGGCGGGGTAGGCGGAGTCTGGGAGGAGCGAGCGACGCAGGTTCCGGGAGCGCGGAGCCCAGGAGGGCGGTGCAAGTTCCGGGTGGATGGAGCCAGGGGCTGTGCGGTTTTTGCAGATTCCGGTGGGCGGAGCCCGGGCGGGAAGCGCCGAGCACGTTCCGGGAGGGTGGAGCCAAGGGGAAGTGGGCGGATCCCGGCGGTAGGGGCAGAGGTGAGCGGTGGGGGCTTCCAGTGGACGGAGCCTGGGACGAGGGGGCTTGCGTAATTCCGGGTAGGCGGGGGCCCGGGTAGGTGGGAGGAGCCAGGGCGGGGCGGAGCGGGCGGGACTCAGGTCCGCTGGGGCGGGGCCGGGCATGCTCTGGGCGGTGGTAACAGCGAAGATGGGGTCAGAGTTGGGAGGTCAGAGGTCAGCCTTCGGTAGCTCGAAGGAGGCAGGGGAGCGCGTAGAATTGGTAAACCGCTCGACCCTGAACGGTGCCGCGGGAGTCTCCCGGAGGCGTCTGAGACCCTCTTCAAAGCCGGGGCAGGGGCTGCTGGCTGTGGAGGAACCAGACGGAACGCGGAAGACTCGACTTGTGCAAGTGAAATGAAAGAATCTTGTATGTGAAAAATGAAGCTTTAGCAGTTTTATCCTAGAGGCCGCGGGAACCCGGGGGAAGGGGGGCATCGGACGGTTTTAGAGAGGGATAGCAACCCCAAATCTCACCGTGTCGTAACATGTCTTTAATAGAATTGTGTGTGTTGACTCAGAAAGGTAGAGTGATTTCCTTGATAGAGTAAGTTTTTAAAAGTTTAGAAAGAGTCCACATGGCATCCATTTTGTGTTATATATTTATTTGCCAGCAGTCTGGAAGGAAAGGAACCAAATTATTAAAACTGCTTATCTCTGATGAATGAATGGTATGAAGGACTTTCGCTTCATACTTATCAGCCTTCTGAATTGTTTTATATTTTTAATGAACTTTTTTAACTGATTAGAGTACTTCCCATTATAAAAACTGAAATTCTTAGTTGGCTTAGTTGGCCATCTGCAGTCAGGAGTTCAAAAGCCCCTACATCAATCCTAAAGACTTCAAGCGTAAGTCCTTGTGTCAGTTATCAATGTATTGCCTCTCGGCTCTGACACACACTTCACTATAGGCTCTATGATAAATAACAGAATTCCTTTAAGCATTTCTCCTTCAAAGTGGGCACCAAGTTAAGCCTTCTCAATAAAGTGTGCTGGAAGAAGAAGCTTCCTGCAGTTTCTGGGGCGGTGCAAGAGTTGGGAGTATGTCCCTAAGAACTTCCACTGGGGTCTACCCCAGCCACAGGCTCAAACCCGATTCCTCTGCGACCTTACACCTTCAGTTTGGCAATGAGCTTCCTGCAGCCCTCTTAACCCAGAAACCAGAGTCCTGTGAGGCCAGCACGCAGCCACCTGCCTATACGTCTTTGACAAGCCCTTCAATGGCCTGTTCACAGTTATCTGTGATCCCCAGAGTCACACTGAACAGTCATTCCTTTACCAAGCCTCCCCTTCCCAATTCTCAGCATTCCTGCCTAGGCATTCTGAGAGGCTTCTACCCCAGCTGGCTCCCAAACTCCTAAGGCATCCCCATGCCACTGGTTGGTGATTGCTTTCCTCTGCCCCCTCTCTACCTTGCCTAAGGGAAGTTGAATGCCAAGAATTAACTCCACTAGGGGTGCCTAGGTGGCTCAGTTGGTTGGGCAACTGCCTTCGACTCAGGTCATAATCCTGGAGTCCTAGGATCGAGTCCCGCATCAGGCTCCCTGCTCAACGGAGAGTCTGCTTCTCCGTCTGACCCCTCCCCTCTCATGCTCTCTCTTTCTCTCATTCTCTCTCAACTAAATAAAATCTTAAAAAAAAAAAATTAACTCTGATAAAAGTGTAACCAAAATATAAAAGGAAACTCTATATGGTACCTAGGGCAGAGGACAAGTACTCAAGGACAAATTTGAAAGGAGTTAGCACCTGGTTGGAGAAGGCATGGGTTGCCTACCCGATTTCAGAGTGCAGCGGAAAATGAAGCGACCGAGGAAACCCAAACAGCACACACGAAGAGCAGGGAAATCCAATTTATTATGCCGGCGGACTCAGTGGGATAATTCCCAAAAGACTGAGCCCTGAACAGGGTTAGGGGCGAGCTTTTTATGGACACGGGTGATGGGGGGGGAATGGTATCAGGAAATTTTCGCGGTCTTTTCAGCTCCCCTATACGTGGGAGTATAATCTATACGGGAACTTCCCAGGAGAGTGCTAATCTCTGGGGAATACTAAATCTAAGGGGAGTTACATCTCAGGAGAGCATTAAATCTAAGGGGAGGTTTGTTTTCTTTCTGTATTCAAACGGGACAGTCGTTTGATCATTCCTCTGCCAAGGCAAAAGGAACGCAGCGGGCAGGAAGTGGGGCTGGGGCCCAGGGAGGGGGCCTCTATCCGCCTCAAGAGAATTTCACTGGTTTACCCAGCCTGGAAGCGGTCTGAAGTTCCTGGGCAAACAACAGAGATGGGGGTAGAGGAGACCCAGAATCTCTGCCATAATGTACTTTCTTTATGCTTCTTTATGCTTCAGACTTTCTCATAAGTAGGAATTTTTTAACAAAAAAATAGTTCGTATTTTTTACATGCATGTGATTTCATAGTAGAGACTATAAAAAGATATATGATTTCAGAGGAATAAGGTTCTAATGCTTAGAAACAGATTCTGACCTATAAACTCCAAAGATCTGGTTGAGGAAGAAATAAGAGTGCACTCAAAGAACCCCAAACCCAGTGAAATCAGGATGTTAAAGGGTTGGGGTTTAAAGAAAGGACAGAGAACAAAGGAAAGTATAAAAGAGGACCACAGATGTGAAAGGGAAGATCAAGAAGTAGGCAGCACGTAATACACTGAGGTTTAACCACAGAAGGGTTTTGTTTTTTTTTTTAATTGGGAAAAGAGGTATTTTTAATGCTCAATATTAAGAGCTAGAAGAAAAAAGAGATGATCCCATCGCTTAGGACAAGTTGATATGTGGTAAGGGACCATATAAGTGAGAGAAACAAATACCCAATGTCTATTTTGATGGTGTTTTCTCTTCTCTCTATCAAAGAAAATGATCCTCAGGCTGTAATGAATAAGGGAAACAGCAGTGAGAGGAAATTAAAGCCAAGATAGGTGCAGTGGAAGAAAGCACCAATTTGCCTTAAGTGGGTTAAAAATCTTCAGACCCAGATGAGTTATATCCCAGCATACTGAAAGTGCTGTAGATTATGACCCCAAAGCCTTTATCTATGGATCTTGGAGAAAATATGTTGGAGGAGGTGACATAAGACTAAATATGAATACTTGCTGTCTTGAGTTTCATAAAAAGGAAAAATATGTATTCCAGACACTAGATTTTGTGAACTTGATGCCTATGCCCAGGATGATTTGTAACCATGAAGAAAGGTGATTATTTAGGGGCCTTTAGTGGTTTACCAAGCCCATTTCATGCCACATGGACCTCATTTCATGTTGTTGGAAGAATTAACTGATCATTAGAATAGAATTATAGCACAAGCACTATAATTTGATTCCAACAAAGCAGCTGGCCCAGTATTAGTCATGACTCATTCAGTTAGAAGTCAAGGCAGAAAGGCTGTTTATTAGCTCGTTTAATGGGAAGGACGCTGAAGTGGCTCTCAGAGTCAAAAGATGAGCTGCAGAAACCGGGGTCTCGAGGGATCAGAAGCAGAGCCCTCTTCCCCCGCCTTCTTTCTCCCCAGCTCTCAGACTGCTTCCCAGTGCTTGGCTTCATCCCAAGGTGACTTCACTTCCTGTGGGGAGGATGGCCGCTGGCAGCCCCATATTCGTATTTTCCAGGCTTGGCAACCCCAGTGGAAAGAGAAAACTCCCTTTTCCTCATAGCAGTCACACAGAGCAACTTGTACCTTTATTTTTTACGTTTCTGTACGGCCTGACTTTTTTTACACGTACAGTTGACCCTTGAACAGCGCAGGTTTGAACTGCGTGGGCCCACTTATACACAATCTTTATAGTTCTGTAAATCTATTTTCTCTTATGGTTTTCTTAAGAACATTTTCTTTTCTCTAGCTTATTTTATTGTAAGAATATGGTGTATAATACATATAACATACAAAATAAGTGTTAATTGATTATTTATGTTATCAGTAAGGCGTCTGGTCAATACTGGGCTATTAATAATTATATTTTGGGGGAGTCAAAGTTATATGCAGGTTTTTGACAGCATGGGTATTAGCGCCCCTAAGCTCCATGTTATTCAAGGGTCAACTGTATTATTTTCTAATAACAAATTTTTTTAAATAAAAAAATTCTTAAAAATCCAATTTATCAACATCACTATAAAGAACTGCATGGACAGACTATGGTTCACTTCTCCGCTACTGTTGTATATTTCGTTTGCAGATCCTTTATAAATAAAGCTGTAATTAACATTTTTGTATGTAAATCTTAGTCCATGCCGCTGATTAATATCTTAGGGTGGAGTCCTAGAAGTAGAATTCCTGGGCCAATGGTTTTAAATATTTTCCAGGTCTCTCGATACATATTGCTATATTGCTTTTAAGAAATGGGCCTATACCTCTATATCACATTGAGTGTTATTATTAAAAAACAAAAAAATAGGCAAAAAAAAAAGCCCGAGCATTCCCATTATTATTTTAATTTGCATTTATCTGACTATTACTTTCCTGTGTTAAAGGGATAACTTCTTTTTAAAAAAGATTTATTTATTTATTTGTTTGTTTATTTGAAAGAGAGAGAAAGAGTACGTGAGCAGGGGAGAAGGGCAGAGGGAGCATGGAACCTGATGTGGGGCTCGATGCCAGGACCCTGTGATCATGACCCGAGTTGAAATCAAGAGTCGGATGCTCAACAGACTGAGCCACCCAGGCACACCTAAAGGGATAATTTCAATATAAAGTGCTAAGATAGCAATATACAATGGGAGCTGGCTGGGGGGCACCTTGCCATTAGAGGTGAGGAGCTGGGCTGGGTTGGAATATAATAATGTAATTACTCATCTTACTTAGAATGGGGTGGGAGGGAGGCCGTAGGCCCAGGGCCCTCTCTGTGGGCCAGCCAATATCTGTGGTGTTAGACTCCGGGCTGTGTACTGTACCTTACATGGGAAAATTGAGAAATTGAAGTAAATACAGGGGAGGCTGATAAAGAGAGAAAGTCTGAAAACCACATCACACATGATGGCATCTCTTCCCAGCTCACTTCCTGTGCCCACATACCCTCTCTCCCAGCCCTCCGTCCTGATCTGAAAGGGATATCTGTCTCCCATGGCCTCCCGATGTTTTTTTTGTCAATGTCCATTCTAGGAAACCACTGGTAAAACTTTCCCTCTGACCCGAAGCCTCTATACCAGGCAGAATTGTTGGTTGCAAACTGAAACCGTCTCTGGCTAACTTGACCAGGAAATCAAGTTTACTGGAAGGATAGGAAGGAGGGAGGTTGGACAGGGCTTGGAGGAGAGGAAGCACGGCCTAGTCACACTGATCTAATTCTCCAGATTCCAAGAATCAGATGGCTAGAATGCCACCATTAATGTCATTGCCTCTGTACCATCTGGTGCTGCCTCCAAGAATAATCTCTGCCCCTGCATCTTTGGGTCCCTCCTTCAGGTGATGAATGTTTGAGGAGGGAGCAGTCCACTGACTGAGCTGAGGTCACATGCCTGGTTACCAGGTTAACAGGGAACTGAAGTCTGTCCCTGCAGGATTTCCATCAAAGGAGGTGGGACCCTGCCTAACCCAAACCCAGTCAAAACGAAAATCTCTCAAATAGAAGAGGTGTCTAAGTTCAGATTAATTTAAAAATGGCAAATGGCAACTCTGACCCCTCCAACTTCCTTGTGATGAATGGTTTTTTTTTTCTTTTGAGAGAAATCAATGAGATTAGCTATTGTATTTAAGTAAGGTTACATTTACAACATTCCTGAAAGAAATTCCGTCCAAGTTGATATTTACTTTCTAAGCTTGTTACCAAAGAACAGAAAGGGACCCACCTATAACCTCATTTCAAATGAGGTAATGGAATTATGCTTAGCTCTTACCTCAGCCCTCTTTTCTGTCACACGTGAGGTAAAAACACTTGATCCTTTCTGTAAGCAGTCTAGGGCTATGGGAAAGAACCTCAGTTTCCAGTGCCCCTTTTTTCCTAAATTGTGTAATTCCTATCTACAATAGCTAAAACTAAAAGGAAAGAAATGCCCGCTAAAGATAAATTCCACACCAACCCATAAGTTTCCTAAGGCTGCTATAACACATTACTGCAAACTAAACACTTTAAAAATAAAAAAGAAAGAAAGAAAACCCAGGAATTTATTCTCAGGAAGCCAGAAGTCTGAAATCAAGGTGTCAGCAGGGTTGGTTCCTTCTGGAGGCTCTGAGCGAGCCTGTTCTGTATCTCTCTCCTAGCTTCTGGAAGTTGCCAGCAGTCCTTGGCATTCATTGGCTTAGAGATGTATCATTCCAATTTCTGCCTCCATCTTCACATTCCCTTCTTCTCTGTATCTCTTTATGTGTCAAACACCCCTCTCCTTTCTCTTATATGGACACCAGTCATTGCGTTTAGGGTCTACCATAAATCCAGGATGATCTCATTTCAAAGTCCTTAATTATACCTGCAAAGACCCTGTTTCCAAATAAGGTCATTTCAGGTGTCAGAGTTTAGGACTTGGACATATCCCTTCGGGGTACACGATTCAACCCACTATACCAACCAAAGGCTGAAGCCAGTGTGATTATTCTTAATATTGTTGGAGAGAAAATAAAGGGACAAAGAAAACTCTTTGGTTTTGACTCTGTCTCTTGGTGTTCTAAAATTTCTGTCTTTACTTATTTTAAAAGAACTAAAACAACTGCTACAACTTCTGTGGAGGTCAATCTGGTAATATCTAACAAAATCACAAATGCATATGCCTTTTGGGTAGAAGTTCTTTTAATAATTTTTTTGACATGCATAAAGAAAAGTGCACATATCATAAGGGTAGACTATGCTACCTAAATATTGTTCTTTCTTCTTCTACTTATATCAGGTAAACAATTGCTTTAAAGCTTTTTTTTCCTATTGTAAACATGACACATATTTAATGCAAAAAAAATCAGAAAAATTGAGAAAGTACAAAGAAACGACACAAGTATAGTATTACCATCCAGAAATTAATCATTAACGTTTTGTTATAGTTTATTCTGTTTTTTTCCAATGCAAGTATACACATGTACTTTTTTAAAACAAAGATGGAATGGTATGATACTTATTTCTTTGTAGTTTCTTAACAAGTTACCATGCATTGTGCCCATTTTTTAATATAATTAACACAGTTACATCATAATTTTTAATGACTGTATAGCATCCTTCTTTTAAGATTTTATTTTTTTAAGTAATCTCTACACCCAATGTGGGGCTCGAATTGAGATCAAGAGTTACATGCTCCATCGACTGAGCCAGCTAGGCACCCCTATATAGTATCCTTCTTAAGTGAAGTCTCACTGAGGGACATTCAAGTTGTTTTCAGTTTTTTGATATTACAAATAACACTGCGGTAAGTATTATGCTGCATAACATGTTTGAAAACTTTTTAAAAGGCCAAATTTTAAGTACAGAACATATATATAATAACTTGTGTATCTTTTTTTTTTTTAAAGATTTTATTTATTTATTTGACAGCAAGAGCAGGAACACGAGCAGGGGGAGTGGGAGAGGGAAAGCAGGCTTCCCACCCAGCAGGGAGCCCGATGCGGGGCTCGATGGGGGGATCAATCCCAGGACCCTGGGATCATGACCTGAGCCAAAGGCAGACGCTTGACGACTGAGCCACCCAGGCGCCCCTAACTTGTGTATCTTAAATGTGCATCAAGAGAATTCCTGACATTCTCTCCAAATTTGCTATAACCGTAACCTTTTCCATCCCAGTTAAGTGTAGCATCCATTTCCATTTCTCAAGCAAAAAAATTAGAGTCATCTTTGATGCCTTGCTTTCTCTCACACCTAAATCCAACCAGCAAATTCACTTGGCTTTCTTTCAGATACATCCAGAATTCAACCATTTATTTCCTCCACTGATATAACACTGGCCATGTCACCATCATCTCTTGCCTGAACAACTGTAGTGGTTTCCTAACTAGGATTGCCAAATTTAGCAAATAAAAATACAAGACACCCAGTGAAATTGAAGTTCAGATAAACAAGATATTTTTTTAGTATATATAAACCCAAATATTGTGTTCTCCATGCAACAGCCAAAGGGATTCTTTGAAGAAGTCAGAAAAAGTCACTCCTCTATTCAAAACCCTGTGATATCTTTTCACCTCAGTTGTAATAAAAACTAGACAGAATGGCTGAAATTAACAAGTCAGGAAACAACAGATGTTGATGAAGACAAAGGGGAACCCTATTACAACCGCTGGTGAGAACCTAAGCTAGTACAGCCACTCTGGAAAACAGTATAATGGTTCCTCAAAAAGTTAAAAATAGAGCTACCCTATGACCCAGCAATTACACTACTACGTATTTACCCAAAGGATACAAACAGTAATTCGAAGTGGCACCTGCACCCCAGTGTTCATAGCAGCAATGTCCACAATAGCCAAAATATGGAAAGAGCCCAGATGTCCATATATATGTAAATTTATATAAATGAATAATGGAATATTATCAGCCATCAAAAAGAATGAAATCTTAACCATTTGCAACGGCCTGGATGGAACTAGAGGGGTTTATGCTAAGTAAAATAAGTAAATCAGAGAAAGACAGTTATATGATTTCACTCGTATGTGGAATTTAAGAAACAAAACAGAGGATCATAAGGGAAGGGAGAGAAAAATAAAATAAGATGAAATCAGAGAGGGAGACAAACCATCAGAGACTTAGCTATAGGAAACAAACAGGTTTGCTGGAGGGGAGGTGGGTGAGGGGATGCGGGTAACTGGGTAATTGACAATAAGGAGGGCGCTTGTAATGAGCACTGGTGTGATGTGCAACTAATGACTCACTAAACTCTACCTCTGAAACTAATAGTACATTGTATGTTTATCAATTGAATTTAAGTTTTTTTAAAACAGAAAACCTTAAAGCTGAGGCCCACAACCCTGCAAGATCTACTCCCGGAGGCTCTTTCCTTTTTAGTCTCATTAGCCTCCCTGTCCTCCCCTTTCCTCTGCTTGCATCTTTCTTATCCCAAATATACCTAACTTCTTTAGCTCTTTGCTTACACTTATCTGAGATAATTTCCCTAATTATCCTCTTTAAAATTGCAGGCTTCCCTCTCCCTCTCCCTGCTTTATATTTCTCTTCGACACTTAGGATAATAAACATTTGTTTCATTTATTTTCTCTTTTCTTTCGCCTGAACTTAAGTTCCATAAAGGCACTTTTGTACTTATTCTGCTGTATCCCCAGTGTTGAGAATACTGCCTGGCACATAATAGATGCTCAATAAATGTTTAATAAATGTCAAATTAAGGAAATGTAGTTATCCAAATCAATAAAACTTATTTCAGTTTCACTAGAATTCCTCTCACATCCTGATCATTCAGCATGTTATCTTTTTCAAAGTAGTCAAGCAACTGATGTATCTTAGAGAAGCCGTTTTCTGTAATTCTTTAACAGTAGCAAACATTTATTGAGCTCTTATGTGCAGACACGGTTCTAAGGTATAATATCTTAGAGTCCTAGGTATTCGGAGTTTTATTATTATTACAGTTAATTTACAGATGACGAAAGATCGGGGAAGGTGAATAATTTGCTCAAGATCACATACACGGATATGGCAGCGATGGGTACAGAAACTGCGCCCTTAAATATAGTACTCTGCAAGGTCATTTTCAGGTCCCTTTCTGTTTTCTTTTGATAGGTAAGTTGTTTTGGTTAAGTTATCCGTAAAAAGCTCTTAAAGATCACAGTCAAAACCTGCCTAAAGCCAAGTGCTTTATCCCGTTACAGTCAAGGACTCAGCATTTTGCTTTTGAATTCTGCGTGGCGGGAAACTGAACTCAGGTGGCGGGCGGGGCTGGGCGGAGCCGCCAGGCCCTCGCCAGCCAATCAGAGCAGGCAGGAGCCTCCCTGCCCCCCCCCTCCATCCCCGACAGCCACGCGCCAAAATTCCAAAAGGGACCTCTCTCCGCTACCCGTCATCTCCCTCCGCCGAGTTCAGCGAGCCGGAACTATATAAGAAAAAGAAGTCAGCATTCTCCCGCCAGGGTCCGCTCAAGTCCTGGTCACTGTCGGTGCAAGTCCTCCTCCACTTCAACCCAAGTCCTTCGCCCGGAAGAAGGGCGAAAAGTTTCGAGCTGGCCGTGGTAGGGACGCGGCGTGGGCGGGACAGGCGGCGGAGGGATTCCGGGTGCGCGCGCTGCGGCCGCTGGCGCGGAGCTAGTGGCGCCAGAATTCGGAGCGCGGAAGAGCCTGAGCGGCTGCCGGTCGAACTGGGACCCGTCTCCCGCCGCGAACGCCGGGCAAGGAGACAGGGAAGATGGTGGTCCTCCGCAGCAGCCTGGAGCTGCACAGTCACTCCGCCTCTTCGGCCACGGACCCTCTGGACCTATCCAACGAGTTTCTCAGCCTGGAGCAGATCGGCCGGAGGCGGCTCCGCTCGGCCCGAGCCGCCGAACAGTCCGCGGTCACCGTGGCCGCCGCTGGCGTGAGTACCGGCCTGGGGCGGGCCCCTCGGGCCGGGCCCGTGGGACCGCCGGCGGCCGGTTGGCCGGGTGGGGCCTGGGGGTGGGCGGTGCGGTCAGGGTGGCAGTTGGTGGGGGGAGGGGGGTTGGGAGGAGTGTTGTCGAGGACAAGTAAAATGGAAGGCTTCCGAAGATCGGAGCCCCCAGGGGTGTGGGTCAGGGCAAGAGATCCGGCAGTCTGGAAGAGGGCTGGGCAGTTCGTTACTACCTCATTTCACGCAAGAGGAAACCGAAGCCCTCCGGAATCTTGGTTTGTCGGGCTGCCCCACCCCCATCTCACACACCTCCCTAACCTATCGCCCGGGCTCCTGCCCTAGGTTCCCATCTGTTGAGTGCAGCACACGTTTACTCACTCCCTACTGGATGCAGGATAGATGTTTTAGGGGCCACGGGAATAGAAAGATTGTAATTCAGGTTCCCTGACCTTCATTTGCTATCCAGAGAGGTTCGGTTATAAGAGCGCTGTGAATAATACCAGGTTGCATAATGTGGAGAGATGGAGACCAACATTTCATGTATACCTTCTTCACTTAAGCCTCGTTAACAGCTCCATGAAATGGATAGTTATGATATCTATGTTACAAGCGAAAAAAGGGACTCAAAGTAGCCAGTGAGGGGTAGATCTAAAATTGGAACTTGGATCCTCTGCTTCCAAAACCTTTCTCTATCATGCTGCAGTTATAAACAATGTTTACAGGGGACGTTTCCAAGGGGGTGGAGCAGTCAAGTCTTGAAAGAATTGCTTCTCTTTCTAGGTCTGAAGTACAGGTTGGATTTTTGATTGTAGAGTTAAGGCCTGGAGGGAGAGTCCCTCCACCTCCCTGTGGCAACTGCTGAAAGAGGCACAGGTGGAGGAGACCCAGTTGGACAAAAGGCTGGAGAAGTTGAGGAAGCAACACTAGAAAAGTTAAGGCAACAGGAAGTAGTCTAGTTCTCTTAGAGGGCGGGTAGGCATGGGGCTGAGAAAAACAGGGCCGGAGAGAAGGTTAGGAAGTGGGAAGTCAGAAGAGAGGCCAAGGGAGAGAGAGCGACAAAACATAGTTAAGGGGGAGTGATCACTATATGAAATTAGTTGTCAGTGTCTTTTGAAGACAAGCTGTACTAGTTGCTCCTCTCCTGAATGGAGTGAAAAAGTCTGTTTAATCTCTGCAGTTATGATTCTGAATTGAAAAAAAAAAAATTTCTTGACTTTCAGGATCATTTATCAATCACATGTTGAGATTGAGATCTGAGGAGTCCAGACACTTCTGCACTGAACTCGGGTCCCTTGACTTAACTATGTTCAGAAAATCTAATTATTTCAATAAATATTTATTGAATATTATTTTCTGGACAGTGCTAGCTCCTATGACTATAATGATGTATTGAGCAGTAAGTAACATAGGCAGTTAAAACAACTGTTTTGAATCTCAGCTTACCAATAATCTGCACTTTTTAAAAAAGGTGATACCACATTCATAGTGAGGATTAAATGTGATCATGCATGTAAAGAGATTACCTGAACACTTGGCGTATAGTTAGGACTCGGTCATTGTCAGCAACTAAGACCACTGTTAATTTTTTTTTTTTTTTTTTTTTGGTGCAGAGAAGTAATTTATTGGGTCTTAATGAGCGCATACAGCATAGTTATAAATACGAGGACATGTAAGACCACTGTTAATTTTAATGCCTACGCCCATCTTTCTAGTTCTTCAGGCCAAAAACCGGAGAGTTATCCTGACTCCTCTCTCATTTCATATTAGCAAATTCTGTTGGCTCTACTTTCTTTCTTTCTTTCTTTCTTTTTTAAAGATTTTATTTATTTATTTGACAGAGAGAAGAGAGATCACAAGTAGGCAGAGAGGCCGGCAGAGAGAGAGGGAGAAGCAGGCTCCCTGCCTAGCAGAGAGCCCGATGTGGGGCTCGATCCCAGGACCCTGAGATCATGACCTGAGCCCAAGGCAGAGGCTTTAACTCACTGAGCCACCCAGGCGCCCATCTACTTTCAAAGTATATTTGGAATCTGACCACTTCTCAGATCCTCCATGGTTGCCATGTTGGTCCAAGCCATTAGATCTTCCCTAGGTTGTTAAAACAGATTTTTGACTGGCCTCCTGGTTTTCCGCCCTTGTATATAATGATCCCCTTCCACAACCGTCAGTTCTCAGTATAGCTTACAGAGTGATCTTTATAAAAGTTAAAAACAATTGATCACTCCTCTGCTCAAAGATCTCTAAGAGTGAAAGTTGAAAAGTTTGGGAGTAGCTCTACACTCCTTTCTCTTCATGATGACATCCTCTTCCATTTTTGCCTTTTGCAAAACCTAGTCTATTCCAGCTGTATTGGTCTAGTTGCTTTTTGAATACCGGGGCCTTTGTATTTGTTCTTCCCTCCGTTGAGAATACTCCTCCCCTGAATATATGCATGATTCATTCCTTTTTTCTTTTTTTTAAGATTTTATTTATTTATTTGAGAGAAAGAGTGAGAGAGAGCATGAGAAGGGAGAAGGTCACAGGGAGAAGCAGACTCCCTGTGGAGCCAGGAGCCCGATACAGGACTCGATCCTGAGACTCTGGAATCATGACCTGAGCCAAAGGCAGTCGCTTAACCAACTGAGCCACCCAGGTGCCCCAGCATGATTCATTCCTAATTTACCTTTTACATTTTTATTTTTTTTTTAAAGATTTTATTTATTTATTTGACACAGACACAGCAAGAGAGGGAACATAAGCAGGGGGAGTGGGAGAGGGAGAAGCAGGCTTCCTGCTGATCAGGGAGCCCGATGCGGGGCTGAATCCCAGGACCCCGAGATAATGACCTGAGCCAAAGGCAGAGGCTTTAACCCACTGAGCCACCCAGGCGCCTCACGTTTTTAATTTAAAAAAAATCTCAGAACTCATAGTACTTAACATTTCCCAAGAATTTCATAACTACTAACTCAATCCTCCTAACTTTGTGAGGTAGGTAATGATCATCTTTGTTTTGCAGGTGGGAGAACCGAGACACAGAGACCTAAATAACATGCGGAAATTTACCTTTATAATAAGTGATAGAGCTCCAGGTTCTACCTAGGAATCTCTTTCAAGTCATTGCTAAAACATCACCTAACCACCTTATTTAAAATTACAGATCACTCTCATTGACATGCCTCTTTACTCTGCTTTATGGTTCCTTATTACTTATCACCTTCTTACGTGTTCTATTAATTTTCTACTTTTTAAAATATTTTATCTCTCCCTAAGTCAGAATGTAACTGTACAGTCCTGGATTTTGACCTTTTGTTCAGTAGTGTATTTCTAGGACCTAGAATAGAACCTAGAGTGTAGTAGAGGCATAATAAATATTCGTTGTTAACTATCCTTGGTCTAAAGGAACTTAGTCTAGCAGAGGAGAACTAACACATCAATATACAGAGACTATTTGCCATTCTTGCCATATCAATGGTATGTGGTGGCTGAGCAGTTAGCACTCAGATGGATTTTGTAGGGTGAAAGGGATTTTTTTCCCCCAGGCTAGAATTTCCATTAGGGATTATACCTTTTTGAGACATAGTACTTCTGTCTTCTATAAATTCTCCATAGACCAAATTATAATCAAAGGGTTACTTTGCATGAGATTGGATCAAAAGAAATGGATAGTCCTGATGGGTAATGTATTCATGCTGTCAAAGCCCACCAATACCAAAAATGAAACATACCTTTGTGATTGGAATATTTTCTAATTTGGGGGCTTACATTCAATTCATTTGACTTAATTACAGCTTGCTTTTGACATCAGTCATGCATTTCAGAAACTCAACTCCTGATCACCCTGATTGTATTTAGGTTTTCTTAATCTGCTCAAGTACATACTTATTGACAGATCATTTTTTAGAGTAAGTTACTTTTAAAGATGATTAAATTTATTCATATTAATTTGTTAACTTGGATTTTTCTTTATCTCATCTCAGAAGCTGACCTTATATTCAATTTCTGAAGGTACTTATAGTCACCTATTTATTAATTTCTTTCTACCTTTACATTTTTAATATGATCTCAATCAGCTGGGCTTAAGGATTTGCTTGTTTTGGGGTTTTTTTTCCCTCCTTGCTTGCATGAGTTGCCTGAAGTTTTGTTTTAAATTTGTTTTTTTCTTTAACTTTTATTTTCGTCCTGATTGGATCATTAAACTAGCATTTTCATCCATTCAGATGCCCCTTTTGCGGTTTCTTTTTCTTCCAGAGTCAGACTAGGCATTGCCTATTTCTGTGCTTTCACGGATCTGAGGTTCTTTGATTCATTAAATTTAGGGATGTTCTCATGGTAGTAGGGGATAGTATCTCATGGATAGTAGTGGGATAATGAGTGTACATTACTTTTAGGTTGTGTTTATGTACATTTTTATTCTTCTATATGTTAGGTAAAATAAAATATGCTGTGGTATGTAGAAGGTACTTTTTTTTTCTAGAAGGTACTTTTTTAAGTTGTCTATTTTAAAAGTTTGAAAAGTACTGTAAATGACACTGATATGTACAAAATATGGAAGATTTTTTAAAACTTGGTTTATAGGGGTGCCTGGGTGGCTCAGTGGGTTAAAGCTTCTGCCTTCGGCTCAGGTCATGGTCTCAGGGTCCTGGGATCGAGCCCCGTGTCGGGCTCTCTGCTCAGCAGGGAGCCTGCTTCCCCCTCTCTCTGCCTGCCTCTGCCTACTTGTGATCTCTCTCTCTGCGCCAAATAAATCAATAAAATCTTTAAAAAAAAAAACCTGGTGTATAACACAACACAGAAAAATGAGAAGTGTACAGTTTAGTGAATTATCACAAAGCATAAATAGGGATATTTTGACATGTTGCTTTGACTGTTGCATCCTGAAGTTGAGTGACATGGCTGCTCTAAATTCAAGAGTGTATACTTGTTTGATGTAGTAATCAGTAGTCCATTTTTGTCAGTTTGTGTTAAAGACTGGCCATTGATTTTATGCTTAGAAGTTGCAGCTTTTAAGGGCACCTAGGTGGCTCGGTCGGTTGGGCATCTGCCTTCAGCTCGGGTCACCATCCTGGAGTCCTGAGATCGAGCCCTGCATCGGGCTCAGCAGGGAGCCTGCATCTCCCTCTCCCCCTGCTTGTGCGCGAGTGCACGCTCTCTCTCTCTCTCTCCCCCCTTCCCTGTGTCAAATAAATAAATAAATAAATAAATCTTAAAAAAAAAAGTAGTAGCAACTTTTAGAACAGGGATCTGACGATATAGTGTTCGAGATGGATCGTAGTGAACAAATACGGAGTTTGGAAGACCAATTAAAAGATTGTAATATTAATAGCTACCAATTACATAGCACTTGCTGTGTACCAGGCATGGTACCTAAGATACACACATACATTTGCCTTATTAAGGAACTATTATCCCCATTACAGATATGGAAGTCAAGACACAGAGACCTTATGTAACTTGGACAAGATTGTACAGCTCTGAGTGACATGCCAAGAGTCAATCCAAGGCAGTCTGTCGTTAAGAGTTTGGGCTCTTACTTGGTACACTATTGTCACAATAGCCCAAACAGTAGAAAACTAGAGGCTGAATTAAGGTGATATTAGAAGGAACAGAAAAAAATGCCAAATAATACTGCAAGGGGCCAGAGAGTTGTTTAGATACAGACAGGGAAGGCAGTGTTGTTTCTAGCTTAAAGAGGTGAGCAGTAGACCATTGGGAATATGCCAGAGTTTGGTGAGGGGTTAGGACTATATATCTTTGGGGGTCACCTACATAAAACTGGTAGTTGAATTCTTTTTTTTAAATTTTTTTTATTTATTTGACACAGAGCGAGGGATCACAAGTAGGCAGAGAGGCAGGGAGAGAGAGGGGGAAGCAGGCTCCCTGCTGAGCAGAAAGCCCGATGCGGGGCTCGATCCCAGGACCCTGAGATCATGACCTGAACCGAAGGCAGGGGCTTTAATCCACTGAGCCACCCAGGCGCCCCTGGTAGTTGAATTCTTAAAGGTGAATGGAAAACATACCAGAACACAAATATGTTTAAGAAGACTGAAGTAATGGCTATATTTTAAGGATGAGAAGAGGATGAATTATGTTTTTAAGAGAGTATCATGTGAACCAAAGGGTCAAAGCATTTAAAGAAGGGAGTGATCAGCTGCATAGTAATCAATGAGGTGGAGCAGAGGCCATTGGATTTAACTTTTGGGTGATCGTTTTGGGGCTATGGTAAGAGCTGTAGAGGTAGAAATCAAATTGCTGGAGCTTTTGCAATAGATCCATGGTGAAGACTTGACCATTCCTACTTTTAAAGATGAAGCTAAGGAGGGATATCACAGCTATACTGGGTTAGAATATTCTGATGAAGTTTTCAGGGAGCCCTATGTCTGGATGCATTAACTGTGATTAAAAACATCATGTTTATATGTCATTTGTTGGGTTGATATTTGAATTGTTCAAGCAACTAACCCACATACATATTTTTGTTATCAATTAAAGCTTGGATAAGCTTGGTCTTTTGTGGGAAAAAAACATATTACTTAATATATTTCTATTATACAATTTTGTCTACTTTGGGGAAAAGATTTTGTTACTCTAGTTGCTTCTTGTCTGCTAACTTAAAGATTCTGCAAGATTATAAGAGACTTAAAAATCTAGTAAAATATATTTTCCCCGTTAAAACTCCACTCTTGAAGAACTTTTTTTTTTTTGAAGAACTATTAATGCTCTCAGTATTTAAGTAGATTTTAGGAAAATAATAAATGAGGACACTACATCTCCAGGTTTAGTTTTCAGATTAAGTATGTTTTCTTTTTGTTTTTTACTTTATAGGATAATTCTTTCTAGTAATGCAAGTTGTAAAAATGTAAAAAATAGAAAGTCCTCATTTCTTTCATCAAGTGTTAATTATTGTCACCGGTTGATATTTAACTTACCTCTTGAGAATTATTTTGAAAAGCTATATTAAAATGTGACTTTGGTTTAATAACTCTGCTACTTCCCTTAGGAAATCAGATGTATACAGGATTATTCATCTAGAGGTATTTATAACACAAAAAAATTGCAGATAATTTAGATATGTTAAGCAGTTAAATTGATTCATGTAATAGCTGGAATACTAGTCATTCATTTTATTTTATTTTTTAAGAAGATTTATTTACTTATTTTGAGAGTGAGAGAGTGAGCAGGGTGAGGGGCAGAAGGAGAGAGAGAGAATCCCAAGCAGACTCCCTGCTGAGTGCAGAGTTGTGGGAGGGGTTGATCCCACAACCCTGAGATCATGACCTGAGCCTAAACCAAGAGTCGGCCACTTAATTGACTGAGCCACCCAGACACTCCTAGTCATTCATTTTTTTTTCCTAGTCATTCGTTTTAAAAGACTTTTAGAATAATATTTGATGGCATGAGGAAATGTTTTGTATTACTAGAAAAAAAATTACAAAACATAAATAATATCCGAATTTAAAAGTCATGTGACTATGATTGCACAGGAAGAGAATAGTTCTTATGTACCAGAAGGTTAACAGTGGTTATCATGGGTAGCTGGAGTTAAGAGTGACATTTTCATCTTTGTGTGTTTCTTCATTTTTCCAATTATAATGAGCATGTATTACTTTTATTTTTATACTGCTTTTATAAGAAATATTTTTGAAAGTTATTATTTTAAAATTTCCCAGTGTGTACATCTATATAGGTGGTTCCCCAGGAGCCTGTTTTGTTTTTTTTTTCCACACAGTTAAGGAAAGCCTTTCTTGATGCCTAGTACTTATTTAGAGAGTATGAATGAAGCCACTCACTATGCAAATCAAAGATTCTCTTATACCACTTATAAAATTAAATCTTCTAAGTTTTTCAGGGAATCTTTTTTCCCAGTAGTTAGCACCCCCCTTTTTTCCTATGGAAACAAACCTTTTTTTATTATTCCCAGGAATATGGTGACATTTACTTTCTTTTTTTATTGTAATAATTATTATAGATAATATAAAATGTGCCATTTTAACCATTTTTAAGTGTACTGTTCGTAGCATTAAGTACATTCATTTGTTCTGCAACCATCATCATTGTCCATCTCCAGAATTTTTATGTTCCAAACTGAAACTCTGTACCCATTAAATAACTCCCCATTCTTCCCTCCTCCTAGCACCTAACAACTACCTTTCTGTCTGTCTTTATGAATTTGACTACCCTGGACCCGATAAAAGAGGAAACATACAATATTTGTCCTTTTATAACTGACTTATTTCACTTAGCATAATGTCTTCAGGTTCATACTTACTGCATCAGTATGTTAAAATTTACTTCCTTTTTAAGGCTGAATAATATTCTACTGTAAGTACCGCAATTTTTTTTTTTAAGATTTTATTTATTTATTTGACAGAGAGAGATCACAAGTAGGCAGAGAGGCAGGCAGAGAAAGAGGGGGAAGCAGGCTCCCTGCTGAGCAGAGAGCCAGATGTGGGGCTTGATCCCAGGACCCTGAGATCATGACCTGCGCTGAAGGCAGAGGCTTTAACCCACTGAGCCATCCAGGCGCCCCAGTACCGCAATTTTTTAATCCATTCATCTATCGATGAACATTTAGATTTGCATCTACGTTTGCCCATTGTAAATAATGCTGCTATGAATAGGAGTATACAAATGTCTGCTTTCATTTCTTTTGAGTATGTACCCGGAAGTAGGACTGCTGGATCACATGGTAATTCTGTGTTTCATTTTTTGAGGAATTGCCATATCATTTTCCATAGTGGCTGCACCATTTTGCATTCCCAACAGCAATGTACAAGGGTTCCAGTTTCTCCACATCCTCGCCAACACTTATTTTCTCTTTTTTATTATAGCCTTCCTAACAAGTGTGAAGTGACATTATTTGTGGGTTTGATTTTGTATTTGTTTATGACTAGCTATGTTGGGCATCTTTCATACGTTTATTGGCCATTTGTATATGTTCTTTGAAATGTCTAGTAAATCTTTTGCCCATTTTTTGTTTGTTTTTTTGTTAAAATATAGGAGTTCTTTATATATTATGGATATCAATCCTTTGTCAGATACATGATTTATAAATATGTTCTATTCCATGGGTTTCCATTTCATTCTGCGGATAGTGTCCTTGGTACAAAAGTTTGTAATTTTGATGAAGTCTAGTTTATCTATTTTTTCTTCTCTTTGCTTTCAGTATTATATCTAAGAAATCTTTGCCAAATCCAATGTAATGGAAGTTTCCCCTGTGTTTTCTTCTAAGAATGTCTAAATTTTTAGCTCTGTGTTCTCTTGTACATTTTTAAGGTTTCCCTTAAAATGCTTTTGCTATCTGAGGTTTCCCCTATCCCCATTGGTTTAAATAGTTAGAAAGGAGGGGCGCCTGGGTGGCTCAGTGGGTTAAAGCCTCTGCCTTCGGCTTGGCTAGGGTCATGATTTCAGGGTCCTGGGATTGAGCCCCGCGTCAGGCTCTCTGCTCAGCGGGGAGCCTGCTTCCCCCTCTCTCTCTGCCTGCCTCTCTGCCTACTTGTGATCTCTCTCTCTGTCAAATAAATAAATAAATTAAAAAAAATAAATAAATCAATAAATAGTTAGAAAGGAGATCATTTCAGTCATTGTTTAGTGTTGACATTAAAAAATAAAACTATTACATCAGTCTTCTTATCCACTGGAATTTGAATACCATAGTTATGTCATACCTGTCTTGGAACATTCAAAACATAATACATAAACATGCTTCTTTAGCAATCAGAAATGTTATCTCAATTCTTTTTTTCTCTTTTTTTTTTTAAGATTTTATTTATTTATTTGACAGAGAGAGAGATCACAAGTAGGCAGAGAGGCAGGCAGAGAGAGGGAGAAGCAGGCTCCCTGCCGAGCAGAGAGCCCGATGTGGGGCTCCATCCCAGGACCCTGAGATGATGACCCGAGCCGAAGGCAGAGGCCCTAACCCACCAGCCACCCAGGCGCCCCTTTTTTTCCTCTTTTAATTTGTATTTCCAATTCATGGAAGCCACAGCAGCTTATCTTGATATATTTTTATACTTAAAAGTAGTTTATTAAGTATCCTTTCATACCTGTAAAACAAAATTTGAATTTTTTTACACTTTTCTGTGATCACAAGGCTCTAAGAAAATGCAACTTATAATATTCAACTGATGCAAACAACAAAAGCATACTTATTTTGATTAAAAATGATGAAACAGAAAGTAAGATTTCATTGGGATTTCATGTGATTGAAATCCCCCCCACCCCTCCGCAATTAGTTCATATATCTGTGGAGGACTCTTACTGCTGTAGACAGTATTTGGCATCAGTTCCATTGTTCTTATAAATGTAAGCACCGGGAAACATTGTTCATATAAATAAGTAGACAGTAATGAAAGGAGTTTAGCAGTGCCACTCAGTTTTTCTGGCTTATATGCCAAAAACACTTGCCAAAATTATTTTTCATGGTCTCTTAACTTGATTAGGTCTCCTTTCAATTTTGTTGAAAGCAGAGAATTAGAAACCACCTCACAAAGGAAAGGATTTGTTGCTGAGCTCTTTCAGTTTCTTAACACCTAACACTAGTGTTTTTCTTTGTTTGGCTTTAGGAAGATTTTTAAGGCCTTGAGGCAGTCCACAATGTAAGGTTCAGAATGAGTGAGTGAGATGACTTTCCTTTGTAAAATGAGAGAAAGTTAAATGAAAGAAGATGCCTTTTCAGGCAGATAAGTTTTAAGAAAAAGTACATAGGGAAATTAAGAATCTTGAAATAGAGTCCCATAAAATTTTTCTTAGAAAGTCTTGTTATATTACATCTATCTAAGATGTAGGTGTTCATTTTAAAAGTAATACACCTACTTAAAACATCCTTACATAGTTTTTCAAACATCCTTACATATAGGTACACTGATAAAAGTAATTAACAAACCCATGCATATCACTAGTATTTTATGAAGTTCCTGTCTAATTCTTAACACAAATCCCTGTGGATTAAATATCCTTATTTTACTTGTGAACCACTGAAATATTCTGCTCAAAGCAAAGTTAAATGACAAAATGTCCTGATAAAACAAAATGAAATGACTGTGTAAAGCCAGCCTAAGGGGGGGAATATACTAATGTTGCAGGTTTTTTATTTTTTTATTTTTTATTATTATTTTTTTTAATGTTGTAGGTTTTTTAAAATACTGCCTGTTTTTCTAAAATTATCAATTTTCAGAGTAGTACGGCTTGTAATCAGAGACTTGTTAGGTACTTTTATCTTCTCTTTATGTGAAAGTAGCATTTATATGGGGACGCCTGCCTGGGTGGCTCAGGTGGTGATCCAAGGGTCCTGGAATCGAGTCCCCCATTGGGCTCCTTGCTCAGCGGGGAGCCTGGTTCTCTCTCTGCCTGCTGCTTCCCCTGTTCATGCGCGCTCTCTCTCTCTCTCTCTCTCTCTCTCTCTCTCTCGGACAAATAAATAAATAAATCTTTAGAAAAAGAAAGTAGCCTTTGTATGATTTCAGAGATATGTGTGTGAACTTTTGGATACTTTCTGACAGAACCTCTGTAGCTCATAAAGCAGCCACTAAGAGAAACTAGTCTACTGAGCAGTAATAAAGTCACATAGAGCACTATGGTTTTTACAGCAGATGAATATACATAAACAATCTTGGAATTCAAGTGTTGAATCACCTGGGTGAAACTGTGAAATAGATGGTCGTAACTCCTTTTTATCATCCAAGGCCAAATTACAATTCTAATGGTCCAGTTGAAAGTTGCTGCCAGTGGTTGCATGGCAGTCAATGGTTTGTGTGTCTTTCTAATTTCTGTAACCTTAAAATAAAGGAGTATTTAGTGTTATGAACCATTACAACTTTTTGTCAGTTGGGGTAAACTTTACTAGACTTCTTGCTATGAAATAGAGCTCTAAGCCATCAATAAATCTTCCATTAGCGATTTCATAGACATTGCTGGGAGCCTGCTTCCCCCTTTATGTTTGTCATAAAAATGATTATTTAGTTTAAATACTGTTGTAGTTTCTTGGGGAGATACAGAATGATGCTGCACAAAAAGCAGTTGTTACAAAGTTGTAATCAAAGAAAACTCTTAGGAGGAGTTTAACTTGGGGATTTTGACTGAAGAAAAACTTAGATCCCTTTCTCAATTTTTCTTAAAGGATGCGTCTTCAGTTAAAGAAGTTGAAACCTATCACCGGACACGTGCTTTAAGGTCTTTGAGAAAAAATGCCCAGAATTCTTCAGATTCTAGTTTTGATAAGAATATGGAAATAACAGAGAAACATGCTAATGGAAGGCATTTTACAAGGTAAAACAAGATGATTGCATGCTGATTAAAAATAGTTTTAAAATAATTTAGGATTTGCATTTAATATTTAAGTGTATTCTTGCCCAATCATCAAGATTCCAGGGTTGCAAAATTAATTTGAAATGAAATTGCCACAAATAAATATTACTGAGTTAAAGTTTTAATATGTACTCAGTTTTTATTTTCTTGTTCAAAGACAATATTTGTGATATGTGTGCGTGCAGCTGACAAAGTTGCTTGATAATTACTTGAGTATCTGTGTGACTTTGTGATTTTAACTTGCTTATGATGTGGTTCTGCTTCATACTTAATACAAAGTCTTTATTCAAGATAGTAGTTATTTTTCTCATTTGCTATCAAGTATTTCATCAATTCTGAGTCATTTATGAATTTGTGTGTTGGTGCACTTCTAAAAGCAGTCTTCACGTAGGAAGTGGAACATGATTTTTTTTTTTACTTGTCTAAGGGGACTAGATGATACATATTTAAATTTCATTTCTCAAGAACTCTGAGCTAGATGGTATGAATTCCACTTTAATGTTCAAGGAATTATTTTCAGTGAATTAGGTAGTTAGGTAATCCAGGGAACTTGGATTTGTTTGGTTTGGGACAGATTTAAATCTAATTAGCTAAAAACCGTCACTTTTCCTCCCACTTTGGTGGCCCTGACATAAATGTGGGGGGTGCCAATTAGAATAAAATTTCTTTTATGAAATAATTGCTTCATACATTAATTCTTCTTATAAAGAAATTTCTCATGTAACTTACAAGACTAGAACCCTCCTAACTTTTTTTTTTTTTAAGGCTTATTAAGTAATCTCTACACCCAGTGTGAGGCTCAAGCTTATTGACTCCGAGATCAAGAGTCACACGCTCCACTGTCCAAGCCAGCCAAGCACCCCTAGGGCCCTCCTTTTCTTAATTAAACCTCGATTATTTTGTGTAATAGATTTTCCAGATAAGTGACATCATGCCTTTTTAAGTTTGTTTTTCATTAGTATTATTTAAATAGTCTTTCATTATATAAATTTGCATTATTTCATCCATTATTTATGGTGTGTTAACTACTGTATTTCACAGGATCCAAGATAGGAGAATTGAAACACTCACTGTTTTATGAGACAGTGAAAAAGAAGAAAACACTGAAGTTAAACTAAGACATTCCATCAATTTTAAGACACATCCTAATTTCAGAGATGTTAAAATGGAGGGAAATGTACAATTTACAGAATTGATGAAATATAATTTAAGCTACCCCATATTTCTGAAACTTGAAGTCTTTTGGGGGTTGGGAAAGTGGACCATGGATTCTCTGTGAGAATTTTATTTATTTATTTATTTATTTATTTTAAAGATTTATTTATTTATTTGAGAGAGAGCGAGATCACAAGTCGGCAGAGAGGCAGGAAGGAGAGAGGGGGGAAGCAAGCTCCCTGCTGAGCAGAGCCTGATGTGGGGCTCGATCCCAGGACCCTGAGATCATGACCTGAGCCGAAGGCACTGAGCCACCCAGGCACTTAAACTTTATTTCATGATCTGAAGAAAAAGTAAACATTTTGGATCATCTAAATTGCTACCTTCTAGAGAATAGTCATAAAATTTCAGGCCCTACATTGGTGTTTACAACTAAGTTGGCACCAGCTAGTACTGCTTGAGTTAGCTCAGGTTCATGAGAGAAAAACTGAGTCTGACCTTGATACGTAAATGATGTTTTGAAGAGGAAGCCATGGATTTGATGTCATGACATGCTGTTCAAATGAAAGTTTGGAGCATTTGAAATAAAGAGAAGTGGAGGGGGCGCCTGGGTGGCTCAGTTGGTTAAGCGACTGCCTTTGGCTCAGGTCATGATCCTGGAGTCCCAGGATCGAGTCCCGCATCGGACTCCCAGCTTCATGGGGAGTCTGCTTCTCCCTCTGACCTTCTCACCTCTCATGCTCTCCCTCACGCTCTCTCTCAAATAAATAAATAAAATCTTTAAAAAAAAGAGAGAGAAGTGGATGAATTGAGTCATGATACACAACAAACATGATGTACAACATACCAAACTCAAGAGCAACTGATAGTGTCTATACCACATTCACACAGCAAATGGCTATTTTATTTCAACAAAAGTTTAATGTTGGGGGGCACCTGGGTGTCTCATTCAGTTAAGCGTTGGACTGTTGATTTCGGCTCAGGTCATGATCTGGGGTTCTGGGATCTAAGCACTGCATCGGGCTCTGCACTGAGCAGGGAGTTTCCTTAAGGATTCTGTCCCTCTCCCTCTGCCCTTCCCCTTGCTCACTCTCACATGCACTATCTCTCTCAAATAAATCAATCTTTAAAAATAAAAAAGAACTGTTAAAAATTTAGTGTTGGAAGTCCTTAAAGTCTTTACCTTTAAAAGTATGTGTACAAAAACATAATAAAAAAAAAATAAAAGTATATATACATTGGAGCGCCTGGGTGGCTCAGTGGGTTGAGCCTCTGCCTTTGGCTCAGGTCATGATCTCAGGGTCCTGGGATCGAGCCCCGCATTGGGCTCTCTGCTCAGCAGGGAGCCTGCTTCCCCCTCTCCCTCTGCCTGCCTCTCTGCCTACTTGCGATCTCTTTCTCTCTATCAAATAAAAAAAAAAAAGTACATGTACCTTACTCAAGTTTGTCCTGGCCTTTATGCTCAAAAGCTATTAAATGAATATTAAAATAAGTGCTTTTTCAATCTAGATTTGAAGATGAGTGACTTGGTATTTTTAAATTTGATTCCTTTTAAAATATATTTAATTGCTGTCTTTTAAAATTTTTTTTATTTTTATTTTTTTTTTAGAGAGGGAGGAGAAGAGGGAGAGGGAGAAAGAGGATCTTAAGGTGACTCTTCATCCAGTGAGGAGCCTGACACAGGGCTTGATCTCACAGCTCCTGAGATCATGACCTGAGCTGAAATCAGTAGTCAGATGCTTAACCAACTGATCCACCCAGGCACCTCTAAAATTGTTTTTGAGGGGCGCCTGGGTGGCTCAGTGGGTTAAAGCCTCTGCCTTTGGCTCAGGTCATGATCTCAAGGTCCTGGGATCGAGCCCCACGTCGGGCTCTCTGCTCGGTGGGGAGCCTGCTTCCCCCTCTCTCTCTGCCTGCCTCTCTGCCTACTTGTGATCTCTCTGTCAAATAAATAAATAAAATCTTTAAAAAAATAAATAAATAAAATTGTTTTTGAAGAACAACTTTATGGAGATGTAATTGACATACCATAAGATTCACAGTATTGTGCTGCCATCACTGCTGTCCAATTTTACAACATTTTCATCACCCCAGAAAGAAAACCTATTGTCTCCCACCTCCTACTTCCTCTTCCCCACTGGCCCCTTGGAAACCACTAATCTACTTTCTGTCTTTATGGATTTGTCTATTCTGGACATTTTATGTAAATGGAATTGTATTTATGGCCTTTCGTGTCTGGCTTCTTTCACTCAGTATGATGTTTTGAAGGTTCATTTTATTGTAGTAGCTATCAGCACTTCATTCTTTTTTTGCTGAATAAGATTCCATTGCATAAGTATGTCATGTTTTGTTTATCCACTCATTAGTTGATGGACATTTGGATTGTTTCTACTTTGTGGCTATTTTGAATGTATTGTGAACATTGGTGTTCAAATCTTGTGTGGACGTAGGGTTTTGATTGATTGGGGGGTATATACCTGGAAGTGAATTGCTGGGTCAAATGGTAACTGTTTTAACATTGAGGAACTGCTGAATAGTTGGCTAAAGCAGCTGTACCATTTTACATCCCCATTAGCAGCACATGAGGGTTCCAATTTCTCCACATCCTCATCAACACTTGTCATAGTCTTTTTGGCTTTAGCCATTTTAGTGAGTGTAAAAGTATCTCTCTGTGGTTCTGATTTACATTTCCTTGATGGTTAATAGCATTGAATATCTTTTTCATGTGCTTATTTATATGTCTTTTGTGGAGAAGAACTTCTATCTTAAAAAATAATCTGTGTATTCAAATCATTATTACAAAGACTGTTATTTTACATAGTGATAAGGTTAGGATCTGTTTGTATAAGACTTAGATAAACTGGCCCTCGGTATTGTTGAATTTTGCTTTATGTAGTTTCCCGCTTCTTATCAGGGTGACCCTTTTTGCTGTTGTTAGTTTGCCTGACTGTAGTAATGTCTTTACTTACTTCCTTTCTGTGTCCCTCCATCCATTTTGTTTTCTGTCTGAGGCTCAAAGACCAGGAGACCAAAACTGTTAGAATAATACAGAAAGATTTGAGTAACTGTACCTGGGGTCAGGATCTATATTTCTTTGGTTATGGAGTTCTTAACTAGGGTCCAGGAATCGTAGTTTTCAGGGGGCACATGAAACCTCTGAAATAATGTATAAACTTTGTATGTGTGTATAGTTTTCTAGGGAGAAGATCCATAGCTTTTATCAGATTTTCAGAGGTTAACGAAAGTCCAGGCACCTGTTTCTATAAACAGTTTCATTGGAACACAGCCCTACCCATTTGTTCCATGGCCGTTTTCCTGCTTCAGTGTCAAAGTTGTTGTATGACAAGAGACTGTATGACTCACAAGCCTAAATATTTACTATCCAACTATTTAAGGAAATTTATTAACCTCTGTAAGGGGAAGGGTTCTTCCATTCCCCTAAAGGCAAGAAGGAAAGAAAGAGGAAGAAAAGGAAGGAAAGAAGGGCAGAGAGGAAGAGAGAGAAAGAACGAAGGAACATTGCTTTAATCATTGTGTTCCTAGCATTTAATAGGGGCCTTGTTTATAGAAGTGTAGAACTACATGGTATGGAGGGAGGGGGCTCCTTTATGAGAAATATCTATGAGCCTATGAACAAACTAGGCCCTGACCTGTTGATGGATTGCTCAAATATTTTTATTTTGTTCCTGGTTCTTACCAAAAGAGATAATGAATTAATGATGACTTACATCATTGTGAGAATACATGATTTAACTCTTCTGGATAAGATGGTTCCATTTTATTTTCAAGTGTCACATTTGAAATCATATGTGTATAACTAGCCCACTTGGAAATAGCTTGACACATAGGTTGGTTGATAGATGTAGCTATCCAAGTATGGAAAATTGAGTCTCTAAAAATAAATTAATGAGATAAACGATTTTGTTTGCTCAATGGGTTTTGGAAAAAAGATGAGGAGAGGGTAATTGTTTTTTTAAAACCTTGGAAAGTATTCTTTCCTATTTCAGTAGATACTGTCTGCCAGTTTGTAAGTGGGATATCTGATTCACAAATGGGACTGTTTCTGCCTGTGAATGATAATGCATGTCATATAGAGATTGTAGCCAGCAAGTGTTTTTAGAAGGAAATTAACATTTTTAAGGGACATTGGTTCTGTTTATAGTTAAAATATCTCAAGGATGTGGGATCACTATATCCCTGTGGTATAAAACACATTGTCTTGTTTTTGCTCAATACTTACAGTTCAATTATAACTAAGTACTTAGGCTAAGGATATAATTTCGGTTTTTAAGTAAGATACGTTGATTAATTCTGTTTAACTAAGAGTTAATATATATATCACTGCATTTCACAACACGGTTCTCAGACTTTGTAGCCATAACTGACATAAGCATAGATAATCTAAAGCTTTTTATTTGTCAGTGTTTTTTAGGTTTTTAGGTATCTAGGAGTATTTACTCTCTAAGCTGATATACCTTTTAACCCTACTTTGTAGTATTATGAAATAAGATTTAAAATTATGTCAATTATTTTGAATTATTTAATATATTTCTTCATACAGGCAGTTGGCCAGACAGCAGGCTGATAAGAAAAAAGAAGAGTCCAAAGAAGGTAAGTAATGTTAAAGGCATTTCAGATTGAAAACATGTAATTCATATTTTGTTTACAGATGTATTGAGGTACAATTTTAAAGTGTACAATTTGTTTAGTTTGTCGTAAGTATATGCTGTGAAGCCACCACCACAATAAGATAATGGAGATAACTGTCACTGCCAAAAACTTCCTCAGGCCTCTTTATAATCACTCCCCCAGCTCCTCTCCAGGCCTTCTACACACCAAGATTCCTGAGCAATCACCAGTCTGCTTTCTATAACTATAATTTAGTTTTCATTTTCTAGAGTTTTATGTAAATGAAATTATTCAGTTGCATTCTTTTTGTCTGGCTTTCTTTCTCTTAGCATAATTACTTGGAGTATCATCCCCGTTGTTGCATTTTCTTGCCAAGTATTCCATTATATGGATATACCAGTTTGTTCCCCCCCCCTGTTTTATTGTGATATATTGACATATAACATTGTGCATGTTTAAGGTGTACAATAAATGTTGATTTGGTACATTTATATATTGCAAAATAATTATTATCATAGCTTTAGCTAACACCAGCATCATGTTGCATAATTACCATTTCTTTTTTGTGGTGACAACATTTAAGATCTACTCTCTTAGCAACTTCGAAGTGTATGTTACAGTATTATTAACTATAATCTCTATGCTGTACATTAAATCCTCAGAACTTATTTGTCTTATAGGTGGAAATTTATATTCTGACCAACATCTCTCCTTCTCCCTCACTTGCCAGTCTTTGGTAACTAAGATTCTAGTCTCTGTTTCTATGACTTTGGCTTTTTTTAGATTCCACATTTAAATGATATTACACAATATTTATCTTTCTCTGACTTCTTTAACTTAGCATAATGCCCTCAAGGTCTACCCATGTTATTGCAAACGGCAGGATAGTCTTCTTTCTCATGGCTGAATTGTATTCTGTTGTATAATATGTATATTTTACTTTTTTTTTTTAAAGATTTTATTTATTATTTGACAGAGAGAGACACAGCGAGAGAGGGAACACAAGTAGGGGGAGAGGGGAGAGGGAGAAGCAGGCTTCCCGCTGAGTGGGGAGCCCGATGCGGGGCTCGATCCGAGTGCCCTGGGATCATGACCTGAGCTGAAGGCATATGCTTAACAACTGAGCCACCCAGGTGCCCCAAAGATATTTATTTATTTATCTATCTATCTATCTATCTATCTATCATCAGAGAGAGAGCACAAGCAGGCAGAGTGGCAGGCAGAGGCAGAGGGAGAAGCAGGCTCCCCGGCGAGCAAGGAGTCCGATGTGGGACTCGATCCCAGGACCCTGGGATCATGACCTGAGCCGAAGGCAGCCGCTTAACCAACTGAGCCACCCAGGCGTCCCTTATTTTACATCTTCTTTATCCATTCATCCGTTGAGGGACACTTAGGTTTTTTTCCCATAATTTGTTTATTCCTCTTTTGGTGGACATTGGATTGTTTCCAGTTTGGGGTTATCACAATTGAACATTTGTGTACAGATTTTTGTACTACATATCTTTCATTTTCTCTGGGAGGTAGAATGCTAGATCATATAGTAGGTGTATGTTGAAACTTTATTTTTGTTTTCTATTATTTTTAAGAAAGGTAAGTTCAAGATTTGTTATATGAAAGTGTAGCTATTCAGTTGTTCATTTTAGAATTGTTTTATGGGGTGCCTGGGTGGCTCAGTGGGTTAAAGCCTCTGCCTTCGGCTCAGGTCATGATCTCAGGGTCCTGGGATCGAAGCCTGCATCAGGCTCTCTGCTCAGCAGGGAGCCTGCTTCCCTCTCTGCCTACTTGTGATCTCTCTCTGTCAAATAAATAAAATCTTAAAAAAAAATACTTCTAGAATTGTTTTATAAATGCCATTATTTAAAATCTTTCCATTTTATCTACACATCTTGAAGACAAAGTGATTCCAGTTACTCGGTCATTGAGGACTAGAAACATTGTCCAAACTAAAGAACACTTGCACGAAGAGAATGGTGACGTTGAAGTTCGCCGCAGTTGCAGGATTAGGAGTCGTTATAGTAGTGTGAACCAGTCTGTGCTGTTTGACAAACTTATAACAAAGTAAGTAAAAATTATTTAGATCAAGATGATTTAGCTGACAAAACTTTTTGTTGGGGAGGGGCCATAGATTTAAACTAGATTGCATATTTAATACAATCAGCCGTGTAAAGCATAAAGGAGACTGATTATTGGAGGGCTTTGTAATAGTTTTATATATGTATTTAAATTCCTGGAAAGAAATTTTAGAATATTTTTACACAAGTAAATCAGTGCCTCATATGGAGATATTTAAAATCCCAGCACTCTGGGGCGCCTGGGTGGCTCAGTGGGTTAAAGCCTCTGCCTTCGGCTCAGGTCATGATCTCAGGGTTCTGGGATCGAGCCCCGCATTGGGCTCTCTGCTCAGCAGGGAGCCTGCTTCCCCCTCTCTCTCTGCCTGCTTGTGATCTCTCTCTGTCAAATAAATAAATAAATAAAATCTTTAATAAAAATAAATAAATAAAATTAAAAAAAAATAAAATCCCAGCACTCAAAAAATACAATGGAAGAAAAATAAAGTTTTTAAAAATGTACCTCTGTTTTACATTTTAGCTTATATTATGTCAATTTTCTTAAAGCACTGCTGAAGCCGTACTTCAGAAAATGGATGACATGAAGAAGATGCGTAGACAGCGAATGAGGGAACTTGAAGACTTGGGAGTGTTTAATGAAACAGAAGAAGTAAATATATCCGTCCTAAGCCCTGAAACTAGTGTAACATTGTGTGTCAACTGTACTTCAATAAAAAAGAATATGTATATATCTCCTTCCATTTAGGGGATGATTTAATGATCTCCAGTTTAACCTTTTTCCTATGGTACCTGTCTGTTTTTTGGTTAAATTATTCATCATTTTCAACATTTTTCATCATTCATTCAAATTATTCATCATTCATTCAACATTTTTAAACTGCCCAGCGTTTGTTTGATCAGTCACTAGTTATTGCTGTAGTTGTAAGAGTTTATAGCTATAAATACCTTCATTTTAATCAGGATAAGAAGATTCTACTGAATTTTTTTAATATACTAAATGTTAATGGCTTTTGTTTAAACATTTTTAGGGGAATCTTAATATGTACACAAGAGGAAAACAAAAAGATATTCAAAGAACTGATGAGGAAACAACTGACAATCAAGAAGGCAGTGTGGGTTAGTCTTTTGTTCTACTTCTGGGTTTGAATTTCAGCACTTTTTATTTAGTAAGAGCTTTTTTATTCAGAAGTTGTGACATTTATGGCAGTTCGTGAGAGATCAAAGGATTGGTCATAATTGAAGAGTGAGGGCAGGGGAGAGCTTTAAAAGATAGTAGGTCTTATTTGGGAAAGTACTCTGAAATCAACAAATCGAAAGCAAATAAACCTAGTTTGATTGTATAATACATTTGCAGACAACACATCTCTACCTGTTAAAAGGTGATTAAAATTAAGTTTCACTCTTCTGTTTAGAAATTGCTGCTCTAATTTATTAGAACTTCTCCTGAGTGAAAACCGATTTTCTGAAATGCATTTTAAATATTTGGTGAGGGTGTTTCACATTTTCATAAGTAGATTATTTGAGTTACGCTCAATGTAACTCAGTGACAGCCAGAAGGGCTGGATGGAATTTAAAACTTTAAGTATGAAAGGCAAAAGCTAAGTGAGGGAATACTCTAATTTGTCAACATGTTAAATTAACTTGGAAACTTAACTATAGTCACTTATATCAATAAAATTAGCAGCAATACCATAAACTTTAGCTTGGTACTAATGACAGGAGCCTTTAAACTTCTTTCCCTACTTCCTTTTTTCCTTCCTCTGGTTATTTTTAATTCTACTTTTTACTTCATTTTTAAAAGTCTTCCTTTAATGCTGCAAAAGAATTACAGCTTATTTTTATGAACTATCTAGAAGTAAAAAAATGTTTAGGTCTAAATTTTGAGGCCCTCCTCTAAAAATTTCAATTCCGCTATGTTAAAAATTGTTAACATTTTGGTGAAATATTTCTTAACTGTAGAATCATCTGAAGAGGGCGAAGACCAAGAAGATGAAGATGATGGTGAAGATGAAGATGATGATGAGGATGATGATGAAGATGATGAAGATGAAGAGGATGGGGAAGAAGATAATCAGAAACGATATTATCTTAGACAGAGAAAAGCTACTGTGTACTACCAGGCTCCACTGGAAAGTAAGTGCTATGTATATTTTTCTAGGAGAAGCTGTAATTATATTACCTTTATCTTTACTGCCTTTTCTTTATCATTCTTATTTTTCATGTTTTCATTTTACAAAATACTCATGGCTGTTGTCTTTCATAAACTATGTTAAACGTTTAAGAAGTCATTTCTTCAAAAAAGTTAGATATTAGCCTTGACCAAAGCAAATAATTGGGCTATTTTGAAATTTCGTGTCTGTCTGTAATTATTTTAGATTTATTTATTTATTTAGATTTCACAGCATTCTCCTTAGTTTATTTTGCCACTTTGTGTAAATAGGACTGTTCTTGATTTATGTTAAAGTTGTGCCTCAGTACTTATGAGCGTATATATTCAGGGCTGATAACCAGCTGTTATGCATCAGTATAATCATAATGGTTGTTTATGGCCAGTGTATGTTTTGGTTGGTTGGTGTCTTGTGCTATACATATTTTCAACAGCAACCCTGCAGATGTAAATGATTTAAAACGTGAACAGTAAAACAGCCTATAGTAGATACGTACTAGCATTTTCACAGAAGGCAGCACCTTTGTGAGTATTTAGATGAAGAGCAAAATTATCTTCATACATATTTATATATCACATACCTATAATTCTTCTTTTTAGAACCTCGTCACCAGAGAAAGCCCAACATATTTTATAGTGGCCCAGCTTCTCCTGCAAGACCAAGATATAGATTATCTTCTGCTGGACCAAGAAGTCCTTATTGTAAACGAATGAACAGGTTTGGTTCTGAAGTAGTGATTGATTTATGACAACATAATTATGGCTATGTTAGGGTAGGATTCTAGAGTCTTAGAATTGGTTGTATCCAAATAGAATTCTAGAATCATATATTTGGGAGAGTTAGCTCTATGCCTATGGTGCTCTTACCCATACTACCACTGACTGGTTTTTGCTTTTGCTTGCATTAATAGGAATTGTTAATAACTACCATGGTAAGGTAGTTTGTTCCATTTTTCCGCACTTTAATAATAGAGGCCACCCTTGCTTCAGTGTTTACTGTATTCCTGGCTTGGTGTTAAGCATCTTACATAGACTGTTTCATTTAATCTTCACATTGTTCAAGTGTAGTGTACTCTTGTCCTCACATGGTATCACAGACATCTTTTCTCACTATGGCAAACATTCTGGGTTACATAACTTTTTAGACTTTTCATGATACCATCCTTTTATAGATCTGGGTTTTTTTTTCCAAGTTTTACTTGTACTTCTTAAAAATTCGTTTCTCTCATATAGTAGGAATCATTAATTTTCTTTGACCATTCAAATTATTTGTAGGTTTTTTTCCCTTCTACATCCTAACATTTGTTGATTGTCTGTCATATTTAAGTCCAAAAGGGTAATTCTTGTTATTTTCTCATTCTCCCAAGTAATAAAAGGTTTTCTGATTCGTTAGAACTTTTTGGGTAATAATAACATTATAGTAGTTCATGAATGAGAGAGCTTGTTGGTGAAGATTAAAGAAGGCAAAAAAAAAAAGGACATTGATGTGGAAATGGTACTTCTTTTTCCTAATATTAAATTGCTCAGAGGTAAGACTGAAATCTTATGAGACTTCAACCATTCAAACAGTTCTTGGAAGTCTCCTCATAGACGCAGACTATCTGATCACGGAAAGCAACACTTTTGTAGGTGCTGACGAATTCTTCTAGGAAAAATAGGAAATACTACTTGTGTCCCTGGAAATTTTAATTTCATTTTCAGAGTGTCAAAAATAACATTGGTACATTCCAGATTTCCTATTTCGTCATCCCTTTTCATACAACCAGAGCCCAGAAAGATGGAGGACCAGGAGGGTAACCTGTCAGGGCTGCCCAAGATAAATTGCACTTGAAAGGAGGCCACACTGTCATTACTTTTTATAGGCTCCATAGAATATTGTTAAGGACCAGTATTTTGGTGGTGAAATCTAATGATCTACAGAACAGCAGGGTAAGGTGTAATGTTCCCTGGAATCCCCACCAAGCATAAGGCCCAGGGCAGCTGTCTTGGTTGCCTGACTCAAAGGACAAACCTCTATTAGATCCAACAGAAGTGAAAGGCTGGCACTTACTTTGAGACTTAGTTTCTTTTCTCACTTTTAATGGATATATGTTTCTGGAAGTAACCTACTTAATGACTGACTGCCTCTATAGTCACCACCTACAATGTTATCTTAGAGCAGGTAGGAATTTTTTTTGCCCGTTTGATGCTCAAGTTCTCATATCTGGTTTACAGAATCTACCCTTTCTGGAAAGTGTCTCAAAGCTCTTTGGGTACAGGATTTTTTTTTCCCACTACAATTATTAACAAATGTTTGAATTCTACCATGTGCTAAGCACTGTGGATATAAAAATGACTAAGTCAGATTTCCTGCTCTTGAATCGCATTGACTAGTGGAAGATTCTGACACATTTATTTTTTATTTATGTATTTTAGTTATTATTTGAGTGTAGTTGACACATGATGTTACATGAGTTTCAATTATACAACATAGTGATTCAGCAACTGTATGTTATGCAGTAGTCACCACAAGTGTAGCTACCATCTGTCACTATAACAACGCTATTGAAATACTATTGACAATATTCCCTATGCTGTACCTTTAACTCCTGTAATTTAATCATTTCCATTATTGGAAGCCTGTATCTCCCACTCCTGGTCACCCATTTTGCCCATCCCCCCTCATGACCCCCTGTCTGGCAACCATCAGTTCTCTGTATTTATAGGTCCGATTTGCTTTATGTTTGTTTATCCATTCTGACCCATTTAAATTAAAGTATGAACTAAGAGATTTAATTTGTACCCTGAGTCACATTATTTGACTTAATGATTTAGATTTTGGTTCTGATAGCTTTGTAAAGATTTTTGCTTTTTGATAAGTTTTATTGAGATATAGTTCACATACCATATAGTTCACCTATTTAAAGTGTACAATTCAAGGACTTTTATTATTTTCACAGTTGTGCAGCTATCACCACGAGTTTAGAACTTTTTTCTTGTCTCAGAAAGAAACCCTGTCCTCTTTAGTTCTCTCCAATCCCTGCATCCCCCACCCCCTCGGCCCTAAGCAACCAGTAATCTATTTTCTGTTTCTCTAGCTTTGCCTATTCTGGGTATTTTATTTATGTGCACTCTTCTGTGAGTGGGTTCTTTCACTTGGTACAACATTTTCAAGGTTCATCCAGGTTTAGCATGTACCACTACTTCCTTCTTTTTATTACCAAATAAGATTCCATTGTGTAAATGCACCATATTTTGTTTATCCATTTATTAGTTGATGGACATTTAGGTTGTTTCTACTTTTTGGCTACTGTGAATACTACCATGAACATTCGTGAACAACTTTTTGTGTGAACTTAACGTTTCGCTTCTTAAGTATGTACCTAGAAGTGGAATTGCTAGATCAAATGCTAACTACATTTACTGTTTCAAGTTGTCAGATGATTTTCCAGAATGGCTGCTTTATTTTACATTCCCACAAGCAATGTATGAGAGTTCCAATTTCTCCACATCTTAACTAACACTTAATATTATCTGACCTTTTGAATATACCCCTTTAAACCTTTTTTTTTTTTTTTGGTAACACTCTTGCCAAGGCTGTGTAAACATCTCTTCCCCTTTAACAATCTTAGTAGTAATTTTGCTCAGCCTTTTTACCTTTTCTTGAAGAGACCAGCTTCTGTTTATAGTTCATGTCCTACTTCACCTACCTAGGCATGGAAACAAAGCACACATCCAAAGAATCGTTTGAACGTTGCTCTTAGTATAGCAAATGGTCCAGAAACCTTGCCACCCACGGGGCAGGATCTTCCAAGGGTCTTTGGCATACTTACAGCCGAGCTTTAGGAATGCTGCCTTTAAGCAGGATTTTCTTTCTTATGATTGCTAACCTCTACTCACCTAAGGTTTATTCTTTAGCTTCAATCTGCAGTTTCTGGAACAAGCCTAGTTCTTTGAACGTAAAGGTAACATAAGAGTACAATTGCTTCACCAGTATTCCAGAGTATTCCTTACCTGTTGTCAAGGTGCTGGAACTGGCAGCTCTAGACACTGGTTAGATTCACAGTGCTGATCCAGTGCTTATCCGTGCCAAAAGTTCAGATGTTTTTAAAAAGCAAAGTGGAAAAAAAATAAGTGAATGTGGGCATGTGTGTTTAGAATTTTTTTTAAAGTGAAATAATGGCCTTTCTACAGTATAATTACGAAGAACCTGGGCCCATGACTAGGACTGCCCAGTTTGCAAGCCCAGCTTTTCCACTTATTTTTTTTTTTAAAGATTTTATTTATTTATTTGACAGAGAGAGAGATCACAAGTAGGCAGAGAGGCAGGCAGAGAGCAGGCTCCCCGCCGAGCAGAGAGCCCGATACGGGGCTCGATCCCAGGATCCCGAGATCATGACCCGAGCCGAAGGCAGAGGCTTTATTAACCCACTGAGCCACCCAGGAACCCCTAGCTTTTCCACTTAGTAGGACCTTTAACAAGTTACTTACCCTCTCTTGGCGTCAGTTTTTTGACCCGTAAAATGAGGAGGACAATATTCTCTATCTCACAGTATTATGAGAATTAGATGAGTTAATGCATGTAAAACATTTAAGATACTGTCAGGCTTATATTGAGTGCTATATGTTTTTGTTCTTTTAACTCTACTTTAATGCTTAAAAATCCTACTTAGCAACTCAAATGGAAAATTTATGTCAGTCCACAGGTTTTGTTGTTTGCTTATTAACTCTTTTGATTCATGAAGTCAACAATTGGAAATTACCAGTGTATATAGAATGTGGATTTTTTTTTTTTTTAAGATTTTATTTATTTATTTGACAGAGAGATCATAAGTAGGCAGAGAGGTAGGCAGAGAGAGGAGGGGAAGCAAGCTCCCGCTGAGCAGAGACCCCAATGCAGGGCTTGATCCCAGGACCCTGAGATCAGGACCTGAGCCGAAGGCAGAGGCTTTAACCCACTGAGCCACCCAGGTGCCCCAGGATGTGGATTTTTGGAATATAAAGACAATGGTTTGCATTCTGATGCCATCATTATCTAATTCTTACATTTTAAGCAAGTTGTTTAAGCTGTGAGCCAGCCACATTGGCTTCAACTCTAAATGAGCATGCCATATATACTTGTCCAAAGTTTAAGATTAAATGAGATAATATGTCTACTAACTGGTACAAGAAGCACTTAATAATTGTTAGTCCTTCTTATTAATTGTGAAGTTGATCTTAATTATGTGAATACATGCTGAATTCACACGCAGTCATGTGAATTATGTGCTTATAAGTTAGTCTTTGTAATATTAATGGGAATATTACATAAATTCGTCTTCCATATAAAATTGCAGACTTGTGCTAGATAGTTTTAGTTTCAGGCTGATCACAAAAAAATGGTCTTGGGCATATTTGGGAGATGAGTGGAGGATCACTTTCTCATTTATATCTGTTTTTCCATAACCCCTATCCAAAGCCATAGGGGCCATTTGTGTTTCAGAATTCAGGTTGGAGGGCAGAGGGGAGTCACAAAGGTAATGTGCAACATTAACATCTCTAGGAGTGTCTGGGCTAATAATGCCTAATCAGATGTGTTCTATAGCAGAACATATGAATAATCATAGTAAGTGGGACGAATAGAGACTATGAATTGCCTTTATAACATGACAGATGCTGCTACATGAATAGTGGAAAAACTTGTTTTCCGAGTACAAGATTCTGGACGTACATTATGCAGATAATAGATTGTGAACCTTTTATATTTTTGGAAATACCTACTTACTATGATTGTACTCTAACTCAGGAAAAGCTCTAGACCCTGACCAGTGAATGATTAAAGGTTTTCCCAGCTAGATTCTTTGTCTTTCCTGTGGGTCCTTTGCAACAATGCAAAGGTAGAAGTGATTTAAAATTTTTTTCAATATTTGTAGCACTTGGCATCTTATTTAATCCTACCAACTAGCCTAAGAATTTGAATATAATCAAATTGATTATATTCTTATCCCTTTTTTGTAAGTAAGAAAATTAAGGCTTATGTGGGTTAGGTAGCGCATCCACATTTACACAGCTGTTAAGTGGCAGTTGTGAATTTACAGTTGATGATATACTGTAGATAAAAGGCCATCTTATTTCTCACTGTTTCCTAGTATTTTTAAGTCGATCCTTTCTGGTTTACATAAAAACCCTCGTGTTCTCCTTTAAAGGTTGACATTTCAAAAGATGATTCCCTTCCAAATGTGAAATTATATATAGTATAATATTGAAAATGCTTTCTGAAATTACAGTCCCAAAGAGTCTAATACCCTCTATTTCCCACCTTTCTCTTTGAGGATAACTGATTTATATCAAGACTAAAATCATTCAATCTGAACCATTCCTATCATAACGAACATATGATTATCAGCTCTACCCCAGCCTCCTGCCTGTCTTTTTTTTTCCCCTTCCTCTCAGTTATCCAAGACTTTTATTCTTTTCAAAAGATTCAACCAACAAAGCCTACTTAATTGGTTCAGCAAATGTATTACTTTTATGATAAACGTTTTTGGATCCTTAGGTATTTCTGATGTTCACATCTTACTTCTCTGTTTTCCTGCCCTCCTTCGTCATGATTTCAGTTTTCCTCTTTACTTTAGGCGAAGGCATGCAATCCACAGTAGTGACTCTACTTCATCTTCCTCTTCTGAAGATGAACAACACTTTGAGAGGCGAAGAAAAAGGAGCCGTAATAGAGCTATCAACAGGTAAGTGTCGGGGCACCTGGGTGGCTCAATTGTTAAGTGTTTGCCTTCCGCTCAGGTCGTGATCCCAGGGTCCTAGGATGGATCCCCGCATCGAGCCCTGCATCGGGCTCCCTGCTTGGCGAGAAGCCTGCTTCTCCCTCTCTGACTCCCCCTGCTTGTGTTCCCTCTCTCGCTGTGTCTCTCTCTGTCAAATAAATAAAATCTTAAAAAAAAAAACAAGAAACAGGTAAGTGTCATAAACTTACAAGTCAAAACTACAAGCTATTTTTTTTTAAGTGGTGAGAAGGCTGAATAATTTGGGAATAGGTACAGCTTAACCAAATTTAAGAATTACATAAGTGGTTAATGTATAAGCCAGAATGCCATCTTGTTTGAAATATCTATTTGAAACTAGTAATAGATTAGAATATACATTTTCTTACACAACCATTGTATAACTCAAAATGGTGCTTGGTAAACACTGATTTGAGGGAATAAACTTTTTTTCATTTCACATGTATTGCTTTCTGTTTATAATGATTTAATAGTACATTCTTATTGTAGAACTCTTTTTTTTTTTTAATTGTAGAACTCTTTAGGAAGATTAAGGCGTTTACTCATTTCATAACTCCATATAGTATAAGTTCATGTAAGTTTGTAAGTTCATATGTAAGTTCATAGCAAGGATTCCCATTTTACAGATGTGGGTGGGTGAGTGAAAAATGCAATGCTGGTAACCTAATAAAGTAATATTTTTATAAAGTAGAAAACAGTGTTTGATGATACAATTAGAACATAATAATTGAAGGTGTATGCACACCAACATTCTTTGTATCCCAAGCTCTGGTCTTTTATAACATTAGATTTGCCCTAATGTGGTAGTCACTGGTTACATGTGGCTGTTAGGCACTTGAAATGTAGCTGATCTGAATTGAGACATATTATAAATTTTTATAAAAAATATACTCTTGGATTTCAAAGACTTAGTACGAGAAAGAATGTAAAATATCCCAATTTTGTAAATAACTTATTTTGCACATTGAAGTGGTATGTGCAAAATAAATAAAATGTTTTAGATAAATAAAATATATTGTTAAAATAAGTTTTACTTTTTTTGGTTTTGTTTTGTTTGATATATTTTTTTAAGATTTTATTTATTTGTCAGAGAGGGAGAGAGCACAAGCAGGGAAGCAGCAGGCAGAGGTAGAGGAGGAAGCAGGCTTCCCACTGAGCAAGGAGCCTGATGTGAGACTCGAACCCAGGACCCTGGGATCATGACCTGAGCCGAAGGCAGCCGCTTAACCCACTGAGCCACCCAGGCATCCCAGGTTTACTTTTTTGTTTAGTGTGTCTAAATCAAAATTTTAAATTACATTTTGACTTGTTTTTCATTTCTGTTGGCAGCAACGAGTTAGATCATCCACAACCTGTATTATTTAGAATACTTGGATTTTTCTTTGCCTTCATTCCTAGAAATGTGCATCTAATCCTGTGGATTTTATAGCATAGTTACATTTCTGTTAAGGATTGTTCAAGAAATACCTTTTAAGGGGTGCCTAGGTGGCTCAGTCGGTTAAGCAGCTGCCTTCAGCTCAGGTCATGATCCCAAGGTCCTGGTATTAAGCCCTTCATCGGGCTCCCTGCACAGCAGAGAGCCTGCTTCTCCTCTCCCTCTGCCTGCCTCTCTGCCTATTTGTGCTATCTGTCAAATAAATAAAATCTTAAAAAAAAAAAGGAAATACCTTTTAAAAAGCCACAGTTGAAAATGTGTCTATCTCAGATTTCACAGTGTAAATTCCTTGTGGAGTCTGGGGCTAGCAGGAGCTGGCACTTGGGGTGGGTCTGGAGTGCTTTCATGCGTGTTCAGCTGCAGCATCTTTGCTTAGGTGCTCCGATGTAAGTGTCTCAGCCTCTAGCATGAGCAGTTTGCATTCACCGTCTGTAAAACAAACAGGTTCTTCTAGGTGTATTCTGTGTAATCTACCATAACTGTTTTTGTAAGTAGTTAGGAAAGCAGTGATTCATTCTTACTTGAGAGATTGATGTGGATCCAAATGGTTGGTGGACTGTGAGACTGTTTTGCTGAGAGGTGTTGTAGCAGAATTGTTGCAGGTCTGGAGACCTACTGCTTTGGTTTCTGTCCTGGATCTGTCACTTTGTGTGACTTTTAGCATTTTAGTTAACCTTTTTATGCCTCAGTTTTCTTTTAAAATAGGGGAAATAATAATGCCTGTTCTGTAAGGCCGTTATGAGGACTTAATGAATTATTACATGTAAAGCCACCTAAAACAGCCTGGAAAATAGTAAATACTTTGTATATGTTAAACACAGTCATTATAAAGTATATTGATACAGACTGGATTCCCAAACACAAATTACTTTATGCTGCTGTGGCATCTTGAACATTGGTATTTCATTTGACTGTATATCTTTAATAATAAAACTTCAGAGATAAATATTTCTTTTTTTTTTTTTAAAGATTTTATTTATTTATTTGACAGAGAGAGATCACAAGTAGGCAGAGGGGCAGGCAGAGAGAGAGGGAAGCAGGCTCCCCGCTGAGCAGAGAGCCCGATGCGGGGCTCGATCCCAGGATCTTGGGATCATGACCTGAGCCGAAGGCAGAGGCTTTAACCCACTGAGCCACCCAGGCGCCCCCAGAGATAAATATTTCTAACATTGAAGTTCTTACCCTATAAAGAAAATGAAGTTGAAATACATAGTTTCACAATGGCTGTGATTGAAATTTAACCTTTTTAAAAAAATTTTAAGGAAAATGTCCATATTTTAACATGGAATTCGGGGGAGAAAAGTGAACCGATGGGGTGTTTTTTTAACTCTTTTCTAAATAGGTGCCTCCCGCTAAATTTTCGGAAAGATGAATTAAAAGGAATTTATAAAGATAGAATGAAGATTGGAGCAAGTCTTGCAGATGTTGATCCAATGCAATTGGATTCTTCAGTGAGTACTATCTTGAAATGTATGCTTGAACATACATACTGTTTGCTTTAGTTTAGTTTTAAAGTTAAATAAACCAATTTTCTATAAATCAGACACTTTACAGACTTTTTTTTCTTTTTTTCAAATCTTCAGGCTACAACTAAAATGCCGTTACTCATTCGACTGTGTGTGGATTGAATATAGTTTAGGGATAGAATGGCATTTTAACTTTGACTCCATATCTGAGAATGTCCATGTTTCCCTTCCATTATCAGGTACGATTTGATAGCATTGGTGGCCTGTCTAATCATATTGCAGCTCTAAAAGAGATGGTGGTGTTTCCATTACTTTATCCAGAAGTCTTTGAAAAATTCAAAATTCAACCTCCAAGGTAATTTAATAGTACATTTTATTTTAGCCAAAATTTGAGCTATGCAACTATTGTCCAGAAAGATAACACTTCTCTGGTGAAATTTTTCAGGCCTATAGTAATCTATTAGGCTTTCCTGGGTGCTTTGAATATTTTTACTTTCTTAATGTTTAACTTGAAAAATGGTTTCAAAATTGATTCTCTATTAAAAGAAAAATAATTTCCAAGGCTTTTCATACATTTAGTGAAATTCTTTCCATACATATTCTTTACTTTTTTTTTTTCACTTTTTTTTCTTTCACTTTTATAATTTAGTTTCAGATTTATACCAAAGTAATACCTGTACATAACTTTAAAAGTCACATTGCACTATAAGTCTTACAAAGGAAAAAGTGATAGTAGTCCCTTCTCTACTCTTCCTCCTCCCACTTTCCAGAGCCAACTACTTTCAATTCCTGTTTATCTGTTTAAATACATATTTAAATAATATGCTCATACTGTAATTTTTGGTCTGTTTTAGAATCTGTTGACTTGTAACATGAATAGGCTCTTTTGGTTTCCCTACTCTCCAACTATATACATTTTTTTCCTGTCCTAATATGCTCCTGGTAGCTTCTTTATGCACATGTAAAATTGTTGAGTCAATTTTAAGTGTGTGCTTTATGATTATGTAAATATTTATTTCAGCTAAGCCTTATATAGTGTATTATGACTACATTTTCTCTCTTTTACAACTCTGCTCTTTCCCCTCAGCTTTAATACTGTGCCTGCAGGTGGGGTTTTTTGTTGTTGTTGTTCTTTAGGGTTTTTTTGTAATTGGTTTTATATGTACTTTTCAGTTCATGCACAGAGTCTTTGCTGGAGATAAAACTCTTCAGTACAGTTAAACATATCAAATAATTTATTGACTCCTCATTTTTCTAGACATATCTTGGAGCTTCGTTCTCTTGCTTCCATCCACACTGGTTATTCTTAGTCTTGAAGCACAACTAAGCTTTGGGACTTCTCATCATAATCAGTGGGATTTCCTTTATCTTTCAGTGCTGGATTTCCTGCTTCTTGGAATCAACTAAGACCTTTTTTGTTGTTGTTGTTGTTTTGTTTTGTTTTTTTAAGTTTTATGTAATCTTCACGCCTAACATGGGGCTTGAACTCACAGCCCCATGAAGAGTCTCACCCTCCACCGACTGAGCCAGCCAGGTGCCCCTAAGACCTTTTTTTACAGCTGTGTTTTGATGGGGTACATTCTAGCAATATCCTGAGAAAAGAGAATACACGAGAGGTTATTTTTATTTTCTTTTTGAGAATGGTCGTGAAACCACAGTCTGTTGATGTGTCTTTTTCCCCTCCTGCTTTCATTGTGCTATGTCTTTACAGTGTAGAAAAGTGTACTTTGATTTCTGGGAAAGTTTTTTGTATCACTTCTTCAGTAATTTTTCCACTCCATTTTTTATTTTTATTTATTTATTTTAAAAGATTTTTATTTATTTTATTTGACAGAGAGAAAGAGATCACAAGTAGGCAAAGAGGCGGGCAGAGAGAGGGGGAAGCAGGCTCCCTGCTGAGCAGAGAGCCTGATGCGGGACTCGATCCCAGGACCCTGAGATCACGACCTAAGCCGAAGGGAGAGGCTTTAACCCACTGAGCCACCCAGGCTTCCTCCACTCCATTTTTTATTTTCCCTCAATTCATGTCAATTGACTGTTGGACTTTCTAGATTAATGTACTTTTTTCTTGTTGTCATCTCTTTCAATCTTTTTTCCTTAAGTGTCTAGTGAATATTTCCTTTTAAGTGTCTAGTGATCCTTAGCTCTCTCTTAATATTTAAGGGCAAAGCTTTTTTTTTTTTTTTTTTTTTAAAGATTTATTTATTTGAGGGGCGCCTGGGTGGCTCAGTCTTTAAGCCTCTGACTTCAGCTCAGGTCATGATCCTGGGGTCCTGGGATCGAGCCCCACATTAGGCTCCCTGCTCAGCGGGAAGCCTGCTTCTCCCTCTCCCCCTCCTGTGTTCCCTCTCTTGCTGTGTCTCTCTTTGTCAAATAAATAAATAAAATCTTAAAAAAAAAAAAAAAAAGATTTATTTATTTGAGAGCCAAAGTGTGCATGCAGGCATGTACAGGGACAGAGGGAGAGGATCTCCAGCAGACTGCGGAACACTCCCATGGAGCTTAATCTTACAATCCTGAGCATGACCTGAGCCGTAATCAAGAGTCAGTCTCTTAGGGGCGCCTGGGTGGCTCAGTGGGTTAAAGCCTCTGCCTTCGGCTCAGGTCGTGATCCCAGGGTCCTGGGATCGAGTCTCACATCGGGCTCTCTGCTCAGCAGGGAGCCTGCTTCCCTCTCTCTCTCTGCCTGCCTCTCTGCCTGCTTGTGATCTCTCTGTCTGTGAAATAAATAAATAAAATCTTAAAAAAAAAAAAAAAAAAAGAGTCAGTCTCTCAACCGACTGAGCCACTCAGGTGCCCCAAGAATGAAGCATGTTTTTAAAAGCTCATTTGTAGAGCTTGTTAATTTCTAGGCCTCACTTAGAGTGACTGGTGGGTGGTGATTCTTCTACCAGAAGTCCTCAAAGTCAGTATCTAGGCATGTTTTTCCCCACCAGAGACGAATCCTCCAGTTTCGTTTGAAGCTTATGAGCCTGGCTGCCAGCATTTTAGCAGTAGGCCTGAGCAAGGGTTAGTAGTCTACACTGGTTAGCATGGAGTTTTAAACTTACTTTCTGCAGTATCTCATCTTCTCCTATACTGGAAAGTAAACTATCCAAGCAATTTGCCTGCACAGAGTAAAAAGAAAGGGGTGGTCTCACCGTTTTTTAATAATAATGTCTTATTCCATCTTCCTCAAATTTCAACCCAACCCTTCTCTCCTCTTGGGAGATATATTACCTCTAAATTTCAAGAGGTGTTTTGCAAATTAGCTTTTTTTTTTTTTTTTTTTTAAGAGAGAGAGGGCTGTAGAGGTTGCGGTGCAGAGGGAGAGGAAGAGAGAGAATCTTAAGCAGTCTCCATGCCCAGCATGGAGCCTGACACCAAGCTCACTCTCACGATCTGGAGATCATGACCTGAGCCAAAATCAAGAGTCACACGCTTAACTGACTGGCCACCCAGGCACCCCACAAATTAGCTTTTTTATTGGGAGCTACTTTATTTTAGTTCCCATATCACCACACTTTATATCTTTTTCCTTTTTCTTCTAGTTTTTATACCTTATTAACCCATTTTTAAACTCTAGTCCCTGATTCTTTTTTCCTTATGAAACTTTTCTTCCTGAATATTCCTGTATGGAAACATCGATTTAAGTAAACTTTTTTAAATTAGTAAGCTTTTTCCCTTTTCCATTATAAAAGTTATGTACCATACACAAACATTGGTGAATTAAACCTTTTTTTTAACTAGAAAGATATTAATATTAAATAATAGCACTTGCTGCTTATAAAAAGTATTGGAAGTACCTAGTTAATTTAGTAAATTGAGTCTGGGGAGGGGAGACCCATCACGACTCAGCCTTTCCCTCAGTTTTCCCTCTCTGCTCCTACTGTGTTTTGCCGCTGAGGTGGCAGAGTTGTCAGGAGCAGCATGAGTGGACATTTCAAGGACTCAAAATTGTCTAAAAACAAAGGAAAATGGTGGAAAATTTACCGTCCCCATTGCCACAAAGAGCAATTTATGGCTTTGTTTTTTCTTAAGCTCCCAATTTGGCTTCATACTACATTTTGTTTGGGCATTTATTCCTGAATCTTGGCTAACTTCCATAGGCTAAACCTATTGACCTCAAAAATATAGGGCAGTTGCATTGCCTATCTCCTCATTACTAGTAGTGATTGGTTATTTACCTTTATTTGGAATAAACATGAAGAGTACCTCTGTCCACTCAAGTCCATTCATACAATCACAGATAATTATGCTAAAAATCAACAGCAGAAGAGATACCAAGAAGAGGCCATCCCAGCATTAAACAGAGCTATTCCTATTAGTGAAGTAAATCAAATGTTCTTCCTTGCAGCCAAAGAACTTTATGCCAAAAACTGAATAGTATGTAGACTAACACCAAGCATTTATTACAAGTTTTTGACGTAATAATTTTGGCCATATTTTGTTTTTGTTTGTATGTTTATTTTAAAGATTGTATTCATTGGAGAGAGAGAGAACAAATAGGGAGAGTGACAGGCAGAGGGAGAGGCAGGCTCCCTGCTGAGCAGGGAGTCTGATGTGGGGCTCAATCCAGGATGCTGGGATCATGACCTGAGCCGAAGGGAGATGTCCAACCGACTGAGCCACCCAGGCACCCCTTGTTTCTGTTTTTTAAAAATTTATTTATTTATTTGAGGGAGAGAGAGAGCAGGACGGAGGGGCAGAGGGAGAGAGAATCTTAAGCAGACTCCACCCTGAGCATGGAGCCTGATACAGGTCTCAGCCTTACAAACCTGAGACCAAAATGTGAGCCAAAACACTCAACCAACTAACTGCGCCACCAAGACAGCCCTATATTTTGACTCCCTTCATAATACCCGATATTGAAATGTAAAAAAAAGTCAAACTTCTCTTAAAGTTCCATTAATATTATAAATGTTCTCAAATATTAGTTATTAATGGACAGAATAAAATACTGCATTACTGTAAAAAAAAAAAGTAATTAGCAAATTTAAAAAGAAACAACTCTCCCAATTTTTTCTCATTTCCCTGTCCTTGTAACATACATTTCCCCTTATAATAAATTAAATATATGATTGTGTTAACCTACCGTTTTCATATGGTGTGTTCTCTTTCTGTTTTAATGGCTGAATAATATACCATTATATGGATGTATCACTTTTTTTAAATCAATTCTGCTATTGCTGGCTATTTAGGGTTTTTTTAATTATTATCACAAATGTCAGTATCATGAATATCTCATTGCTTCCTCTTTGCGTGAATCCTTAATTCCTTCTTCAAGATACAGCCTCACAGGGGCGCCTGGATGGCTCAGTGGGTTAAGCCTCTGCCTTCGGCTCAGGTCATGATTTCAGGGTCCTGAAATCGAGCCCCGCATTGGGCTCTCTGCTCAGCAAGGAGCCTGCTTCCCCTCTCTCTGCCTGCCTGTCTGCCTCTCTGCCTACTTGTGATCTCTCTCTCTCTCTGTCCTGTCAAATAAATAAATAAAATCTTAAAAAAAAAAAAAAGAACTGACGAGTATAGTCCATTTTTTTTGGAATTCTATCCAAAGAGCAGTGAATAACTTTGGAAATATGTGAAAAACTATAGATTACCCCACTACAGTGATGTCACCAAGAATGATTTCAAATTATTTACATTGTCCTAGTCCCTGCCACCCAAACACCAATTATTTCTTTAAGCTCTCTTCTTTTATCTTTTCTATTCATTCCCATCATGTTTTCTTACAAAACTTTTGGTGCTGTTACTGGCACCGAAACCAAAGGTTGTAGATGAAATCTCCTATTCTTTCCCCTGATACGTTACAAAAATAAACTATCAAGCCTTTTTAAGCCTGACTTCTATGCAAGGTAAATAATATGATGAGGATGATGAGTGAATAAAAGAAAAGATGTTTCAAATGGTTTTATTAGTTTCAATTTTGTAGTAGTGATATTTTCAGGTTTTAAATTGTACTCTGGATTGAAACAATTTTTCAGTTGTCTTACTTTTTTATTCACTAATTGCATTCATGAAATTGGTTTCTAATTTTGTTTAAATAGTCTACTTTTTAATGTAATACTAAAATAATGCTTATTTTTTTATAGAGGTTGTTTGTTTTATGGCCCACCTGGAACTGGAAAAACTCTGGTTGCTAGAGCACTTGCCAATGAGTGCAGTCAAGGGGATAAGAGAGTAGCATTCTTCATGAGGAAAGGTGCTGATTGTCTGAGTAAATGGGTAGGAGAATCTGAAAGACAGCTACGATTACTATTTGATCAGGTATGATATTAAAATTTACCTACGTAGGGGCACCTGGGCGGCTCAGTGGGTTGGAGCCTCTGCCTTTGGCTCAGTTCCTGATCTCAGGGTCCTGGGATCGAGCCCCACATCGGGCTCTCTGCTCAGCAGGGAGCCTGCTTCCCCCTCTCTCTCTGCCTGCCTCTCTGCCTACTCGTGATCTCTCTCTCTGTCAAATAAATAAAATCTTAAAAAAAAAAATTATTAAAATTTACCTACATAGACCTATAATCAATGTAAATGTAAGTGCGTAAGGATTAGATAAGTCTTGTATTTAATCATGTTTCATAGAAATAAACTCAGAAGAATTAGACCAAATATATACTCTTTATGGATTATTTTACTCTGTATGTCAAGATAATAGTGACCTGCGATGAACAGTTTTATAGGAAAAAGAAAGAAATAATAATCATCTTTGGAGTCTTAGGTCTCATATCTAGAGAGAGACTGAAACTCTCATCCTTAGCATAGTGAGTTATGTCTCAGTACGTGAGTTGAAGATGATTTCAGCCCTAGAGTGACTTTCAGTTTCATATCCCAGGTTGTATTGATAGCACATTGTGAGATAATACATTCCGGCTACTGAGGCATATTGCTGCAAATGCTCTTAAATCTCTTTATATAACTCACGGAGTTTCTTTGACTTTATCGAAATAGACTTTTTAAAAAAAATAATGGCATCTTGCTAAATGTTTTCCCATTCTCACCTGGAAGAAGACTATGTCATTGTCTTCTGGTCTTTGTCTTGTTTTAACAGTTGGTCTTAAATAGACAATTTTGTGTGTCCCAATAACTATAGCTATATGAAACCTGAGGAATATGATCAGGGGAGTATGTATTTTGAATATTTCCAATTGAGAATACAAGTAAAATTAAACTATATATATTATATTTTAGTTTGGATCCTTAAAATCTGGTTCTTGGGTTTACATTTAAATTTATAAATTATCAATACTGTAAGCAAGTTGGAATGAAAGTGTATTAAAATGGCTCATATTAAGTCTATATATTTGAAATTATTCATGATAACATGCAACCACTGGACCTGTTTCCTAGGCTTATCAGATGCGCCCATCCATTATTTTTTTTGATGAAATCGATGGTCTGGCTCCAGTACGATCAAGCAGGCAAGATCAAATTCACAGGTAAACCTTGCTTGATGGCACATCTGCCTTTCTTCCTGTTTTCTGAGCTGTATTGATGTTGCATGAGGAATCGAATGTTAAACAGTGAAAGATACTTTACAAAGCAAGTTTCCTTATTTTGGTAGAACCCTAATATATAGTACAAAAAGAAAAAATGGACCAGTTCTGCATGGCAGGGTGTTCACAAGCACAGTATCAAAACATTGGTTTAATTCATGATATAGGTTTAATTCATGATACAAACTTAAAAGCCCATGGGCCAGTGAGGTATAAGGCAAATGAAATGAGTGAGGCAGGCCAATAGTAAGAGTGGGGCTACGGTTGGGAATGTGGCTGAGTGTCTAATCATAAGTTGTTTTTAGCCCCAACCTGTTAACTGAAGTACAGAAGCTGACTCAGACTTGAAAAATGAATTTGTTCTCTTTCTTAAATGTTGTGTTCAAATTTTTGTGTTAAGTATCTTTTAAACGTTGCCAACTAATTGAGATTTTTTAAGACACTGCCTTGGCCAAACAAAATGTGTCTTAATGCATGACTACTAGTTTGAGATTCAAAGATTAGGTCAACTTTTTCATTTTTAGGATGGGGAAATTGCACCTCCTCTGAAATAAGCTGACTGCCCAAGCGGGGCACTTGTCATTAGTGCCCCTGCCTCAACTTGAATCTAAATTACTTTTAATCCTAGTTCATCTTCAGTTTTTCAGAACTTCTTTTCAGCTGGTCTCATGTATTATCCATAATTGCTTAATTAATTTGGGATACCCTGAAGCAAATGTTTGCATGCCTTCATATATGCCAGTATTGTCTTTTTATCGTAAATAATATAAAGGAGCAAGACATAGTAATGTGAGTGATAGGTTTTTATTTTTCTAATACCTAGCAATATTTACTGTAGTCTGGTGGCCTTCTTTGACTTGATGCTACACAATTTAATTTGTTGCTCTCAGTAAATTAAAATGTTAATACCATGGTAAAAATAGTTGTGTCTGTAATACCCTACCAGTAATCATACAAACTTTTTATACATGGCACATGTCATCATCAGCCATACTGTATTCATTGTATTAAACTGATTGAGTGCTTACTGTATTTGGAATAGTTCTATAAGGAATTGGAGAAATTTTAGCAACAAAAATTATAGCGTAACTTGGGAAGCACATGCCATCTCAAATACATACATATATTTTTTAATTGAAGGATAATTGACATACAATGTTATTAGTTTAAGGTGTAAAACATAGTGATTCAGTAATTCTATATATTAAGCTATGCTCATACCAGGATAAGTGTAGTTACCATCTGTCACCATACAGTATTATTACAATATTGACTATATTTCCCATGCTGTACTTTCCATCCTCAGGACTTATTTTATAACTGTAAGTTTGTGCCACTTGATCTTCTTCACCCATTTTGCTCGTCTTCCAACTCCCTTCCCTCTGGCAATTACTAGTTTGTTCTCTGTATTTATGGTTCCGTTTCTGTGGGTTTTTTTGTTTTGTTTTTAGATTCCACATATAACTGAAATTGTAGGGTATTTGTCTTTATCTGACTTATTTCTCTTAGTATAACATCCTCTAGATCAGTCAATGTTGTTGCAAATGGCAAGATCCCATTATTTTTTATGGCTGAGTAATATTCCATTGTATACATATATAGCACATCTTTACCCATCTGTCATCTATCGATGGACAGTTAGGTTGCTTCCATATCTTGGCTATTGTAAATAATGCTTTAATAAACAGGGGTACATATACATTTTTGAATTAGTGTTTTTTGGGGGGAAGGGAGGAGTAAATAATCAATAGTGGAATTATTGGATTAAATGGAGGGATTGGTATCTTTACTTTTTAACTTTTTGAGGAACCTCTACTATTTTCTGTAGTGACTGTACCAGTTTACATTCCCAGTGACAGTGCGTGAGGGTTTTCTTTTCTCCACATCATTGTCAACACTTACTATTTCTTGTTTTTTGATATTAGCCATTCTGACAGGTATAAGATGATATCTCATTGTGGTTTTGATTTGCATTTCCCTGATGATTAGTGATGTTGACTGTCTTTTCCTGTGTGGCTATCCGTATGTCTTCTTTGGGAAGATATCTGTTCTTTCAAAGAAGGTGCTCTTCCCATTTTTTAATCAGATTATTTGGGGGTTTTTGGTGTTGAGTTTCATAAGTTCTTTATATATTTTGAATATTAACAACTTATCGGATATATCATTTGAAAATATCTTCTATTCAGTAGGTTGCCTTTTTGTTTTGTTGATAGCTTCCTTTGCTTTGCAAAAGCTTTTTATTTTGGTGTATTCCCAAAAGTTTAATTTTGCTTTGGCTTCCTTTGCCTAAGGAGACACAGCTAGAAAAATGTTGCAAAGGCTGACATCCAAGAGATTACTTCCTGTTTTCTTTAAGGAGTTTTATGGTTTCTGGTCTCAAATTTGGGTCTTTATTCCATTTTGAGTTTATTTTGGTGAATGGTGTAAGAAAGTGGTCCGATTTCAAAGACTGCCAAAGCAGTCCCGAGAAAGAGCAAAGTTGGAGTATCACAGTCTCAGATTTCAAAATATGCTACAAAGCTATGGTAATCAGAACAGTATGGCACTGGCACAAAAACAGATGACAGGAACAGGATAGAGAGCCCAGAAGTAAAACCACGCTATAGGGTCAATTAATCTGTGACAGAGAAGCCAGGAATATGCAATGGGGACATTGTATTTAAGAATATAGAATAGACAGTCTCTTCAGTAAATGGTATTGGGAAAACCAGATGGCTACATTCAAATATATATATATGAGAAACTTAGTGTGCAAGTTTTGGTTTTTTGTTTTTAAAGATTTTATTTATTTATTTGAGAGAGAGAGGATGAGAAAGGGGAGGGCCAGAGGGAGAAGCAGACTCCCCGCTGAGCAGGGAGCCCGATGCCTACACGATCCGAGGGACTCCAGGATCATTACCTGAGCCAAAGGCAGTCACTTAACCAACTGAGCCACCCAGGCGCCCTGGTTTGGGGGTTTTTTTAACCAAAGACTTAAACAATCTGAGCATAAACATTTTTGTTAAAGTAAGCATTTTTAAAAGTTACATGATTAAACTGTATTTTTTGTTAGTAATAGTACCAGTCAAATAATACAAATAAGCAAGTTTATGAATGCTTTAGAAAATATTTTTAGCCTAAGAGAAAGAGGATATAAGTATAAAATAAGTTCAATTAAAACCTCAAAATCTTTACTTTGAATTGGGAGTATCAGTATGAACTCACGATGAGTTTTTTAAGGAAAAAATAATTTCTAGCTCCAGACACTTTAAAAGGCCTAGAAGCTTTTGCAATCCAGTAGCAATTCATACTCCTAGCACCCAAAATGTGGTTTCTAAATAGTACGGCTCTTAGGAGGATGGTCGATAATGGAAATGAGTCTGGAAATAGGACAAGCCTGGAATATCTTGTAATGCCTGGAAGCAAGGTTGCAATAAAAAACTACCAGGGTCACATCAGAACGACATTAATTAATTTTGAAGGAGTTTCCATGAGCCAAGATGGGATAATTTGAGCATCAAAAATAATGACTACAACAGAGTGAAATGCATCAAATAAATAAAAACTGTCAGTTTTTAATGATTTTTTTATTTTTATTTATTTTTTTTTTTAAGATTTTATTTATTTATTTGACAGAGAGAGAGAGAGAGATCACAAGCAGGCAGAGAGGCAGGCAGAGAGAGGGGGAAGCAGGCTTCTTGCAAGCAGAGAGCCCGATGCGGGGCTCGATCCCAGGACCCTGAGATCATGACCTGAGCCAAAGGCAGAGGCCTCAATCCACTGAGCCACCCACGTACCCCTTTTAATGATTTTTTAAAATAAAAACCTAATTGGTCACTCCAGAGGTTGCTTAAAATAGCGACTCATTACTCTGAAAATTGATAAAGAAAATGAATCAAGCCATTTCTTTTTTCTGTCCTATAACTATGATTCAGGCTATGATTCAGAGTAATTTAATAATTGATGGAGTAACATTATTCTTTATAGGAAAATCATAGTTTATAAATGCAAGGAAAGTATTGAAATAGAAAATCACCACTTCGCAAATAGTGGCTCTAGACCTGTGGTTTTCAACTGGTAGTGGATTTTGCCTCTTCCCCCCACATGGGACAAATGTCTGGAGACATTTTTGATTGTCACAAATTAGAGGAGGTGGTTAAGGACCACAGGCGCTGTCAAACATCCTACAGTGCAAAGGATAGCTCTATACAACAAAGAGTTATCTGACCCAAATGTTAATTGTGCCAAGATTGAGAAACCCTGATATAAGCAATAATTATCAGCGGCTATAAAAAGTTAGGTAAAAAGGTTGATAGTGAAGTTTATGATGAATGTAGTAAACTGATAACACCTCACCTAAATGCAATCCCCTAATCTTAAAGGAAAAACTGGCATTATGTGTCTCCTGCATATACAATAGCATGTACATGGTATGTTCCTATGATATATGCTATTCCAAGTAGTCTAGCCTGCATCTGTTAAGCTTCTAGATCTAATTGCCAGTTCATAGGAAATATGAAAGACAGAGGAAAGTTAAATGACCCTATTAGGAAGCAAGCAGCCCAATCCAGAATGTGGGAAGGAAATTTTAAAAGGCCATTTTCTTCAGCAAATACATGGCATGAAGGAATAAAAAGAAAGGAAGATCCAGTGGGAACTCTTTAAGGATTTGAGGAACATTTGACCAAGTGCTGTGTATGGGTCTTGGCTTAAAAAAATCAAATGTAAAAAGATATTCTGAAACGATCAGGAAAATTAAATATTAGGTGATATTAAGGGATTATTGTCATTTCCATTGCTGTCCTAGTACTGTGGAGTTTTGCAAAGTCCTTATCTCAGAAATAAATACCTTAAGTATTTAATATAAAATGTGTATGGATTAAATGATGTGTATGAAGTTTTTTGGGTTTTCTTTCTCAAAAAAACTATTGGGTTAAGTCAGAAAAAAGGGTACTGATAATTGTTGAAAGTGGGTGATGAAGGGGTGCCTGGCTGGCTGAGTCGGAAGAGCACATGATTCTTGATTTCGGGGTCATGAGTTCAAGCCCCATGTTGGGCGTAGAGATTTAAATAAACTTAAAAAAAGGAAAGAAAGTGGGTGATGAAGATGTGGAGATTGTTTTATTCTCTAGCCATAATTAAAATAGAATTAAAGTTCTATTTTTTATGTTTATGTATATTCTTTTATTTGGGGATTCTTTGTAATGTATACACAATGGAGCATTTTTTAGATACAGTTTGTCCAGTATTTTTTTTTTTTATATATGTTATATCCTTTTTGGGGAACTTCCTATATGAAGTTATGCTTCACGAAATGTCTTCAAGGATCCATTTGTGGCATTCTAATGGCCATTTATGTTTTTCATTGATTGCAATCTTCTATATGCCATTTAGTGTGTTACTTTACAGTTTTTAAATCTATTGGAAGTAATGGCATGCTCTGAGAAAATTTGTTCACATGTTTATTAAATCTTAGCAAAAGAAAAAATATATTCAGCATCATATGTTTAATCTCTTCTTTCTTATTTTTACATTTAGTTCCATTGTTTCCACCCTACTAGCTCTTATGGATGGATTGGACAGCAGAGGAGAAATTGTGGTCATTGGTGCGACCAACAGACTGGATTCTATCGATCCTGCTTTGCGAAGGCCTGGTCGCTTTGACAGAGAATTCCTTTTCAGCCTACCTGACAAAGATGTAGGAATTTAACATTATTCACATTTTGACAGAATATGTTGCTCATATCATGGACAAATCTTGACACAGTGAAAATTTGAAAATTGAGTTTTGTATGTTCTGAAGCAAAAGTCATATATGATTAACATCCAAATATATATGTGTGTGTATATATATATTAAAGATTTTTATTTATTTATTTGACAGAGAGAGAGAGATCACAAGCAGGCAGAGAGGCAGGCAGAGAGAGGAGGAAGCAGGCTCCCCGCCGAGCAGAGAACCCGACGCGGGGCTCGATCCCAGGACCCTGAGATCATGACCCGAGCCGAAGGCAGAGGCTTAACCCACTGAGCCACCCAGGCGCCCCTATGTGTATATTTTTTTAATAAAATAATACCTTCCCTAAAAATACTCTTAAAATTTTCTCAATTTGAGGGGCACCTGGGTGGCTCAGTCAGTGAAGCATCTGACTCTTGATTTCAGCTCAGGTCTTGATCTCAGGGTTGTGAGATCGAGCCCTGCAGCGGATTCCATGCTCAGTGCAGAGTCAGCTTGAGATTCTCCTGTCCCCTTTCCCTCTGCCCCTTCCCCCACTCATGTGCTCTCACTCTTTCTAAAATCAATCAGTCTTTAAAAAAAAAATTCTCAATTTGAGCATAGCCTTTGGTTGTTACCATACAACTTTATTTTGCTTCCGAACATGTGGCCTAATGAACAGTCAGTCCTTGGCCAATTTTTAACGTTGGCTTTTTCATGGGTACTACCATATAATCCTCCTACCCAGTTATTTTAAAACTGCTTAATCTTTTGAGAACCAAGCAGAAAATATGAGTAGAACTGTCAGTACTCTAAAGGATAATTCTCAGGGCACCTGGGTGGCTGGGCTGGTTAAGCCTCCAATTCAATTTCAGCTCAGGTCATGATCTCAGAGTCATGAGATCATGCTCTGCACTCAGCGGGGAGTCTGCTTCTCTCCTTCTTCCCCTCTCCCCACAGGTGCTCTCTTTCTCTGGAATAAATAAGTAAATCTTTAAAAAAAACACAAGTTTTAATAGATATCCGAGTGAACACTAGTCCCATCGTTATTTAATATCTCTCATACACATTTATGGTGACTAGAACTTGAGCACTATAAATGCAAATATTCTTTAACATAAACTCCTTAAATGCTTACAAATAACATCTTTTTCTTTTCATTTTTAGTGTTTCATATTTTTTATTATAATAGGTATTGATTTCTATATGATTTTAGATAAAATTATTTTAAACTGGAGTTAATCAAATCTGAATAGCACCTTATTATTAAAAAAGTTAAATTGTTCTTTTTCGTAGGCTCGAAAAGAAATTCTTAAGATTCACACAAGGGATTGGAATCCTAAACCACTGGACATATTTCTAGAAGAACTAGCAGAAAACTGTGTTGGTAAACATTGCTTTACGCATTAAAAGATAAAATGCATGCGTTTCAGATGAAACAAGTCGTAGTCTTGCAACATTATGTTTAAAGAAATACAGGTTATGTTTGTTTCTAATCTCTTACTTGTGGCGTGTTTTCTTCTTACAAAATCCTGGGTATTAAATAGAGATATTGGATGAATTGGCTGTTGCAGAAGTTGAAAGCAAAGTTAGACAATTATAATAATAACAGCCATCTTTTGCTCTTCACATTTTTCTAGTCATTCTGTTCAGCATTCTATATAATATTATTTCAAGAAATTCTCACATGAGTCCAGTGAAGTAGGTAGCATTATCCCTATTTTACAGTTGTAGAAATGGCTGAGAGAGCATAAATGATTCTCCAAAGGTCATACATGTAGTAAGTGATAAACTGGAATTTGACCCTAGTCTGTCTGATTTTAAAACTCTTGTTCTTGAATGCTATGCTATACTTAGTGTTTGTACATTTCACTTGCAAAAGTTGATAGATGTGTTGATGGCTATTACTACCATTGTGAATTCACTAGGTGAATGAGAAGTCTTAACCTTATTCTAAATATTTTCCTAGTATATTGCTGGGTTGAGTTTTAATTTTCTTTTAACCATGGTCATGCTAATGGGGCGATGATTTACATTTAAAAATTTTTTTGGTTGCCTTGGATAGGATACTGTGGTGCAGATATTAAGTCAATATGCTCTGAGGCTGCTTTATGCGCTCTGCGTCGACGCTACCCACAAATCTATACGACTAGTGAGAAACTACAGTTGGATCTCTCTTCAATTAACATCTCAGCTAAGGATTTTGAGGTAGCTATGCAAAAGATGATACCAGCTGCCCAAAGAGCTGTGACGTCACCTGGGCAGGCATTGTCCACTGTTGTGAAACCACTCCTGCAAAGCACCGTTCACAAGATCTTAGAAGCCCTGCAGAGAGTATTTCCACATGCAGAAATCAGAACAAATAAAGCATTAGACTCAGGTATGAAACTTGATTGACCATTTAAAGTTAGTTTTCATAATCAGTAAAGCTAAATGTTTTATACACCCAGAACTGTTTCTTCAGAAAAGAGCCTCTTCAGGGCGCCTGGGTGACACGGTCAGTTGAGCATCTGACTCTTGGTTGCAGCTTAGGTCGAATCTTGCGGTGGGTCTTGGGATCAAGCCCTGTGGCGGGCTCTGCGCACTCAGCACGGAGTCAGCTTGAGTTTCTCCCTCCCTCTGCGCCTACCCCCTGCTCACAGGCACGCTCTCTTTTTTTTCTCTCTCTCAAAATAAGTAAATAAATCTTTTTAAAATAGTAATAAAAAGAGCCTCTTGAAAGGAATTTAGTCATGTTTTGCCTGGGTAGTTGAAGGAAATTTACTTTACAGATTGCTTTCAATTAAATCTGTTTTAAGGTAGGGATAGGGTGGCTGGGTTATGGACACTGGGGATGGTATGTGCTATGGTAAGTGCTGTGAAATGTGTAAGCCTGATGATTCACAGACGTACCCTGCGGCAAATAATACATTATATGTTAATTAAAAAATAAAAAAATAAATGTTTTAAGTTTGAGATGGCATTTTTATGTTTACTTGGTATTCATGTCTACACAGATATTTTTGATTCTTAAAAATGTTTATTATACATTTCGTGTACATTGATTTGCTAATAACTAAAGCCTTACATAAACATTTGCTTTGCAATCCAGAAAAGTTACTAATGTACAATTTTTTGTTTCATAGATGTTTCGTGTCCTCTGCTAGAAAGTGACTTGGCATACAGTGATGATGATGTTCCATCTGTGTATGAGAATGGGCTTTCTCAAAAATCCTTAAATAAGGCAAAAGAAAATTTTAATTTTCTTCATTTGAATAGGTATATTTCCCCTGCAAATGAATATATGTAGGTTTTGGTGTGTAAATTCCCTAAAACTAAAACATGGTGATTGAAAAGATAAGATACTAGCAGGTCTTTTTTTTAAGTTAAAATATCAAATATTTTTATCATTACAGTTGTCACTGTAGTAGATATTTCACTGTATAAAGTAGTCCTAAAATCTGTGAAGGTTGATATTTTCCAGAAACATGTGAACCATGTTGTTATGGATTGACAAGCCACATAGTCAAAATTTTTACCTTAAGAGAGTTAAAAATGGGTAATTTGGGAGGAAAATTTAAATTTTTGCTTTTTCTAAACTACAGCTACTTTCTTTCAGAAATGCATGTTATCAACCTATGTCTTTTCGACCAAGAATATTGATAGTGGGAGAACCAGGGTTTGGGCAAGGTTCTCATTTGGCACCAGCTGTGATCCATGCTTTGGAAAAATTTGCAGTATACACACTGGACATTCCTGTCCTTTTTGGAGTCAGTGCTACATCTCCTGAAGAAACGTGTGCCCAGGTAATTCATTGTTGCCCAGACAAGTAAGCTGTAAGAACACAGTCTTCCAGAGACACAATCTAGAATTGCCTTATCCTTTTTGAACTGGGTTTTCTTATCGTTCTGATTTCTACCTCCGGGTTTATGAAGTAGAACTGTATATAATTGTCTAGTCATTAAAGAGTATGGATTTATTTATTTATTTATTTATTTAAAAGATTTTTATTTATTTATTTGTTTGACACAGAGAGAGAGATCACAAGTAGGCAGAGAGGCAGACAGAGAGAGAGGGGGAAGCAGGCTCCCTGCTGAGCAGAGAGCCCGATGGGGGGCTCGATCCCAGGACCCTGAGATCATGACCTGAGCCGAAGGCAGAGGCTTTAACCTGCTGAGCCCCCCAGGAGCCCCAAAGAGTATGGATTTAAATGACATTTCCACCATTTAATGTCTGCGTAACCTTAGGGAAGCTGTTAGATCTCTGCCTTGTTTTCCCCTTGCGCAAAATGGAGGTAATAATAGTACCCCTGTGTGGCCGGTGTGAGAATTAAGTGAATAAAGTACTTAAAACAGTAACTGCTATGTGATGTATACTCAGATTTTCCACTGCTTCTGTGTTTGCTATTTTCATGTTAAAATTTTTTAAATGTACAAGTTTTATATTTTTATATTTAACACAAGTCTTCTAGATTGAGATGTTTTCTTTCTAATTGCTTGCAACCATGTTTTCCTAAAAATGAGACTTTTACAAAACATTTAAAAATAAGATTGTGAGACTGGGGAAGCATTTTAAAAACCTGAGGGTTTTATATGATAATTCTAGAAAGTTAAACATTGTTCCAGATTAATAAAGCAAGCATTACTAATGTACTGACTCTTCAACTAAATGTAAGTTTTTTCCCCTCTACTAGATGATTCGTGAAGCTAAGAGAACAGCACCAAGTATAGTATATGTTCCTCATATCCACCTGTGGTGGGAAATAGTTGGACCAACACTCAAAGCCACATTTACTACATTGTTACAGAACATTCCTTCATTTGCTCCAGTTTTACTACTTGCAACTTCTGACAAACCCCATTCTGCTCTGCCAGAAGAGGTAATCTGAGGGGGGAAAATCACTATACTTTAAAAAGAGACTTATTAAGAATTTATTGTAAAAATTTCGAATGCTACAGAGGTGAATAATAGGATATGGAAAAGTTTTCTTACCGGAAATGTCATGTTAACTCTCTGGTATATAGACTTGTTGGGCAGGATGTACACATATATGTATATATGTGTATGTGTATCGTAGGGCTACATCATACATTTTTTTTCTCTTAAAAAATAGGAGTTGTTTGCATACTATTCTGCAATTTGCTTTATATGTGTATCTATATGTAATGTGTTTTTCGGGACACAGTCTCATTCCTTTTAAAAGCAACGTGGCTTTTTCCATTATTTTGATAAGCAGCATGGCTTTTTCCATTATCTCGATGTACCAAAATTTATCCAGATTCTTGTTCATAGATATTTTTGTGGTTTTTTAGTTTTTTTCTGTTGAACTGTTACAGTGAGCATCCTTGGGTTTTATTTTATATGATCATTACTGTGTGTATTTTTCTAGCAGCCATTCCTGAAAGTGTAATAATTGTAGCTTAGTAAAGAGTAAGCACATTTAAAATTTTTGATGGTACTAAATTACTCTTTCAAGTTTATGCCCATTTAGACAACTACCAGTGACAGAAGTTCATGCTTTTTCTGCCTGGAATACTCTTCTAGATATTTGCCTGGCATGATCCTTTGTTTTTCTCAGGTCTCTGCCAGGTATCACCTCAGAGAGGCCTTCCCTGATGAGTTTCTCAGTTATAGTGATTAGCTCCTCTGCCCATCACTCTCTTTTCCCTTACTCTACTTTGTTTTTATCACTGCTTGCCATTAAATATTTATTCATTTGCCTTTCTCTCTCCTAGCAGAATATAAAGTACATGAAGTAAGACTTTTCCCCCCACCTTTCAATTCTCAGAGTACATAATAAGCATATTGTAGGCTTCTTTCTATGTGTGAATGAGTTTTTCCATACCTTTGACAAAATCGGTTTGCATTTTTTAAAGACTGAGTAGGAAGATAAATTCAGATATTTTATTAAAGAAATATTTATTGGGTACTTATTCTTTGTTAGGCATAGTTCAAGATACTGGGAATATAGCATTGAAAAATAGAGACAAAAATTCCTATCTTCCTAGGGCTTACATTTTAATTGTGGGCGGAGAGAAAAATAAATAAAATACATAATATTAACCTATTGCTATGGAGGAAAATTTAGGTAAGCAATACCAAAAGAGTGTGATGAGGTCACAATGTTAAATAGTCTTAGGTAAGGCCTCACTAAGAAGATGACTTTTGAGGAAAGACCTGAAAAAAGTAAAACCGTGAATAACCCAGTTGGGCCTCTGAGGGACAAAGGTTCCTGGCAGAAGAAATGGAAGTACAAAGACCCTGAAGCAAAAGTGTGTTTGGTGTGTTGGAAAAAACAGCAAGACCAGGGTGGCCAGAGCAGTGAGTGAAGAGCAGAATGAAGGAAATGAGATCATGTTATCAGAGGACAAGATGATTTCCCTCTTGGCTCTGTTTTAATAGTTGATTGTGAATTATTCAACTGAAAGTTGAATAACCCGGGAAATAAATGTTATGTGTATGTTATAGACTCAAAAGCTTCTAGTTTACTTAATCTGGTTCTGGACTCTTCCTTTATATTGGCTTCTTCATATGAATATTTCAGCTCTGTCGAGACACTTTCTTCACTGTTCAGTTTGTTAGCTCTGACTTCTAAAAAAATCAACTTATTTTGAAAGACTTTCTTATCTTTAACCTCTGTTTTCCGGGTACTATATAGAACCTGTCAAATCTGTTTTCATCATAACGACTCTTTGTATATTTGAATTCTTTGTTTATTTGTATCTCCCCAGTCTGACCCAAGTTTCTTCACCTAAACATTTCTTCTTTGATATGGTATATTCCTTAGTGTTATTAATACAACAGAAGTTTATTTCTTGCTCACTTAACTATACTATGCAGATGACTACATTCAGGTCTATCCTCCCCCATGTAGTCCTTCCAGACACTTGGGCTACGACAGCTTTCTCCTTTTCATCACGCGGCTTTCTAACTTGCTTTCATTCCACCTCACATTCCACCACCCATTCATGTGCCTGATCTGAAAGATGTATATCATTTCCTCTCCCGTTCTCTCTGGCTGTACCAACAGCAAGGGAGACTAGGAACTGTGACAGAGCAGTGTTCCCAAGAAGAAGAGGACATGGGCTTGATAATAGCAGGCTCTGCCACACAACACATATTTTTAATTTCTTCAGAATTCTAGTCACTCTCCTGAATGTCTTTATATTCCTCCCGAAAAGCTATACCTGGAATAAATTAAGTACTCTAGGGGTGCCTCGGTGGCTCAGTCATTAAGCATCTGCCTTCGGCTCAGGTCATGATCCCAGAGTCTTGGGATCGAGCCCCACATAGGGCTCCCTGCTCGGCGGGAAGCCTGCTACTCCCTCTCCCACTCTCCCTGCTTGTCTTCCCTCTCTTGCTGTGTCTCTCTCTGTCAAATAAATAAATAAAATCTTAAAAAAAGAAAATTAGGGGCACCTGGGTGGCTCAGTGGGTTAAAGCCTCTGCCTTCGGCTCAGGTCATGATCTCAGGGTCCTGGGATCGAGCCCCGCATCAGGCTCTCTGCTCAGCAGGGAGCCTGCTTCCCCCCCTCTCTCTGCCTGCCTCTCTGCCTACTTGTGATCTCTCTCTCTCTCCCTCTGTCAAATAAATAAATAAAATCTTTAAAAAAAAAAAAGAAAAAAGAAAATTAAGTACTCTAGCAGTGTTCTGATTAACAGAGTAAAGAAGAATTACTATTAAGTAGCCACATTATGCCATTGGGCTTATTGTACTCATAGTTAAAACTTCATTAATCATTTTGAAGTTTGAAACAAAGATTATAAATTTATACTCTTGATAACAAGACAAACTAGCTGAGGTTTTTTTTTGTTTTTTTATTTGTCTGTCTGTTTTTTGAGAGCATGTGTGAGTCAGGACTGGGGGCAGAAGGGAAGAGAGAAAGAGAATCTCAAGCAGGCTCCACACCCAGCATGGAGCTTGATACAAGGCTTCATCTCACAACCCTGAGATCATGACTTGAGCCGAAATCAAGAGTCAGACACTTAACTGACTGAGCCACCCAGGTGCCCCTAGCTGAGCATTCTTTATATGGATGTAAGGAGGTTGAAAAACTAGTCAGTTTAATGTAAGATAAATTTATCAAGAACGTGGGAATTCTGCACTCAGAGATATTACTTTAGAGAATAGCTTCTCTGTTTTCTTAGGGTAACATTTCCTAAGCATTTAATTGTAAATTGGGTACAGTATCCCAGTACCACACTGCATGGTAGGGAGGAATGGACACAGGACCAAGAATTGTTTATTTTATAAAATGAATAATCTAATTTATATGGATACAAATAAGTCCACTTTGAGCCTTTTAGTGGTTCAGTGACACTATGTAGCATTGTTCTATATAATAAATGAGAACACTGTGTATACCATTTTTAGCTACATTAAAGTTTGTCCATATGAGAACTGCAGTCAGAGTACCTATATACATGAGCACTTAACAGTTCAGCAGTATGGGAAAAATGAGAAAGAAGGTCATGAATAGATCAGAAACTTTCATGAATCCATGGAAGACAGAAACTTTCATGAATCCATGGAAGACAAAGCAATGGGGATTAGATTGATGAGGGTAACCACAGTTCAAAGCCCCGCATCGGGCTCTCTGCTCAGCGGGGAGCCTGCTTCCCCCCCTCTCTCTGCTTGCCTCTCTGCCTACTTGTGATCTCTCTCTCTCTCTGTCAAATAAATAAATAAATAAAATATTTAAAAAACACAAAACTTACAACAATAAAAGAATAGAAATAGAGCATATAACTTCCAGGCCACCAGAAAGGGGGAAAGGGCACAAATTCCAATAAAAAGCCCAGCAAAAAGCTAGGATCCTAAAATTCAGTGTCGAAGGAAAAAGTGCTTGAATTTCCAGGAAAATATTGAAAAAGCAATGAGGAGGTTCTTGGCCCACCAAATACTAAAGCATATCTCAAAATTAGAAATTAAAACTGTGGAATTTGGGCCAGCATGGAGAAATTAATGTAATAAAATCCATTAGACTCTTAATTACATAATAATTTAGTAAATGAATTAGCAAAGGTAGAGACATTTCATAAATGATGTTGAGATAATAGGACGAAAAGCTCCATATAATGTACCAGGAACATTTTTGTATATGGCAGCATAGAAAACCCTGTAAATCAGGTGATGCAAAAGCTATGAATGTAAACTGTTGTATGTCAGAGATACCAAAACAAAGTACATAAGCATCACACAAGAAATAAACGTTATTATTCTCTAATAATAATAATGGAAAAAAAGGGGCACCTGGGTGGTTCAGTCAATTAAGTGTCTGCTTTCGGCTCTGGCCATGATCTCAGGGTCCTGGGATCACCCCACATCAGGCTCACTGCTCAGCAGAGAGTCTCCTCCTCCCTCACCCTCCGCCCCTCCCCCAGTTTGTGTGCTTGCGCTTTCTGTCTCTTTCTTTCTCTGTCAAATAAAATCTTTTTTAAAAATACTGGAAAAGATCAAGAGGTTGTTTAGAAACATCCTTTTGGGATCTCTTGCCTTTCTTTTGGCAGTAAAATGTGCATAACATAAAATTTACCATTTTAACCATTTTTAAGTGTACAATTCAGTGACATCAAATACATTGCACTGAGTACATTCACAATGTTGTGCATCACCACTATCTTTTCCAGAATTTTTCATCATCCCCGACAGAAACCCATTAAACAGTTACTCCCCATTCGCTCCATTCTCTAACCCCTAGTAACCTCTGTTATAATAAATTTCTGTCTCTGTGAATTTTTACATACCTTGTATAAGCGGAATCATATGGTATTTGTCCTTTTGTGACTGGCTTATTTCACTTAGCATGTTTTCAGAATTCATCCATATTGTAGCGTGCATTAGAATTTCACTCCTTCTAAAGATGAATAATATTCCATTTTATGTATATATCACGTTTTTATCCATTTATCTAGTGATGAACATTTGGATTGTCTCTGCCTCTTGCCTATGAATAATCCTGCTGTGATCATTGGTATACGAGTATATGTTTGAGTGGTGGGTTTTTTGTTTTTTGTTTTTTTTTTCAGCTCTTCAGATCTGTATACTGGATTACATGGTAATTCTATGTTTTCCACGGAGGCTGCACCATTTTAACATTCCTACCAGCACAGGGGTTCTAATTTCTCTGCATTCTCACCAGCACTTGTTATTTTCTAGCCTTTATTATTATTTTTTAAATTTCTTTTCAAAGATTTCATTTTTAAGTAATTTCTACACCCATGGTGGGGCTCAGACTCATAACTGTGAGATCAAGAGTTGCATGCTCTACCAACTGAGCCAGCCAGGTGCTCCCTAGCCTTTATTCTTATCCTATCTCACTGGGGCTGTGAAAGAGAATCAATTGATCTCAAAAAAACCCTTGAAATCAAATATTGCCATATCAGTTGCCATATGAATTATACGTTGGAGTCTTGAATTTTAAAGAAGATCCCATATATTTTAGTTCCTAATCTGTTGCATATATTATATGTAACTCCAGCAGACATAAAAGATCTGTATTTTAAAAACATCTCTTTCTTACACAGTTCAGGTCATTAAAAATATGTGTGTAATAACCTACCGTTGCATTGAATGATACATACATAGTATTGGGTATACACATATATAATGCATGTATTTTCTTTTTTAAGGTGCAAGAATTATTTATCCGTGATTATGGAGAAATTTTCAATGTCCAGTTACCTGGTAAAGAGGAACGAACAAAATTTTTTGAAGATTTAATTCTAAAGCAAGCTGCTAAGCCTCCTTTATCAAAAAAGAAAGCAGGTTAGTTTATCAAAGTTTAATATCTAATAATTTTGAGAAAGTGGTAATAAAATATTAATGGCATCATCATCTTCTAATAACACAAATTCAAAACCTCAGTCATTAGGTTTGCTTACACGTCTCTAAGCTTCCCATTAAAGCATACAAGGCCTTTCCTAGTGTAGTCCTAGTCCATGGAGAATTTCAGCTGGAATTCATAGTAAAGCTCCAGCCTGTCTTCCCAAGCCCATTTTTGGCACTTTTGTTCTCCCCTCCTTCCCCCATCTCTTTCCTCACAAAACATTCTGTCTTTTTACTACGTGCAACATATTTCTGTCTTTTAATAATTTCATTTATGCTGGCTCTCTGTCAGTAATGCTTCTATCCTCATTGCCTATCTCTGCCTAAGGAACCACTTGTCCTTCTACTGTAACTCATTTTTTCCTCCTTAACGTATCTAGACAGAATTAATTTTCTACCATTGTGACCAATTGTACTTTTTTCATTCTACTGATACGACATTACAGTGATGCGATAATTGTCTTACCCCCTTAATAGATTGTCAGTTTGTTGGGGCAGCACTCTCATACTCCTTCTTTTATCCTGAGTAGTCAGTGCATGTCTGTTTAAACAAAATTAAACTTACTACATTTGAAACATAAAATTTTTTATTAGTTCAAAAATTAACTAGTAAAAAGTTTTTTTAAATAGAATTTTCTTGTGCAGGAAATAATGCATTTTTAAAGTTTTAATAGCCACTTAAATGATCTTAAAATGGAACAGAGGTAATGACCTAGGAATTAACATTAAAAATTACAAATTACCAATTGTTGCTGGAGGGGAGCTAGGGATAGAGATTATGGTAGCACTTGAGTATTTCAATTCCTCTAAATTCCGGCCGATGTAAGGAAGATAACCCCTGAAAGCCCGGCCACTGAATCATTTGTCACTCGTGGCTATGACGGGAGAGTAGTAACTAAAATCTTGCATTCATGTGAAGTTTTGCAGGCCTTGGAGGTACTCCCTGTAGCAGCACCGCCTGAGCCAAGACCACTGACAGTAGAGGAAGTGAAACGACTAGAAGAACAAGAAGAAGATACATTTAGAGAACTGAGGATTTTCTTGAGGAATGTTACACATAGGCTTGCTATTGACAAGCGATTCAGAGTATTTACTAAACCTGTTGACCCTGATGAGGTATTGATTTAATCTTTGGCTCGAACGTGTTCTAAACTATAATGAATTAGCGAATATTTGGATTGTTGATGTGGTTCTCTGTCTACTCTCTGAGCTTATTTTATGTAGAATATACCGCGTAGTGTCCTAAGCGTATGGAGACTTAAAAGCTATGTAATGCATTTTTCTTTCCTCTAAAGAGTAGTCAGTTAACTTTATCTGCCAACCCAAACATTGTAGACGTGATTTAAGATTGACTTAATGCTATATAATATTATTGTGACCTACACAGTTTAGAGTGAGCTAGAGAGTGAAGTTGAAGTCTTAAGTTGACATTGAAGGATGGGTGACAGTTGGATAACGAAAGAGGAATAAGATATTATTGGAGATATAAGTGCCCAAGAACAGAAGTTAATACAAAACAAAACCAGCTTTAAATAGAGTCAAAGGTTTCATATTAATACATTATTGTTATTTCTTATGTATTTATTCTCTCTCATATTGCCTGGCAAAGCAACTGGACTCAAATGTTTTTTATGTTCAGAGTTAACTTAGTGATTTGGTCATTTGCTTGAATTTTAGGTTCCTGATTATGTCACTGTGATAAAGCAACCAATGGACCTTTCATCTGTAATCAGTAAAATTGATCTCCACAAGTATCTGACTGTGAAAGACTATTTAAGTGATATTGATCTAATCTGTAGTAATGCTTTAGAATACAATCCAGATAGAGATCCTGGAGGTGAGCATTAGTGGTTTTTTTTACCCCCCCGGGGGGGGGGTGGAACAGGGACTGCCAACATGTAGTGAGGGTTGACTTTATGCCAGGTGATATAAACATTTTACATTCACAGTGCCATTTCATACAGCGTTATTCTCATTTTACAGTTGAGGAAAATGAAGTTAGAGAGGTTAAAAAACTTATTCAGGGTCATACTGCCAGGAAGTGGCAGAGGCAGAATTTGAATGCAGGTTTCTTTGACTCCAGAATACCTGTATTTACAGTTCCGTGGTATACCTCCTAAGGACACAAAATTGCATAACAACTTAGCTTCTGTCCTTTGTTTGTCAGTGCTCTTTCTCCAAGTGGAAAATAAACACTCTTTAATAAAAAAGGTTTGAAAGAATTTTCTTAGTTAAGACCATTGCGATTTTTATTACAAAAGCAATATAGTAGAATACTTGCTAATGTTTTTTTAAGATTTATTTTAGAGAGAGAGCAGTGAGAAGGGCAGAGGGAAAGTCTCAAGTAGACTCTGCATGGAGCATGGAGCCTGATGTGGGGCTCCATTCCAGGACCCTGAGATCATGACCTGAACCAAAACCAAGTTGGGACACTTAACTGACTGAGCCACCCCAACTTGCTAAAATTTTAAAAACTAAACCCCCTAGATTTATTATGGTGCTCACTTCATAATGTATACAAACATCGAATCACTGTGTTGTACACTTGAAACTAATGTAATATTGTAAGTCAGCTACAATTCATAAGTCCCTCATTTCTTCTCTCCAAGGGTGGACACTGTTAAGTTGGGGAATATCTTTTTAGACCTTTTCATATATATGATATATTCAACTATCTATATATTTGATATAAACTTATTCGTATCCAAATATATTTTTTCTTAAGTGCTTCTTTTTCCTGGCTTCCTATTTTTGTTTTGTGGATAGTGTCCTTAACTCTCTCAGTGAATAATTTTTTTAATAGTCCTGTTTGCTGTGTTAATTCCCTCCCCGAGTATGTTGGCTTTCTGTTTTCTCCTTGGTAGTGTTTATAAATTAGACCGATTAGCATAGGGACCTACTGAGAGTTTCTTCAACAATTGAAAAGCTCTCTGTTCTGCTCCCAGGCCTCTGCCCTCCCCTCCCCTAGGCTTTTCCCTACAGTTCAGGGTTCTGTAGGTTCACACTGGGAGCAGGCTACCAACCTGAGAACACCCCTTAATTGTAGAAAGAAGGAAGCATCTACCCTGGAGGCTGTATCATTGCAGTCCTGCTGCTGCCACGTCTCCTATCCATGTGACAATGTAAAATTACTCGAGACCAGTGGTGTGCCTGTAGCAGGCAGTCCGTATCTCCTTACAGGCTGGTTAAGATGCAGCTTGCAAGGCCCCATCTCCATGGTGTCTGATTCTGTAGATGTAGGCTAGGACGTGAGAATTTACATTTCCGACAAGTTTCCACGTGACGCTGATGCTGCCACACTTGGGGAACCAGTGCTTAGACTTTTGCCTGTGCCTTTCTTCAGGCCCAAGTGCCATGTTCGAAATCCCCTGAAGAATCCTTCTGATATGATAGCTCTTGCTGCCAGCTCTAACCTGGGTGCGAATAGTGCCGTCTGCTGCCCCGTGAGGGAGCTGATCCAGTTGTTCAAACAATTTTACATTCACCTATTACCTGCCCTCTGCCTCAAAGCATATTCCAGTTTACAGCACTTGGAGTCTTGAGTATAGGGGCTTTTCTCGTGTTCCCTGTGTAAGGTTGCTACTGTCGGTTATTTTCTCTGTCAGTGCAATAGCATCCTCTCTATCTTCTAAAATTCTTTTACGTCTCTAGGTCAGTTATAGCACCGACTGCCTTCCTTGCTGTTTTGGTGGTCATCATGTTGTTGTATAGTCTTGCTGTTGATTGATTTTTTTTTTTTTTTTTTTTTCTGATATTTGAAGGGGAGCTAGATAGGACAGCAATAAAATTGTTTGGGTTTAGTCTGCTGGATTGAATCGGATGTGCAGAACATTAGAGTCAGCAAAAACAGAATAATACAATTCCAGTAACATTTACTATTCATGGTAAAAGTAAAAAGGGAATTTTAATGACTGTAATCTTAGCTCAACATGTTGAGTTTATTTTTGGTAAATTATTAAAAGAGATTTTAAAATTGAATTATTTATTCATTTCTCAGATCGTCTTATTAGGCATAGAGCCTGTGCTTTAAGAGATACTGCCTATGCAATAATTAAAGAAGAACTTGATGAAGACTTTGAGCAGCTTTGTGAAGAAATTCAGGAATCTAGAAAGAAGAGAGGTAGGAAAATGATGTGACATCAGAAAAAAGATGCTTCTGATGTAGTGTATTACGTCCTTTTAATTAATCCTTCATGTAATTTTGAAATCTGGACATTTGACTGATATCCCATGTCTATTTATAAGGTTGTAGCTCCTCCAAGTATGCCCCATCTTACTATCATGTGATGCCAAAGCAAAATTCCACCTCTGCTGGTGACAAAAGATCAGATCCAGAGCAGAATGAAAAACTCAAGACAACCAGTACTCCTGTGGCTTGCAGTACTCCTGGTAAGTGCCCTTGGGTAACTTTTACTTAGTGAAACTAGCCTTGGGGCGCCTGGGTGGCTCAGTGGGTTAAAGCCTCTGCCTTCAGCTCAGGGCATGATCTCAGGGTCCTGGGATCGAGTCCCGCATTGGGCTCTCTGCTCATCGGGGAGCCTGCTTCCCCCTCTCTCTCTGCCTGCCTCTCTGCCTACTTGTGATCTCTCTCCTCTCTGTCAAATAAATAAATGAAATCTTTAAAAAAAAAAAAAGAAACTAGCCTTTATTTTCTACTGATGCCATTTACTTTCTCCTTAGTTTCCTCTATTTATATCGATGTGATAAATTACCTTGATTTTGTTAATGTTAAGGCAACTTTGCATTCTTGAAATAAATCCAGGTTTATAATGATATACCGCTTGCAGTCCCAGTTCACCTTCATCTAACTGCGGATTGACTGATTTTAAATTGATTTTCATTTCTGTAAATTCTGGTCTATTTCCTGTTCCTCCTTATTCTTAGGGTTTAACTCCAGAGGGTACTAACCCAGAGCCCATGGTTTTTCCCAAGGCCTCCCTTCCTTGGCAGGCTCTTAATTCCATGGTTTGTTCTTTAAGCCCTATGAATGTCCCAACTCTCCTCATCAAGTTAGACTCTCAGTTAGTCATTTGTTTTTCCAGATTCTGGTATCATAATTCCTCAGTGCCTTGTTAGATCTCAGATGCTTTTAAATAGAATTTTTAAAATTCTGTGTGTGTGTGTGTGTGTGTTGCTGGGGTTGGAACATTACCTTATGTATTGCAGGCTTGTCCATCCTGGGATAAGTGATTTAAGATCGGTAGAGTAAGCCCTTCTTTTGTAAAATGGGAGGTGGCAGCTGGGAAAGGGAGAAAGAAAGGCAAAGGAGCAAGAGACCTGTACTACCAGATACTCTTGGTCAAATCAGCCTTGAGCAAGTATATTTATATATGGAAATTGAGGACATGGAAAATGTCTCCTTTAAAACAGTCCATCCCTAGCTGTATACCCGGCAGGATTGCATATATTATGTTCACTGAAAGACATGTACAAGAATGTGCTTAGAACCAGTATTTATAATAGCCCCAAACTGGGGGCAACCCAAATGTTCTTCAACAATAGAATGGGAAAATATGGATTATTATACAACAGTGAGAATGACTAAAATTGGAGCACATGCAACAGTATGGATGAATCTCCCAAACAGTATCACAGTGTAGTTATTCTGTATCTGGTCCAGGCAGAAGGTTTCAACTTCGTTTTCTTCATCTGTAAAACAGTGTTGATAATGGTAGCAAACCTGATCAGGTGAAAGTGAAATTTCAGGGGGGTCTGTACACACATAAAGAGCTTAGAAGAGGCCCCACTACGTGGTAAGTACCCAGTAAGTGTAGGCCAGTTTTAGTTTTGCTGTTCAGACAGTTCATATCATTGCCCATCTTAAAATTATTCTGGATAAAATCCAAACTCCTTAGAATGACACATTATTGCCCACATGTTGTTGCCTACCTTCTTCTTGCAGTACTCTCTCCCCTTATTGCTGTGTTGCAACCATAAAAAACTACAGCAGTGTCTCAAACTCTCTACCCTCTTATATCTCAGGAGGTATTTTCCCCCCACTTAGAAAATTTGTCCAATGTTCTTTTAGACTTTAGAAAATTGTCCAATGTTCTTTTATCCTTTTTATTTAAATTCTTTGAAGCTCAGTTGAAGAGAAAAATCCGCAAAAAGTCAAAGTGGTACTTGGGCACCATAACAAAACGAAGGAGGATTTCACAGGTGAAAGATGAGAGCCAGAATGTCACAGATGACAAAATTGAGAGTGATACAGAGGAAAATCAAGACACAAGCATAGACCACAATGAGACTGGAAACACAGGAGAGTCCTCAGTAGAAGAAAATGAGAAACACCAAAATGGTTCTGAAAGCCAAATAGGATTGGGGAATAATAATTCAAGTATTTGTGGTATTGAGAATGAACCTGAAGAATCTGGGAAGACCACAGCATGCACAGAAGTGGGGAAAGATAAAATTGTTTGTAATGGAGAGGCTTCTGGCTCTCAGATAATAGATATTTCTGATGAAAATGAAGCAAAAGGTAAGTCTTTCTCAATTAAGCAAGTTACTAATTTTAATTTTAAAAGATGTTTTGGGGCACCTGGGTGGCACAGAGTTGAGTGTCTGGCTCTTGGTTTCAGCATGAGTTGGCGATCTCAGGTTTGTGAGATGGCTCCGCACTCAGCTCAGAGTCTGGGTGGGATTCTCTTTTCCTCTCCCTCTGCCCCTCCTGCTCATATTCTCTCTCTCTCTCTCTCTCTCTCAAATAAATACATAAATCTTAAAAAAAAAAGTTTCACTCAAAGTTTTTAAATGACTATCATCTCAGTTTATTCCTTTTCCTTGTCTTTTAGAATACAGGTGTTAATTAGGAAAAATAGCAATTTCCTTACTTAATAACTGTTGAGCTTGTAAGTCACTGTTGTTAAAAGCACAGTGTGGCATCAAATAGACCTGAGTTTGAGCCCTAGTCCTCTACTTAGTAACTTGTGACCTTGGATAAAGTCTTAACCAGTCAGTCTCAGTTTTCTCTTCTGCAAAATTGGGGTAGATAGTGGTCAGGTAATGAAATATTTTGAAACTTGAATAAAATAATCCATCTAAAGCATGTAGCAAAGTGCTTGGCTATACAGTTTTCAAAAACTGGCAGGATACCCTCTTCTTTTTAAGCAAAATCAGCAGTTTTCTGTAATTCTGGCTGAATGATACAGAACAAATGGTACTAACCCCCATCATTGCTCTCTTTCTATTATAGGTTAAGTCCAAGATTATTTCTATTTATTCTAGTGAACCTTCCACCAAAGTTTTTCATTTAGAATTGTCATCTATCTGGATCTTCTTGGATCCTTAGCAGTAGATTTGTTTGGGTTTTGGAAAAGTCAAACATTACTTAGTCTTACAAATCAAAAAGAAGGGTAACAGTTAAAAATTTATTTTGGTCAGAAACAAGTATTGATGATGTTAATGAGACTGATTTTTTTTCAGTGGTGTATAGAGTGTAGGCAGATCTTTTTCAAGGACTTCCTTGAAATGAGTTCTAGTGTGTTTGAGTAATCATAGCAGAATAGACTAGGATATAGCCTTTTCATTGTGAATATTTTAAATGTTAATCCTCTGCCTGTATAATAGAGTATGTTTTGTCTGGGTTTGGAATTGTTTTATTTTTCTTTTATCATCTTTTTTAAAGGACACTCAAAGGGAACAGGTACTTGTTTACATATCAGCAGATTTGGGTTCTTGTCCTGGCTCTTACAACAGTTAGGTATGTTGATCTTAAAAAAGTCCCTTCACCTCTCTCAGTTTCATTTTTCTTATCTATCAGTGAGTAGATTATTCTAGATCAGAGATAAGCAAATTTTTTCTGTGAAGGGACAGATGGTAAATATTTAGTGATACAATCTCTGTCTGAACTACTCAACCCTGTTAGAAAAGCCACATGGACACACATATGTAAAATGGCATGGTTGTGTTCTCATTAGACTTTATTTATACCAGTAGGGCAGATTGGGCCTATCGGTGGCAGTTTGCAACTCCTAGATTACTGAGGTCCCTTCCAGCTTTCACATTCTAGGACTCTTGTGCCAAAGTAATCTTGTGCAAAGGATCCTGCTGAGGATCCTTTGAAATATTCCGTTTGAGAAGTACTTCTCTTTTTTTTTTTTTTTTTTGAGAGTAGAGGTGGTAGCATCTTAATCTTACAGCAGAGCCAATAAACCAGGGTTGGTGATAGTGTTTTAGTAAATATGTCCTGCCTAATGTTTATTTTAAATACAATGTCTGTGAACCATGTAATAGTTACTAAACTTTTCATTGTAGAAATGTGTGTTCTGCGAATGACTCGAGCCAGACGTTCCCAAGTAGAACAGCAGCAGCTCATCAGTGTTGAAAAGGCTTTGGCAATTCTTTCCCAGCCTACACCCTCACTTGTTGTGGACCATGAACGATTGAAAGTATGTAAATTGAAATTACAGTGCTTTCGTTGTGCAGATTAGTAACAGAACCCACCAAAAATGAACTTGTGATAGTACATTGTGTCAATTTGACATGCAATAAATAATGATCTTTTATAAAAGGATGAACTTGGTATAGAATAACTTTTCATAAAAGCAGTGTTTGGAGATGGCTAATGTGTTGATATTCTGGTTTTTAACATACTTGTCTGCATTACTGATCCTGTACATTGTTTTGTTTTGGTTTTTTAATTAATCTATTTATTCAGAGACAGAGGGTGAGCATGGCGGGTAGGGAGAGGGAGAGAATCTCAAGCAGACTCCGCACTGAGCGTGGAGCCCGTCACAGGGCTCAGTCTCACAATCCATGAGATCCTGACCTGAGCCAAAACCAGGAGTCAGATGTTCAACCAGCCGAGCCACCCAGGTGCTCATATACATTGTTTTTTGACCATCACCAGTGACCATTTTAGTTGGTTTTTGTTCAACCCTAATGGCATTTTTTGTTGTTGTTAACTGAGAGGTAATGGCATGTCCTTGTAGGGCCAGACTTAAGGAGTCACAGAAATCTAATGAGTCCATTTCAGTCCTTAAACACTGAGCAGATGGAAAACCCTTTTTGTAAGAAAAAGAACCGGGACACCTGGGTGGCACAGTCCGTTAAGTGTCCCACTCTCAGTTTCGGCTCAGGACATGATAGATAGAGCCCCACGTAAAGCCCCACGTTGGGCTCCGCACTCAGCAGGAAGTCTGTTTAAGACTCTCTCCCTCTCCTGTGCCCCTCGCTCGCTCTCTCTAAAATAGATAAATAAGTCCTAAAAAAAAAGAACTGAAGTAATGAGGTGGCTTATCATTTATGTACTATCTCCTTTGTTTCACATTATAATGTACTTGTGTTGCCATAAAATACCCTGCAAAAATGTTGCTTTTTTTCTTATTAATCTAGTTTAAGTTTATATTTTAATTTGTCTATAGAGATTTATGGCTAAAATTGAAATTGGCCACCTTCTCAGCTATAGTCTTTAGGTTGGGAGTTGCCGAGGGCCGAGACCAGGACCATAGAATGATAGTTAAGTTAGCTACTGCTAAGTATCAGAGCCACTTTCAGAGGGTCGCCATGTCTCATCAAATAATTGGTCTGCCCTCTCGCTGGTTTATATGCTAAAAATTGCCCAAATCTTCAAAATTAAAATATCTCGTGGAATTTATCTTTCACATGTGTAAATACTCATGTTTTCTTTTAGGATCTTTTGAAGACTGTTGTTAAAAAAAGTCAAGAATACAATATTTTTCAGTTGGAAAATTTATACGCAGTAATCAGCCAGTGTATTTATCAGCATCGCATGGACTATGACAAAACAACACTTATTCAGGTAAACTAATCTATATAAGAAATTATTAGATTATAAGGAGTTTTAAAGACCATTTTTTAATATATGGACTATGTATTATTTCTAGATACAACTAAGTTCTGTACTTTTTGAAATCTAGCACTTCACTAGTTTGTGTTTCTTCAGTAAACATTGGAACTATAGTATCAGTAGACTATGAAAAAATCTCTATTTTGTGTGTACGTTAATGAAGATAGGTAGCTCTTTTTCAAGGTAGACTTAAGATAGACCTGTGCGTCTTTACTTAATCTTGCTTTATAGTGGGCATTAGTACTAATTTTTAAAAATAGATATTGGATGATAACAGTATAGTATATCTATAACAATGTAGTATAATGTTATCTATATTTACTATGTATCTATAGTATAATGTATTAGTAGGTACCTACTAGTATATAATATACATAGTAATTATACCTACTAAGTATACTGTAGTACCTACGTAGGTAATATTAACACCTATAAAATACAAAATATTAGTATCTAGAAATACACTAGTGCCTTGATTATAGCTATTTGAACTTAACATAAGATGAATGCATCTCAGACTTATTTCAAAGGAATTTAAATAATGAAGTCCCATTGGTGATATCAGTTTATGTGGTAGTCATAAATACTGAACTAAATTTCTATTTTCACTCTCAGATATATACATGAGTTAATATTCTTGAGGTTGTTGATGTAAAAAAAAATAGCAATAGAATAATGTTTCTTTAACTTTTTTCATACTGAAAGTTACTGTTTTTCCTTTTTACCCTTTATCTAGAAAATGGAGCAAGAGGTAGAAAACTTCAGTTGTTCCAGATCATGATGTCATGGTATTGAATATTCTTTATATTCAGTTGCTATTTAATTCACCTTTGTTATGTCCATATAACTGATGCAAGATGAAGTCCTGCATCTTTAAGAAAAAGATAAAAATAGTAAATAAAAATATTTAAACTTCCCTGGTATTTATGTACATGTGTAAGATAAATTACAGCTATAACTGATAAATATTGGAAGTTTGATTGAACAAGGCACTGTAGTAATAGTAATTCTGTAGTGTATTGGTAGTTGAAATGTATGGCCAACCCTTAATAAAAGTTATATTGATAACTAATGTTTTATGGCACTTCAAAGTAATTAGTGACGTTGACATTTTTTTGTTTTAAGCACTTTTAAGATTTTTCCTTCCTAAAAATATTTTCTTGTATCAGACTAAAAACTTACTTAACCGTTGTGTCTTTGTGTCTTTGCCATCCTTTTGTTCTTTTTTTCAATGTCCATCTCCCATTCGCCTTTAGCTTTCTCTCCCCATTTACTTAAAAGCCAGGGTTCAAGTCAATTTGTGGGAAAGCCCCTGAACAACTTCTGTACTTGAATGTCAAAATTTAGATAAACATTTTTATAATTCTAATTTGGGTTAATAAAGATTTTAAATATTTTTTGGTTTATTTTTATGATTATACACACAGCAAATGTATTAATAACTATTTTGTTAAATATCTTTTTAATAGCACAAAGGTTTTATATTTGAAAACTGTATCTTTCTAAATTTGTGTTTAGGTTATATTCTATAGGTAGCTTTTATATACAATTATATAAATATAAATATTATAAATTTTGTATTAATGATACCAAAAATACATTTCTTTCTTAAAGCAATAAAGTCATTCACTGCCATGCATATTCTCTTGTTTTGTTTTTTTACAGAGACATTCTAATATTAGTTTGTAAAATAGTTGGAAACTTCCTTCAAGGGGAATAGGAGATAATGATCTCATGAGAGATTCTGGATTCTAACACAGTTTCAGAGTTGAGTTGCCTTTTGTTGTTGATTTATCTGGATATTGTATTTAAAGCCTTATAGAACTCAGTAATTTAGATACCTTAATTAATAGATATCCTCTTACATAATGCATAAAGCAATGCCAGTCACTGAAAAAATTTAAAGTGGTATATATTTCTGCACTTACGTATACACACAAACTCATTTTTATTGAAACTTATTATAACTCCAGATGCATCTTTTGTAACTAGGATTTCATTTTGTATGTATAGCTTCTATAATAAATTTTAAAGGTGAAAATTACTTCTCAAACTTGTTTCTATTTCTTCATTATTTTAAAATATCCTAAAAATAATCCAGTGCAAAACAAATACAAAATCTGTTTTGTTACTGTGCATAGTTTAAAATGCTGTTGACACTGGAATGTTGATATGTATATGTTCATTAGGTACAAAGACGAGTGTGCTTACTGTCATTTTCATGATGTACTGTCTACAGACACAGAAGTAGTATGTATACATTTCCTATGTCGACTTTCAAAATCATGCTGAAATTGCAAGCCGAGAATGTTCATCATTTTTGGCTTAAAAGTGCAATCAATCTATAGTACTTAAGGCAAGAAAAAGAAATAAAAGGCATCCAAATTGGAAAGGATGAAATAAAGCTGTTCACAAATGGCATGATTTTATGTGTACAAAATCATAAAGAATTCACAAAATATCTATTAGAACTAATAAATTCAACAAAGTGGCAGGATATAAGGTCAGCATAAAAATCAATTGTATTTCTGTACAATAGCAATGAACAATCCAAAAAGAAAATTAAGAGCAATTCCATTTACAATAGCATTTAAGATAATAAAACATCTTAGAATAAATTTAACCAAGGAAGTACAAGACTTGTACAATAATAGTACAAACTGTCACTGAAAGAAATTAAGACCTAAAGAAATGAAAAGACATCCTGTATTCATGTATTAGAAGACTTAATGTTGTCCCAATGGTAATATCCACCAAAGCAATCTACAGATTCAGTGTAATACCTTATCAAAATCGCAATGGCTTTTTTTGCAGAAATGGGAAAGTCAGTCCTAAATTCATAATGGAATTGCAAGGGACCCTGAATAGCCAAAACAATCTTGAAAAAGAAGAGAAAGTTAGAAGACTCATACTTCCCAATTCTAAAAGTTACACGAAGTTACATCAATAAGCAGTGTTGTATTGGCATAGAGGATAGATACAAGATCAATAGAATTGAGAGTCCAGAAATAAATCCATTAATCTTTGGTCAATTGATTTTTTAAAATAATGTCCAAGACCATTCAATGGGAAAAGAATAGTGTCTTCATCAAATGGTGTGCTGGGAAAGCTAGATAGCCACATGGGAAAGAATGTGGTTGGACATCTGCCTCCCACCATATACAGAAATTAACACAAATGGATCAAAGACCTTATTTTTTTTTTTTTTAAAGATTTTATTTATTTATTTGACAGGGACAGAGATCACAAGTAGGCAGAGAGAGGGGGAAGCAGGCTTCCCGCTGAGAAGAGAGCCCAATGCGAGGCTCAATCCCACGACCCTGAGATCATGACCCGAGCCGAAGGCAGAGGCTTTAACCCACTGAGCCACCCAGGTGCCCCAAAGACCTAAATTTAAGAGCTAAAAGTATAAAATTCTTAGAAGAAAACAAGGACAAATTTTTCTGACTTTGAATTTGGCAATGATTTCTTAAATGTGGCAAAAAACACTAGCAACAAAAGGAAAATTAGATAATTAAGACTTCATCAAAATGAAAAACTCTCTTGTCTCTTTTATAAATACTGTCATCTCAAAGGACTATTAAAGCTCAACAACCAAAAGGTAATTCAGTAATAGAGATATTTTTGATGACTTAACAATTTTGAGATATTTGGAAGATACCTCTCTGTTGAAATTAGTCTTTCTCATGATTCGACTGGGATTGTGGGTTTGGGGGAGGAAGATGACAGAAGTAAAGTGATTGTATCAGGTTACATACTATCAACGTGATTTATGGCTATTGATTGACCTTGATCACCTGGCAGAAGTAGTGTTTCTCAGGTTTTTCCACTGTAAAATCGTTTTTCCTTCCCTTTCAATACTGTACTCTGGAAAGTCACCGTGCACAGCCTACTCATAAGCATGGGGAAGCTCTTCTCCCCCTTCTGCCTTTTTTTTAAATCTGATTTTTATCAGGGATCCTGATAAGTATACACTGTGGGATTAATTGAGGGTATTTCAGACTTACTTGTCTTCTCCCCACTACCCTCCCACCCACACATACACAGTACTTTTTTGCAACTGAGAGATTGCTCCATAATATAAGGGACTTTGTTAGGACTTGCGTACCTACTTCTTGCCAAAGGATATTGTGGAGCTAAAAACTCACTGTAAATTAGGACAGAGGCAAAGATAGCCAGTCGGCCTCCTAATCTCCATTCTCTCATTCCTTATAACAATACCCTGAGCAACCTGTCCTGCTGGAAAATTATGTTTTCTTCCATTGCAGCAAAATGTGGCTATGAGACCACAGGAGATACAAAGGGAAGTGTGCACGATTTCTAGGAAACCTGCTGGGAAGGAAGGGGGTGAGAACACTTTCCGTCTTTCTGTGCTTGCTTTTACCTGCTGCCGTGTGTGTGTGTGTGTGTGTGTGTGTGTGTGTGTGTGTGTGTTTTTCATATATATATAAAACAGTTGGAACACTTTCCGTCTTTCTGTGCTTGCTTTTACCTGCTGCCGTGTGTGTGTGTGTGTGTGTGTGTGTGTGTGTGTGTGTTTTTCATATATATATAAAACAGTTGGAACCCCAGAAGCTGTCTTGGACTATGAGGTGACCTTAAAGATGGAACCCATGCCCTACTTTATAAAAGTATAAGAAGAAAGAACCTGGCTTATAATAACTTCAGGGAATTGTGATTCAAGTTCTTAACTACATCTGGACCTCTTAATTGAAAGAGAAACTTTCTTGTTTAAACTGCTGTTAGGTGGATCTCTATTATTGATAATGGAATGCAATTCTTAGCCAACAGAGGCATATGGGATACATAAAGAATCAGGGACATTAATATTTTCGATGCTTAAAGGTCTTGAAAGATCTTATTCGGGACTTGCTGCTCACAGGAAGTAAAAACTGAAAAAGTAGAGCCAGTGAGTCCTTGAGTACACAGGTGGCATGATCAAATGAACTTGACAGATTTTCTTAGATGGTCTAGAAAAGTGACAGGCTAGAGGCCAAGAGAGTCTAGAAGAAGCCCTCGGAGGCAAAGGAAGGCTTAGGCCTTATTTGGTAATATAGCGCACATTAAGATAATTCCATAGTTGTAAAGATGAACTCCCAGGGGATTTTTGAGGATATTGACAATAATAAAGAAGAGTTGTCAGTTTTAGGGATGAGCTGAATACAGTTGGAAATAACTTGATTTTCAGGTAATATAGGGATGCCAGGAGGCAGAAAGGAATACAGCCTTTATAGTCCACTCTTGTCACATAACTTTTCTGAAAAGTAGCCACCCAAAAGATATTTCATCCCCATCCCTGGAATCTGTGAATGTTTCCTTCTCTGAAACAAAAAAGAGAGGGTCTTTAGATGTAATTAGGATCTGGAGATGTGGAGATTGTCCCGGATTATTTGTGTTGAACCTTAAATGCAATCATGTATCTTTATGGAAGGGGGAACAGAGGGAGATTTTAGAAGATCTTAAGACGGTAATGTGACCATCAAGTCAAAGATTGGCGTCATGCGGCCACAAGCCAAAGAAATGCTGACAGTCCACCACCAGGAGCTGGAAGAAGCAAGGAACATCTTCTCCACTGGTTCCTTCAGAGGAATGCAGACCTGCCAACGCTTTGATTTGAGTCTGGTGATACTGATTTTGGATTTCTGGCCTTCAGAATTGGAGGGGTGATATAATTGTCTATAAGTAACGATGGTGAGAAGAACCTCTCATCTCTTTGAGATGAGGTTTCCTCTGGAAAGGAATTTGTCATGTGAGAGTAAGATGGAGAAGGAATGAAGAGGGGTTCTGAGTCAATTTTATAGGAGGAGGAATTTCTCGCCTTGGAGGAAAGCTATAAGTTTCAAAGCAAAAAGAATAGTTCCTGTTTTCTTTTGGGTTTTGGTCAGGGGTTAGGGCACGTTTGGAATAGGGCATAGCAGGTTGCAAAAATACCTAACTATTCTTAACTGAGGGGACCAATGACTGCCATTTCACTGAATCAAATATGGACTTCTTTGTCATCTCAGCATCTTTCCTTACCATAGAGCACATCTTTCTCGAAACAGTTTTTCCCTGCCTTCTGAAACACTACACTCATATGGTTTCCCCTCCAGATTCCAGGACTCCTTTTTTATTTATTTTGCCTTTTGCCTTTTTGATGGCCTTTCTCTATCCTTAACCTCCGTGTTGTTCTCCAGAGCCTGGTCCTCAGCTCTCTTCTCACTCTACACTCTTTCCCTGCTCTTAAGGCTTTAAATACTACCTGTATTTCAACAACTCGAAAGTTTGTATCTCCAGTCCATAATCACCTTCCTGAACTACGGACTAACAACATATCTTGATCTTTCCCTGAAACCTGCTGTTCCTTCAGAATGCCCATTATCAATAAAATGCCGCTACCGTCCATGCAAATGCTAAAGCCAGAAACCTAAAGCTTCCTTCTCCTTCAGCTTCCAGTCTATCAACAAGTCCTGATTTTCTGCCTCCCACATACCTCTCAGTTCTGTTTCTTCCACTAGCTCTCTCAACTCATCATAATCACATGCCTATACTACTGCAAGAGCTTCCTGATTGACCTTGCTTCTCCCCTTGCCCCTACCATCCATTCTCCGTTCAGTAGTCAAAATATTCTTTTAAGGATCTTAGATCTGTGATATCATTTCCTCATACTAATTAGTGCTTCCCATCGCAGATCCTTATGGCTCCTGCCTACTTCTCAGCTTCGTCTCCCCGCTCTCTTGGTCTACAACACTCCAGCCACTCTTAGCCTTTTTTCGGTTATTTTTTCCTACTTCTGGGCTTTTTCACATGCTATTCCCTTTGTCTAGAATGCCCTTCCCTCCACCAATGCCTAATTCCTAATCCTATCCTCCATTTCTCAGCGTAAATGTCATCATTTTAGAGAAGTTTTCCTGATGCCCTTCAATCTAAATGAGATTTCCTATTTTAATCTTCCATTTAATCCCCAATATTGGTACGTGACATTTTTCACAATTTGTAACTATATATTTTATAGTGTTTAGTTAATGTTTGTCTCACTGTGAGATTATAGGCTTTTTAAGTCAAACTACTTTGTTTTGTTTTATGATTATATATATTTTTTTATTTTATTTTTTAAAGATTTTATTTATTATTTGACAGAGAGAGACACAGTGAGAGAGGGAAAACAAGCAGGGGGAGTGGGGGAGGGAGAAGCAGGCTTCCTGCTGAGCAGAGAGCCCAATGGGGCTCGATTCCAGGACTCTGGGATGACCTGAGCCAAAGGCAGACACTTAACGACAGCCACCCAGGCACCCCTGATTATATATATATATATATTTTTTTTAAGATGTTATTTATTTGACAGAGAGAGCAGCAGCAGCAAGAGCAGAGGAAGAGGGAGAAGCAGACTGCCTGCTGAGCAGGGAACCCGATGCAGGACTCGATCCCAGGATCCCATGATCATGACCTGAGTCAAAGGCAGATGCTTAACCGACTGAGCCACCCAGGTGCCCCTGTTTTGTTTTATGATTATAGATCCAGCACTTACATAATGTCCATAGTTGACACTATATCAGTTGACTAAATGCCTGGGTAATGGAGAAGGAAATCAGAAGATAAGGAGCAGAATAGGAAGATCTGAAGTTGACAGAAAATAGAGGCCCATGGGGGTTATAGTGAAGGGAAGCCCATACCTCAGAAAAAGAGTAGGGTCTAGCTAACAACATCTAAGTTTTAAAAAGATACAAAATCATCTTGATTATATTTTTAGAAGCTGCTTCTGTTAGATTTATACAGCTCCAGGGCTGTAAAAGAACAGATTTTCGGGGTGCCTGGGTGGCTCAGTTTGTTGAGCATCTGACTTTTGGTTTTGGCTCAGGTCATGATTTCAAGGTCATGGGATCAAGCCCACATTGGGCTCTGCACTGGGTGAGGAGTCTGCTTGAGGATTCTTTCTCATTTTCTCTCTGCACCCCCCACCCCAGTCACTTGCACACGTTCTCTCTCTCTCAAATGAATAAATCTTAAAAAGAACAGATTTTCACTTCAGTTTGCTAACAGTTAATTGTCCACATATTGGGTATTTTCATGAAATTGTAATCCATCTAACGACTATATCTTAGCTTTGCAACTGATGATAGACAGGTCATCAGTACAGTGACTGTGGAAAGACTGGAAGGTTGTGGGGTTTTTCATTTTTGTTTTTCACTAGCTCTGGAATATTTACATATATAAAATAACATACATTTTTAAATAAATATTTAATAAAATATATGCATAAAATATATAATTTATATATATTAAATTGTTTTAATTTAATTGTAATTAAGTTGTTTCATATGTATTTTAAAATTATGTTTATATATAAATATTGATGAAAGAGCAGTCATCAGTTAAAGTGTTGAATTAAGAAGAGTTGGATTTTACTGGTTGAGATTGTTTTGGTTGCAAGCAACAGAAATTCTCTCTGGCTAACTTTAGCAAAAAGGCATATTTTTAAAAGGATGTAAGTTACCTCATCGATGGTCAGAACAACCAAAAGTCAGTGGAGAGCACCAGGGCTGCTCCAAGCTCTTGCAGGAGTTCTTAAAATAGTCGCTGTTGATTAATGTAACACAGCAAAGATGCCACACTCACTGATTCCATTTGATTTTTTTAAAGATTCACTTATTTTTTAGAAAGAAAGAGAACATGAGCAGGGGGAGGGGTGGAGGGAGAGGGAGAAGCTGACTCCCTGTTGAGTGCAGAGCCTGGCGGGGGGGGGCCTCAATCCCACAACCCTGAGATCATGACCTCAGCCAAAATCAGGAGTCCGATGCTCAACTGACTGACCCACCCAGGTGCCCCAATTCCATTTCAGATTTCAAAGTGCCCCCCCATCAAAGAATTGGATTGGTCTTGATATTCTCCCTAGCTACAGCCAGAGGCCAGGGCCACATAATTCAGACATTGTTAAAATCACCATTACAAGGAAGGGCAAAACCAGAAGGCACCCCAAGAGTTGTCTGTCACACACTACAGACAAAGGTCTGATATCTAAGATCTATAAAGAACTCCTCAAACTCAATACTCAAAAAACAGATAATGTCAAAAAATGGGCAGAAGACATGAACAGACACTTCTCCAAAGAAGACATACAAATGGTTAACAGACACATGAAAAAATGTTCATCATCATTAGCCATCAGGGAGATTCAAATCAAAACCACACTGAGATACCACCTTACACCAGTTAGAATGGCCAAAATCAACAAGACAGTAAACAACAAGTGTTGGAGAGGATGTGGAGAAAGGGGAACCCTCTTACACTGTTGGTGGGAATGCAAGTTGGTGCAGCCACTTTGGAAAACAGTGTGGAAGTTCCTCAAAAAATTAAAAATAGAGCTACACTATGACCTTGCAATTGCACTACTGGGTATTTACCCCAAAGATACAGATGTAGTGAA
>CM052900.1:11320854-11395449 GCA_028534135.1 Potos flavus
GATGAATGGGAGTTGGTTTTAACAGGGATATTGGCCTTAGTATATCCATAGATTTTTAAAAATTTCTTAAGTAACAATTCTGACTCTTGATTTCAAGCAAAAGAAATGTGGGTGCTGCCAAAGACAATAATGCGTAACAGGATGTAAAAGGGCTCTCATGAATATTTCTTCCTCTTAATCTATCTCTCTTTACTCTAAGCATTTTAGGGCAAAGCTGACTAATCTGTATGGAAAATAAAATGTAAAGTCTTGGGTTCTTTCAATATAGAAATGATAGCATTTCACTTATCAGTGAATCTTTCTGTAGAAGTACCTCTTCAGATGCTTTATTTAATGATCAGGATTAAAATGAGAAAAAAAAAAAGAAAGTAAGACTTGGGTACCTGATGACAGCTATGATTCATACAGATTTCTTGAACCATTCTAGTATTTTTAAAAGAGCTCTAATGCCTTTCATGGAAATGTCTTCTCAAACACATTTCAAGTATAAACTAGTTGAGGGCCGCACATTTGGAGTATTATTATACATGTGAGCTATTCTTTGGTTTCCCCAAAGTGCATGTAGCTCTAGTTTTGTATTCAATTCTGAACAGATTAGGCTGGATAAACCAGAGTGGCACTGATGCCAGATGGTTTGAAAATATGCTAAGGCTGAAAACATAAATGTGATTGTGCTGTGCTTGTAGTCATTAATAGTAGATGTCTTTCCCTTATAGCGAGCTTATTATTTCACTGGATTTGGAGGAGAGTTTGTGAATGATGTAGCAATTATTTCACCTTTGGTGATACTTGTGAGGTTTTTTTTCCCCAATAATTGTGAATAAAATTTTACAGTTATTTTATTAGCGAACTTAGTAGCATAGGTGAGGTGATTCACATTGGAGATTTTTCTCCCTTTTGTATTATATTTTACATTAAGACGGAAAGGTGATGTTATAATGTATTTATATTTTCTTTCTTATAATGTTAATTGGGCACAAAAATGGGTTATTTGGGACTTAATTTGCTGTAAATCATGGCTTCATATTTAAGTGGAAATACTGTTAAAATTACTAAAATGATTACAAATGTAGCTGAGGAAATAACCTATTTATGTACATTGCATCATTGTGGATTTGGGCTCAAGAGACTCTACTTATTTAAATATTAGCAGTGTTAAAACTTCAGTGCCAAAGCTAGGTTTTAATCTAATATCATATTCATTAATTTAGGGAGGTGTTTGGAAATATCTATTGTACCGTAGTCAGTGTAACACATTCACTTTTATTTCTAAATTTCTTCTAACTTAAAATCTTTCTAAATCATCCTATGTAATCTCAAAAGTAATTTAAATTACATTTAATTGAAGGGGGAGAAAAAACCCATGATGCTATTCTTTGAATAATAGCCAATGTTTCCATAATATTACTGATCTTATATTATTATATCCTTGTGGCTCTGATATATTTGTGGTTGTAAGATTTAGATTACTAATCAGGATATACATTTGAGTTTACATGTTGAAGATCTGTATTCCATATAGTTAATTTTTAAAGTAAATATTTATGTAAATGTTTATGTAGTTGCCAGGTTTTGACCTTAAAGGACACTTAATCTTTACAGTTTATACAATCAATATTCTATGATGTATTCAAGAGGTAGTAAGATGGTCTTTTATACCTTTGATCTAAACAAAAATATGATGATATACTTTGGAAAAGAAGTTTTTATGGCAGGTTAAGAATGACATTTATTCAAGACAGTCAACATTTTTTACTTTTTTTAATTTTTTTAAGTAGGCTCCACACTGGGTGTGGAGCCCAACATGGGGCTTAAAGTCACAACCCGAGATCAAGACCTGAGCCGAGACCCAAGAGTCTGTCTCACTCAACCAACTGAGCCACCCAGGCACCCAACGTAGTCAAAATTTTTATGCAGGATTTTTGTTTTCAGTTTTTAGATTTAGATTTTTAAAAAATCTAAAGCCTATCTAAAAAATCTCAAAGCCTATCTAAAAAATAAAAACATTAGTTTACATATACATATTATTATTATTTTTTTTTTTTAAGATTTTATTTATTTATTTGACAGAGAGGAGAGAGATCACAAGTAGGCAGAGAGGCAGGCAGAGAGAGAAGGGGGAAGCAGGCTCCCCGCTGAGCAGAGAGCCCGATATGGGACTCGATCCCAGCACCCTGAGATCATGACCTGAGCCGAAGGCAGAGGCCCCAACCCATTGAGCCACCCAGGCGCCCCTACATATTATTTTAAATAAAAGAATTTTGTCATTAAATGTTAGTGATTTCATATTTCCCATAGAATTTCTGTCTCTCCTTTCCCCCTTCCTGAAGGTCTTTCTTTCTCTTTTTTTGGTTAATGTGAGGAATGAAAGGAGATAGAAAGATTTTGATATTTCTAAGCACTTCACTCGTAACTGTGTTTTTCTTCTATGCTAAGTCTATTCCTTTTCACCTTCAAATATTGGCGAAAAGAAGTTTGTTTAAAACTTTGCTGGGCAGGGGCGCCTGGGTGGCTCAGTTGGTTAAGTATCTGCCTTTGGCTCAGGACGTGAGCCCCACATTGGGCTCCCTGCTCAGTGAAGAGCCTGCTTCTCCCTCTCCCACTCCCCCTGCTTGTCTTCCCTCTCTCGCTGTGTCTCTCTGTCAAATAAATAAATAAAATCTTAAAAAAAAAAAAAAAAACTTTGCTGGGCACGGATTGTATTTGAAAGTGGGCATGGTGAGGAGAGAACAATTTCTCTTCATGACTGCAATAAGATGATTTATGTCAGAGCTTTGTTAGTTCTATGAAAAACCTTTTCAAATGTGTCATACATTAATGATTCTCCTTGAAGCTAAGGTCAGAGGAAGTATATGTATATTGGGGTGGGGGGTATAAATTATGATTGATTAATGTCTCCCTGTTAAAGCCAACTTGTTCTAGCATTGCTTAATATGCTCAAAGGTATGAAATGGAAAATAAAATTGATTGTTGCCCAGAGTTTTAAAATAGTTTATAATGTCTTAACAGTTAACAAAGTTTATGTGAAGACTTCCTTTGTTGTGTAACTTAAATACCTTAAATAAAAGTCAGAAAAATCTAACTGTGGACTTACTAAGTGCCAGAAAATATTCCAAACACTTTACATGTGTTATTTAAACACATAGTAGTAGGGCCCCATCTTAGATGAGGGCGCGATGACATAGAGAGGCTAAGTCACTTGTCAAAGACCATAGAGCTAGTAAGTGACAGAGCTGAGATTTGAACCCATGCAGTCTGGTTCCAAAGCCCAAGCTCTTCATCTTTATTTATAGTCCATCTTCTGCCAAAACAACTCATCTGTTTTATTATGTAATGTATATAGCTGAGATGACTTCTTTAATTTTTGAAGTTCATTCTAATCTTAAATTTTAAAAAGATACTTTGAGTTAGAGAGAAGTATTTTAAAATAATGCCAGTATCAGGAGCTGAAATAACATCAGGCAAGTATGCTTTCCATTCAGAAGTATAAAGGAGCTCATTTGTTGCTCCTCTAGTTGCCTTGTGCCCTTACTTGTCTCAGCAGCTCTTCTCAAGAGACTCTCATTCGGTAAAACATCTTGCAATTACTGTGTGATTCAAGAATGGATTCAAATAGGTTACCAATTTCCTATAGTATTAATAATTCATTTTGGAAAATAACTTCCCATCTTTGGCAGCTGTTTCCTATCTTCTCTTCTAGTCCACATCCTGTAGATGGATAGCAAAGGAGTTTCCAAACAAGGAGATACCAGGAAATGAAACTGTAGAATCCCAGGCTGCAGATATAGCAGGATGCTCTGCTGAGCCTACCGAGAAAATGCTCTTTTCCTTTCATGCAAATAGTGTAGCTATTCAGCCTGAGTTTTAACTTAACCTAGAAGTATTGTACTAAAGGGTTGGGGTATTTACATTATTTCTTAAGAGCCTCCTCATGAACGTGTATATAATAACAGAATCAAAGGATAAGGTATTTGGAAAAAATCATCTTCCTTAATATTTATTCACTCGGTTTACAGCTTCAGTGCTTAAAGAACAACAGCTAAAATGCTTCAACCCTTCAAAAGCACTATTTACTGTTATTTATTAAGAGAAGCCATCATAGTTTTCATTAAATTTTCCTGATTGGTTTAAGTACTCTGAGTAATATGCCACAACATTTTTGGACACATATCTCAATTTTTGGAGAATGATTTTTGTTTGTACAACCTATGCTTCACAACACACTGATTGAAAAGCCTTTTGGTAGTAGCTTTCTTGCAAAAATAAAATAAACACAGATCATTCTAGTAGATACCACACGCTTTGGGGTAGAGTCCCACCAGTTTATTTAAGTTGTATTGGCTTGTTGCCAGCATTAATAATCCACTCCATTCCAATTAATGCATTGTAAATTAGGATACTGGTATCAGTGAGTTTATGTGTAAACACAGAAGCATACACCTCCTCCCACCTTTTAGTTTAACTAAATTGTCTTTCATAACTTTTGTGTACTTAATATTTTACAATTTCCAGTTTCTTCATCTCAGCTTTTATACTACAGCCTGCATATATTCACATTTTGAGAGTTTTTATTGAAAATAATACAATAGTGAAAATAGGATTTGGTTGTTTTATGTAATACAAATAGAATTTTTGAGAGTATTTTAAAATTTGAATTTTTTATTAATACTGGGTTTGGCATTTAAATGATTCTTTTACAATTTCTATGAGGAAATTAATTTTTTTTCAAAATTATGTTTACTTTTAAAAAGCCAAGGCATAAACTTTAAAGTCCTAAGACTGAATTATATCCAGAATATTAAAGTGATATTTTCTTTTTGTAGGATATGGCAGATAGGTACTTCAGACCTGTTGGTAATGATGGCCTGAGCTAAACACCTAATTTGAAGGGACACCCTCCATGTCAAAGAACAGAATGCTGAAGAAGCTATGGCAAGTATGTGTTTCATAGGGTATGGTGAAACTCAGATTCTGAATATGCTCACTTTTGAACCCATGATACTATATTTGGCTAACGTCTTAAAAGCATTTCTTAAAAAAGCAGCACTTAGTCTTGATGCTTTGTTAAGAAATATACTTTTAAACTTTAAAAATATAGGAGTATTGGATGCTTTAATGTCAAAGGAAACAGCATCACACTTCATGATAAACCTGTGGGTATATTAATAATTGATTTTTCAATTAATATTTGCTGAAATACACTGTGTGTCAGGCACCGTACTGGTGCTGTGGTAACAGTGGTAAATAAGACAAATGAAGGTCATGAAGGCAGAGAACTTTTGTGGGGTAACTGATCTAGAAATTTTACTGTTTTTTTTTTTTCCTATATCCAGAAAAATTCTTCAAGACTTAAAAGAACAATTCCTGAAAATATATTTCCAATATATAGTCTACTAATAATAGTTATAATTCTAAAAATTGATGATTAAGTACTTTGTTTTAGGCTAAGCAAATAATTACTTTTATATTTTAGTTAACTGACATAAATTGCCTTTTATAAGAAGCATTAGATCACATACCGTAGTGTTGAAATAGTTATACTTTAGTCCAATTGTTATTTTATTTGTTTTTATTTATCTATTTGTGAGAGAGAGCGCACAAGCAGTGGGAGCGGCAGGCACAGCAGGCAGAACAGGCAGAGGGAGAAGGAGGCTCCCCAGTAAGCAAGGAGCCCAATGTGGGAGTTGAGCCAAAGGCAGACCGAGCTTAACCGACCGAGCCACCCAGGCGTCCCTAGTCCAATTGTTATTTTAGATAATTCCAGAACATACTAGGAAAGATTTTTTTTTTTTAAGATTTATTTATGTATTTTTGAGAGAAAAAGAACTCTCATGCATGTGCACACACAAGTTGGGGGGGCGGTGCAGAGGGAAAGAATCTTCAAGCAGACTCCCAGCTGAGTGTGGAGCCCAAACCGGGGCTTGATCCCACCACCCTGAGATCATGCCCTGAGCTGAAACCAAGAGTTGGACGCTTAACGGACTGAGCTACTGAGGAGCCCAGATTGCATAGCTATTAATGTGGTGGTTCAACTTTCATTTTTTAAAAAATTGTTAGAGTCCTTACAAGCTGACATTACCAATACTAATTATCTTTCAAAGTATTTTTTATAATTGAATGATTATATCTTGAGTGAAACATGTAACAGTTATTTTATAAATAGGGAAGGTAAACAGACAGATGAATGGTTTTTCAGGCTCTCAATGATAATCTCACTTGTAATCAAGAATAGCATTCTTGTGTTAGACTGTCTGTGAAAGATTTAACATACCTCCTTGAGAAAAGTAGGGGAAAACTATTTCCAGCAAAAAAATTACTTTGTGGTAATACTACAAACTTTAATAACAAAGATAGGAGATTTCATTATAGTATTTATGTATCACTCTCAATATTTACATACCAACTTACATGCCAGCAGTAGGCAGAAAAACAGGTTGTTAGTGTTGTAGAGACCCTTCAAAAAGGCATTTCACTCCTCAAATCTGGGGTCAGCGCTTGTCAGGAGAAATCTGTCCAACTTGGTTTCTTCTTTTAATCTTTAGCAGTATTAAGGTTGGCTTTCTCAGGTGGAAAAAAAAAGGTAGAGAGGATAGAATTTCTAAACCCTTAAGCCTTAGTGTAGCATTACCAAAAGGATCTTCCGAAATTAGATGATTTTTGGCCACAGTTTCTTCAATGCTTTCATTTTTATCACATTTACTCTTGTCCATATACACCTTCATACTCAAATTTTGATTGTCTTGAGACCAATTTGGCAGTTTTCTTGAGATTTATCTCTTAGGTAATGATTCTAGGCTACCATAATTCTTAAAAACATTTGCTGTGGGTACAAATTTAGGTTGTCAAATTTCTCGTTTAATTTTGGGAACTTAACCATTGTTTCTAAGTATTTTTACATTTTGGCTTTGAAAAAGGCCTCAAGTGTATAAAGGCCCAAATGGTTTTGCTTTTTTTAATTAAAGAAAGTGTCTTCTTAGACACTTTTTTCTTTAACATGGTGGATATTCTTTATTTTAATTTGACCCCGTTATTCTTTATTTCTATTATTATTTCATCATTCTGTGATTTTGGTGGATTTGTAACTTTTAGTTTGAATACAAACATGTGAAAATAAGTATTTTCAGTTGGCTAAACAAAACTCTGACTCAGAGAATAAGAAGTGAAACTAAATAGAACACAAAATTCTAACTATTCTCAGTATAGGTATGAATACATATCCCAAAGGATTCTCAGTTTATGTTTTAGCTACCCTGAGAAGAGTTTTTAGCTAGTACCAGCTCAAAACTAACATAATCTTTAAATATTATAGTTATTTTATGTGTTCATATTTCACTAAGAATTGGTATGAAAGTTGTTTTTATTCACATAAAATCTTACCAATATAATATGCTTTTGTGGCTAACGAGGCAAATTGTTGTCTGTTAAGCATTTAATTAGAAGTACAAGACAGCCATAAAAACAGAGGCATAGAAACTCAGTATAGTTGACTCTGCTTAACTATAAACAATTTTAGAATTTTTGTAGCCCTAAGCATAGACTTTGAAACAATGTACTATTTATAGTGTATTACATTGAGAACTTATTTTTTAATCTCTTTAAAAATGTAGAACACCATTATAGTTTTCTCGAGGAAAAGAAAAATAATGATTCTAAGTTGGGATCTGCATTTGTTGTTTTTACAAGAACGCTTTTCTCCTGAATTTCACTGCAGGACTAATTCTGTGAATGAATTTATCTCCCTTGTTTCATTCTTAAACAGTCCACAAATTTAGACTTATACTATTCATACATAAAGCTGATTTGTTACAACAGAATTATAGATGTTGGTAAATATTTGTTGAATATTCATTGCTATATTTTAATAAATGGAATGTGCTATATATGAGGATGTTTTAATATTCTAATGACTAAGATAATTTTATTGGTAAGGATTTTACCATTGGAAGAAATCTACTATAAAGTAAACACAGTTTTTCTTTATAACTCCTCTATATATGAGTGTTTAATGAAGTAAAATGTTATAATATACAATTTAAAGGTTTTTTTTTTTCCCCACAAGTATTAATGAGGCCTTGATAGGCAATGTATTAGGCCCTGGGGATATATAGTAGAGAGCTAAGTAGACATTCTTTCTGACCATGTAGGAACTGCTGTTAGAATTGTCCTCAATTTTTATACTGTGATAAAATGAATTTTGCTTTCATTAAATGCTTTTCTGTAGGGAAATTTTGTTGTAATTATTTTGATGAATTAAGAATCATGAATTGTTTAAGGAGTATCCTACTCTCAGGAGAAAAGCCAGGATGCAGAGAGAACCATGGAAATTGGCTTGACCTAGATCTATACGCTGCAGATTCTGAGTATTCCTGAGGGTTTGTAGAACTAGTTTGACTTCTCAGACCATGGAGCAGCTCCCAAAAATGTGTGGAATACACTTGAATGTTATATGTACTCAGGGATTTCTGCTTCCCCCGGAAAAAACCTTTATGTAGCACATGTTTTTGCCTTAAAAATAGAAAGTAAATGTTGTTTCCAGCTCCAAATGACCATCAGAATGTTCTAGTCTATTTGCAGTTTTAAGGCCTTGAAATTGTTTGTTGTATTTTATAATAAAGCAATATTATAATAATATAAAAGAAAATTTGTAAATAGCACTCACAAAAATTTCACCCATAATCTCATGTGAAAATTTCATTTCTTTATATGCTCATCTAGTTTTTCCCATATGCCTATGTATTTTCTCATAGCTATTTTATAATTAATATATAGATTTTGTTCTGATTTTTTAAATTTAACGGTAAATGGATATTTTTTCATATTCCTACACTTGATCTTAGCCAAAAGGCTGAGAAGTGATTTTTTTCATATTCCTTAATTACTCTTCATTACCATTATTTATTTATTTATTTATTTATTTTTAAAAGATTTTGTTTATTTATTTGACAGAGAGAAAGAGATCACAAGTAGGCAGAGAGGCAGGCAGAGAGAGAGGGAAGCAGGCTCCCCGCTGAGCAGAGAGCCCCCATTATCATTTTTTAATGATCATGTAACAGTTAATTGATCAGGTTGGGTTTTTTTTTTTTGTTTGTTTTATTTTGTTTTTACCATTTTTCTACTGAAAAGTTAACTGAAAATAGCTTTCAAATATAGTTATACTGGGCCGCCTGGGTGTCTCAGTGGGTTAAAGCCTCTGCCTTCGGCTCAGGTCATGATCTCAGGGTCCTGGGATTGAGCCCCACATCGGGGCTCAGCAGGGAGTCTGCTTCCCCCTCTCCCTCTGCCTGCCTCTCTGCCTACTTGTGATCTCTCTCTCTCTGTCAAATAAATAAATAATATCTTTAAAAATATATATAATTATACTTACAGTGCTGGATGCATTTAGAGCATAATTTTTTGTCTTATTGGAAGTCTTCACTTTGTGTTTTAATTGCAAAGCCATCTACCTAGCTACCTACTCAGTTGTGCAACTGAACTCTACCCCTTTTTACAGGTAAATAGTGCCAGATTCCCCAAATTGATTCTGAGCTCTGTTTTTAGTTGACCTTCAAGTAGAGGATGAGATGCCTGTCAGCTAATAGCGATGTCTGTATGGCAATTCTCCTATCTCAGCCCCATTGCACTTTAATGATAAAAGGAGATAAATTGGATCCACACCAAAGACATTCTTATTCTTTTTACCCTTTCTGCTTTTTCATTCAATTTTGTGCCTTGTCAGCTGATTAAGTTGAGAGAGAGAGAGAGAATAATACTAAACAAGTGGTATTTCTTCATCTCCCAAAAGAATTTTTCAGAGACTAGAAAATAACATTAATTAGGCATCTCCTGTGTATCACAGTGTGTATTTTTATTTGATCAGCCTCTGAGGTGGATAGCACCCTTCTCATTTTCTTCAGGGCAGCCTTTTCTGCTTCCTTTCTAGAAGCCTCCTGCAGTGTGCTCATAGAGTTCCTGATACTTCCTCTCTGGTTGCATTGATCACAGTTATTTTAAGTGATTATTTACTGCCTGTTTTTCTTGTTCAACTACTAGTAGCTTACAGACCTGAGGCAACCTGTCACAGTCATCGCCTCACGGTAGTGCCTAACACAGTGCCTGGCTCATGGTTGACATTCAACAAATAGTTGTGTGAACTTGTTGAACTGAAGAATGCTGATTTTATAGGTGAGAAAACTGAGGTCGATACTGAGTAACTTTTACAGTCACTGAACCACTGAGTGACAGAGGAGACTCCAGAACCTAAGGTTTGATCCTATGTCACAGCGCCTCAGGGTCTGGGTTTCTTCTGCCATAAAAATGAGGTGTTTGTACCGAGTTCCCTGCTTCCCCCCATATCGTGACTTTTTATAATCAGGACCCTGAAGATGCTTTTGTTTGCGCTTTGGTCTGTTTTTGAGCTATATACATTATAGTAGAACTGAGTCACTGACCCAAATCTTGAGATTCTTTTGGGAATTCTCAGTCTCCCTTTATAAATACGTTAAACAATATAGTGACTCTGGTTTTGTTAGGTAAATGTAAACAGTTTCAGGAGTAAAGTGGAAAGAGTGTTTCTTGTGTATTTGGGTATAGAAGTAACCTGAGCTTGAGGCCGTATTTAATACCAAGATAATCAGATTTGAGTCTTTTGCATTACTGAAGACTTTTTTTTTTTAAGATTTTTATTTATTTGACACAGAGAGAGAGATCACAAGTAGGCAGAGGCAGGCAGAGAGAGGGGGAAGCAGGCTCCCTGCTGAGCAGAGAGCCCGATGCAGGGCTTGATCCCAGGACCCTGAGCTCATGACCTGAGCTGAAGGCAGAGGCTTTAACCCACTGAGCCACCCAGGCGCCCCATACTGAAGACTTTTTTTTAAAAAAAGTTTCTCTTTTAAGCAGCTTGTTTAAGTTTATATTGCCAAAACCAGTGCTTTCAAAGGAAAACACACAATGGTGCATATACATCATTAGATTGTAAAATAATCTTATGAATATTTTGTAACTTTTATGACTTTAGCAAAAAATATTTAAGCTTTTAAAATTTATTTATATCTGCGTAAATTCTTATGAATTGACCTTTCTGAGCTAGTAAGCTATAAGGAAGAGAAATAAAAATAATAATTTAGCAAATTCCTATTTCTAAGCAAGATAAAATGAAAAGCAAGCAGTTTAACATAAGATCTAGAGAGCCAGAACAATAAAGGGATCTCAGCTCCTCAAGTTTCTCCTCTGTATCTCTTATTAGTACTGGCTACTCTGTTCTACCCCTGGATGTCCAAGCCCTGCCTTCTACAGTGAAACAACCTGAAGGACACATTAAATTCAGTTTAGATTAGTTTTCAAATGTCATGTCTCAGTAGTGGTAAACTGAGAAGGATTTTTGGTGACACTGATACATTGTCTTGGAAGTAATTTTTAAGGCACAGGCTTTCAAACACATCTCAGAACCCTTCAGAGGTAGAAGTAGGGTTTGTAGGATCCATGGGATGGGATCAGGAAGTAGTTTAGCCTCTCTACTTCTCCAAACAGACAGCTGTTCTTTTATCTGTTTTGCCCCAAGGCTTCTCGTAGAATTTTGTTTGAAGACGGGGCTCCGCTGCTTATAACAGAAAGTTTTGAAAACCATCACTAAGGAAAGGTAGTCTCAGGAAAAAAAAAAACCTTCTACCTTTGATTTCTAACTATAGTATACTCCCAATTAAATATAATCTGAGATTCTAGGAGAATAACAGTTACAAAATAGCTTACTCCCCTGCCTTTCAACAATTCTCCTTCACTGCCGAAAATGTGGGTGCTGCTCATTTGTTACTCTTCCTTACTTCAAGCTATTTGAGGAATTCCCTGTTTCTAATGACAAAAAAATGATCAAACAGCTATACTAGCACTTGAACGAAATAGTTAAAATCCTACTGAATTGAATAGGAGGGATGACATTAGCTTAGTGTATAATATTCAGTTAAGAAATAGTTCTAAGGGGCGCTTGGGTGGCTCAGTGGGTTAAAGCCTCTGCCTTCGGCTCTGGTCATGATCTTAGGGTCCTGGGATCGAGCCCCGCATCTGGCTCTCTGCTCAACAGGGAGCCTACTTCCGCCTCTCTCTCTGCCTGCCCCTCTGCCTACTTGTGTTGTCTCTGTCAAATAAATAAATAAAATATTAAAAAAAAAGAAAAAGAAAAAAAGAAATAGTTCTAAATATCAGTGATTTCTTCATATTCCCTTGGAAATCAAAGACTTTTTCCCGGGGGGGGAGGGTGCGGAAAATGACACCTTCGAGAATAGGGATTCTTTGAAAATAGGATACTCTTATTACTAAGCTGATGCGTTTTACTTTATAATATGGGAAGTTGGGGAATGGGGACATTTAGGCCAACCTCCCATCTGTTCCTTGGATCCATCAAATGGATATATAGTATATATTTGAATAATCCCAGTGAGGAGGATCTTGCCCCTTTCAAAGGCAGGGCACTCTCTCTTTGGACAGTTCTGTTCCCTAAAAATGTTTCTCCTTTTCGTAAGTCAGCACATCTCCTCATACAGACCGGGTTTTGCTTTATAATCTTCAAAGTGAGCTTTTTCTCCTAAGGTCAGCTAGGACAAGGATTATACAAATAAATGAAAATAGTTCTAATTTGTGATAGAGAATAAACCACTTAATTCATTTTATTCATTTTCCTTTGGTTTAGACTTCAGAAACACAATACTTTCATTGATGTAGCATTAAAATTTTATTTTAAGTATTTGGGTGCAAAATTATTAAAATGTGTGTATATGAGCATAATTCACTTTTTCTTGAAAAGTCATGGTTATTCTTGTGAATTTCAGCTACTGTTCTCTGTGGCGATGCTCTCAGGGCTTGTTGAGTTTCTTTTCTTTATTTCAATTTTTTATTTAAAGAGTTAACATATATAGTAATATTAGTTTTGGGGGTAGAATGTAGTGATTCATCACTTAAATACAACACCCAGTGCTCATCACAAGTGCCCTCCTTAATCCCCATCGCCCATTCAGCCCATCCCCCCACACCTCCCTCCATCAACCCTCAGTTTGTTCTCTATTTTAAGAGTTCTTATGGTTTGCTTGCCTCTCTTTTTTTCCCCTTCCCCTATGTTTATCTGTTTTGTTTCTTAAATTCCACATATGAGTGAAATCATATGGTATTGTCTTTCTCTGACTGACTTATTTCGCTTAGCATAATACACTCCAGCTCCATCCACGTTGCTGCAAATGGCAAGATTTCATTCTCTTTGATGCCTGAATAATATTCCATTGTATATGTACACCACATCTTCTTTATCCATTTAGCAGTCGATGGACATTTGGGCTCTTTCCATAATTTGGCAGGGCATGTTGAGTTTCATAGGACTGTTTTCCTATTCATTCTAGTTCAAGTTAATAAATATTTAGTGAGTCCCTCGTTCTAGGCTTTTTGTATGCAGAGGGGATACAGAAATGAATGAGAAGTCAGCCAAGATAGTTGAGCTAGAAGAGCATTAGACTGAAGATACAAAGGTCCTTGGAAGAATGGGACTCACCTATAGTAAGGAGACCAGGAGTATGGATAGGTTGTGAGACAGAAATGTAACACTCCTCTGCCACAATACGGTAAGTACTAGACTAAAAGATGAACCGAGGAGGAGGAGGTCGGACCCAAGTTAAAGGGAGAAGGTGATCTAGAGGGCAGACAAAGATCATCATAGCGCATAAACAAGGCTCCTGGCATAGGCAACAGCCTCCATTGTGTGTCCCTGGAACAACAGTTGTGTCTGCTGTGCCCAAAGCATAGGAAATAAGAGTCAGGGGAAAGATGGCAGGAAGTTGAGGTTGAGGGCAGGTGTGAAAAGAACTATTTGTGGCTTGAGGAGTTTGGGCTTCATTCTTCCAGCACTGGGGAAACTTTAAGTCAGGAGACTGTTATAATCAGATATGTTTTATAAATCCTGGTAACATTGTGAAGAATGATTAAGAATAATGTTTCTAAAACTTTGATCATTCATATCCATCTTTGCTGCTCCTGTTGTACTTGGCTATGCTACTAGAATGATAAAACAGACCAGTAGGAAGAAGAGGGCATAACTGATGGACTGAATTTCTTATACACTTAATGGCCATAGTCTCTGAGTACCTGTGACTGCTTTTTATCGCTTTAAATTTTCTCCCTTGTTAACAGATTATCATTTCACATTGATAATAGTGTGCTTGCCAAAGCCGACTTTTCTCCCACTTGCCTGTCAATGTAGAGCTGGCTGAAAAATCCAAGTAAACAGGCCTGGGGGCTGACCATGAGTACAGTATGTGACCTTCAGTGATTTGGCTTGGAGACATGTATTTTGATCCTTAGAGGACTTTTTTTCCTGGTTCTGGTCTTACTCTAGATCTTTATAACTGAGCTATCCAACAACTTCAGGTAAGTGAAATATAACTGCAGTTTGTTTAAAAGATCATAATCATGCATTTAAAAACATTTTTAAATTTATTTCAATGTAGGTGTTTGGAGTTGTGCTTCAAAAATTTCAGCAGTTCAACAGTATTTTATCTGCCGAGAATAAGCTCTTTACTTGATTGCACCATGAAAAAGCTGCTAATGAAACTGTTGAACACAAAAATGGACTTGAAGAACCAAAAGCCATTGTTTTCAAATGAAGAATACTGAACAGTTTTAAGCCTCAATGCTTTTTAATCACCACTGAGATTTTCCTCATAATACCAGAATGGCAAGCAGGCGAAAATCCACAACACCCTGCATGGTCCTTGCCAGTGAACAGGATCCAGACCTCGAGTTGATATCAGATCTGGATGAAGGTCCTCCTGTACTTACACCTGTAGAAAACACCAGAGCAGAGAGTATCTCAAGTGATGAAGAAGTTCATGAATCTGTGGACTCTGACAATCAGCAAAATAAAAAAGTTGAAGGTGGCTATGAATGTAAATATTGTACTTTTCAAACCCCAGATCTAAATATGTTTACTTTTCATGTGGATTCAGAACATCCCAACGTAGTGCTAAATTCATCCTATGTTTGTATCGAATGCAATTTTCTTACCAAAAGGTATGATGCACTTTCTGAGCATAATCTAAAATATCACCCAGGAGAAGAGAATTTTAAGTTGACTATGGTGAAACGAAATAACCAGACAATCTTTGAACAGACAATAAATGATCTGACTTTTGATGGTAGTTTTGTTAAAGAGGAGAATTCAGAGCAAGGTGAACCTACAGAAGTTTCGTCTTCAGGAATATCTATCAGCAAAACTCCAATCATGAAAATGATGAAAAATAAAGTGGAGAGCAAACGGATTACAGTTCATCACAACTCAGTTGAGGACGTTCCTGAAGACAAAGAGAATGAAATCAAACCAGATCGTGAAGAAACTGTGGAAAATCCAAGTTCTTCAGCTTCTGAATCGAATACAAGTACTTCCATTTTAAGCAGAATCCATCCGAATACTGCCAGCGCGGTCGTGACCCCGGCAGCAGTTCTTCCTGGGTTAGCACAGGTCATAACCGCTGTATCAGCTCAGCAGAATTCCAGTGTGATTCCCAAAGTCTTAATCCCCGTGAATAGCATTCCCACCTACAATGCTGCATTGGATAACAACCCCCTTTTGCTTAACACCTACAACAAATTCCCTTATCCAACCATGTCGGAAATTACTGTCCTTTCTGCTCAAGCAAAATACACAGAGGAACAGATCAAGATCTGGTTTTCAGCCCAACGCCTAAAGCATGGTGTGAGCTGGACTCCTGAGGAAGTAGAGGAGGCCAGAAGAAAACAATTCAATGGAACAGTACACACTGTACCTCAGACCATAACTGTTATTCCTACACACATTTCCACGGGGAGTAATGGGTTACCATCCATTTTACAGACGTGCCAAATAGTTGGTCAGCCAGGTCTGGTCCTTACACAGGTAGCTGGAGCGAACGCCTTGCCGGTAACAGCACCTATAGCCTTGACCGTGGCAGGGGTTCCAAATCAAACAAATGTGCAAAAAAGCCAGGCACCTGCTGCTCAGCCCATCGCAGAGACAAAGCCAGCCACAGCGGCCGTCCCACCTCCGCTCGTCAAACACGAAACCGCCACGGCAAACCCTGATTCGTTTGGCATTCGGGCCAAAAAGACTAAAGAGCAACTGGCCGAATTAAAAGTCAGCTACCTTAAGAATCAGTTTCCCCACGATTCAGAAATTATCAGACTTATGAAAATCACAGGACTGACTAAAGGAGAGATTAAAAAATGGTTTAGTGACACAAGGTACAACCAGAGAAATTCAAAGAGTAATCAGTGCTTACATCTCAACAATGATTCCTCCACCACTATTATTATAGACTCCAGTGATGAAACCGCGGAATCTCCCACTGTTGTTACTTCACAGCCGAAACAATCCTGGAATCCTTTTCCTGACTTCACTCCCCAGAAGTTTAAAGAGAAGACCACAGAGCAGCTCCGTGCCCTTCAGGCGAGTTTTCTCAACAGCTCTGTACTCACAGATGAAGAATTAAATAGGTTAAGAGCGCAAACCAAACTTACCAGAAGGGAAATTGATGCTTGGTTTACAGAGAAGAAGAAATCAAAAGCTTTAAAGGAAGAGAAGGTAGAAATAGATGAAAATAATGCAGGTAGTTCCAAAGAAGAAGCTGGAGAAACTTCTCCCAGAGATGAATCTGGTGCACCTAAGCCAGGGAGTACAGGCAAGATCTGTAAAAAAACACCCGAGCAGTTGCACATGCTTAAGAGTGCTTTTGTCCGAACACAGTGGCCGTCACCGGAAGAGTATGACAAGTTGGCCGAAGAAAGCGGGCTTGCTAGAACAGACATCGTCAGTTGGTTTGGGGACACCCGTTATGCTTGGAAAAATGGAAACCTAAAATGGTACTACTACTATCAAAGCGCCAATTCGAGTAGTATGAATGGTCTGTCCTCCCTTCGGAAAAGGGGGAGAGGGAGACCCAAAGGAAGGGGAAGAGGAAGACCACGTGGGCGGCCAAGAGGAAGCAAGAGAATGAACAACTGGGACAGGGGGCCATCACTCATAAAATTTAAAACTGGAACTGCAATACTTAAGGATTATTACCTGAAGCACAAATTTCTTAATGAGCAAGACCTTGACGAACTCGTGAACAAATCACATATGGGCTATGAGCAGGTCAGAGAGTGGTTTGCAGAAAGACAGAGGAGATCAGAGTTAGGTATAGAATTATTTGAGGAAAATGAGGAGGAAGATGAAGTTATTGATGATCAGGAAGAGGATGAAGAAGAAACAGATGATAGTGACACTTGGGAACCCCCACGACATGTGAAGCGGAAGCTTTCTAAATCAGATGACTGAAATGTAAGTTTTTAATCTGAGTGTATATTCATCAACCACATACATTTAGAATAGTCACCTTGTATCCAACACCTTCACTTTTGACAGTTTTTCTAAATGTTTCTTTTTCTTTTAGCTAATAAGAGGGCTAGGGACCTTGACTGTGGCCAAGAGATATGTGATTATTATGTGTGGTCTGATTATTATGATTGTTACATTTATTATGTAGAATTTAATGCTGCTTTATTTACTTTTTTTTTTATAAAATGTTTTTTCATTTTGTTTTAAGGGAAGATTACCCATTCTTAGAGAAGGGAGACTGGTGGGGGGGGATTCACGAATACTAAAGGTAACTAAAAATGTATTGCTTGCAACCCTCCTTCACTAAAGCTTCATTTTTTGCCTATTTAAGGAAAGAATTCAAAAACGAAAACTAAAAAGAAGGGGAAAAGTTACCGAAGGACAGACTTACCACAGGGGCGAGGATTGCTCAGTTTTAGGAAACTAGGTGAAAAATGGGTATCTTTTTTTATTCATTGTATTGCCCCCAAACCATTAGGTTTTTAACTAGAGTTTAAAATGCTTTATGTGTTAAAAATTTTCAGTAATTTTTTTGTTGAAAGCCAAAGGTCTGTTTTAGGCTCTGTGTAAATTCATATTTGCTTAGAAGGCATCTGTTTTTGAAAACTGTGATATAAATTATTTCTGTCTTAGAGATCAAAAGGTAAATAACAGATTTGATATTAAATTAACTCAGTTGCCTAAAGTATCTTTTCATTCTTTGATAGAAAACAAACCTGCTACCAGCAGAAACACTGTATTTGGTTAAAAATACATCTCTTGCTATAAAAGCACAAGTAAATATGCTTTAAATCTGAAAGGTTTGGCATGTTCCTTCAATTTTAATTCTTTCATAGATTGAATTAATTAACATTTCACTGTAGCTGCAAATCAGATACCTGATTTAGAGTTAGGACTTCAATTCTTAATACTTTTGGAATTTAATAGCATAGTTCTATTCTTCTCTACTCTCTGTTTTGGAATGTTCTAGGATAAAACTATACCGTGTTGAGAATAACGCACTTGTCATGAAATGTTTGTATATGTCTATCAGTAGTCCAGAAGCATTTTATTATCAAAATTACTGTGGTGTTCTCGAACAGAAAAGAAGGAAACGAGACACAGATCCTCATTATCACATGAGCATATTTACTTACTTCCGTAGCTTTTTGCATCCCTACTCATCTCTTACTTTTATGCTCTGTTATTCTGCACAGTATTTCCTTAACTCCCCCATGTCTTCCTCACTGGTTTTATTTACTTTGCTAAACAATTATTTATAGAGAGCTTAATATGTACCAGGCACTTTTCTTATTGTTTAGCAGTTTTCCAGGCTTTCCATGCCTTTTCCCATGCCTTTTCCAGGATTTCTTTTCATTAACACTTTTTTTCAAGGAGAAAAACAGATGAAACTAAAAATGCACCTATTTTAGAGTAAATCTCACTGCAGGTTATAGAGCATAATAAAAGTCACAGAAAGTTAAACAATTTTGTGCAGCTTTATCCTAAAGTACAGCCCTCCATTTCCTAATGTCAGAAATTTTCAGGACAGGCTTTCTCCTGACCCAGATGCATAAAATATTTTTAACAGGCTTTTTTTTTTTTTTTTTAATTGCTAAACACAAGAATTCTCACTCGGCCAAGATTAAATCAACAAATGTGTTGCTGCAGTGAATTGTCCCTGCAGTCGTAGTAACCTCAGCAGTGATCCTGGAGGGAGCTGCAATCTAAAAATAACGGGAACTTTTTGGTACAGTTTCTGACTTTAAGTTTGTGTGGATAATTCTCATGTTCTATATTGATACGCTAATGGATGCTATGATCAAAAAAATCATACAAAGCCACAATTTTCAGAAAATCGTATCATATATGTTAGACATGCACTTTCATGGTACATATTCAGCCATGCCTTTTAAAATATTCAAAAGTCAAAAATTATAAAACACATTAATTAGCAAGTTACTGTTGGCTTAACAAAATGTTTCAGCTTATAAAAGGATTCATGAAAAGTTCCCTCTTAATAGTTATTTCTTCACTTAAATATGGTTCAGTTTACCAAAAATAAGTAACCAAAACTTTTCCAAAATAGTTATTGCAAAAAGTATAATGCATATATATCTTTTGCACAAGCCAGACTTGTATATAAAATACAAGAGCCTTTAGAGTTCAGTCTGTTTATGACAAAAACTGACGGTGAAATGTATACTTCCTATGAATAATTGTTTTTATAAATTGTTACATATAGGTGAAAATATCTATATGCAGAACATATACATAGGAGTTGCACACAAACTCTAGTGCTTTATATAAGATGTGTATAGCAAGTGATCTCAGTGTTAATAAGCAAATACAGAGGATGTATTTTCATGGCTAATTTGTATAATTTTTGTTTTGAAAGTGGTAAACATTAAAATATGGTTTTCTTTAAAATTTTAGTTTTTTTTTATGTTTTCTTTTATAGCTGCCTAAAATGTTGGAGGAGAATCAATTCTTCAATGCAAGATGTCTGATTTACTGTGAATGGGCCCAATCTTTGATGACACTGAAAACATTTTGGGGCATACACATTCTCAAAAAATAGGATCCAATACCCAAAAGAAATGGAACTTAATGTTGTGCCAAAGTTAAACTACTGCATTTGGCGGAAGTTCTGCAATGTAAATAGAACACTAATTAAACAACTTGTAAAAATTCGAATTTTAATATAGTACATTTTTATTCTGATACGATGGAGATGTTCTGATTCTTAGACTTTCTGAGGGGGTTTAATGACCACTAGAGCTTGTCCTCATATTTTGTCCAGCTTAATACTGTATGTCTAGTGAGATGGGCCTTATTGCCTATATTCTTTGATATGTGATTAAGCTTATAGCTTTGAGTGACCAAACATTTTACAGAGTAAAAATTGTTAGAGACAGGAAAAAGAAACACCTGATTTATTTCTATTTCTTATTTATCAGGCCCTGCACTAAGATTAAAATTTGTTCATGGGCTTGTACAATTCCAATGTGAGTGAAAAAAGCCTATTGACATATGTTGAAACATAAGATTTTGTGATATCATTGGCCCTTAATGACTGGATCTTTAATTGAACACATTCACGGATACCACTATTACTCTGTAATACTCTGTTCATTTTTTTCATTAGAAGCTGAATTTACTTTGTATTAAACTAAAGATAATCAATACTGAAGAAGGAAAAGAAAATGGCATAAGAATTTGGATAGGGTGAAACTCTGAAATAAATATTTTACCAAAAATGTGAAGAAGAACCATATAGTAAATATATACTTAGTGTTTTCTTACAATCATATAGAAATCAGAATGTTTGTACAGTTATCAGATCAGAATTTTCAAGAATTATCTTCCAGGGAAATTCTATTTTATGTAGCAATTTCAGTGAAGAGAGAAAAATTCTGAACTGATCATAATGAGTTAAAGGTTAGCTTTTCACTTATGAATCATGGGAGTGTTAACTCTTAACTCTTGCCATATCAGGAGACTGAAAGTTCATACTAACTTATAAACTTTGTAAAGACCGGTGCTGTTCATTCATGTTGAGAAGGACCCTTTTTTTGTGACTATAGGATCATTTTTCAAAACGTGCTTTCTTCATAGAGAAAATGTTCAGTTTAATTAGCTCTGGATTTTAAAATGTTTTTCTGAATGACCAGATGTAGTGGGCTTGGCCAGTTTCTTTTGTCTAATTTAATGAATAATATTAAGCTCTTGTTTTTACCTAAATGTTTGTCAGCTAATGAAATGTTATGAAAAAGCCTTGAATATGCATGCTGCTTTCATTTTTATAAACTTTTTATTTTTTAACTATAGCTTTATTAGTAATTCCAAAATGCTGCAATTTAGCTGATTTCTTCACTCAGACAGCTGGCTTTGTGGGTGGCTTTTTCATACTACTGTTAACTTTTTTAAGAAGAAGCAATGTAAAGACTGTAACAATTTAATGCACTAAACTGTTCTTTCTTTTACACATTTAAAAACTTCTTAAAGCACTCTGTATTATAATGATTAAATTACTCCCTTTTTTAAACCATTGCTAATGTGGTCTGAGTTTTGTTTGACAATTTTCATATTTTCAAATTTGAAATGTTAAGTATTAGAAATGAAGCCTTTGAATAATACATTTATATCCCATTTCCCTTGCAATGTGTCAACTTTGTATAGCCGTAAATAACTAGTAGTAATTTTCCCCTCTGTCTCTTTTATAAACTTGGCACTTTGTTCTGCTCTGATGTTTGCTAGCTTTTAAATATATTTATTTGACAGAGCAAAACTCCTCTTCTCCTGGTTGGTTATGTCCTTGAATACAGAATAAAAGTTAGCAGCGATTAGTAGTTTTCAGTGATTTTTTTTTCCATTTTATTAACTGAGTTTTTTTTTTATGTGGTAAAATACACATAACACAATTTGCTACTATATCTGTTTTTAGGTGTATGATTCAATGGCATTAATTATGCTCACAATGTTAGGCAACTATCACCGCTATTTCCAAAACGTTTTCATCATCCCAGACAGAAACTCCATAACCATTAAGCAATAACTCTGCATTTCCCTGTCCCCCCTACCCCCGGTAACATTTAATTTACTTTCTGTTTCTATGAAGTTGTGGAATCACACAATACTTTTCCTTTTATACCTGACTTATTTATCATGTTTTCAGGGTACATTCATGTTGTGGTATATATCAGAACTTTGTTCTTTTTTTTTTTTTTTTTTTTAAGTAGGTCCATGCCCAGAGTGGGGCCCAATGTGGGGCTTGAACTCACAACCCTGAGATCGAGACCTGAGCCAAGATCAAGAGTTGGATGCTTAACCCACTGAGCCACCCAGGTGCCCCTGTCCCTTTTTATGGCTGAATAATATTCCAGAGTGTATCTGTATTTTGTTTTTTTTTTTTGTTTTGTTTTGTTTGAGTGTAGTTGCCACACAGTGTTACATTAGTTTCAGGTATACAACATAGTGATTCAACAACCCTATTTGTACATTTTGTTTATCTTTCTTCTATTGATTCTTCTGTTATCTATTCTTCTGTTTATCTATTCTGCTGTGATGGACGTTTGCGTTGTTTCTACCTTTTGGCTAGAAAAATGCTGTGGTAAACATGTGCGTATAAGTATCTGTTTGAGTCTCTGTTTTCAGTTCTTTCAGATATATATCTAGGAGTGGAATTGCTGAATCAAACAGTAATTCCATTTTTAATTTTTTGAGGAACCATCAAACTTTTCCACAGTGACAAAATGTTTTCCACAGTGTCTGTATCCATTTTACTGTTATCCAGTTTCTTTGTACCCTCACCAACACCTTTTATTTTCAGTTTTAAAAAGTATTATTATAACTATCCTAATAGGTATGAAATGGTATCTCATGGTTTTGATTTGCCTTTCTCTAATGACTTATGCTGTTCTGCATCTTTTATCTGCTTATTGACCATTTGTATATATTATTATTTTTTTAAAGATTTTATTTATTCATTTGATAGAGAGAGAGATCACAAGTAGGCAGAGAGGCAGGCAGAGAGAGAGGGGGAAGCAGGCTCCCCTCTGAGCAGAGAGCCCAATGCGGAGCTCGATCCCAGGACCCTGAGATCATGACCTGAGCCGAAGGCAGAGGCCTTAACCCACTGAGCCACCCAGGCGCCCCAGACCATTTGTATATTTTCTTTGGAGAAGTTAAGTGTGTGTTCAAGTCTTTTGCCAAGTTGTAATTGGGTTGCCTTTTGTTGTTGAGTTTTAGGGGTTCTTTGTATATTTTATATGACACCTTTATCAGATATATGATTTGAAAATACAGTCAATTCTCATTTTCCGCAGATTCTGTTTATAGAATTTGACGACTCACTAAAACGTATTTGTAATCCCCAAATAAATATTCATGGCACTTCTGTGCTCATCCACGCACACATGAATGGTGGCAAAACATTTAAGTCGCCAATCTGCATGTTCCCAGATGAAGTTAAAAAAAAAAAATGGTGCTTTGCCTCTTATTTCAGCTCTCAGATTATAGAAAGCATCCTTTCTGTAGTCTGTTAGTGCCACTTTTTAAGTATTTTTGTGTCTTTTGTTGGTGATTTCGCTATTTAATATGACCCCCAAGTGTAGTGCTGGAGTGCTGTCTAATGTTAGTAAATGCAAGAAGGCTGTGAGGTGCCTTCTGGAGAAAACACATGTTAGACAAGTTTCATCCAGGCATGAGTTATAGTGCTGTTGGCTGAGAGTTCAATGTTAATCAATCAACAATGTATATTAAATAAGGTATCTTTAAACAAAAGCACATAGAACAGGTTATGTATTGCTCAGTTTATGAAAACGTTATGATCAAAATCTCCCAGGATCTTAACCCTAGGAGCATGTGTTCAGTATTCACTAATTCAGTGTTCATGGTGACTTTATAGAACGTAACTATGGAGAGGAACGACAATTGACTATATTTTCTCCCTTGTGTGTATTGTATTTTCATTTTCTTGATATTGTCATTTAATCCACAAAAACTTTTCAGTTGTGATGAAGTTCAATTTATCTATTTTTGTTATTGTCGTTATTACTCACGCTTTTGATGTCATATCTGAGAATCCATTGCCAGGGGGTGCCTGGCTGGCTCAGTTGGTAGAGCATGGACCCTTGATCTCTGGGGTGTGAGTTCAAGCTCCGTATTGGGCCTAGAGATTACTTAATAAGAAAAAAATCTATTGCCAAATCCGAGGTCATGAAGATTTACCCCTACATATTCTTCTAAGAGTTTTGTGGTTACAGTTCTTATATTTAGGTTATTAATCCATTTTGAGTAAATTTTTGTATATGGTGTGAGGTAGAAGGCCAGCTTCATTCCTTTGCTTGTGGTAATCCAGTTTTCCCAGCACCATCTGTTGAAGCAACTATCTTTCTCTCACTGAATAGACTTAGCACCCTTGTCGAAAATCAGTTGGCTATATATGTGAAAGTTTATTTCCAGACTCTCACTTCCATTCCTTTGGTCTATATATGTATCCTTTTGCTATCACCACACTGTTTTGATTATTTTAGGTTTATAGTAAGTTTTCAAATCAGGAGTATGAGTCCTTAACTTCTTTTTCAAGATCATTTTGTTTTCTTGGGGTCCCTTGCAGTTCTACATAAATTTGAGGATTGGCTTTTCCATTTCTGAAAAAAAAGTTATTGGAAATTTGAATTATGAACTACGGAAGCAATTAGGTTGAATCTTTAGATTGCTTTGGGTAGTGCTGACATCTTAACAATATTAGTATTCCTATCTATGAATACAAGATGCCTTTTCATTTATTTAGGTCTTACGTCTTTCAGCAAGTTTTGTAGTTTTCAGTGTACAAGTCTTTCACCTCCTTGGTTACATTTTACTCATGGATATTCCTTAAGATGCTATTGTTATTGGAACTGCTGTCTTAATTTGTTCTTCAGATTGTTTATTGCTAGTGTATAGAAACAACTAATTTTTGTTTGTTGATTTTGTAACCTGCAGTTTTGCTGAATTCATTTGTTATCTCTAGTAGTTTTCTTGTGTATTCTTTAGGATTTTCTATATGTAGGATTGTGTCCTCCTTAAATAGATGGAGTTTTACTCTTTTCCAATCTGGATACCTATTATTCTTTTTCTCATCTAATTGTTCTGGCTAGAACTTGTAATACTATGCTGAATAGCACTGGTGAAAGAGGGCATCCTTGTCTTGTTCCTGATCATAAAAGAAAGCTTTCAGTTTTGCTGTCAAATATTATTATCTGTAGGTTTTTCATGAATGCCCCTTATCATGTTGAGGAAGCTCTAGTCTTAGTGTTCTTTTTTTTTTTTTTTAAGATTTTATTTATTTATTTGACAGAGAGAGAGAGAGAGAGATCATAAGTAGGCAGAGAGGCAGGCAAAGAGAGAGGGGGAAGCAGGCTCCCTGCTGAGCAGAGAGCCCGATGCGGGGCTCAATCCCAGGACCCTGAGATCATGACGTGAGCTGAAGGCAGAGGCTTTAACCCACTGAGCCACCCAGGAGCCCCTAGTCTTAGTGTTCTAAGTGCTGAATTTTTGTCAAGTGACTTTTCTGGCCTCAGTTGAGATAATTGTATGGTTTCCCCCCTTCATTCTATTAATATGATGTATTATATTGATTAATTTTCTTATGTTGAACCACTCTTGTATTCCTAAGATAAATCCCACTTGGTTATGGTAAGAGGGCACTGGGAGGGGCTGACGAAGGAAATAGTGACCTGGGACCTGGTAAGGTCAGGGAAGGTTGCCAGATGAAGGAAGGACTTGGGGGTGAGGGTAGGGGGCAATGTGGGAGGCCCATTCTGGAGAGGACCAGCCTGGCTGCAGAGCAGGATTCAGTTAAAGAAATGAGGTAGGGAAGGGATAAAACCTTCAGAGGTGATGGATATGTTCATCATCTTGAGTGGGGGGTAGGGAGGTTTCACAGATATATACGTATGTCAAAGTTCATTTTAAATATGTACAGTTACTCGTCAATTATACCTCAATGAAGTTGTAGAAACAAGAACACTAAAAAAAAAACAAATAATAAAACAGGATGAGTTAGTTTGGTAACAGACTGTAGATGGCTTCAAATGCCTGACTAAGGAATGTATAGTTAGTGAGGTGTCGGACTTTTTCAAAGTACCTCTAACATCTCCCTTGGGCCAGGAAGGAGAGTAGTACCCTCAGACACCCATCTTTGAGGGCTGAATAAAACTTGCACTTGCTTCATAGAATGTCTGGACTTCTGGGTAATTCTAAAACCAATTTGAAAACAACCAGCCTTCCCACCTTTGGTTAAAGCCTATGGTCAGAGATAATATTTTGGTGTTCTGGAAGGGAGTATCTTTGAGAGGCAACGATAAAAACTGAGCAGGGCTCAAGACTGGAGGGATGTGGAGGTCTGTAATTTCTAAGGATAGTGAGAACAGTCTTGTACTCTGGAAGCACCCGTGGGGCTATGGAATGATGTACCCAGGAGACTAGAGTCTAGCTCAGGGGCTCCCAGTCAAGGCCAAAGCAAAGACCCCAGCACTCTGCCTGGTGCAGTGACTGCAAATTCCACAGACCACATATAGATGTCTACTTGGCTTCCTGATACCTCCCAGTCTCACAGCCGCCCCTGAGCCACCAGGAGACCACGAGAACCTTCAGCCTTCATCTCTTTGGAATGGCAAGGGCATCTCACTCTTTGGCCAGTAGACTCTCTTAGCCAATGACCTGGAAAGGAGACACAGAGTGATGCTTGTCATTTTCTTCTGGACGCTTGAATTGTCCTGGTTTCAGAGGCCATCTTGGAATTTGTGCAAGCAAGGCAGAGAAAGCCATCCTGCAGAGACATAGAAACAAGAAATGAGAGCCCCTAAGCCTCCAGAACATGATGCAGGGAGAGCCAGCCTCAGATTCAGTTCTCCATGTCTTCATGAAACCCTGCCATTTTGGTTTGGGGGCATAGTTAAGAGCATAGACTTTGATGTCAGATAAAGTTGATTTTGAGTCTGGTCTCTTTTATTCACTACCTGGGACCCTGGGGAAGTTACCTCTCAGATCCTGTTTCCTCTGCAAAAATGGAAATAATAATGTCTAATTCGGAGGGAGATATTGTGAGAATTAGTTAAAATGAAGTTAATATGGTGTCCACGGCACAACCCTACTACATAATAGATGCTCAGTAAATGTTGGTTCCTCACCTCCTTTGCAGAAAGGACCTCAATATGTGACTTAGAAGTGAGAAGTGCTCTTGTCTGCTCCTTCTGCCACTTTCTGTTCATTCAACGAGCATTGATTGAGCAGCTCTGGGTCAAGGGCTGTCTGAGGGCTGAGTTTCCAAGAGTGAGAAAGACACCACCTCTAATTTCCAAGAGTCCACAGTGTGATAAATGCCACGAGGGATAAAAGCATGGAGGAATTAGAGGAAAGAGGAAGGAGGGCTGCCTGTAGGAGGTGATATCTTGCAGTGGGGAATTCAATCACACCCCTCACTCGAAAATCAGATTTTTATAAATAAAAATCCATGAAAACAGATTTTATCAGAATTGACACAATCTTAAACACTTGTAGAATTCCCTTTTATGGGGCATCTGGGAGGTTCGGTCGTTAAGCGTCTGCCTTCAGCTCTCGTCATGATCCCAGGATCCTGGGATCGAGCCCGCATCAGGCTCCCTGCTCATCAAGAAGCCTGCTTCTCCCTCTCCCTCTGCCCCTGCTTGTGTCTCTCTCTGTCAAATAAATAAAATCTTAAAAAAAAAAAAAAAGAATTCCCTTTTACTCCCTAACAGTGCCTAACACTTAATTTTTCCCAAGTATGTAAGTTATATTTAATAGTTACAAAGTGTCCTTCTCTTTTATTGGTTTACTCTCCTCTTTTTATTTTATTTTTTTAAGATTTTATTTACTTATTTGACAGAGAGCGAGAGAGGGAAGATAAGCTGGGGGAGTGGAGAGGGAGAAGCAGGCTCCCCGCTGAGCAGGGAGCCTGACATGGGGCTCAATCCCAGGACCCTGGGATCATGACCGGAGCTGAAGGCACATGCTTAACGACGAGCCACCCAGGCAGTCCTCTATTTATTTTTTTTTAAGTAGGCTCCACACCCAGTGTGGGGTTCGAACTCACAACTCACAACGCGGAAGATTAAGAATCTCATGCTCCACCTACTGAGCCAGCAGGCACCTCTCCCCCTCCTCCTCCCCTCCCCCCTCCCCGTCCTCCCCCTGCCCCTCCTCTCCCTCCCCCTTCTCTTCCTCCTCCTCCTTCAATATTTTTTAAGTTCATTATTTATTTGAGAGAAAGAGTGAGCGAGTGAACGTGAGCAAGCGTGAGCTGGGGAGGAGCAGAGGGAGAAGCAGGCTCCCCCCTGAGCAGGGAGCCTGAAATGGGGCTCCATCCGGGGCCCCATCTGGGACCTGGGATGATGACCTGAGCTGAAGGCAGATGCTTAACTGACTGAGCCACCCAGGCACACCTGTGCCCCTTTCTTTTTAAAAATGACATTATCGGGACGCCTGGGTGGCTCAGTCGGTTAAGCATCTGGTTAAGCGTCTGGTTAAGCGTCTGCCTTTGGCTCAGGTCATGATCTCACTGGGATTAAGTTCTGCAGCTCCCTGCTCATCCGAGAGTCTGTTTCTCCCTCTGCCTGCATCTCCCCCTGCTTGTGCTCTCTCTCTCTCTGACAAATAAATAAATAAAATCTTAAAAAATAAAGATGACATTATCCTAGGGCCTCTCTATCAAACGAGGCAGTGATTTAAAACTTGGGGTCCAAATGCCAGGTCCTCAATACTGATAGGGTCCTTTGAGCTGTTTTCATTATTGCCAAAGGCCCGGTGTTAATCACGGTAAACCTTTCCCCCCGGGCTCCCTGGGGTCCCTGACAGCTACCTCTTTGTTTTCAACTAAAACCCTAACACACAATGAGGCAATGCTGGTAGGCTCAGGCTGGGCAGAAGCTTGTATTGGCTGTTACATAGGACTTGGATTCCATTTTTTAAAGGAAAACGAAGCAATTATTAGTTAATTAATGCAATTTTATTGTGTGCACGAATCCTTCACAACTTTGGGGGAAAATAACTGAAAGGGTCCTTAGTGGTAAAAAGTTAGAAACCCCTGAGTTCAAAGGGCAAAGAAGTCTCTCTTACTCATAAGCTGTCTTTCCCTGTCTTCTTGACCACCGCAGCAGAACACGGGGCTCAGGTAGTCGGGTCAGGAAGAAGTTGTGGTGGGGTGGGAAGTGGGAGGTGGGGGGCACGGGACTCAAGAGGGTGGGCATTCCAAAACTAAGCAGCTTTGAAAAAGAAAAGACTGAAAAAAGGTTCTCTGTGCTTGCCTTTGCATTGTTCTTACTTTTCACCTGAAACAGCAAGTTTGAATGAACATATATTCCTCACTTGCTATCTGACAGGCACTTTATGTGCATTATTTTAATCAATGTCCATTTCACAAATTGAGTCACACTGCTAGCGAATAACTGAACCAGGATCATGGACCCAGACAAATCTGGTGCTTAAGGCACTTTCAACACCATGCTATATTGTCTTTTCTGCTAGAACAGGGCATATTAGGATTAGGGCAAATATCTCTACCCTCCTTAGACTCCATTACTTCTGGATGATGATATTATGGATACCTCCTTTTCTTCTATTTTTCTATAATTTCTGAATTTTTCCTAATTAGGACTATTACATCTCTGATTGGGAAACAAACTTTTTTTTTTTTTTAAGTTTTCTCTTTCTTCTCCTCCTCCCCCCTCCCCCCACCTCCCCTCCTCCTTCCCCATCCACTCTGGTTTCTGTGGATGAATGCATCAGTAGCTAATGTCTGCAGACTGTCCTGGCCAAGCCTTCCACTCAATCCCGTTGAATGTATGGCTGGTTCTAGATTTGAGGAGTGATCAGCAGAGAGATGGATTTTGAAACCTTGGGGAGTGGATTAGGCTCTCCCAGGGTGAGTTTGTGGAATAGAAGATTGGGTTAAAGAAAGATATTTGTAAGACAAATATTGGAAAAGGAACAGATGAGTGAGGAGAAATAGGAAGAAAGCCAGGGAAAACCTGCTGTGTAATATGTCTCAGTAATATTGTGCTGTGCGATATTGGCCGGTATTTTGTCAGTAATTTTAATGTTCCAGTCTCAAAGAATAAATTGAATGTATAAGAACTCTAGTAAATGTTAGTTTTAGACTTCTGGAATTTGGTGTTTTTGTCCAGGTAGAATTAATAGTCCTTTAAGGAGCATCCAGAGTAAATTTCTGTCCTCCGTTCTATAAATGCGTGAATTCTCTGGTCTTTGTTATGGGTGGTGGTGGTGGTGTCTCTTTTCTGGAGACAAGGGGACTAGTGATTGATTTCTGTATTTCCCAGCTCTTAGCCACGTAAAAATTGATCCTAAGCAAGTTACTTAACCTCTCTCTAAACCCCAATAGCTTCATTTGCAAAGTGGGAATCACTGCGCCTTTCATAAATTGTTGGGAGAGGATACAAAGTGCAAAAAATGTGCTTAACACAGTGCCACGTATGAGTTTTAAAAAGCTACCCTGGAGCCAGTGTTTTTGATGCATGTAGGTAACTATCTCTCTGTCCATCTCCTGAAACGCAACAGTCAAACACTCCGTCCCCGGCTTTGGTCAGTTTGTGAGTCAGATAAAAATCTAAGTTCCAAGATGAATCCAAGCCAGCAGCGGGCCAAATCGGGATTTGGGCTCCCCTCCCCAAACTACAAGTCCCAGCATGCCGCGCTCTGGCCTTGGCGGCCCCGCCCCTTCCGCGTCGGCCCGCACGTGGGCGCTGCTATAGGCACCGCCCCCTCCCGGTGCCCCAGCGGCGGGCGCGCCATGGAGATCGAGTGCTGGTGGCTGGGCGGCGAGTTCGAGGATTCGGTGTTCGAAGAGAGGCCGGAGCGGAGGCCTGGACCGCCAGCGTCCTACCGCGCCAAGCGCTGCGAGCCGCAGGTGAGAGAGCGGGGCTTGCTGGCCTCTCTGGACCCCCGGCCTCGGCTTCCGTGGGTCCCGGGCGGGGAGCACCTCGGACGCCCCGCTCCCGCGCCGCCGCCCACGGAACCCAGTCTTCGCGATGCGGGTGCCCGCCGCCTCGTCCGGCAGACCCTACGCCCCCGCAGGCAGCCCTTCCCGTAGTCTTTCCCCTCCCCCACGAGGCCGGGGCGTTTCCGGAGCCCACCCGGTGGGCCCGGCCCACTGGACCCCGACCTGTCGGGAGTAACTCGCACAGGGCATTTGGCGCGTGTCCCCAAAGCTCCGTATCCTGAAATCTTCAGTAACTCCGTGCGCCCTCCCTGAGTCTGCAGCGGGGCAGTCAGGGGCGCCAGAAATCCGGCCACCGCCCACTTTTCCAAAACTTGTCTGCTCCCCGAAAGCTCTCCCACTCACGGGCCTGCCCTTGCTCAGTGAATTCTCCCAGCCCATGTAAGCCCCGCTCGCACGGTCAGATCTTTCAGTTATATCCATTTCTTAGAGCACAGCTTGAATGCCGCCGCCTCCAGGAAGTCTTTTCTGATTCCTCCTTCCAAGCCAACGCGTTTGTCTTCGAGTGCCTCCCCCCATTCAGTTTTCATTACAGCACTTGTCAGTACCGTAAAGCTCTTCGACCGGGAGTGCGAAATGATCACAGGACAGTGGGGGCTTAACTTTATGTCTTCCAGTGTCTGGCAGTTTTTGTTCATAACAGGAACTCGGTGAATATTTTGAATTGACCGAATATTACTTGGTGTTATTGCATATATGTAAATCTCATCTCACATAAAAGAACTACAGTACTATGTATTAGAAATTTAACCTGTTTCAGGCACTGTGCTAAGTTCTTTTACCAGTATTGTCTTTATTTTTCCTTAAAACCATTGTACTTAGGGGGTGCCTGTGTGGCTCAATGGGTTGAGCAGCTTCCTTCCTCTGGGGTCATGATCCCAGGATCCTCAGCTCTCTGCTCAGCGGGGAGCCTCCTTCTCCCTCTGCCTGCCACTCTCCCTGCTTGTGTTCTCTCTCTTTCTCTCTGTCAAATAAATAACTAAAATCTTAAAAAAAAAAAAGTACTTAAAGATGTCAAGTACTCAGTAATTACTGAATTATGTTTGTTTTACTTAACTTACCTTTTCTCCTTATCACATACGTTCTTTTAGATTTACCTGTAGTAGTTGATCACGTACACTAAAAACAGGAATGGACATGGGAACGGACATGGGAATTCATGGTGCAGCCTTAAAAGCCATGGCTATGAGATAGGACCCTGCATTGTAGCCTTGACTTTAGCATTTGCCTTACCAAAGTGTCAATGTCTTATTTGTAACTTGGGAAAAATATTTGCTGGCTCACAAGGTTATTGTGCAGTGAAATGGGTGAGACACTTGGTCAGGTGTGATGTGCTATACACTTACAAAGTAAGATCCAAAAATCACTTGTCTTTAGGATTTTTTTTTTTTGGTGTGTGATGCTGCTCCTAAACTCAAAGAGGCCTTGTTCATGTCATGTTGATTTCCCCGAGTGTAAAACCAGGAGCTTGGTTAGAAGATTTCTGTTGTCCCTGCTCAGCTTCTCTTGAGGACAGAGGGTGGCCTTTTCCAACGCTTCACCTCTTCATTCCACCCTTGCTCGTAGTTGTTCCCTCCTTCCTCTTACCAGAAAGGGGGATTTAGAGCCATCCCTGTCGAAATGGTTGCGGGCCTGCAGGTTATGTGGGAGAATAGAAACAATCATTTGAAAGCCAGTTTTTCTTAATCATTTCCCAACGGGATCATGAAAACTGGGTGAAGATTTGCAGTTCGGCAGTTAAGTGTTCAGCAGGTCGGGACTGGCATTGTGACTGGAAAGCAGTAGAGCACGAAGGAAAATTATGTAGACTTTTGACTTGGTGTTTCAGGGACAACAGAAGAACGGCAGTTACCAGCTTTCTTCGCTGTGATGGATCAGGTGAAGGAGAGAAACTATTTTACTAAGATAATAGGAGGGAAATGATACCCAGGCAACACTTTCAGAAATAAAACCAAGCAATTTTGACGCGATGGTAGAACCACCACAAACGCAGTGGCATTCTCATAGCGTTTAGCTGGAGACAACACAGTCAGCGTCACTGTGTTTTATTGTGAGTAAAAGGAGGTTGAGCTACTACTTTGAAGCTGGAAAAACTGGCACACAGACTGCTTTTTGTTATACCTGTTTTCTCATCTTAATGTTCTTTACTCACTAACCAAGAAATCCCAGTCGCGCTTTCCTTTCTATCAGTAGAAAAGTGAATATTCCAGATGGGCGTTTCCTCAAACTTCTCTTCTACAGGTCTTTGGCATTTGATTGCATGGAAACCTCCTTTCACCTTATTTTCAATCTCTATGGTTAGATTCTACTTTTTGCTGTTACGACATTTTCATAAAAGTGCCATAAGTAAAGGTAATTCCTCTTTCCTTTGTCCTTTTCATAAAGAATTGTCAATCCCTGTTCCTACTCTAAAAATGTCTCTACAGGGAAACCTGTCTCAGTCTAAAGGAGCAATGGGAACTGTGCTAGTTAAAATCTAGCTTCCCAGGCACCACGACCCCATCTTGAAATCCTCTAGGTAGAACCATATAAGCCTGTGTTGCTTTTTCAGTTGAGAGGTTTCTTAGTATTGGTATGTTTATTACTCACGATAGTTTTAGTGAAAACTGAGCCATCACTAAAATTGTCATTCTTCTTGTTGGATGTTTTCCTGTGAGTCTCATCCTGAAGAAGTAGGTCAATTTTTGAGGTTTCATCAGTTATGTATGGGAAATTGCTTCGACTTGAGTATGAGGGGGAAAAGCGTAAGTTAATTTTCTGTAATGTGCTATTTTCACAATTTCTAGTGGTTTTATGAAGAAACAGAGAGCAGTGATGATGTTGAAGCTCTAACGCTGAAGAAATTCAAAGGGGACCTCGCCTACAGACGGCAAGAGTATCAGGTAGAATTTAACATATATAAGGTTGCTCTACTTGAAATAGGCTCTTGTTCTGTCAGTTATAGCATATTAGTTAGGAACGTGTTATTTGTGAGGGTGAATTTAATCCTCTCTGGTAAGTGTTTATAAACTCAGAATCCCAAGTTTCTGTCCTTTTCTCCATGGCTCTATACCACGTATATTTTGTTTCCTGTGTCTACAATATGGGGATCTTTTCGGGATCCTTGTAGATCTGTTTCCCCAGGTTCTGTATCTCCCCATTCTGTGGGAGCCTCTAGCACAGATGCCTCATGGAGTCACAGGAGCAGGGCACCCCAAAATGTGTAAGAAAAAGGAAGAACAAGTAGATACCAGGTTGCTTTACATATAAAATTTCATTTCTTCTTCACAAGAGTCTTATTATTATTTTGCTGATGAGAGAAGGAAGGTTGTATAGCAATTTAGTGGCAAAACCAGGATTCAAACCCTGGTCTGTTTGGCTCCAAAATGCTCTTCCTACCATATGGTGATATTTTCCATGGTAGTAATGGTTATATATTCCAGCCATTTCTTTTCTACCTGTTAGAAAAATGGTACTGACAAATACTCAGGCCTTTCTTAGTTCATCGTGGAGTCAGTTATAATAATACCTCTGCCAAGAAAAAAATCATCCCTGTAACTGAATCCTTTTCTGTACTATATTTTTGTCTCTCTTTTTATCCCTTCTCTTCATTTCCTTTATATAACAAATAATTGGCAGAAAGCACTGCAAGAGTATTCCAGTATCTCTGAAAAATTGCCGTCTACGAATTTTGCCATGAAAAGGGATGCCCAGGAAGGCCAGGCTCGGTGTCTGGTTCACCTGGGAAGGCACACAGAAGCATTGGAGATTGCTGCAAACTTGGTAAGTGGTTCCATTGCTCGTATTTCTTTTGCTTTCCTGGGATCGTTGAATAGTTTATTTTCTAAAACAAAACAAAACAAAACTTCTTGCTAGCAGCAAAATCTGTGGGTTTGGATAAGTAGAAAATCGTCAGGGGTGTAAGAACTTTATAAGGATAAACAGTTCAGACCTCTAGACAAGTCATTTTCTTGTAATATTTTTTCTTTCCTGTGTTATGCTCAAAATTCTTCCATTGCCTGAAAATCTCATTTGTAAAAAAAATGTTTTACTCTTGTTAGGAGTAAACGTTCAGAGTAGGAGGATCATCAGTAATGTTTTTTTCTTTATTTTATTTTACTTTTTTAGATTCTGTTTTCCAAAATTTCTACAATAAACATGGATTCTTTTTGTAAACAAGAAAAAAGTTACCAAATAAACCTAAATATCATACTGAGCCAAGCTTAATGGCCTTTTTCATTCTTAAATTAAATTCGTAGAATCTCTTTTTTAAGGGATAAAGAAAAGCTGTTACTTGCAATTCTAGATTCTCCTTGTTTTTGTTTTCAGATGAAGGCATTTTTTACTTATTTCTGGTTTTTCTGTGTATAAATTTCATATGAGGATTGGTCTAAGTTGACCAATCTTAGTTTATAGATGACCAGTTTTCTTCCTCGGAGGGAATTAATGAGGCGCCCACTGATCTCGAACCCTGTGGATCAGGTTGACCAGAGGTCAGCCTAAAGTATGCATGCAATTGAGCTGTCCTCCTCCATCTCATTAACTAAGAAAAATCCCTAAATTTACTTGCTGATGGGGTTCACTGCCTAGGACCTCAGCCTCTTGCAGTGAGAAGAAACCTTGGAAGTTGTCTTTAGAATGTGGAAAACAGCTGTGTCTGGTTCTTCTTTTTCTCCCCTCTAATAAATGTGCGTTAATTCTTTTTTTTTTTTTTTAAGATTTTATTTATTTGTCAGAGAGAGAGATCACAAGTAGGCAGAGAGGCGGGGGGGGGGGGGGAGCAGGCTCCCTGCTGAGCAGAGAGCCCGATGCAGGGCTCAATCCCAGGACCCTAGGATCATGACCCGAGCCGAAGGCAGCTGCTTAACCAACTGAGCCACCCAGGCGTCCCTGTGCGTTAATTCTTAAGCTGGAAGAAAAGATTACCTTGTTCCGGAAGCACATGGCACAGTGAACTTGGTGGGATTTAATAGCGTTCATTCTCAGTCTCCCGGGTCTGCAAATTAGCGGCAGCGTTGGCCCTTTTGGTACCTTTTTCTAGACATGAGGCACCTGTCCTTCATTCCTGTTCTGTACTCTCCTGTCCCCTCTCTCTTCCTGGCATCTCTTGCATATTTCTGCTCTTTCCTGCCTGACCTACTCTTCAGTAGTGTAGTGGCAGTGGCTTTAGCGTCTGAATTATTCCTGCGCTTCCTTCTAGCTGAGGAAGTCTGTATCTGTGGCTCAGAGAAACATCTATTGCTGGGCAGCAGATGCCAGATGTCCAGAGCTTGGGATGTTATGAAACGGGAGGAAGGACCAGTCAGAAGACCTTCAGCTCTCCTGCCAGGACTGAGAACGGTCCATCAGGCTTGTAGGCACCCTGTTGGGGAAGGAACCAGCAGTGCAGGCCAGTGGGTCTCCCCCTTTCTGTGGGTCTCTTCACATGATCTCGGTGGAGCCTGCCGATTTGCATCGTTTCTCATTGCCTGGTACCCCGTGTTTTGTTTTATTTTTTAAATTTCTTCCCTACTTACATACCTTTCTCTTTTGTTAATAGCTTTTTTCTCTTTTGCTATGGCCTATTTCTCTTTTTGTCTCGGTAGTCATTGTCCTTTCGTGTGCTGTAGGGGGACAGGTCGGTATACAGCATTGAACAAAACAGAGCGCTTGTCCGGGAGTGCTCATCGGGATAGGAACACCTTATGCTCACAGCTTCTAATTCATCTTTCTTCTTAATGATTCTTGGAAAAAATTTTATCATAGAATTTATTTATATTTTATTTCTTATTTAAATAATTAAGCATCTTACAGTAACTGATACACTCATGTGATAAGCTGTGGTTAAGGACATTGCTTCTGACGGTAAATGACTCTTTCGAATGTGTGCACTCTACAAACACTGATTTCAGCCCTACCACGTGCCCGGTTCCGGGTTCAGTGCTAAGGTGACAGACGAAGCATATCCATACCCTGCACAGACACTCTTCATCTGGAGGGAGAATCCTGAGCCAGCTAACGTGCGTCGGCTCTTCCAAAGTACGCTTCATTCTGTGCCTTCTGGTGTGTCTGTCGCTGTGCTACTTACTAGCTGTGTGACTTCAGGCAAGTTCTCTAACTTCTCTGTTGTGACTCAGTTCCCTCTTCTATGAAATGGGGATGATGATGGAATCTATTTTAAAAGATCGTCATGAGGATTAAATGAGTGAAGTGCTTAGAGTAGTGCCTGGCTTATGTTCGCACTTAATAAATATTAACTCTTGTCGTCATTATTGAGTTTGAGAAGGAGTTGCATTGTTCTGGAAAATCACACAAGGTCATTTAAATGGAATCTAGTTTCCAGAGAGTTATTTACTATTTATACTATGAAAACCCTCCCATCAAAATCATGGTTTATATGTAACAGCCTCTACCTCAACCTACATTTTCAATATGAAATGTTACTAAACAGCATAAAGCACTATAGTCTGGTTGTAGAAGAAAAGTAGCATTTCCGAAAGTCTGTATGTGCTGTTCTCCTTACAAATAAAAGACACGAAGACATATTACTTAGTTACTGAACATCTGTTATGTCCAAGGTGCTATGCTCTCTACTAGGAATTCAGCATTGAATAAAAAAAAACCTTTTGGGGAAAAAAAATGAGAGAAGTCAAAAGGCAAGAAACAGATTCTTAACAACAGAGAGCAAACCGATGGTTACCGGGGGGGGGGGGGGGTGAACTAGGTGCGGGGATTAAGGGAGTGTACTTTTGATGAGCAGAGGGTGATGTATGGAAGTGTTGAATCACTATATTGTACACCGGAAACTAACATAACACTGTATGTTAACTAACCGGAATTAAAACAAAACTTTAAAAGAAAAAATGGTAGTTTTCTGAAGGGAAAACTTTATAGAATTTTATGTGTGGTCAGAACTGATTGAGGTTGAAATAAATGAGTTTTAGAAAGTAAAAACAAAACAAAAAACCCTTTTGGAACCTAATGGTCTGTTAGGAAGGACAGAGTACAAAACAATAATATTAAAACCAGATCTGTTCTGTCACTGGGAAGGTGCAGCATCACCAGATAGGTCGAATGGAGCTTTATTTGCTGTACTCTCACTTAATATATAAATTTGTAGAATCCTTCCCAAGCTTTCACTCGCTGGCCTGTTTCTTCAGGCTGCACACTGGGCGGTTTTACTTGTATTTCTTGCCCAGTGTAGTTGTGTGCAGGATCCTGATCTGGATACTAGTAGGCCAGGTTTTCTTTAGGCTTAAAATTAAGTGAAAGGTAATTTTAGTCGGCCATCTGCTCTGCACAGACTAACGTAGAAAAAGAAGCCTTGTTTTCCCTAACCCACAGGGCTTTTGCCATATGGCCAGTTAGGCAAGAGGTGGTGGCTCTGGTTAAAGAGACTTGAAAAGCATTTTCTGATCAGAAGGAAACCAAGCAACCCCTTCTGGCCAAAAATAATTGGCCTTGGTAATGGTTACCAGGGACGGCATTTGGATTCAATTATGATGCCTCATGAAGCACTGAGAGCTTCAGGGCTATCCTGTTTAAGATGTCTAAGCCAAGTCAGATTTGGAAATGGGAGTCCATTTGAATCCTCAAGGAAATTACCGTTTGGATTTTTAGCAAGCCTGGAATACTAAAATGGACCATTAGCCCAGGGTAAAAAAAAAGTTGGCTTGGGTCTTTCAGCTATCTGGCTAAAACAATAAAGATTACACTACAAATTGAAGACAAACTGACGTTTATGATTCTGGTGCTGAATTTTGTCAGGCCGCTGTCACACGAATTCTGCCAGGGTTATGACAGGATGCTTGGGAGTGTGTGGTGGTTATTTTGGTAGGTGGCATGTACTTCTCTCGATTTACAGCTTCAAACAGTTCTCTGTACTTGTAGCTATTGAGAGAGAGCTCTAATTTACAGCATACACAACTCGGGTTTTTAGGCATAGCCGTTTTTACGTGGAAAACGTTCCGCAGTTTAAAGTTTTTAACTCTTGCGCACCTGGCTAGCAGAGCGGGTGGAGCATACAAGTGTTGCTCTCGGGGTTGTGGGTTCGGGCCCTGCACTGCGTATAGAGATTGCTTAAAGATAGAATCTTAAAAAAATAATAAAGTTTTTAACTTTTTTTTTCTCCTTAGGAGAAGAAAGCAACTAACACAGACCACTTAACCACTGTGCTCTACCTCCAGTTGGCTATTTGTTCAAGTCTGCCGAACTTGGAGAAAACAATTCTCTGCCTACAGAAACTAATTTCTTTGCATCCTTTTGATCCTTGGAACTGGGGCAAATTGGCAGAGGCTTACCTGGATCTGGGGCCAGCTCTGTCAACATTGTGTGCGTCATCTCAGAGACAGAAAAATTTCACCTCCAGTGACGAAACTATCAAATCCTCCTTTCCACACGCAGGAAAAGACTGTCTTTTGTGTTTTCCTGAAACGTTGCCTGAGAGCTCTGTGTTTTCTATGGAAGCGAGCAGCAGTAATAACCAGAAGAAGGAGAAAGCTCTGAAAAATATTCAAAACTGTATGGCAGACAAGAGAGAAGCAGGGTTGCTAGAGACTCAGATGAAAGCATGTGCCTCTTTTATACGAACCAGGTAAACGAACGGATTAATCAACACACGGTACTAGGCCTAGGGTAAAGGTGTTATTTTTCTAATTTTAAGCTTCAAAAAGTCCTAGGATAGACACTTGGTATGTTTTTGAGTTTTTTTTAACCTATGGTCTAGATGGACTCCTTCGAACATGTCCTTTTAATATGTAAGATTTAGAAACACAACTGTATTTGCTCAAGAATATGATTTGTATCATTACTCAAGATAAAATGTTAAAATTGGAAAACATTAAAGTTAGGAAAAGAAAATTAAATGTAGAAAACATTGACAAAGGGGAAGAGGTATTTTAAGCAAGGAATTTTTCACTCAGGTTCCACAGAAATGTACTAAAGACAAAAATTTGCTCTTATGTTTGAATCACTATTAATAATATGAATAACTGTTTAACTCATTCTACAGAGAATTCCCATTTTAGAGACTCCAAACACTTTAAATCCATATTAATAAGAGTTTAAAGGGAAGAAAGAAAAAGGTTTAAGGGAAAAGGGAACATACACTTGAGCAAATTCTATAATTTATGAGAGAAACAGATTCTCTTAGGTCCCAAATGATGCCAAAAGTGTGTTGTTGTTGTTAACTCTGGAGAATTCTAGAAACATTAAGAGTGAGCCTTACTGAGAAGTGGTATCTATGAAGCAAACTGTAAACTTTATTCAGATGTTTAGTGTTGATTGTGTTACTTTGATTCAGAAGTACATCGAGCCAGTGGTATGCCAGGCACATGCTGCGTGCTGGGATTATAAAGACTGTTAAAAAGTGGCCCTTTTAGGGGCGCCTAGGTGGCTCTGTTGGTTGCATTTGACTCTTGGTTTTGGCTTGGGTCATGATCTGGGGGTCATGGGATCAAGCCCTGAGTCAGGCTCCCGGCTCAGCTGGGAGTTGGCTTGAGGAGTCTCTCTCTCCCTCTGCGCCTTCCCCTGCTCGTGCTCACTCGCTCTTTCTCTAAAAATAAGGAGATCTTTTTTTTTTTTTAAGCCCTTTCCTTACACCACTCAGTGTGTTGAGGACACTACATGCATAGTCAGTGACAGGCAGCACAGGCCCTAGCGGCGTGTTAATAGTGGGAGCCCTACGGGGACAGGTGACAGGAACTGTCAGTGTAGCAGGAAGAAGGACGCCTTACAGGGGAGTGACGCTTCTGCCGGATGTTTCCAGGCACCTTCATCAGCTATAGGGAGAAGCATGGATTAGAGCTTCGTATGCGTGATTTCACTTTAATCATCACCCCTCCCTGGGGTGGACGTTGGGATCCCATCGTACAGACTAGGAAACGAACTCAGCATTATGCCCAAAGTGGCACAGCTCTGAAATGCTGCCGTGACTTGGACCCAGGCCTTTGATTCCACAGCCTGTGTTCTTTCCAGGGTATCCTGCTGACCCTGGAATATTCCCCAGGTGAGAAGAGGCAGGCCAGGTACAGAGGAAGAAAGCACAGTCCCGGGGTGGAAGGACCAGTGTCCCCTAGTGCCATCACATGGCCTGCTGCAGTGACAGCAGGTGGAGCGGGAGAGGAGGGTGGCAGACCGCGAGCCAGGACGACATCGTGAGGAGGAGGAGGGGTTTGGGAGTCAGATCTCATTGTAGGGAACTAATAAGTTGTTACTGAGTGAACAAGTGTGGACTCCTCCACTTGCTTGTGGTCTGACCTTGCACCAATTACTTAAACTCTCTGCTTCTCAGTTCCTTCATCTTCATCTTCATGGAGAAAATGGGAAATGCCTTCTTCACGGGGTGGTTAGAATTCCGGTGTCTGAAGCTCTCGGTGTAGTGCACAGCGTGTGGTAAGCATTCGGTAAAGGTTAGCATAAGATGTTAAATGCCATCTTAAAGAATTTGGTCCTTATGCTGAAGGCCTGAATAGTATTTCAAGGTTTTAAATGTCCAAGCAGGTGACAAGGGCTGTGATTTCAAGAGAGAGATCTGGTGGCTGGGAGGAGATTTTGGAGGAACGAGTGGGGATCTCGAGGCACCAGCGGTGGAGCCATCGGTGGGTGGCGATGAGGATCTGACCTAGGATAGTGCAGTGGTCATAAAAAGAGGAAACAGACGTCAGCGCAGGATGGACTAGACGGAACTTGGTGACCAGCTGAGGGTGTGGGAAGGACAGGGATGGGAGAGGGGAGCAAAGGAGTCCAAGGCGACTCAAGAGTCTACCTTGGGTGTGTGGGTGGATGGTGGCGCCTTTGGAGGAGACAGGACACACGGGAGGAGGAGCAGAGCAGACTCAGAGTGAAAGTAAAGATTTTGGTTGAATGTGCTGAGATTCAAGTACCTATAGGACACCCAGTTGGAGCTTTTCCCTAGGAGGAGTTGGGCTCAGAAGGAGGGAGCTGGAGATGAAGGAGTTTCAGGAAGGAGAGCAGCAACCAGATGATAGAAGTCAGGGAGGATCGATTCCGAGGAGAGGATTTGAAAGTGAGGAGGTCATTTGCAGCCTCTGAGAAGGCAGTTTGAGTAGCAATGGGTGACAAGGCACAGGGCAGAGGGCTGAAGGAACGTGAGACGGAAGAAGCAAGTGTAAGCTGTATTTTCAAGTACTTTCAGGAGAGGGGAAAGCAAGGACATCAGAGATAAAAGGGGTCACAGATGTACATGCTTCCAGAGGCCAGCTAGGTGACGTAAGCAGGTTTGAGTGAGTCGGGGGAATGTGGGTCAGAGCATGCTGTCCTACCAGACTCTCCGGTGACTTCCCGTTGCCCGTACATAAATGCCCTGCTGCTTTCCGTGGCCTGCGAGATGTTGACCTTGCCTTTCCCTTCTCCTCATTTACTACGGGTCTTTTTTCCTCTCTGTCCCAGCCACAGTGATCTTCACGATTTTCAAACACATCAAGCTAATTCATGTATCAGGGCCCCCTTCCCCGGATACTCTGGCGGCTGGCTCATCATTAGCTCTTAGCTTGAGTGGTAACTCGGAAAAGCCCTCCTTCACTGCTCCCCTTGAACAGCAGATACTTTATCCTCCCTGCCTGGATTTATTTTTTATTTTTTACACAACACTCCTCACTACCTGAAGTCATCTTATTTGTGATCTCCCTCCTTCCATTCCATGAAGCAGGGGCCTGTTTTGCATACCAGTATCTCCCAGTGCTTAGAGTAGTGAGTGGTCCATTCAAGACGTGAAATGAATGGACCTGAGTGCTTGTGGGAATAGAAATAGGGACCAGTGAGGCCTGAGGGAAACTGTAGAAAAAATCTACACGTTCAATATATTTTTAAAATATTTATTTATTTATTTGAGAGAGAGAGCCTGCGAACGTTTGAGTTCGCAGGCGCCTGGAGAGGGGCAGAGGGAGAGGAAAGAGAATCTCAAGCAGTCTCCCTGCTGAGCGCAGAGCCGGAATGGGGCTCGATCTCCCCACCTCGAGATCACGACCTGAGCCAAAATCAGGAGTTGGCTGCTCAACAGACTGAGCCACCCAGGAGCCCCCGTATACAGTACCTTAACAGACAATGAGGAGAAGGAGCCGTGTGCCAAGGACAGGAGGGGGGAGGAAAGAGAAGAGCAGGTTATGCTCGTGATGCGAAGTTCGTGGTGAGGCAGTTGCAAGGTGGTCATCAGAGGCTTGTCGAAGATCTGACCCTGCTTTGGGTAATTAAAGTACGCCGGAGGATCTAATTAGTTCTTGAGGTCGAGTGGCTGTGGGTTTGGGAGATTTAAAAGGTCGCCGAACACTGACTTCAAAGGAGCACATCCCGACACTTTGGAGGAGGAGCCTTTGATTAGGAAGCTTGTTCTTTTCACTCCAAATTGTGCTTTCAATCACTTGACTTCTACAGGAAGCCCTTTTGAGGTTTTTCTCCCTAAAGATCTCTTTGCGAAGCGTTAGTCTAGGAATTTCAGAAAAGATGACTCTCCAACACAGTTGTTTTTTTTTAAAGATTTTATTTTTTTATTTGACACACAGAGATTACAAGTAGGCAGAGAGGCAGGCAGAGAGGGGGGGGGGAAGCAGGCTCCCTGCTGAGCAGAGGGCACGATGCGGGGCTCGATCCCAGGACCCTGAGATCATGACCTGAGCTGAAGGCAGAGGGTTTAACCCACTGAGCCACCCAGATGCCCCATCTCCAACACAGTTTGCTCAGTTTGCCCAGGTGGGAAGCTTTAGGGATTCAGGTGAAGGTGAGGACTCCCGCCCAGTTGATACCCGAATACCTATGCTCTCTGCGAACACTTCTCACTGCTTTCCCTTCCCTGGTTGCCCACGCGTTGGGACTTACTGTTTTTCAGGCTCTTGCTTCAGCTCACCCAGTCCCAGCAAACATCGTTTGCTTTGGAGAGGAACTTAAGGACTCAGCAGGAAATTGAAGATAAAATGAAAGGGTTCAGCTTCAAAGAAGGCACTTTGCTGTTGATAGCGGAGGTGAGTATTCACGTAACCCTAGGGGTTTATGTGAACCAAGGCATCAGAGGTATTTTTCCTGGCTCCGGTACCGTTTTTTAAAAAACAGCCAAATCTCTCCTGCTAAGGGACTTTTCCCCTGCTTTACGTGCCTTTTGATCACTTAATCCGTGAGAGCGGCCCCTTCGTCATCTTTCTCCCGCGGCGCGCTAGGGGCAAGGGCTCCTGGCACTTCGTGTCGGTGCTTGTTCGTACCTGCCTGCTTGCACACCATAAATGCCCAATAATTGTTTTTTGAGTGCTGATGAAACGAACAAATGAATGTTGACATTCTTGCAGCATTTCTGTACATTTTTTCTCCATTTGTCTTCGTAAGGCTCAGAACAGCCTGTCGGACAGGTGGAGTTGGGAGCGAGGCTCAAACAGGTTGGGACCTGCCTCAGGTCGGATTTTAAGCTGCAGAAGTAGACTGGAGCCCGGCCCACTACAAGTCTGTTTTCTTTCTGCTCCACCTTTCTACTACCTTGATGGTCGCAGAGAAATTCAAATGTCAGGGTTTATGTTTTTGTTTTTTTAACCTTCATTAGTTTTTTTTAAAAAGTGATGTTGAAATTACTTAAGATAGCATTCGGAGATTATCTGTGTTTGTATTTAAGTTATCCACACTAGTTCCTGTTAGTATGTAACTGAGACTTGATAATTCAGGTACTTTTCCCATGAAATAAGTCTATATCCCTATCCATTCCTAATGTCATACTTTTAAGAAATACTTATTGCACATCTAAATTGCCAGGCTCCTTTCTTCCTTCTCTAAAGTAGTGCCCACTTGGACCCCTTTTCCCTCTTATGGGACCACGTTCTCCTGTCTCTTCTCTGTGAGCCTTTTTCAGCCTTTCCTTTGAGCCCACAGACATGCGCAATGGATAGGCTGTCCCTCCTAAATTTACTGTAGCCTTTCCTTAGTCTTTGTTTTCCTTCATCTTTCTGGTGTTCCTAGCAGTTGGCCACCCACTTTTTGTTTCCTCTTCCCTTTACTTCCAAGGGACCATAGCAGTCTGATTTTCTCCTTTATTCTTAATATTCCTCTTTCTCTTGGAATTTCCTAGTTTCCTCTGTCTCGTAAGTCATGACATTCCCTGAGGTTCCACTTAGGTTCTCTGTTCTCTCTGCCATCTCCCACAGAAATCACAACCACACTTGGCGCTTCAGCTGTCACCTCGGGGTTGATGACCCTCTAATCTGTTTCTCTAGTCCCATCTCTGAAACACTTGTCTCACATCTCAGACTAGTTACCTCCTAAGTGACGCGTCTAAAGTGATGATTGATGATCCTGCTGTCACTTGAGGTACAAAGTGTCTAAAATGGGAGCTACTCATCAAAACACCTTCCAGTCAGTCTTCTGTCAGAATCTAGCAAAGAGTTGGAGAGAACCATCTCTTTTTTTTTTTTTTTTAAAGATTTATTTATTTATTTGACAGATTGAGAGAGAGAGATCACAAGTAGGCAGAGAGGCAGGCAGAGAGAGGGGGGGAAGCAGGCTGCCTGCTGAGCAGAGAGCCCGATGCGGGGCTCGATCCCAGGACCCTGAGATCATGACCTGAGCCGAAGGCAGAGGCTCAACCCACTGAGCCACCCAGGCGCCCCGGAGAGAACCATCTCTTCATTCTAGACTCCGTTTTTTTCATCAGTCCTGTCTGTCGTTCTTCTTTTATCCAGAGCTGGGACCTCACTCGCTGTGAGCCATCTCCTCTCCAATCTCACCTCCAGCAGGCACCCAGCCACCCTCCCTTCGGGCCCACCGTCCGTTTCTCTTGCGCCGCCGGCAGCCTCGTCCTTATGACCTCGTGCTCAGCTCACAGTGACCTCCTGGCTCGGCTCTCCTCGCCGCCTCACTCTCTCCCCTCAGGTCTGTCGGAAACGCTGCTGCTGCTGGCTCTATCTCACAACATCGCTTTGAGCATGTTACCTGCGTGCTCAGAAACCAAGTGTGTCACCGTCAGCTCGGAGGTCAGCTCTGCTGCAGGTGCCTCCGCATGCTATCCATGGCCTTTCTGTGAGAGTAACCCAAACTTAGGACCTCGTAATTCCTGACGCAAATCTTCTGCGTCCTCTAGACTCCTCTGCCACGTCTAACAAACTTGTCATGGGTTTCTCATCTCCACCCGCTTACTGTTTCCCATCCTCAGAGCCCACCCAAGTCCCACATCCTCTAGGAAGCTTTCCCCGAACGTCCCTGTCTGTGGCAATGGCTCCCTCCTCTGAGCTCAGGGACAGTCACTGCTTGAATAGATAGCACTTTGGGCCCGAAAAAAAAATACAAGAATATGTCTTATCTTTTAACTAGATTTTAGGTTTCCTTATAAGTAAGGAAAGGATGTCTTGAACGTCGTCCTCCTCCTTACCATGTGCAGTAGATCTGTGGACTGTGTGGGATAGTCGTTCCCCACCTGGACAATGCCTGTGAAGTACCTGTGGAGCTTTTTAAGAAAGACAAATGTCCGGGCCCTCATTGGGATTATAATGTACATTTCATTTTGTGCTCTGTTAATCTTACTTCGTGACATGAGCATGACCGTGTGTCCTTAAATATCCTTTGCTTGCATACTTTTTGTTCTTTTTATCATCGTTTTATTTGAATTAGGATCCAGGAGCACCTGGCTGGCTCAGTTGGTAGAGCATCCAACTTTTGATTTCAGGATCGTGAGTTTAAACCCCACGCTGGGTGTGGAGCCTATTTAAATAAAAAAAATAAAAATTAAAGGATCCATGTAAGATCCACAGATTGTATTTGGTTCTTCTGTCTCTTACATCTCTTTTATTTTGTAATGGCTCCCCTTTTTTGCTTTTTTTTAAGATAAAAAATATATATAACATAAAATTTGCCATCTTAGTCATGGTTTAGTGTACAGTTCATTAATTACATGCAGTGTTGTGCAACCATCACTATTTCCAAAATTTTTTCATCATCCCAAACTCTGTAATGATTAAGCAATAGTTCCCATTCCCCCCTCCCTCCCAACTGCTGGTAACCTCTCATCTACCTTCTGTGGCTACGAATTTGCCTCTTCTAGATACGTCAAATGGTGGAATCCTATAACACATGCCCTTTTATGTCTGGCTTATTTCACTTAGCCTAATGTTTTCAAGGTTCGTCCATATTGTAGCATGTGTCCAAACTTCATTCCTTTTTATGGCTGAATAATATTCCACTGTGCATACATATATAACACATTTTGTTTATCCATCCATCTGTTGATTGACACTTGGATCGTTTCCACCTTTTGGCTATTGTGAAGAATGCTGTTGTGAACATTGGCATACAAGTATCTGTTTGAGTTCCTGATTTAAATTCTCCTGGATGTATACCTGAGTGTGGAATTTGCTGGGTCATATGGTGATTCTGTTTAACTTCCTGAGGAATTGCCAAACTGTACATTTCACTTTATACTCTGTTATTTTTACCTAACATTGTGACAGGATCGTGACCCTGTATCTTTATTTTTTTTAGTATTTATTTATTTATTTTAGAGAGAGAGAATGCACATGGTGGGGAGGAGCAGAGGGCAGGGAGCGAGAAACTAAAGCAGACTCCGCACTGAGCACAGGGCACAGAGCCCGATGTGGGGCGTGATCCCACAAGTCTGAGATTACAACCTGCATCGAAACCAAGAGTCATATGTTCAACCAAGTGTGCGACCCAGGCGCCCCAGCCCTGTGTCTTTAAATACTGTTTGAGTATGTGCCTTTTAATGGCCGGATAGTAGTCCAGTTATAGCTTTTGTCATGTATTTACTTAAGTCCTCTATATTGAATATTTAGCAAATATAAAGTACCTATTTTTTTTTAAAGATTTTATTTATTTGACAGAGATCACAAGTAGGCAGAGGCAGGCAGAGAGAGAGGGGGAAGCAGGCTCCCCGCTGAGCAGAGAGCCCGATGCGGGGCTCGATCCCAGGACCCTGAAATCATGACCTGAGCCCAAGGCAGAGGCTTCAGAGCCACCCAGGCGCCCCTGAAGTACCTATTTTAGTAAGTCTTTGCAAAAAAGTCAGTGTATGTATTTGTTCCTTTTAGAATAGATTATTAGGAATAGAATTACTAGGTTAAAGTATACAGACATTTTAAAGACTTGAAGCCCATTTCCAAATTGTGATTCAGAAAGGCTGGTTCAATTTACATATCCTATATGAGAATACTGATTTTCCTTCTTCAAGCCTAGATACTAGATTGAACCATGTGAAATTGTCAATAGTTGATCATTTTGACCTATAAAAACAATTTTATATGCGTTAACTTATTTTTCAAAATCTACGATTTGATTGGTAAAAATGGCACTTTTTAGTGTTAATTTACTTGTTTGATTACTCTTAAGATGAACAGTTTTTTCATATGTTTACTGGCCATTTATATTTTGTGAAATACCTAGTCATGCTTTTTCTTCCTTACTCTGTATGTTTCTGTTTTTCTTACTAATTTTTTAAGAGCTCTATTAGGCTTACTAACCTTTTATATGTTGCGGTATTTTCTGAAGTTTATGATTTTTTTAGTATATAGAAGTTTAAATTTTTTTATATGGTCAAATATTTTTGCAGCTATTTTTTTTTAAGATTTTTATTTATTTATTTGACAGAGAGATCACACATAGGCAGAGAGGCAGGCAGAAAGAGAGAGAGAAGCAGACTCCCCACTGAGCAGAGAGCCCGATGCGGGGCTCGATCCCAGGACCCTGAGATCATGACCTGAGCCGAAGGCAGAGGCTTTAACCCACTGAGCCACCCAGACACCCCTTGCAGCTATTTTGACAGCTGTGAATGATGCTCCTGCGAATCTCTCTTTTTAGGATATTGCGTTATTTGGGTATTACTGTTATTCAATTCTCTTTTTTATTAAAAAAAAAAAAAAAGACTTTTGGTGCTATATCCCAGATTTTAAAATACCAGATTTCACTGAGTCCAAGAAATCATCAGTTGTAAGACACATCAGTATTTGATGAGCCAATAAAGGGAAAGTAAAATGCCATTTATGCTGACACACTTGTGTTGTAAGGTGCCTCTTGAGGTGAGAAATGTTAAAATACAAAACAAAAATTGTCTTAGAATTAATGAAAATACCAAGCCTTAATAAATGCTGACAATTGCCTGGTTAAGCTATCATCTCATTAGCTCTTGCCTCAAATTGTAAGTAGTCTTTGAAGATCTAAGGTCAGTGGAAGCCGTTCTTTGAGTGGGCTTCTGATCCATTATAATTGGAGTGTTCACAAGCATGTTCGATCTCAGGGTCTTCAGGAAACTTAGACATCATCTAGTCCAAATCCAAGTGACTTAAACTCCTTTTATAGTATCCCTGCCAGATGGCTCTCTAACCATTTGTCCCAATGCTATGAAATGTGTTGGGACTTAATTTTAGTTTACTGTCCTTACCAAAGATGGGCTGATCACTTAGTGGGTTCAGGTGCAAGCTTTCTACAACTGAACTTTTGCACGTCTTGTCAGAGAAATGAACACAAGATCTGGGCCTGATTCTGACCAGTAGGGAGCAGTGTTTTGCCTTCAGAGGGCAAGCGAGCACCTCAGGGCCTGGAGGTTGCTGTGACAACATCTCCAGAGGGACTGAGTCTCTGGGTCTGGAAAGGGTAGGCCCAGCTACTTGCTACTCGCCTGTTCGCTGCCCTTGACTTCTGCGGTGAACTTCTAAGAGGAAGAAGCTGTGCCCCCACCCTACCCCCAGCAGCAGTGTTCTGCCCACGCTCTGCTTTCTGGTGGTTTTATGAGGAGGGAGAAGCACTTGCAGGTGTGTTCTGGGCAGCAGAAGATCATCTTTGATTTAAGAATGTTGGCCGGCCACTCTGTTGGCCGAATAGCTGCCACATTAGTATTTCAGTGACGCGTTCACTCGGGGGACGATAAGAGGAGAAATATGGGTATTTTACCTATGTAGTCCTTGGATCAAAACATCTTTTCAGTATGTTGGAAACCCCCTCCCGCCCCGCCCCCGGCCGCTGAAGTATTTTCGCTATTTGGTTTGGTTTGGTTTGGTTTGGTATGAAATCCTTTACACTTGATGAATAGCATAGTCTTCCACTCCGCGTCTGGTGGCCCTTTTATTGGACCAGGTTTTTTTTTTTTTTTTTTTCCGTACTGCAGGTTATGGGAGAAGATATCGTCCCAGAAAAAATAAAAGATGAGGTTCACACAGAGGTGAAATGTGTCGGCTCTGCAGCCCTGACCGCCTCGGTGATTGCATCTTCGAAAGAATTTGAAGACAAGTGGTTCAGAAAGATCAAAGACCACGTCTGTCCCTTTGAAAATCAGTTCCATACAGAGATACAAATCTTGGCTTAGTGGTCCTTTTAAAAGCAAAAGAAAACATCCTGTACTGTTTTAATTGTCCTTGTTTACTGCAGACAGAATCCACTGCTAATCATGGAATATAGTGAATTTAAAATGATTATTTATGTATTATAAAAACAGCTTTTCCAGATTATTTCTCCTATGTTCAGTTTCTTGGTTGTTTTGTTTTGTTTTCTTTATGAGTTTTTGCCATTCACTTATCTTAGACCTACTATCCCTTTAGAAGGTATCTGTTGGGAAAGTGTATAAAAGAGGCTCTTAGATATTATATTTTTTTTGAAAACACACACTGTATTATAATCAGCAGTAAAAGTATCCATCGTTCAGGTAAATTCATCAGGAAAGCACAAGAATGTTGAAAGGTGAAAGTAAGCCATTTCTAAGAAGGGTGTGTCGGAGTCTTCGAAGGCTGAGATTTTGTGTACGGGCCCAAACGAAAGAGTGCACGTGGAATGGGCTGCATTCTAGAAAGCCAGGTCTTCTCCAATGGGCCGTAGTCAGCACGCTTGCCTTGTGCTGCAGAGGAGGACACCACCTCTTCTGTGACATGATGAAAACGTAGTCTGGAATGAAGGGCGGCTAGTGCCTTGCTCACCAGATGCACAGAAACACGAGGCCTGCGGGCCACTGTCGTGCAGGGTGTCGGTCCTGTCCTTCCAGACACACGGATTATAGTCCGAGTCTCCCAACATCTGCAATACGAAAGGCCAGTACCTTACAGCATCTGGAATGGAAGCGCTCCCTTACGAGGAGTAGAATTGAATAGTCAACCAAAAACTTCATCAGGTCTTGTCCCATACAGCTTTTTATTGTTCCTCAGCAGAGGGAAAAGAATTCCAGCCCTGGGCAAAGAAGTGGAGTCCTCGGGATTTCCCTTCTACTTCACCTGCCGCTTCCCGCCTTCCCGGGCCCCTTCCCCAGGCAGACAAACGCCTGGGTCTGTTTCTGGCCGACTGCTCTTCTGGTACCTCTGATAGCCTGACTAGCGATTGCGAGTTGTCATTTAATATCTGTAACGTGAAAAAAAGATTGGGATGGGTAATAGACACTGTAATTTTTAGGAACCATTAAAACGTATGGACACCTCTCCACAGCTCCCCATTGCCCTCCATCCACTCACGGAGTCATGAACAATCACTGCGGAGCCCCTGTGACGTGACAAGCGTGTGTGGTTGCCGTGGAGACACTGGCTCTCTCGGAGTTCATGGTCTAGTTGCAGACAGCCCCTCAGCATAGCGCCCAAACTGCCAGTCCCTTCACGATAAAGCCTTCGGCTCCCCGGTGCCCTCCTTCCCTGCTCCCCGGCTTTAAATGAGCCATAGCTTTTGCATTGAGGCCTTCACACCGGCAGTTTGGTCTGGCCCCTCTCCCAACCCCCCCCATCGCAGGGCTGGTTCTATTCACCTTCCCGGTCTCTACTTCCTTAACAGCTTCCCAGAAGTCTTGACCTCCAGGTGGCGGTAGGTTTCCCTCTTTCGTGCTCCTTCACCATTTCACTCCCTTAGTGCTTCTTAACTACTGTATTGTAACCGCAGACTTGTTTTTCATGAGAGACTTTAAAAAGTCTAAAATTAGGGACTAGGACTGTCTTTTTTCATATCGGTAGCCTCGGGGCAGAATACCTGGCATTTCATGAAATATTTGCTGTATTTCTGAATTACCTGGCCGGCATCTCATTTTGTTTGCACAAAAGTTTAATCCCCCGAAGATCCAACATGGTGCTGAGGCAGTCGAAGCACCCTGCTGGGTTCTCTTTCTGGAGTTAAACCCCTTTCTCCTGTTAGTCTAGGCTTCCTAGAAATGCCCTTTTCCCTCTAGTCTGGGTTGGCTTCCCAACTCAATCCCAGTTCCCTTCTAACTTTGTCCATGCTTTTAGCTGTCAGCCTCTGGCAGTCATCCGAGATCCATTGTGCTGTCCAGAACTGCCTGAGTGGGCTTCGTGAATCTTCCCACACGCCTGCCCCACCTCACGTTCCTGGCAGCAACATGGTGACGTGTGTGAGAAGCCAGGAAAGGGCACTCAGGAATACCGGGCACCTCAGACTGTCATCACACACGTCGTCTTGATCATTTCCAGCACACGTGGTGAAGGGTAGGGTTAACTGAGCAATGATCGTGCTAAAGAAAAATCTCACGCCTGCCTACTTAGACACTCTGCCCTCTCGTCAATGAATGAATCACTGGGAAGGTGAGCAAACGTGAACCACAGAGGTGACTACGCTCCAAGTGAGTGGGGTGGGACCCAAGGGCAGTTTTTTTTTTAAATTAACATATAATGTATTATTTGCCCCAGGATACAGGTCCGTGAACCATCAGGCTTACACAATTCACAGCACTCACCATAGCACATACCCTCCCCAGTGTCCATAACCCAGCCACCCCATCCCTACACCCCTACCCCCCAGTGACCCTGTTTGTTTTGTGAGATAGAGAGTCTCTTATGGTTTGTCTCCCTCCCTATCCCATCTTGTTTCATTTTTCCCCCTTACCCCCAACAAGCCCCTGCCCTGCCTTTCAAATTCTTCATATCAGAGAGATCATATAGTTGTCTTTCTCTGATTGACTTACTTCGCTTAGCATAATACCCTCCAGTTCCATCCACGTCGTTGCAAATGGCAAGATTTCATTTCTCTTGATGGCTGCATAGTATTTCATTGTATATATATACCACATCTTCTTTATCCATTCATCTGTTGATGGACATCTGGGCTCTTTCCATAGTTTGGCTATTGTGGACATTGCTGCTATAAACATTCGGGTACACGTGCCCCTTCGGATCACCACCTTTGTATCTTTAGGGTAAATACCCAGTAGTGCAGTTGCTGGGTTGAAGGGTAGCTCTATTTTCAACTTGGTGAGGAGCCTCCACACTGTTCTCCAGAGCGGCCGCACCAGCCTGCATTCCCACCAGCAGCGTAGGAGGGTTCCCAAGGGCAGTTCTGGCCTCTTGTGACTCCCAAAAGGCTTATCTTCAACATTTTCTCCCAAGGAGGAGTTTGTACCCAGTATTTGAACTGGCAAGAGTCCTTTGTCCTTTACACTTTTACACCTCTACAATCTTCATACTGTGGCCAAAGGATCTTAACAAAGATTGTTTTCAGTCTGGCAGTGATTTCCCAACTCATTCATGAAGCCTGTGTGAGAGGCCCTGCGTGGTCTGGCTCTGGCCCACTTCCCCCCAACTCAATGGCTTTTCTCATGTCCTTGGACTCCAAGCATCTTCCCCCCCAAGCCCTTTGTCCATCCAGTTACCTCTACGTGGAACATTCTTCCCTGCAATCTCCCAACCCTGCCATAAGCTTCCTCTTCCTACAGATCTCAGCTTAGGAATCATTCTCAGACAAGATGCTCCTAATCCCAGACTTGCTCAGGTCCCCCTTTAAATTTCATAGTGCCTGTGCATTTTTCCCCAAATAGGATTATATATCTATATAATTATAATGGGGTTATCATTGAAAAAATAGAAGATTGGCCTCTGTCTATTTGAGACTCACCCTTGTCCTTTTCTCCCTCCTTGGCAGAGTGACTTCATCATCTAAAGCTTCAGCGTTGTGTCTGCTTAGCCCTTGAGCTAACAACCACCCCACCCCCTATCTCTGGGAACTACCCTCTCACCCACACAAGTGGCTACCTAGTCGCCATACTTGTGCTCAATGACCCTAACTGGAGAGAGGACAGAAGGTTTACCTGGCCATAGCTCCACCACTTCTTGAGACTGAGAAGTCTAGTGGCCTGCAAGTCAGGGGGCTAACGGTGTATGTCTTGATCTGAGTCCCAAAACCGGAGAACCAGGAGTGCCAATGTCCAAAGGCAGGAGAAGGGTGTCCCAGCTCAAGCAGAGAGCAAATTTGCCCTTCCTCTGCCTTTTTGTTCAATCCCGGCTTCCAGTGGGATGAATGATGCCCACCTGCATTGGGGAGGATGATCTTCACTCAGTTCGCCAATTCAAATGCTAATCTCTATCAGAGACTCTCAAGACCCACCCCAAATAACGTTCTACCAACTATCTGGGCATGCCTTGGCCCAGTCGAGTTGACACAAAATTAGCCATCACATGGAGGCAGATGGAGTGGGTCAGGGTCAGAGAGATGCTATGCTACTGGCTTTGAAGATGGAGGAAGGGGCCACGAGCCAAGGAATGCAGGTGGCCTGTGGAAGTTAGAAAAGATGAGGAGGGGGCCGCCTGGGTGGCTCAGTCAGTTAAGCAGCTGCCTTTGGCTCAGGTCATGATCCCCAGGATCCTGGGATCGAGTCCCACATGGGGCTCCCTGCACAGCAGAGAGTCTGCTTCTCCCTCTGTCTGCCTGCCACTCTGCCTACTTATGCTCTGTCAAAAAAAAAAAAAAAAAAAGAAAGAAAGAAAGACAGACAAGGAAATGGATTCTCTCACAGGGTGTCCAGGAAGGACCACAGGCCTGCTGACACCATGGTCTTAGCCCAGCGAAACCCACATTGGAGTTCTGAACTAGAGACCCGTAAGGTAATAAATTTGTGTTGTTTTAAGCTATGACGTTGGTGGTCATAAGTTGACTGCTTGAGCTAGTTTCAGTTTTTGTTACTTGCAACCAAAGAATCCTAAGACAGGCCACTTGGGTCCTTTCAATCTTGGTTTTAGAATAAGACTTTGTTTCTCAGAAGTCTTTTATACGTGACTTTCTTTTTAAAACCTTGATAGAACATTATCGTAGAAGGTGTCACATCAAACGTGCAGGAGCTGCTCTCGAGAGCTTCCACTCGTAGCAGCAGTAATGGGCCCTCCGCGTGAGCAGTAGCCGGTGGGCAGCTGGGAAGTCTGGGTGATGCGGAAGTACAGAGGAAGGCCGGGCTTTCAACGAACTTTCGTGAAGGTGGAAACATCTGAGTTGGACCTTGGGAAGGGGAGGGTTTGTAGCAGGGTCTGCGGGGAACAAAAGGCAGGCCCGTCGGGTTTCTCGGTAGGGAGATGAGAGGAGCCACGGCCTGGAGGACAGGAGGGCTGGCCGTCCAGGTGAGCGGGCATGAGGGGACAGGGGTGGCGAGGCAGGGGAGGCAAGCCACCATCAAATTACGGAGGGTCGTCGGTGCCGCAGTAAAACGTCTGACTTGGCTCAGGGGACAAATACCAGCTAGAGAAAGTTTTTGAGCAGGGGAATGCCCGGTTTAGGGCTGTGCTTTGGACTGATAAATCTGATTTACTTTCCAAATGTTTAAAGTCTTTGAGCTTGGGGCACCTGGGTGGCTCAGTGGGTTAAGCCTCTGCCTTCGGCTCAGGTCATGATCTTCGGGTCTTGGGATCAAGCCCCTCATCGGGCTCTCTGCTCAGCAGGGAGCCTGCTTCCCCCTCTCTCTCTGCCTGCCTCTCTGCCTACTTGTGATCTCTCTCTCTCTCTCTGTCAAATAAATACATAACATCTTTAAAAAATCATAATAATAAATAAAATCTTTGAGCTTCACACAATAGGTTTTGGGTCTAGGAAAGCCCCGGATATTAGCACTGACACGGAGGGTGGAGGTGGCCTCAAGATACCCAAGATGTTCCAAGTGCCCCAGGGAATTCACACCGCTGTAGAGTTTGCTGCTTTTTAGGGTAGCAAACTTCCCATCACACTTCACGTAAGGCCAACGCCAGGTGGCCCTAGCCCGCTGTGCGGCACACTCTCCCCACCCCTCACACGGCTGATGGCTTCTCACGTTCCAGTCTCCGCTCCTGTCTCTGCTCATACGGGCCTTCCCTGCCCCCGTCACTCTCAGACCCAACGAACCACAGGGTAGCAAGAGGCAAGCCCTGGGGGCAGCGAGGCCCTTGACGCCGTCCTCTCTCTGGGCCGGAAGCACGTATGCTTCCATCCATACTGACCACCCAGCTCCGGGCCCCCCCGAAGGGCCAAATTTGGGATGAAATACATGAATCCTTCGGGCGCGGAGCCCAAGGCTGGCCTCCCGGGACTTGGGCTAGAGTAATTCAGCAAGGAAACGTGAACTGGACGTTTCTTCACACTGCGCCTGCGGGGAGGGTCCCCAGAACAGCCGTGCCAGGCTTGGCCCTCAGCAGCGGGCTGCACCACCAAGGCCCACGTGGAGCTCTCGACGTGTGGATGTTTGGAAAGCAAGTCAGGAAGCGCCGGCTGCAAAGAGCAGCCACCAGAAGCAAGCCCCTGACTCTGCTGGCAGAGAGACGCCATCCGAGTGGAGAAGGGCCACCTCCAGAGGCCTCGCTGAGCTGACTCTGCCGTCCTTGTCCCGCAGCAGGGCAGGAGGGGAGTGCTGTGGGCACAGACGGGGGGCAGGCGGCCGGGGTAGAAGGAGCAGCCGGGATGGACTCTGCCCACCGTGTCCCCCCTCCACAAAGTTGTGTGTGGAAGCCCTATCCCAGTACCTCAGAATGTGACTGGATTCGCAGATGAGGCCTCTACACGCCTGGCACCAAAATCTGTTATTACCCAGGATTCTCTAGAGCGACAGACCCAACGACGTGCCTATTTATACCTCTATCCCCAGCTCTACCGATCTGTCTGTACGGAGAGCGAGGACGTGACCTGTCTTATGGGATCAGGGAGGTGACAAGCCCCCAGGTCTGCGGGCTGAGTTGACAAGCTGGGGACCCGGGAGAGCCAGGGGTGTAGCTAGGGTCCAAAGGCCAACAGGCTCAAGACCCAGGGACAGCCGGGGTCTCAGCTGGAGTCTGATGGCAGGCCAGACCTGCGTCCCAGCCCAAAGCAGCGTCAGGCAGGAGGAATGCTGTCCTCCCCGGGGAGGGCCACTCGGCCTTCTCCCCTTCTCCTCCAACCCAGGCTGTCGGGGGAGCGAGGTGAGGCCCAGCACCGCGGACATCCTTGCTCACCGTGGCCGCAGGGGAGAGAGGGAAGGAGCAGCTCCGGGCGCGCCCGTCTGTCTCAGTCAAAACCCACTGAGCGACAAGGGGCAGGAGGTTGTGTTGATGCCCGAGTGCTTGTCTGTGGTATTTACACTCCGCTAACAGCTTTTCTGACACACACGCTCCTCAGGAGGAAGCTGAGAAAGTGAATGACAGCTTCTCTGTGTCCAACAACATCTGGGACCAGGTCCAGAGAACGAAGCGCTCGAAGGCAGGCGAGGCTCAGGCCCTCCTGGGACAGGCCAGCAGGGCGGGGGCAGGGAGGTCCCTCCAAGGGGAGAGCAGCAGCGGGGGGACGAGTGCGCCGCGCTGAGCGTTCGTGTCCCCTGCGGGAGCAAAGCTCCATGACCAGTCAGTGGGCCTTCGCTGGGCGCCAGGAGCAGCCCGGCCCGAGGTGAGGGTCCCTCGGGCCAGCGAAGCATCCCGGGCCACTGGGCTCTTACAGGGCAGACAGGGAGATGAAAGGTCAGCGTCTGGTGAGGACCAAATTAACACGAGGGGTAACTCCCAGGAGAGGCTCGGGGGACTAACACCTCCGGTGGGCCCTGGCTATAATCCTTCGGGTGGATAACGTGACCCTAATCCCTGGGCTGGGGCATGTGGCCCTCCCTGAGCCGCACCCCCCAGGCAACACTCTCCTTCTCCCCTGGGCCTCCTGGTGGTGGCTCGTGGGGGTCGTGCCGTGCCCCATGGCTGCCGCTGAATTTCATACTGTGGCAGAGATGTCGTGTGTCCAGGACAGCCCCCAGCAAGAGGGCAGCCGAGGCAGGCGCCTAGCCTCCCAGGGTGATTCTAGCCCAGAGCAGGATTCAAGATGGGGCAAACTGGGTTTGGGAGGATTGGAACCTTGGGTTACGGTTTGTTTGGATCTTCGGTCATCCCTCGCCGTATGTGTAAAACCCTCCTAGTGTCTGGTGGAAATAGTGTGTTGGGGTGAGAGCCCAGGGCTAGGGGCCCCCCAAGAAGCCGGTCCCGCAAAGGAATGGCCCAGCCTCTCGTGAGCGGGTCCCCACGTTATATGAGGCTAGGCTGGCTCGTGATGCAGTAATCGGTGACCCCAAATCTCAGTGGCTTACACAACAGAGGTTTATTTCTGGCTCCTACGACGTATCCACGGCAGGGACGGTGGGTAGAAGAGGGAGGTCCTGCCCACCGCAGTCTCCTGGGAGCCTGGGCCGGTGGAGGGGCTCCATCTGAGGTGTGCTCCTGCCTGGCCAACTGCACCCTGTCTCTTAAAACTCCTGCCTGGAAGTGATCTTCCTGCTCCTAGTCTACCAGCCACAGCAAACTGCAGCTAACGTCCCAGCAGGCAGGGGGCACGCACAACAAAGTGTCCAGAGGAGGAGAAACAATATTTGTGAGCCCCTCAGAAGGCCGCGGCGGGGAGCCTGGCTGGTGGGGAGTGACTGGGGGCAGGAGGGCTGCCCTCCTCCACTCAGATCGAGCCAGTTGCAGACAGAGGCAGAACAGGCCTGGGGGCTTGCGGTCCCTGGCAAGCGTCACCTTCCCAAAGCTTTCTCAGCAGACTGCGGAATCCAGGTTAGAACCTTCGGCAGCATCCGACTGTTCTAACTCATTCCAGCGGTCAGCAGGAAATCAGCACATCAGGGCCGGGGTTTAAAGAACCTTCAGGAACCAAAGGGTTTTTTTCGTTGTTTTTTTTTGCTGTTGTTGGACTTTCAGAAAATAAGAAGAAAAAAAAATGAAATGAGGGCAGGAATACTATTTTAAAAGAAGACAGAAGCAAAGACGCCTTTGCCTTTGGCAAACGCTGGACAGACAGAGGGATGGGCCGAAGGGAGATGGTGACTTGGGATGCCGCGAGCTGCTGGGGTTCCGAAGCCACCAGGAGGAAGGGCTCTGTCCTCCCAGCTCTCCACGGCAAAGGCAAAGCTGCTGAGCCAGACACGAGCAACAGGAAGACATTTGCTGAGGTGAGTTGGTGGCAGGGGGAGGTCACAGAAACAGGAAAATGCAGGGCACGTGGGTGGCTCGGTCGGTTAAGCGTCTGCCTTCAGCTCCGGTCACGATCCCAGGGTCCTGGGATCGAGTCCTGCGTCTGGTCTCCCTGCTCAGCAGAGAGCCTGCTTCTCCCTCTCCTCCCTGCTCGTGCTGTCACTATCTCTGTCTCTCTCTCAAATGAAATCTTTAAAAAGAAACAGGAAGATGCTTGCAGGGCTTCTGTGCCTGCTCCCGTCAGGCTGGGACAGCCTGGGTCCCAGCCCTCCGTCCACCTTTAACGCCCTTGTTCATCGGGCTCGTTAACCGTCACTTCTCCGGGAAGTGTCCCCTGACCTCTCCAAACTGGGCTGCCTGGTCCTCCCTGTGCTGTATTCCTTGTTCCCCAGCTGCGCTGTGCCCTCGAGATCTGGGACCACCTCTGGAACGAGGGGCGGGCTGTGAATCTGGCCGTGAACGGATGATGGGGCTTGGGAGGGCCAGCACCCTTGCTTCAGGTGTCAACAAGCCAGATGGCGGCCCCTGGGTCTGACGGCAAGGGGGCGGCAAGGTCCATGCTGAACCCTTCCTGGTTGCTTCGGGCTGCCCTGGGCGCTGCTGCAGGGCCATTCCCAGACCTGACGCCACAAGCCCCTGGGACTGGCCCAGACTCAGGGACCTCGAGACCAGCCCGAGGCTCCCTGAAGCCAGGACCTGAGCTGATGAACGGCCGTGCCCAACTCCATCCCCTAGACACCCTGGCTTGCCCCATCCCTGGGGGCTACAATTTCAGCCAACCCCACACTACTTAGAGTGGCACATTCGGGATCTTATCCCTAATTCATCGGGCCCAGGGATATCTCAGGATTATGCCTTTTCCACCTTTACCAGAAACATCCTGAATGTTCCCATACCTCCTGTAGAGTGGGCCATTCCCGGGCACTGGGCAATAGGAGTACCCTGGTCACACCCACAATCTACCTCTTAGTGCCTCGGTTTACCCATATGTACACTTGGGCTGTATCTGCCCCTTCTTACATTACAGAGGGTCAGGAAACAGGATTATTAAAGCACTGGCTGCACTTTGGAAGAAAAGGACTCTATTTTCATGCTTTTGTCCTCTAGCTCCCACCCCCCACTTCCCTGAAACTTTCTGGAAGGTGCTCCATAGGCCAAACTAGAGCAGGACCCCCAGGACTGGTGGGTGTTGGCAAGTGAATGGTCGCAGGCCTGGGAACAAACACAGGCAACGATGTTGTCCAAGCACTGTTAGTTCAAAGGGAAGCAAGTTCAAAGCCGCTAGTCATTGAGGTGGGGGTCCTTGGGCCACACAGTCCGGGCATGCCCAGCCCTTGCCCTGGGAGAGCTGCTGGGGGAAGCGACCCATCAGAAATAAGGGGAGGCTTGTAGAAATGGCCTCCAGATGTGGGCCGTCCTGGGCACCAAGCCGAGCTGCTCCAGCTGCAGCCGCATGGGCCTGTAGGCATTGAGGTTGCTGTAGGGAGCCGGCGTGCTGTCGTGGGGCCTCGGGGGGAAGCGGGTCTGTGGGCTCAGTGCCCCCCACGGGCCAGGGTGGGGCTGAAGCCTGAGGGGCAGAGCAGGGTTGGGGGCCAGGGGACTGCTGGGCCCCGACGATGCCGACAGGCTCTGGTTCTGGGGGTTGCTGCCCGTCGAGGGGCTGCTGAAGGGGTCGGAGGACGTGTGGTCGCTGGCCGAGTGGCTACTGTCGCTGAGGCGGCCGGGCGGGGGGCTGCCGCCTGCTCTGGGCTGCGGGGGTGCCACCGGCCTGGGGGACTTCAGGCCCATCACGGGCTTGGAGGAGGTGTAGAGGTGGCGGAACTCCTCGTCGAACAGCTCCACCGCTGGGCCCGTGAACTTGGAGAGGATGTTCCGGTGGACATGTCCGCAGAGCCAGGTGAAGCTGCAGGGGAAGAGGAGAGTGAAGGGTGGGACCAGGGAGGCCTTGCGAGCCCCCCCCTCCCACAGGCTCCTCTGGGGGACGTGGGCTCGTGCAGGGCTGGGGGAAAGGACTTAGCCCTCCACGCCTCTGGCCTGCTCATTCCATCCTGGCAGAACCCCTGCCAGGGCGACCTTGGTACCCGCTTCACAGATGGCAAGAGCGCAGTGCAGAAATCAGCAAATGTTTGCAGGTGAACAATAAAGGCACCAGATTGGATCTCTGGCCTCAGGGTTCCCTCCGGGGGCTCAGATCCTGGCCCTCCCTGCTGAAGCCCCAAAGGGCTAAGTGACAGCTGAGTCCCAGTGTCCCCAGCTCTGTGCTGGTGAGTCCCCTGGCGGCTAAAGTCCCCTGTGAAATGTGGGAACCCCTGCCTCTTCTAACCAAAGGGGGGTCTGGGCAAGGCAGCGGCAAAACACGGGCTGCTCCTCTGTGGTGGGGCGGGGCAGGGGGGGAACAAGGGAACACGAGGCGGGCCCGCAGGAGCGGGAGTGACACGGCCTGCATGCACTTGGCCCAGACACCAGGGAGGTGGGCAGAGGCCTCGGCCCTCCCTCCATTTACTGGTTTTAAATGAAAACAAAATGCTGGAGGCATTTATTGATTGCTTTTTATGATTCCTTGATTTAACCAAATTCCTTTTTCTCTCTGATGGGCAAGTCTCCTCATTAACCGCTCCCCCCCCACTTCCCCACTTCCACCCAAAACCCTTGAAAAGGCCTGGTGAGAGCACAGCGGACCCACCAAAAGGGTCAGGTTACAGATTTCTGGGTCCCTAATAAGGGGCACCCAGGCATGGAGAGCAACCGTGGCAGGATGGTCAGAGGGAGACATGGTCACTGTGGGGGGACAGGAATGACCCCCACCCACGGTCTCAGCACCCCCCAACCCCATCCACCAGCCCAGCCCGCAGAATCCTGCTCTGAGAGGCGAGGTGGGGCCCAAGCAAGGCTGGGCCAATCCTGGGAAGAACAATGGGGCTTTGTTTACATCGCACCTCCCACACGCTCCAGAGAGGTGAGCAGCCCATGCGGCCGAGGGCCAGCCAGGGGACAGGGAAGGCGGCAGACACGGGGACAGCGGGACTCCTGCCTACACTAAGATGTCAGTGGCCCTGTGTTGTTTGGAATCAGACTAGATTAGGCCAAGCAACTGTGTGCTTTCCGCAACAAAACAGGTGCAAGGGTGCCCTGGCAACTTTTCAGGCTCCCGCGCCCCCTGTGCCCTACACCCAAGTGGCCTCTGCGCACCCCCCCCAGGTCCCTTAGTGTCCCTGTAGCCCCCGTGCACCTGCGCACCATGCTGGGCTTCTCCTTCACACCCTGTGTGGCCTTCAGTCCATGCCTTAGCTTTCACACTTTATCACCACGTGGTAGGAAATACACGTCCTTTCTACAGCTTTTTGGCCTTTAGTACATGGAATTGACTTCATCACAATCTTTGGCTCAAGGGCCGCTCTCATAACCGGTCTATTCCTGCCCCGTTTTAATTTTTGTAGCTATTTACTTAGTTATTTTAAATAATGTAATAAGCACCGACAAACCCACCACCTAAAATAAAAAGCTAGCATCTAGCCATATGGTCTCTCCCAGCAACCTATTTTCCAGGTCCGCCCCCTTCAGAAGAGAGAATCATCACCCTGAATCCTGTATCACAGTTCCCATACTTTCCTTTCTTTGTTAAAAAAAAAAAAAGTTTTTTATGTATTCTGGAAAGAAAATATTTTAGTTGTTTTTAACGTATATGTAATATTTTGGGGTTTTTCTCCCACTTAATATTATATTACTAAGATTTATCCAAGTTATCTCTGGTTGCTGTACCTCATTCATTTTTGACTGCTCTATAATATTCCCCGGGTGGCCAGATCCTGGTCTATTCCTCCAGTCTCCCATTGACAAGCATTCGCGTTGCTTCCACAGTATTTCTGTTGTGACCAGTGCTGTAAAGAGCATTCTTACACATGTCTTTTACTGTCCTGTGGATTCAGTCTCTTAGAAATACCCCTAATGGGTGCAATTGCTGGATTATAGACCAGGTGAATAGTCACCTTTAGCAGAAAATTCGAAACTCTTTTGAAAGTCACTGTATCGACTTGCAGTCCTACCAGCAATGTAGGAAAGGTCATGTACATCCAGCGTTTGGTATTGTCACTCTTATTTTTTTGCTACTTGAAAAGGTATAAAATGGCAACTTGTTCTAGCCTCGATTTGCATTCTTCTGGTCACTGAGGATGCAGAACTCCTCTTCGTGTTTTCCCATGTGTTGGCTCCTGGCTGAAATGCCCGCTCCTGCCTCCCACCTGCCTCTTCCTCGTGCTGCTTTGCTCTTATAATTCACGAGAGCTCTTTGCGGTTCTTGACACTAATCTTGTCTGGGCATCCTGAAAACCTGCTCCCACTCTGTAACCCGACTTTCACTTTCTTTCGGGTATCTTTCAATGAACCAAAGTTCTTTATCATAATATAGTCGGATTTAGCAATCTTTTATAGTCAAGGTTTTTTTGTGTTCTGTTTAACACAAGAGAAGGGCGTCTGGGGGCGCGTGGGTGGCTCAGTCGGTTAAGCGACTGCCTTCAGCTCAGGTCATGATCTCGGGGTCCTGGGATTGAGTCCTGCATCGAGCTCCCTGCTCAGCAGGGAGCCTGCTTCTCCTTCTGGCTGCTGCTCCCCCTGCCTGTGCTCTCTCACTCTCTCTCTCTGACAAATAAATAAATAAAATCTTAAAAAAAAAAAAAAAAAAGCATCTACCTTCAGCTCAGGTCATGATCTCAGGGTCCTGGGATCGATTCCTTCACTGGGCTCCTTGCTCAGCGGGGAGCCTGCTGCTCCCACTGCCCCTCGCCCTGCTTGTGGTCTCTCACTCAAATAAATAAAATCTTAAAAAAAAAAAAAAAAGGGGTATCTGTGATAAGACACCCAGTCCTTATCCTAAGGTCTAAAAGGTATTCGTCTATTCTTTTCTACTAAATGTTTTAAAGTTGTTTTTGACATTTCAGGCCTTTTAATCTATTGGAAGGTGATTATTTATTTATTCATTTATGTATTTATTTTTGGAGTATGTATGAAGTGGAATCAAATTTTCGTTGTGGAAAATTTATTTTTTTCCAGTGTCCCCTTTCGCCACCGCTCTGACACGCCCCATCACGGGGTTTTCTGCACCTGTCAGTCTGTCTCGGGGTTTTCTGCACCTGTCAGTCTGTCTGCCCCTCCTCCCTTGCCACATTGTCAGGATTACTCCAGCTCCCCGACACCACCTCATCTCTGGCAGGGCCAGTCCCCCCCTGCCTGTTCTTCTTCAGACTTAACCGTGACTAATCTTGGAGAAATACACTTTACGTCATCAGCTACTCACATGTACAAACACATACATCACCACACAACAGTTTCCAGAACATTCCTTACCTCAGTGTGCCCTCAGCATATTTATTCTATCCTATTACCAAAAAAAAAAAAATTCTAGGCATCATCCACTAAATTGATTTCATGTCTTGCTAATGGGTAATGAGGCACAGGGTTTGAAACACTTTGTTCCTCTAGCTACACTGAATGGCCAGGACCTTACATGGACTTTCATTAATTTGTTCATTCATTCATTCAGCAAATATTATGGTCATATATAATATTCAGGCACTGGATGAACTGTACTTCATGCCAGGAATGCAACAGAGAAGAAAACAGACCCAATCCAGGTTCTGACACCTTGTTTACAATCTTGGCTAAACAAGTCCACAGAGAGGCTCTCTAGGAGATGATCTGGAAGCTATAAGGTAAGGAGTTAACAGGATAAGACACTGGGAATGACCTCTCCAGCAGACGGAATACACAGCAAGTGCAAAGGCCCTGAGGCCTGAAAGAGCATGAAAGACTTGGAGGAACATAGTGTGGCTACAACACAGTGGAGAGCAAAGAAAATCCGGCTCAGACAGAGGCCATGGTAAGCATGATTTTTTTTTTTTTCCTTTTCTAGGAGCAATGACAAGCATGGAAGGATTTTAAGGATGCAAATGATTTGATTTGGTTTGTGTTTAAAAATCTTTCTGTTTCAGGGGCACCTGGGTAGCTAAGTCATTAAGTGTCTGCCTTTGGCTAAGGTCATGGTCCCAGGGTTCTGGGATCGAGCCCCACATCAGGCTCTCTGCTCTGTGGGAAGCCTGCTTCTCCCTCTCCCACTCCCCCTGCTTGTATTCCCTCTCTTGCTGTGTCTCTCTCTGTCAAATAAATAAAATCTTTAAAAAAAAAAAAAAGAAAAATCTTTCTGTTCCTGGTAGAGAAAGCTCAGAGGTGGAAGTGCGGGTGAGGGCAGGACCGGAGTCAGGGCCGGCTAAGTTCTCCTGTTGTGCCCCCCCAGGGCCAAGCCCAAAGGCACCAGCGTCCTGGGCGTGCCAGCAGAAGTGGGAGCTCCCTCGCGGTTGACCCCGGGGCGCCTTCTTAGCTCAGGCTCAGCTCAGAGCACACACCCTGCCGCTCTGTGGCTACTGACCCATGTTTTTTGATACAGAGGAGACCTCTGTGTGCTACGGGGGGGTAAGACTTTCTACAAGAGCCTAAACGCTGAAATGCACACACACACCCCACCTCCCCGCCACCCCTCAGCTGAAGATGCGGACAGAGCTCTTCGGTTTGGGAGAACTGTCTACAGCTGGGGCCAAAATGTCTAAAGCCAGGGACAGCTGCATTGAAAGAATGGGATGGAGACTCGTGTTTTGTTTTAACCGGAGATAACCCTGAGAGACCCGGGGAGAAGCATCTTCCATAGGCTGGCAAGCGGGTCACCTTTGACTGCTGAGTACAAACCAGGTTACAGCTGTCCTGTCCCGTCTCCAGGAGCTGGATTCTTCAGTTCTTGGGAATGGCCCTGTGTGTCTTCAAGCCCACTGCCACCCCCCTCCTGGCACCTCCCGTATCCGGATGACAAGCCCAGAAGGCACCGGAGAGCTGGAGATCCTCGTCAAGGAAGTTGGTGACCCTGGGCCAATCACCTACCCTCTCTGTGCCTCAGTTCTCCCATCTGTCAATTGGAAGAATAATGCCAGTCAAAGGGTGGTTGTGATTAAATTCTTCCTAAAGGTCTGATCACACCTGGCCTAGGGCCTGACACAAAGCTCAACAAGGTCAGTTCTGCTTCCTTCTGCCTCAATCAAGGGCAAGCTCTCCCCGACCCCACCTCGGCAGGATGAGCTCCGCAAGGGCAGGTCCAGAGGAAAATGAAGAGGCATAATTCTCCCAATTGAAAATAAGAGGAGACACTCTCCCTCCTCTGCTTTTCTTTCAGAATTTCCTTCTCTATCCCTGAAGACAGAGGAGGAATCTGAACGAACAAGCCTTGCTACATTTCCCCAGTCACTACCTTTAGCTCATACCCTTTTGCTCCACCAGGTTTTCCACAACTTCCCATGACTTTCTACTCTCCATCACACCTCACGGAAAAATGCTCAGGCTTACCCATTGCTTAGGATCATTTCTTTACGGAGGTGCCATGCCACATAAAACTTACGAATAAGTCCATATGCTTTCCTTTCTTTTTTTTTTTTAAAGATTTTATTTATTTATTTGACAGAGAAAGAGAGGTCACAAGTAGGCAGAGAGGCAGGCAGAGAGAGGGGGGAAGCAGGCTCCCCTCTGAGCAGAGAGCCCAATGTGGGGCTCGATCCCAGGACCCTGAGACCATGACCTGAGCCGAAGGCAGAGGCTTTAACCCACTGAACCACCCAGGTGCCCCTCCATATGCTTTTCTCTAGTTAATCTATCTTTTGCCCAATTTACAGGCCCCAGCCAGAGAACCTAGAAGAGTAATAGGAAAAAAGAGCTTTTTCCTTCCCATAGAATAGGTATAGGGTTTTGTTGGAGGTGATAAAAATATTTTGGAACTAGACAGTGGTCATGGTTACACACACAGTGAATGTGCTAAATGTCACTGAATTACACATTTAAAATGGCTAATTTTAGATTATGTGAATTTCCCCGTAATAATAAAAAAAAGACTGAGAGAGAATTCCTCAGCTATGGTGGGCCCCTGACTCCAGACTTGGGGCTTGGGTCTGGGCCAGCTGCCTTGACAGAGGTCTGACCCTTCCCATCCTGGTGGTGAGCTAGGTCTAGTGGAGCTTAGGTAAGGTCAAAGGTCAAGGTCAGAGGCCTCAAATCCTGATGTGGGGTTTGAGGCTGAGCTCCCACCCAGAGCCTTGTGGCTTGATGCCCAGAGGCCTTTGTCACTCTCCAAAGAAAGAACCAAAGCTGAGAAGGTGGCTTTGGTCACTTGGGGAGAGAAGCTCAGCCCCACCACAGCCTCTTACAGAACAAGTGAGCGCTGGGTGCCGGGCCCAAGGATCAGAAGCCCGTGGGCGCCCTTTTGCACAGGTGCCCCAGTGAAGCAAAACAATGAGGAGAGAAGCTGTGGGTGGAAATACACGCGGGGCTCAGTGACCCCTGGATGCCAGAGGTCCAGACCCCTGTCTCAGAGCCCCTCCTGATAGAGGAGTTACGAAACGGCTTCTTCCCCCTGCAGCGGACAGCCCCTCATTCAGCTCCGCGCAGGCCCACTACGCAGCTGAGCAAAACAAGGCCCAGGGAGAGGTGGAGAGAGAGACCCAGAGGGGAGCCAAGGGGAACTTTAGCCAGCTCAGCCACCCCTTCCCAGGCTCCCTTCCCACCCCTATCACTCTCTCTTGGTCTCTGGACTGGTTCTTTTTTTTTAAGCAATCTCTACATCCAACACGGGGCTTGAACTCACAACCCCAAGATCAAGAGTGACATGCTCTACCAACTGAACCAGCTTTGACTGGCTGTTGTTTATCTCCTTGATTTGAATGGGAGCTCCAGAGAGGCACCCCAGCCTTGAAGCGTGCCTGGCATGTACCCAGTAGGTCTCTACATAGCTGTCGGATGAATGAAGGAACAGAGGGGTGCAGTGACTTGCCTCAGGTCACCTAGCCAGGAAGCTATAGAGCTGGGAATTGAACCTCTGTTGTCTGACTTCTAGCTGAGGCTGCTGCCACGGCCAGTCCCTAGCACCAGCCTTAGGTCCCAAGGAATCTGGACACACTTCTGAAAATAAAATAGGACACACGCACACATACACACACAGCCCAAAACAAATTGCATAGCTTTACCATCATGCCTGAAACAGCTGAGGAAGGAAAAAGAAGATTCTGTGTCCTACTGCAATCTACAGGGAAACTTGGAAACTTGGAAATGTCTCTCTACCCTGACCCCCCCGCCCCGCCTCCCGCCACGAAGGATCCAGATGTCCCCCTTCTGCCCAGGCTGGTCCTGCCTCCAGCCTCATGCATGCGATGAAGTCCCAGCTCGGCCGGGAGCAGCACCCTGGGAGCCGCTGGGAGGGGTAAGCACCTGAGCGGCTGGGGCTGCTCTGCGCCCGGCTCGGCCTTGGCGTCCTCGAAGCCTTGGGCGGGGGAAGCCCAGTGCTCACCTGTACGACCCCGACAGGACGTATCTCCAGTCCGAGATGATGAACTTCTCCTGGATTTGGCCGGCGAACTTCCGGCCTGATTTGGCACAATACACCTCTCCTTCCACGCTCCGGATGGAGATGTTCTGTTGGAAGGAGAGTCAGGGTGTCACCCACTAATTACGTACATATAGATACATGTTTGCCTAGAGAAACGTCTGGAAGGATGCTCAGCAAGACACAGGCAGGGATTATCTCTAATTCCTAGGCTCATCAGCTATTTTTATTTTTCTCTTGGCTGAATTTTCTAAATTCTTTTCATTGTCCTGACATTATTTGAGTCATGGCGGGGTGGAGGGGAGGAAAAGAGAGATTTTAAACAAAGTGGCAAACAGAAGAAAGACGAGGGCCTAATGCCCATGGAGCCCTCTGTCTAGGCTCCCAGGGATCACAGAGGCCTGGCAGGCCCAGCCTTGCCTTGTAAGTGGCTTTAGTGACATGAGTCCCTGACCCCAAGCTGGTTAGAGGGAAGTGCAGCCAGGGGGGTACCTTCATGGAGACCTCAGTGGACCCTCGACTGTCCTCAGGAAAGGTGTGTCCACAACCCAAATCATGGCCCTGTTTGTCCCTTCCCCCGCCCCCAGGAACACCTGCTACCCCAGGCCTCGGCCAAAACCCTTGGAGGCTGGAGAAATGAAAAGGTGGGTAAAGCTCGGGGACCTCTGAGAAAGGTGGGACACTGCTGGGGTCCTGTGAATGTCTCGGTCTCTGGGCAGGCTCTGGGAAGGGGATGCCCAAAGCTTCCAACGGCGACTCCCAGCCTCTCCATAAGCTCTGTGACACGCTGAGAGGGGGGCCACATCCCACTGTCCCTTGTTGGGCCGAGGACTGGCAGGCATGGCTGGTGCGGGCCACGGAGGCAAGGCCTGCACTCTCCGTCCCTGTGTGGATGGCCTCCTGGTGAGGTGTGATCCTGTCAAGCAGACCCTGGAAGCACAGGACCCGAGGCCTGCGGCTCCAGGAGGCGCCTGAACTCAGCTACGTCCCAGGCAGTGAGGAGGGGAAGGGCAGGAGAAAGGGAGGATGGCGGGGTCTCCTGGAGGCTGACCTGACTGAGCCAGAGGGAGGGGGGACCCACCCGCCCGCCTGCTGGTAAACACTGTGTGGTCTTAGGCTGGGCCTTGAGTTAGCTGCCCTAAATCTGACACGACTAAGGGAACCTTTATCTCTGGGTTTCTTTTCTCCTTGCCAGAAGGAGGAAGTCAGTAGGGAGTTGGGTTCAGTCCAAGAGGATCGGGCTGTGGAGTCCTACATGCGGATGCTGCCCAGGCCTGTGAAGCGTGGCCATGGGGTTTCTTCAGCCGAGAGAATAGAAGGCACGTGCGGCACAGACTGTGGCTCACGAGACACCCATGGGCCCCTTCCGGTTCCCAGCCCCCATAGATCTACGTGAGACCAAAGGGCTGTAGGCAGGAGTGGTGGCAATCTCTTCCGGGTCAGGTCCTCACGGCCTCCCCCTGCTCTCTCGCTCCCTGCCCCTGCCATCTTGGAGGCCATGTTTTCCTTATGCTGTAGCTACAGGATGAGGGAGTCCTACCCTGGACTTTGAGCAAGAAATAAACCTTTACTACGTTAAGCCATTGAGATGGGAGTAGGGGGGTGTAAGCATGGTGTAAGCTATCCTATCCTAATACAAAATACCTTCTGGATGCTCACTGGGGGCCCCTACCTTGAGGTGGCTGTCAGAGATCTGGACTTTGTCACACATCTCTTGGAAGAGCTTCACGCCTCCCTGGTCCAGGAGCACACAGACAAACACCCCACGCTTGTTGGCCGCCTCTAGGATGTCACAGAAGATCTCCACATCCGTGAACACATCCATCAGGATGGCCAGGACCTGGGCCAGGGCAGACGGGTCGAAACAAAAAGAGTCAGGGGCCAGGAGCTAACTGGTTTCAGCCGAGCTTCCTAAGTCCCGGGGGCCGAAGGGAGCAGCTCCCATTGCTGCTGCTCTGGAGGAGAAAGCCTGAGGTGGGGGGCTCTGCCGGGGCAGCATTGGAAGGAAAAGAGCTGGACTGGAGGCCTCCGCGCTGACTCCATCTGTCCAGCCCAACCACAGGCCCTCTGGCCTCCGGGCCCACGGCTGGAGTGCAGCGTGCACGGAGGAAGGAGACAAAGGCACAAACGGGGCACAAGGAGGGGAAGAGAGGAACAAGGGGAGGTGGTCAGGCAGGTTCAGAGCTGAGGCATGGATGTCAAGTCCCGGCTGCTCAGCCACGTGGAGCTCGAAGGCACTCTATGGCCACTGGTTTTCAAATGTTTTTAAGCCATGGAATACTGCCCCGAACAAAATCCCTGGGGAGACCCTAGAGATAGACTAGACAAGGCAGAGCTGCCCCAGTGGGATGGAGAAGGGAGTCCTCCTCTATCCTAACAGAATCCTGGGGAGGAGAGAGCCCTAGAAATCCTGGGAGACGCGTGCAAGCCGGCCTGCCGAGGACCCACCCCTCCACCTGCCAGCAGCACCCAATCTCACTTTAAGCAATGACCTCTCCTCCACGAGCACCGTGGTTTGGGCGGGGCCACTGCCAGGCGCCCCATTGGGCGCGGGGCGGGCACATCACCAAGGCCAGACCAATGAGAGCACGGCATCCCCTGCTGGCCCCAGAGATTGGCCCAGGGCTGCTCACATGACCTAAGTTATTCTAATGAGAGCCGTCCCAAGACTTCCGCTGGGGCTGGGGGTTGCTCAGCTGGTGGAGTGTGAGCGACAGCTGTTGGCAGCTATCTTGCCGCCACGTGGGGACTGCCCGCCTGAAAATGAAGTCAGCCCCAGGACTAAGCACATTGCCAACATCATTTCAGCATCATTCGAACATCTGGTTTCAGTCATGCTTTGAAGCCAGTCCTACCTTTGACTTTCCCACTGTAGATGTCAATGCATGCTCCTCTTCTTGGACTTGTTTCCCACAATATTGTGATTTATAAAAAGAAACGTGTATTTGGTCTTTGTCCCTGTTTCTGGCACCAAGCTCTAAAACATTTGGAATTTCCTAAGTGGTGAGAGCGAACAGAGATAAAGGTCCTTTGTTATGTTAATGAGGTGACTTTTGGATGAGGGCTGGTTGCCAGGGGAACCAACTCAATGATTAGAGGGTTGGAATTTTCTGTCCTTCCCATCCCCCTACCCCAAGGAAAGACAAGAAGGGCTGGAGGTTGAATCAATTGCCAATGCCAGTGATGTAATCAGTTGTGCCTGTGTAACGAAGCCCACCTAAAAACCCAAGAGGACCGGTTCAGAGATCTTCTGAGTTAGTGACTTGGGGAGAACAGAATGCTCAGAGAAGGCATGGAAGTTCCAAGCCCTTCCCTATACCTTGCTCTGTGCATCTCTTCCATCTGGCTGTGCCTGAGTTCTATCCCTTGGAATAAACTAGTAACCTAGAAAGTGAAATGTTTCTTCGTTGTGAGCCACTCTAGCAGACTGATCAAATGCAAGAAGGGGTCGTTGGAGTCTCCAGTCTGAGTTCGGGACTGGCATGGGTTGGGACACCCAGCTTTCTGAGAATTGCTCCACGGTGGGGGACCCCCGCACAGTGGGACTAGAGCAGAATTAGACGGTTGTCACCCAATCAAAAGTCTGTCCTAACACCCAAATCATGGCATACTGACAAATGGATATGGCAGCCATTAGCCATGATAATTACAATGGTCACATCAGAACTGTGAGACATGGTGAAACGTTGAAGCAGAACTGTTGGATGATCTACGCTTGACACAAGTGTATTAGCAATGAACGAATTCAGTGAGAAGGGATAACAGAGCACAAGATGATAGTCTGTCCAGTATGATTGCCAGTGAGGGAGAGCCATGTGTAGACACATTAGCAAGCACAAAGCCCAAAGTAGCAGTCAGGTTTGGACTGGGCACTATGGCAGTTTTCAACATTACCTGTAATAATGTCCCACCATTTTTCTAATAATTGCTATATATACACACATACACACACACATACCATATATATATGCGGTATATAGAGATGTATATGTATATACAGATCTATAGGTATATTGACCATCGACATCTGGGAAGTAGCCAGGGCAAGAAGAGGGTCACTGAAACAGACAAAGGAGATGTCTGGGACCCACGTGGAACTGACTTCCTGCCCAGATGATGTGAGTGTCCGGACAGGGGAAGAAAGTCAGAAAAGATGTTCTCATTGGGAGGCCACACTCCTTCAGAACCATGGTCCCTATTAGCACACGATTGTGTCTACACATTTAAACTTACGGTGCCAGCAGCAAGCCAGGCCCTCTCTGCTGGAAGAGAAATGCTTCCTCCTGGAGGGTGGTATAGGTGAGAGGGACACCTCTCTCTCCCCAGGCGGTTGTGTTCCACTGAGTCCTTGCTTCCCCGAGACAGGACTAGTGATTGAACAGAATCGGCCATGTTTGCAAATAAACCCAGGTCGTGACTGAAGGGATGCTTGGAAAAACAGGCTCACGATGTCTAAGTTTATCCTCTTGGCCTCCCGTTGGGACTGGCCCCCAGCCGGATTGACTCAAGGCCCATAACCTCTTCAGTCCCCTGCATCGCCGTGCTACCTTATGGGGTGTCATGGGATGAATGACAACCTCCCGAAAGATATGTCCACATTCTGACCACCAAAACCTGTGGATGTGATCTTCCTTGGAAAAAGTCTCAGCAGGTGCAATTAAGACTCTTAAGATGAGGGGCACCTGGGTGGCTCAGATGATTAAGTATCTGCCTTCGGCTCAGTTCATGATCTCAGGGTCCTAGGATCGAGCCCCACGTCGGGCTCCCAGCTCAGCGGGGAGTCTGTTTCTCCCTCTCCCTTTGCCTCTCCCCCTGCTTGTGCACGCTCTCTCTCAAATGAATAAATAAAATATAAAAAAAAAAAAAGACCCTCAAGATGAGATCATCCTGGATTATCCAGTGGGCCCTAAATCCAATGGCAAGTGTCCTTGTAAAAGACACCCTGAGGAGAGATGGGGAGAAGAGGGGGGCCACATGAAGACAGAGGCAGAGGCTGGAGTGCGGCGGCCACAAGCCGAGGAATGCCCACAGCCACCAGAAGCTGGGAGCAGAAGACAGGACCCTCCCCGAGAGACTTCAGAGCAAGGAGGGCCCAGCTGACATGACATCTCCATGTTAGGTCTGGCTTTCAGAACAAGGAGAGAATAAATATCTCTTGTTTTAAACCACCAGCGCAGTGGTAACTTGTCTCAGCAGCTCTGGGACACTGATACTGAGCAGTCACACACGGTCCAGACGACAGTGCTCTCCCGGGGTGTTAGGGAGCGGTGGCTCCAGCCCCCGTGCTACTGGCAATGAGCTGAGTGCCTTTGGACAAGTCACTTACCCTCTCTGGGCCTCAGTTTCTTTACCGATAAAACACTGCTCAAAAACAGAGCATAAGCTATCTTTCAGGCTGCATCTAACCCTGAACCCAGATAACATAAATGAAACCAGGTGCAAAAAGTAAAGGTTTTTATTCTCGTTTGTAGTTAAAATATGACTATGATTTTTATGGGCCTTGTGAGCAAGTATGAATCATGTTAGAATAACACCATGCAAACACGTTTTAGTCCCGGTTATGGAAGAGAATTAAAAGTAGTGCGGACACCTGTAGGGGCATAAAAAAGAAAGTAGGCCAATCCGCTGGACCAGCAGGTCGGGGCGGGGTTGGCTGAGAAGAAGGAAGTGCTTCCGAGACCGCTTGCTAAAGAAGGAAGCCCAGCCTGGCAGGCCGGCTCTGGGAATCTGAGCAGCACAGAGACCCAGGAGCCCCGCCAGGGGGATGCTGGTCCCCTGGGCAATCCCCAGAGGCAAGGGTCATCCTGTGGGGACCTCAATCCTGGCTGAGAGTCCCTCACCCCCTGCCAGACAGATGTGAGCTCCCCCGGGGCTGGAAACCCTGCTGCTTCGGGAATGGCAGGGCGGAGGGGGAGAAGAGGTTTGGGTCCTGGGGGCGTCCAACCTTGTTGGGGACACTCTCACCCCATCCCCCGCTCTCTGCTTCTACTTCTCTTCTTGCCTCTTTCTCCTGTCTGTGCTGAAGCTCCTTCGTTTTCCCCAAACAACAGCAAAGGCACCGTGGAGTCAGCGGGAGCGGCCTTCTTTTACAGTTGGCGCGGGGCTGCGGGGGTGGAGGCGTGGGAAGGCCGTCTGGCCTCACACAGAGGACCGGTTAGAGGGGGCGTGACCTCCCAGGCCCGCTGAAACCATCTGGGAACCCTCAGGGATCCTGACCACACTCGGAGGATGCGTTCATGGTGCTGTTTCCGTATTTTAGGAT
>CM052900.1:11395549-11497147 GCA_028534135.1 Potos flavus
CACCTCCTGACCTTTGCCTGGAATCCTTTTCCCTTCCCTCGCTGCCTGACCACCTCTTACTCAGCCTGTGAGACTCAGCTGGGAGGCCGCCTCTTCCAGGAAGCCTGCCTTAGTCACCTTGTCCTCCCCTGCCAGGCATAGAGGGTTGCTCACACCCAGGGCTGCCTCCCAGCCCCTGTTGTCTTCTCCCCTACTGGGCAGGCAGAGGCAGAGAGCTCCCCAGAGGGAGTGAGGCCTGTGGTTCCGCTCTGCCATCCTGGGTGGGGGCCGGCTATGAATTAGGCTTTGTGGAATAAAGAAATGCGAGCATGGAGGGCAAGGGAGAATTCCTGCTGGTTTAGAAGTGGAAACTGGTCTGGAAACCACCGGGCTGGCTCTGTTCGTTTTCCTCTCAGGAGGCCGAAGCCACAGGGGGAACATGCAAACCTATCCATCCTCGGGCTCTGAGTGGACAGGATAGCCTATGACTAGGTTCCAGCCCCTCTGGCATCTCTGTGGGGGCAGGCCACCCCTGAGCATGTGTGTGTATGTGTGTGTGTGTGTGTGTGTGTGTGTGTGTGTGAAGACTATCACAAACTGCCTGCAGGGGCCCGACAGACAAAGTAGGTGAAGCTCATCAGGGCCTGGGACAAGAGGGCATGGTGGGGACTGTGGCAAAGGGGACTCACCCACCAAAAGGGGTCGCCACCCAGTGCCAGCAGAGCCAGCTCTTCCCACCTGCTAAGAGGAACTGGAAATGCTTTTAGGTGAAATCTTCAGGTTTTTAAATATCATCTTAAATTCATAACGTGGGGGCCCACAGAGAGAGGGAAGCCTCTCTGGGTGGGGAGGAGGGGACAGGGGAGGGACTCAGCCGGGGGACTGCTTCACCGGCCCTGACCTGGCCCTGACCTGGCTTCTTTCCGGGGCGCCTCACTCACCCGCAGAGCTGCAGCTATGGTTGAGAATTTCTCCAACCCCGCTGGTCCCTACCCCTCGGGAGGGCACTGACCTTCACACACAGACAGACCAGAGCCAGCCTTACTCCAGCGTGGAGTCTGAGGCCTGGGGAGGTCAGGGCACCTGCCCCAGGTGAGGCGGTCCGCCCTGGCCTGTGCGGGCGCTCCTGGCTGCCCTCCTCGGCCCATCTGTCGATTCCTACTGCTGACCCGTCCCGGAAACATGAAATCCCTGAGACTTGAAAAGCCAACGCTCCGCCCATTGTAACCTTACCTAATTTTCCAGAACTCCACTCCTTCCCTCCCCTTCCACACACAGCCCCGCCGCCTGAAGCGGGGCTTTTCCTGGAGCCTTCAGATTTCACAGTACTGAACTTCAGAGGGGATCCAGTCCTGGGACGGGGAGCCTAGCTGAAAAAGAGCTCAAATACCAGGTAGTTCTTTTCTGAGTCTACTCTTGTCCTTCTGCAGCTTCAGGAGGGAGGAGGGGGCATCCAAAGCCCCATTCGGAATAGTCATTTATGCAGCCGAGGTAGAATGAGCTCAGGTCCCTCCACCCTTTCCCCAGCTGCAGCAGGAAGCCACCGATTGGATCCAATCCGATCCGTGGGCAATGGGAGAACTGATGACCAAATGCCCGCCACCTTGGCTGAGATTCTACCGGCCAAGCTCTGGTCATGAAATATTTTTCTTCTTTCTTCTTCCTCTTTTTTTTTTTTTTTTTTTTAAGATTTTAGGGGCGCCTGGGTGGCTCAGTGGGTTAAAGCCTCTGCCTTCGGCTTGGGTCCTGATCTCAGGGTCCTGGGATCGAGCCCCGCATCGGGCTCTCTGCTCAGCGGGGAGCCTGCTTCCCCCCTCTCTCTGCCTGCCTCTCTGCCTGCTTGTGATCTCTCTCCCTCTCTCTGTCAAATAAGTAAATAAAATCGTTTTTTTTTTTAGATTTTATTTATTCATTTGAGAGAGAGCACGTGCATGAGCGGTGTGGAATGGCAGAGGGAGAGGGAGACGCAGACTCCCCGCTGAGCAAGGAACCCCACGTGGGACTCAATCCCAGGACCCTGGGATCATGACCTGATCGGAAGGCAGATACTTAACCCACTGAGCCATTCAGGTGGCCCTATTTTCTTCTTCTAAAGTCACATATTAAAATGTAAATATTCTGGGGAGAAGCCTCTCTGCCTATTCTGTCTTCTGTCTGACCACCAGCTGGATTCAGGGGCTGCCCCGTCATTTGTGGACAGACAGGTCCAACCTGAGTCTGAGAGGAGAAGGGACAAGCGTGTGTCTCAGTGGACTGGCCCCTTCATTTGGAAGCACAGAGGTGAGGGGCCTGGCCATAGCTGGGGGGAGGGGGGGTGGAGTTCAGGAGACCTTTCCCAAGAAAGGGACTTGGGTGCTGCGTCCTGTGGAAGGAGTAGGCCTTCATCAGGTGAAAAGTAGGGAGGGTGAAGGGGTCCCAGGCAGAGGGAACGGCACACGCAAAGCCCCGAAGACTGAGCAAGGAGGGCCGGAGAGTCTACAGGTCCCTAGGGACAGAGTGGCAGGAGCCGCGAGAGGAGCTGGAGAGGTTGTGAGCCATAAGGAGTTTGCTCTTCCCACTGTGGGCAATTGGGAGCCATGGAGGGCTCTAAGCAGAGCAGGGACCCAGTTAGATTTGAAGTATGGAAGAAGTGCTCTACTGCCACACAGAGACTGGGTGGGTGGGGGTCACGATGGAAGAGGAGGGGCAGGCGGGAAGGGATTGCAGGAGTTCCAGTGACGGGTGGTGGTGGTCTGGACCGGGACTGGCATGGGTGGGGTCAGAAAGTCGGCGATCCAGGGCAAGACAGACAATAACATCCGAGACCCCATCCTCAGCCGCAGTCTTCTGAACTCCATGCCTTGGGCAGGACCCATCCCCCTCTTCCTCCTCCACCAGCACCCTTCCTCCCCCTACCCCAAGGCCAGGGAGACGCAGGCCCCCCCCCCCCCCGCCCCGATACCTGGCTGGTCCGGGTGATGCAGCGGCGGATGAGGTCTCTGATGTTGTTGTGCTTGTCCGCCTGGAAGTACACGGTGGCGCTGGACTTCTCCTTCAGGTAGGGCTTCTGGGCCGAGGCCCAGGCGTGCAGCAGGGTCGGCTCGCTGCCCTCGGACGCCGCGGGGAAATAGGTGCCTGACTGCAGGGAGCAAGAGTCCAGTCCCCGGGGGCCTGCCTCTGCCCCTCCTGGGGGCTCCGGGGCACAAGAGGGCTCCTTGGCCTGGGCCTGGATGTACTGGGCCTCCACCGAGGACAAGAAGTCTACCTCGCCTTCCTGGCCGAGCGCCTGCCAGTAAGCCTCGGGCCCCCCATCCAAGAGGGCGTCTGTGGCCAGCCGGGCACTCTCATTGTCGCTGAAATCGGCCCTGCTCGGCCGGACCCACTGGCTCTTGACCTCTTCCAGGCGTTTCCGGATCTTGCCCACATGCCTTGACCGGCTCATGTTGGCCCGTCCCCCGAGTCTTGGTGGACAGGAGGCCGTGGCTTGAGCTCCCCCTGATGTCAGGGCAAGGGGGCCACCGCGGAGGGGAGCCCTCAGCGCTCCCGGGAAGCACCCGGCATCCACCTGCCGCCCGTCAGGCCCGCTCCGAGGAAGTGATTTACTTCCCTGATCGTCCTGACAGCCAGGCCCTGGCTTATCTCAGCGCCGCCGCCCTGCCCGCGGGCCGAGGGCCGGCTCAGTCATGCCCGGGCACACTCAGCCCTGGGAGCCGTCCTCTGCGCTCATTGCACAACTCTCCAGAGCCCCGGCCTGGCGTGCAGAGCAGGGAGGCTCTCCCAGCACCCCCGGGCCTCGGCCCCTGCTGTGCTTCAGTTCCAATGCCACTGGTTCAAGACAAGAATTCCCCTGCAGGGGAAAGAGGTTTCCCCTGAGATCGCGCCAGCGTGGGGAGGGAAGCGGGATGCAAGCCAGGCAGAGCTGTCCACCAGGCATGCTCCTTTCCCCAGTGACAGAGATCCTGGCCTCCGGTCCTCTGAAAAAGCTTTGCTCTGCTCCCTCTCTCCCCTGTTGTGTTTGCCAGAGAGGCTCCAGTCTGGGGGCTGCAGGACCTGCTTGGAATACGGCCCGGAGAGGAACCTGCCGCTGTGTCTGGGCCCCGGGCCTTGGGACCCGTCGTCTCCCAGTTGGAGGGGCAGGTGGCAGCAGGTGTGTTTGAAGTATAGGAACAGCTAAGGGAGAAGGCACATTTTCTTTCCAGGTCAGGTCATGGTCAAGTCCATGTCAGTGGAATGCAATGTCTGTCTTCGGGTTCAGCCAGAAACAGACTGAGACAGGATTCGAGTATAAGAAGTAGCTCATTGGAAGGTGATTCCAAGAAGGGCCAATGGGGGAGGGAGGAGTGAGACAGGACGGCCAGGAAGCCCCCAGGGGACACGCTGACGAGCAGGTTACTGTGGTGCACATCTGGGATTTATGAACATCGAGGGACCAGGTGGGGTCATTCCTGCAGGGCCCCCTGGGAGACAGTATAGAGTACATCTTAGAATTTTCCTACCCAAAGGGTGAGAATTTATCTACCAGCCACCATCTGTCATCAGCAGAGGGCTCCTGGGCCCACACTGACCCCCAGGTGGCGGGCCTGCCCTGTGCTTACCAAGCATGACCCTGAAGCCAGAGGAAGCATGTGGCCGGACTCTCAAGGGCGCGGTCGGTGACTCAGGGGAGAGGGAAGGGCTAAGGGGATCGAAGTAGGGCCCTGCAATGTCTGCTAAGAGAACTCTGCCAGAACACTGGGACTGGGGTCCTCGCACGGCCGGCATAGAGGAGGAACCAGAAGTCTGTTTGGGGTTTATCTAGTCTTTGGAAGAAAATAGCTGTCAGCATCTTTAAGCAGCAACCCAAGTGGCTCAGTCCAGTAGGAGGCAGTATTTTTAAAAGTACAGTCCAAAGAAGAGAAAAGGAGATTTTTTCTCTTCTTTTGAAGGTCACTGAAGAAATCCAGTTCACACCCTCAGCGACCCTCCCTTTATTAGACATCATCTAATCCCTGGACCCCTCCGGACGACACACCTCACAAACTCTCCCCAGTGCACTTCTGGCTCCTTGCCCTTCCACCTCTCCCTTCCGCCAACTCTTGCTGATGCAGATACACTTAACCTCATCCGCACATTCTCCTCTGAGCCTGCCTCCTCTCTGGCCCTCCTCAGTCCCTTCTCCCATTCTGTGTCACCTACGTCCATGCCCAGTCTGCTGAAACCAACGTGGGGAGGGGAGTAATGACGCCTGGGATTTGTTCTGGGTCACACACCGGCTCGAAAACTGTCCGTGGCTTTCCATCACCTGGCATGTTAAGTACTGTTTCCCAAGGCTTGCGTTGGAGGTACTGTGTGCTTGAGACCTGTGCGAACATTCCAGCCTGACCTCTCCTACACTTGGCTGTACTTGCGTGCTCGCTGCAGGGTGGCCATCTGTGCTGAGGGAGACACAATTAGTGGGCCTCATTTCACAGATGAGGAAACCAAGGTTCAGAGAGGTTGAGTAACTTGTCCAAGATCACACAGCTACTGAGTGGCATAGCAGGGGCACTGTCACTCCAAACCTCATCTATTTTCCACTGTGCCAAATTTCACCCTTTCCCTTCTCCTCCCCTTTCCCCTTCTACCCTCAGAATAATCTGTGTGCTCTTACCAGTTCCAGAATGTATACAGGGGAGAATGAAAGAAGGGGTGTGGATGTGATGGGGTTCTCCTCTCACCCAGGCCCAATTCTCTTCATTTGATGAATAAATGATTGAGGGACCCCTGAAATGGTGGCCTGTCTCCCAGGCCTGTGGGGACTATTTTTACCTGGGCACTTGCTGAGTAGCTCTCATTTAAGAAAAAAAAATCTGAGTGGAACTTTCACCTATAGAGCTGCTGGAAGAAGAAGAGCCCTGTTTCTGCTTTCCTCATCTCCATGCCCTCACAAAGACCCAGAGATTCTACTTAAATCCTTCAGAACAGACACAGATACATTCTATGTGCCTTGGTACAACTTATCCCCTCATTTCTGTGCCCCTGGCAGACATGACTAGTGGATCACAGAACTCTTTCCCCAGGAACTGGGAACCGTCCCTCCCTCCCCTTTATAGGGCTCAGAGGGGAGCCCTCCCCTGGAGGAATCTCGGATGTACCACAAGCGCTCCATTTGCTGATGAGAAAGCGGAAGTGCAGAGAGGGGACATCACGCAGCTGTTTGTCCGTGCGGAAGAGGTGGCTGGGGAGATGCTAGAGTGGTTATGTATAGGGACACTGATCAAAGAAAATAAATATTTTAAGGATGATGGAAACCAAGTCTCTTGCCATCGGAGCAGGCAGTTAAAATACAAAAAGCAGGGGAGACCAGAACGAACTCTTTTTTTTTTTTTTAAAGATTTTATTTATTTATTTGACAGAAAGAGAGGGTAGGCAGAGAGAGAGGGGGAGGCAGGCTTCCTGACTAGCAGAAAGCCCGATGCGGGGCTCGATCCCAGGACCCTGAGATCACAACCTGAGCTGAAGGCAGAGGCTTAACCCACTGAGCCCCCCAGGCGCCCCCAGAATGAACTCTTGAGGGTTGCATATAAATTGGAGATGCTGATTTCAAACTCACAATTTCCAATATAGATAGATAAATGTAGATGTGTTTAAGTTACATGAACTCTAATATATAATATATAAATGTTACATATATACATATAGAAAATAAATGATGTAAAATGTAAACATAACATGTAAATACATGTGTATATTCCCTGGTTCCCTGGTTTGTCCTCTGACAGTGACACTCCTATAACGATGTCTTCGCCGAGGGCCCGGGGCTCTTGGGGAAATGGGTGCTTTCATGTCTGGGGCAGGGAAAACACAAAAATGATCCTGAGACATTGTGTGCCAGAAAGTGCCAAAAGAAAAACATAGACGTGTCAAAAAGACACGGAAGCCAGCTAGAAGGAGCTCCCACTAGAAAACCCGGCACAACTGGAGAATCGGAATAATGGTAAAAAAGGATTATGATACCCAAAATAAAGTAGGAAACCCTGAGTCCATACTGACAAAAATATAGATACTGATAATTCGAGGAAGAACAGGTATTGAAACAGTGTCAAATAAATTCTCCGTAAAATACTTAGTAATTACAAAGAGGGAATGAGGAACTTTGCAACAGGGGATGCTGTCAGCCAGTACCCTAATCAAGGGGTCAAACGGACGCTCGTCAGCGATGACACAAATCAAAACCTTGAGCCACTTGATGGGATGCAGTGAGAAGAGCCAGCATCGCTTCCATGATATTCTTGCCAAAGATGCATAACCTAAATTTTGACTGTTTTTTTAAAAACGTTTTTTAGGGGGCGCCTGGGTGGCTCAGTCATTAAGCGTCTGCATTCGGCTCAGGTCATGATCCCGGGGTCCTGGGATCGAGCCCCCACATTGGACTCCCTGCTCAGCGGGAAGCCTGCTTCTCCCTCTCCCCGTGCTTCTCCCTCTCCTCCTGCTTCTCTCTCTCCCCCCGCTCGTGTTCCCTCTCTTGCTGTGTCTCTCTCACTGAACATAAGTAAAAATAAAATCTTTAAACAATACATAAAAATAAAAGCATCCTATTCTTTAAAAAAAAAAGTGTTTTTTAGGTGATCCCCTAAGGAGGAAACAGACACATCCAGACTACGAAGCATTCTAGAAGACAAGCAGGGGGAGTTGGGGATGAGGACGGGGACTTGGGGGGAGCGGATAGTCCCTTCACATGCGTAGTAAATTCCTCCATGGCCCAAGGCAGAGCCTGGATGGGGTTTGTTTGCAAAGCCCTTGCTCCTGTCTGCAGCCTGATTCTGCAGTTGCCGGTTTAGGCGAGATTCTCCTCCTTTAGGCTGTGAGCAATTCAGGGCAGGGAACATGGGGGACAAGCAAGGCCTGACTTAGCTTCTTGACACCCCAGTGTCTATGCCGCTTGGAGCTGGCACACAGTAGGCATTTAATAAATGTGCGTTAGGTGAATGGATGGCTATGTGTTCCTGGGGCAGAGGCCAGCTCACACAGAACGTACTGGAATCGGATTCCCGAGCTTGTCCGTGGAGCAGCCTAGGGCTGAGAGCCTGGGCCTGGGGCCCGGGAGCCTGGAGAGACAGGGTGTCTGTCTGGCCTTAAGAAGCAGCGCTACCTCTCCCTCCCACCTCTCCATTCGGGCCTGCAGCAGCATTAGAACTGTATAGTCTCATTACCCAGTGACCCAAGAAGGGCAATTAAGTTGAAAATTAGTTGGCATAATTAATTAGACGGGTAAATAGCTCCCTGTCAACACCAATCAATCCATTCTGCATATAATCAGCTCAGCCAAGGCAGTCCAGGCATGGAGGCAGCTGTTCCTTCTGTTGGCGGGCAGGGGCAGGGGGTGGGAGCGAAAACAGGACGGGATGTCCAGCCAGGCACGCTAAACCCCACCCACAGGTCCTTCCACAGTTGCTTTTCACCGGAGCAGCCTCTTCCGGGCTGGCCTCAAGGATTCCATCCTGGGCACCCAGCAAAACCACAGCTTATGTCCCAGGGGCCCTCAGCTGTATGGTCCCTTTGCCTTCTCCAGCTTCCTACTTTTGAGTTCCCAGTTGCACAAGATTTCTGGTGTGCATAAAAACCATAAACACGCCTAAAAACCGTGGGAGCTCCCAGTTTTGGGCTAGTAAACTTGCAGATGCTTTTTTCAAATTAAGGTAGAACTAAATGAGTAACATTTACCCTTGTTAGAGTTCAGCTCTGTGAATTTGGAGAAAGGCATGCAGTCATGTAATCACACCACAGCTAAGACCTAGAACATTTCTATTCCCTACGCTCTCCTCTAGTCAACTGCTCCCCACGCCCATCGCCTGGCAACCACGGATCCATGATCTCTCCCGAAAGTTTCACCTATTCTAGAATGTTCTATAAATGGAATCATATGGCGTGAACCTTTTGAGTCTGGCTTCCTCTCACTTAGCAAAATGCACTTGGGATTGATCCATAGTGTGATGTGTGTCAGTGGTCAGTTACTTTTTATGGCTGAGTAGTGCCTTCTCATAATAAAAATGTATCAGTTTATCTGTTTCCTGGTTGAAGGACACTGGGTTGTTTCCAGTTTTGTTTTTTTTTTTTAAAGATTTTATTTATTTATTTGAGAGAGAGAGAGACAGTGAGAGAGCATGAGAAAGGAGAAGGTCAGAGGGAGAAGCAGACTCCTCATGGAGCTGGGAACCCGATGCGGGACTCGATCCCGGGACTCCAGGATCATGACCTGAGCCAAAGGCAGTCGCTTAACCAACTGAGCCACCCAGGCACCCTGTTTCCAGTTTTGAGTGTTTATGAACAAAGCCACTATAAATATTCACATATAAGCTTTTTTTAAAAAGATTTTATTTATTTATTGAATATAGAGAGAGAGATCACAAGCAGGCAGAGAGGGGGAAGCAGGCTCTTTGCTGAGCAGAGAGCCCGATGCGGGGCTCAATCCCAGGACCCGGAGATCATGACCTGAACCAAAGGCAGAGGCTTTAACCCACTGAGCCACTCAGGCGCCCCTCGCATATAAGCTTTTGTATGAACACAAGTTTTCACTTCACTTAAATAAATGCCTAAGGGGGAGTCTGCTGGGTCTTAAGGCACGTGTGTCGATACTTTTATAAGAAACTGCCAACTGTCTCCTAAAATCCTGTACCATTTCGCATCCCACCAGCAATGCATGAAACTCCGTATCTTTGCCAGGGCATAGACTTCAAAAAACAGTGATACCTAATCTGGGAACACTGAAAAAATAAAATTAAATTAAAAAAACAAAACAAAACAGTGATACCCATTGCTGCGGACAGCAGGCCCAGCTGCAAAATTTTCAGGGCCCTGTGCAAAATGAAAACACGGGCCCTGTGATCAAAACCAAAGGATAAAACTGCCATTAATGGTATTAAAATAGAAAGCTTTTTCCTTTCTACTGTAGTCTTTCTCTCAAGTTCCCATGGTGGTTGGTTTTTTGTTTTTTGTTTTTTTTTCCACTTGCTATTCCATGTTTTGAGTAAAGAAACATTAAAATTCAAAATTATTAGCATGAATCTCACCATTCATCTTTATATTGTGCAATGCTATTTCAAATGCAAATGGGAGCGCATTAAACCTGTCTGTAAGATCACTGAAATTACACAATTCCTATTTCGTTCGTACATGCATATGTATTTTGTTTTTCCCAGAAAGTAGAAACGCTGCACAAAACGAGCTCAACTGTTTTTATTTCACTTCTTACTATGTGCGTGTTCTACCAACACTCTCTACCTCTGGCTCACTGGTGACAAAGGAAAGACAGAAAAGAGAAGAAAGTATCTTCTTTCTCTTCTCTTCAGTGAGCATCGATAGAATTCCTTTGTTGTTTCTTAGAACACTGTTGGCCTTTCTTGCATTCGAAGCAAATTCTGGTTCCAATGGAAAGCATGGCCTTTCGGGTCTGCTCTTGCCTCCGCTTGGTCACAGATGTCAGGGACTGACCTAGTCTTCGTGGGGAGTGTCACCGACTTCCCACGCACCATGGGCCCACCAGAGCTCAGCGCTCACGGACACTGTGAAGGTCTGTGCTGGAGGGTCAGCTGGGAGCTGCAGACAGGCTCCGAGCCCACGTCTCTTGTGCTCACACCGCCGTTGGACTGCACGTACAAACCCCCAGTTCAACGATCAGAATCATTCCGAATTTCAAGATGGTGACAGCAGAGCCTTCAACCGAGCATAGGGTCCTTGTGAGCCCCGGGCCTCTGTGACTGACCGCACAGGCTGCCTGGAGAAAGGGGTTCTTTCCTGTGGGCGCGTCATCTGTGATATTAAATTAAAATACTTTTATAATATTAAAAAAAAAATTCCATCCGTGAGATCCGAGCTCATGACATCGTTTGCTGCGTTTTTCCTTAGGTGATTCACTTATGCTTTGTCTCTCTGCCGCCATTGTTCCTTTTTCTAGAATGAGGAACACAGCTTCTGTTCTTACATTACAGCATAGCCCCTGGCCCAGCCAGGGCACCCACGGGTGCTCAGGAAATTCTAGTTGGTTTTCAGAGAAACCCCCTGCATTGGAATAAGCTCCCCCGAACCCCGCTCTGTGTGGGGGCGGGAAGGGGCCAGAGCACTGAGGTTCCCCCCACTACCCCCACCCCACACACAGCGGGGAGTGGCTGGGGTAGGAAGTTTGAAGCTATCGTCTGGTAAAGGAAGGAATGTGTAAGTAGGTCAACCCAGCAGCATCGCAACAACTTAGAAATGATTCTCAGGAATTTCACAGAGCTCCTGGTACGGGTCAGCAAGTGGTCAGAACCTGCCCAAGGTGCCATCGGGCTGGTGTGGGTCGTCAGAGGGCCCCCCCCAAGCCCCAAGGGGAAACTCTAACTCTGCAGGACTCCACCCTGTCTCCTTGCTTTGGAAAATAATTCTGGTGGCTCTGCCCTTCGTTTCGTGAATATTACGCATTCCTTTTAAAACTTTGTGAAAAACACAGATAAGCCAAAATAAATAAAATGCATTAAAATGAAAAAAAAATAAAAAAACAAACCAACACCCTATCTTCCACAGCCACACCCCTGGCATCATAATTTTTAACATTTGTTGTGCATTGGGGCAACAGCGTTGATGAGATCTCTCGGGACCCGCTGCAACCTCCCTCTAGAGTGTGCTTTCCCGCCCCCACCGTGCTGCGGTGCGAAGGGGTGAGGCTCCAGGTCCGGTCCCGGTGTCAGGGGTGGAGAGCGGTGGGAGCAGGGTTTCCACTGGAACCGTCCCCCGTGGGGCTGGGCCTCATTCTGGCCTTGTCCTTGCCTCTCTGGCATCTGAGCATGGTTCTCTAGCCCTCCTAGAAACTCTGCAATGAGCTAATCCTCTGCAACAAAACCCTTCTGCTCAACCAGCTAGAGTGGATCCTGTTGTCTATGATGAAGAACTCGCTCCCAGGGCCTCAGCTTCTCTCGTCCCAAGCTCCTTCATAACCCTTACTGGAAAATGCAATTGCCTTGTTTGTGTATTCGTTTACCTACTTAATAGCTCTCTCTCTCTTCTTTGTTGTTTAGATTTTATTTATTTATTTATGTATTTATTTATTCATTTGGCGGGGGAGGAGCAGAGGGAGAGGGACCAGCAGATTCCCCCACTATCGCAGAGCCCGAGGTTGCGGGTTGGATGCTGGCTTAATTCAGGGTTCCACCTCACAACCCTGAGATCATGATCCTGAGCTGAAATCAAGAGCGTGGGGCGCCTGGGTGGCTCAGCGGATTAAAGCCTCTGCCTTCGGCTCAGGTCATCATCTCAGGGTCCTGGGATCGAGCCCCACATCGGGCTCTCTGCTCAGCAGGGAGCCTGCTTCCCCCTCTCTCTCTGCCTGCCTCTCTGCCTACTTGTGATCTCTCTCTCTCTGTCAAATAAATGAATAAAATCTTAAAAAAAAAAAAAAAAAGGAGTTGGATGCTTAACCAACCGAGCCACCAGGGGCCCCTACTTAATATCACTTAATGAGAGAGGAAGCCATTCTGTCTCATGTACCAATTTGATCCCGGCTCTCCCACGGTAAGCATTTGCCGAGTGAAATATTTGGTCCTTTCCTGCAGCCCTTAGCCTGCCCCAAGGGAGAGGGAACGTACCTGCACCAGCCACTTCTGGGGGTCACGTCGGGGGTATTCTTCTTACATGTATGCCTTCCCTGCCAACACTTGCTGACTGCCTCTTTCACAGCCAAAAGCAATGTTCTAGAAGATACCGGCTTGCACACCCACCCCTCTGTCCCGGCTCTCGTGACTTAAGGTTGTCCAGATGAATGAGCTCACGGTGGTCCGCCCCCTGCTTCCCTTCAATGAGCAAAGACCTGCTCTGTGATGAGTGTGTGCATGTCTGTGTGTGTTAAGTGGGGACCGTTTTCTGAATAGAAAGACCCACAGACTCAGACGTAGATCATTCCTTGTTTCCTCAAACCCCGACCGTGCGTCTGCCATGTCCGTCTGTCTGTCTGAAGAGCAGGAGGAGCCCTCGACCTCCCAGCAGATGCCCCTTTGTAATCAGACTTTCTCCCTTTGGCTCAGACTGTCAGCTCACTCGGTTGAAGCTTCTAAGCCTTAAATTACGAGCCAAACGCCGCAACTTTGCCACAATGTAGTTGTGCAATTTCAGGCTCAAAAGCTTTGTTCGAAATCCAGGTGCGGGAGTAGGTTTTCGTGATGTGGTTTGAAAGCATTAAGACGGAAGCAGCCCAGGCCCTGCCTGGCTGCCTGGCCACCGCAGGTGGGAACCAGGACGCCCATGAGCCCCGGGACGAGGGGGGTCTCATGCCTCTGTGTCTCAGCACCGATTGGTGTGTCATTGCCTTGTGTCTGCTGCATCTGTAGGCAAAAGCACTGTCCTGGTCTAGGTGTGACCCACCTGCTGGGAGCCCCAGGCTGCTGGGACCACACCCTTCCCCATCTGTCTCACCAGTAGAGGGGGCAGAGCGAGAGCGCCCTGAGAAGTGAGTGCTGTCACCCTTTCCTGTCCTCCGGCTAGGGGACCTCGCCATCCGCCTCACCCCGTATGTGGAGAGCGGCCAATGGATCTTGGAGTCCATTCCTGGCCAGGCCACGGAAAGGCCCACTGGGCTACTAAATCTGATCCTGCACATGTTTGGAACTAACAAATAGGTCTCTGATCAGACTAGAAGTTGGGGATATAGAAATGAACCAGTCGGAGTCCCTGCCCTCCAGGAAAGACAAGTAATTACAGTAGAATGTGAGAAGCGTCTCCCCCTCAGCAAACCCTGGAGGGCCCACTGCGGGTTCTGATCGGCCTACAGCAGCCCCCTGTCGTGGTGGTGCCGACAGTCCACTGGGAAGACAGCAATGAGAAGTCACGACATCAAACTAGGATGAGCATTAAGGTCAAGGGAAGCAAGAGAAGGCAGATCAGAGAGGCCTGACCCACCCAGGGGTCAGGAGGCCTCTCTCAGGTCACAGCCACTCGTAGGTGGTGACCAGCAAGGCGGTAGGAATCAGCTGGGGGAGGAGGAGGGAATGGGCACCCAGGTTCCGGAGAGGTTGTGTGGAGGGTGGTGAGGGGAGGGGACAGAGGAACTCCAAAGCTCAGGCCGCTGGGCGCACAGGAGGACTTCCGCAGGAGAAAGTCTGAGGAAAATCCTCCTCCAGCCCCACATTCTGGCCTCTCTCAGTCTCCCCTCCAGCTGCCCAGCTGGCTATGCCCTCGCTCCTGGCTTGTCACAGTCAGAATAATGAGATGAGACACAAGGGCCTGCAGCCAGCTACTGAGTCCTGGCTAGGAAGGGGCCAGGCCTGGAAGCCTCTGCTGCTTCCCAGAGTGCCGCAGGCGAACTTACCATAAATGGCGGCGTTCTCCCCAGAGTCCTTCCTTCCCTGATCGCCTTTCCTCTCACTCAGCCTCCTATATGGTTAATATATATATATATATATATATATATATATATATATATAACATTTTTATTTTATTTTATTTTGTTTTGTTTTGTTTTTAAAGCAGAGAGAGCTGGAAAGGAGATGAGACTCACAGTGAGCATGGGCCCTGGAAGCTGCTCACCCTGACCTCCCTCTGGCTGGAGCAGTGACAGGAGAGCTGTTTGAGGAAAGATGGGCTGTGGGCCCTGGGCTGTGGTCAGGTCAGAGGCGGCTCACCATGTGCCTGTGACCCTGCCAAGCAGAGGGAGTGAGCGGCCCGTGGGTGGGATGGAAGTGCAGGGAGAGGTCAGGGTGAGAAGAGAAGTCCCAGCTCCTAACAGCTGCGAGCGCCTGGCGCAGACAGATCCTGGAACTCCTGGTCTTTCCCCTCAGGTAAATGGAACATTCCGGATATGCTCCCTTGGGAGAGACGCAGCAAATCCATCAGAATCCAGGAGGGAACAAAGTGTTTGGCTGTCCACGAGCTCCTCGGACGTCGCCTGTCAAACACACGGCCTGATCTCCCCTTCTCAGGGACACTCTGCTGTGGTTACAAAGAACAGAAGATCTATCTGTATTGGCAGGAAAAATAGTTCCAGGCTTGCTCTTAGTCACAGGACAATAAGATACTGATACGGGAGGTCGCCCTCTGGAGAGGGAACAGACTAGACCCCAGGGTGGGACGAGGGGGATTTTCTTTACTTGTCTACAGACTGGATCACTGCTCTCACCCTTCACCCCCTCCCTTGCCCTGGCTTTGAGCCTCTCCCACTGTGGGCTGAGTCTATTTCCCCGCCCCATGGATGTTGAACTTGGCCAGGTGCCTTGGTTGGCCCAGTGGAATTTTGATGGATGGTGCAGAGGCTTTAAATGTGCTTGCTCGGCAGAGCTTTGCTTCCCGGGCTGCCGTGACCCTCAGTGAGAATATAGGCCAGGAAATGGCTGGTTCCAGGAGAATGTGGAGACAAACCATGAGCAGAGGTGAATTCAACCTCAGCCTGGGCCTACCAACCCACACACCCATGAGCAAGAAAAACACATGCTTACCTTGAAAACATTACGCTGAGTGACGTAAGCCAGACCCAAAGGGACAAATGTTGTATGATTCCATGTACATGAACGTCTGGAAGAGGCAAATCCATAGACAGTAGATTAGAGGCTATGGGGAGGTGGGAGGGGATTAAGGAGCTATTGCTTCATGGGTACAGTTTCTGCTGGGGTGAGGCAAAGGTTTTGGAAACTGATAGTTAAGACGATTGCCTGACATCATAAATGTACCCAGCGCCACTGAATTACATACTGCGAATGGTTGATATGGTGTATTTTGTGTAATATCTGTCACCACAATTAAAATAAAATAATGCAAAAGAGCAAAATCATTGGATTTAACACACTGGCTCATGAATCGGTGTGTTGTGTGAATGACATTTCAATAAAGTTATTTTTTTCAATAAAGTTGTTTTTTAAAAAAATGCATGCTTGTTGTTTAAGCCATTGAGTTTCAAATGATTTGTGAAAGCAGCACGAGTCTGGCAATTTTTGACCAAGAGGGTATGTGTGTGGGTATGTTTTCTATACCGAGCACGAATTATTTGCATAATACCAAGGATGCAAAATCAGCATGTATTGGGTTCCCTCTAAACAGGCCCCTCTTTCCTGTTTTCCTGCCTGGTGGTGGCACCAGGACGTTTCTGGACATTTGATTTGGAGTGACTCTTAGTTTCTCTCTCTGTCCTTGGCTATTAACCAGATCCAAGTCCTGGCTGCTCCTGGAGAACGTGTCTCTGTTGTCCCTAATCTCGGTCTCCAGAGCCATCTCCCAGGACCTGCTCTCATTGCCCTGGGCCTGGATCCTCTGTCTGCTTTCCCGGGGGCCTCCCTGCCCGGGTCCTTCCAGGCTGTGGGAGAGCAGTAATTCACAACACACTCAAGCACACAAACGTTCCACTCTGTAAAATGGGTTTACAACAGCCTCTACTGCCTGTCAGTACTACCAGGGGGACGTGAAGAGGTCCTAAAATTGATCAGCTGGAAGAGGGGGCAGGCCACTGTTCCTTCCCCATCTGCCGTTTCCCATCCCTTCTCCCTCCACTTTCAGAATCCTACTACTAGGTGGGATTGGAAACCTCTAGCACCACTAATAAGGGGAATGTTCCATTCGATATTGCTTAGAAGTTGAGAAAGCTAAAGATTCTAATGACTAATTATTGTGGCTTCCAATTCAAAATGGAAAGAGGACCAACCACACTACTAGATCAATGAAATTAATTTTGAAGTGGTTTTTAGGCTATAACTTGAAACATGCTGAGGGAATTGAGTTCTGGTGCTAAAGCAAAACTGTCTCCGCCCTTTTTTCTTCTTTATGTGAGCAGTTTCTCAACTTTCATGTCGTAAATATGAAAAATAGGAATAATACTAATGTTGAACCCCATCTTATTCTAGCAAAAATAATATTCCTATACCCTATGAACTACATAGGATTAGAACATTGCATCCAGGGGCACCTAGGGGGCTTAGTTGGTTAAGCGTCCGCCTTCGCCTCAGGTCATGATCCCAGGGTCTTGGGATTGAGTCCCTATGGGCTCATTGCTCAGCAGGGAGTCTGCTTCTCCCTCTACCCTCCCCCCCACTTGTGCTTACTCAAGCTCTCCCTCTCAAAAATTTAAATAAATAAATAAATAAACAAAGAGAGATCCTCTCTTTCTCCCTCTCCCTTTGCCCCTCCCTGAACGTGGATGTCCTCTCTCTCTGAAGAAAAAAAGAATGTGGTATCCATGCCTTGGATATTTGTTTTGGATAAAATTTTACATTTTTTGAATTTAATAATTATGCTTAAAATCTATATATTTACGAGTTTTGATTCATTGAATACTAATAAAAATAACAACATGTCAGTTTAGAAGAAAAGTTTGGCCCTTAGAGCCCTATGGTCATGGGAAACAAGAAGATTGTAATTTATGTACATATTTTTGTTGCTGAGAGGCATGTTAAGGTGATTAATAATGATTCAAACATGGAATATGTATTATATGAGGACAAAACTCTGCCAAGGAGGGAGTAGAATGGAAATAGGAGTTGGGGAAATAAATGTAAACTTACCAAGCGCTAAAAGGGAGCTTGTTCAGATGTATTTAAAATAGATAATGGGTTTTGGGGGGGTGTGGGGGGATAGGATTGGGTGGCTTAGTCCGTTGAGCATCCGACTCTTTATTTCAGCTAGGGTTATGATCTGGGGTTGGGTGGGGCGAAGGCCTGGGATTCAGTCCCTCCTGGGGCTCTAAGCTCAGCAAAGTCTGCTTGTACCCCTCTCTCAGCTCCCTCCCCCACTGTCTTTCTCAAATAAATAAAAAAAGCCTTAAAAAAATAGTGGTTTGTATGGAATCCATAGGATGTTTTTATTTCATCGGATGCATGTTTAAAAAAATCATAGTATTATTTTTAGAAAATCTGCATATCCTGGAAATTACATCTTTTGTAACTGAACTTACAATGAGAAAGTTTAGATATCGACGTTATTCAAGGAAGTGCCTAGTTGTTTCAGAATTATTTTAGAGGGTGCACGTGAAGAAATATATTGGCTGCTTGCTGCTGGGGGTGCGGGGAGGGCTGGAGAGAGGCCCAGCGTTGTCGGAATCGCGTGGGGTCCTACCTCCCCTGCAACCAGTGGTTCCAACTAGAGCAGGTCGCCTCCTCGCCCTCAGTTTGAGTTTTCCCACCTGTAAGGGAGGAACGGGGCGGCCCTGGGCCCTTCAGGTGGTTCCGGAGTAAATGAGCAGCCACAGAGGAAGTGGTCAGCCGGGAGGGAGCAGCGCCGGCATCCACCCAAGGGGGGAGGTGGGGAGTGGGGAAGGAAGCGGATGAGGAAGGATATGGGGATCAGATTTTTGCAGAGGGGCTGACGTTTTAGCTGGCTGCAGAAAGGCGAGGAGGAGATCCCTGTCATAAACAAGGTGCTTGACGGTGGAAAAGGCACTCCAGGCCTAGAGAACAGCCGGTCCAAAGGCCGCGAGGTGGAAAGGACTTGCCTGGGGATCCCCCGCGCTGACACCACCTGAGGCCCTGCGGGTCCTCGGCCATCATCACTCACCGCCAGCCAGGCCGGGGCGTCTGCGTCTGCGACCCTGGTGGGCAGGTGACACTGACCACCGCTTACTCCGGGCTCAGTCCGGACAGAGGCAGTCAGCGGTTCCCCAGGCGGCATCCAGGAGCGGCCGGAGGGGGTGCGGGGGGGGGGGCGGCTTGGCACCTGCCCAGGTTCTGCTGGAGCGTGGGCCTCACGGAGGCAAGGAGGAAGCAGGCGTGTGCGTCTCAGCACACGGACTCGCTTGGGAAAGTCTTTGAAAACTGGTGGCACACGTGTTTAAAAGGCGGAGATATTTTATTTAGGGGAATATTGGCCCGCTCCTCCCTCCCGCCCCTCGCCCCCCGCCCCCCGCTCCTGTGGCCTACTTCCCGTAAGTAGGTTTGGGTGATGGTGCGGTCCCCCCGTGGGTGGGGGCCCAGCGCGCTTCCCCGCACGCGGTCGTGGCGCAGTCAGTGTTCCGAGCCTGACCAAGTGGCCTCGCCCCCCCTCCCCGAGTCCGCTCCCCTTCCCCTTGCCCTTGTTCCCGGTCTGCGGGCCCAGGGAAACTCTAGAACCAAAAGGACCGGCCCGCCTTCCTTTTCTCACCTTCCAGCGCCAGGACGGACCCAGCCGGACAGCCGGGCACAGCGCCCCCTGGCGGCCGGTCCGTAGGCCCGGACTGGGGGCCCAGCGCAGGGCTGCCCCTCACTTTCTCTTCTCCCTTCTTCCCCTTCTCTTCACCTTCCCTTCTTCCCTCTCCTTCATCTTCGACTTCCCCTCCTCCCTCTCCTTCATCTTCACCTTCCCCTCCTCACTCTCCTCCGCCTTTCTTTCCTCTGGTCCCTTCTCCCCCTCTCCTCCCCTCTGCTTCTTTCCTTCTCCCCCTTCCTTGTTCCTGCAGTTTTGGGTCTTTTAGGTTAATTGATTCAAAATTTAAAATAGGTAATCAATGAACATTGTTCAAATATTTTATTTTCAACTATTCAAAGGTATACTGTGAAAAGTCTTCATCCCACAAGAACATCGGACAAATCCCGGAACTGAGGATCGGTCTATAAAATATCTGACCAGCCCTCCTCAAAACTGTCAAGGTCATCAAAAACAAGGCAAGCCTGAGAAACTGTCCCAGCCAGGAGGAGCCTAAGGAAGCATGACCATTAAACGTGATGTGGGATCCTGCATGGGATCCTGGAACAGAAAAAGGACCTTAGGGGAAAATTAAGGAAATCTGAATCAGGATGGACTCCAGGGAATAACATATCAACACTGGTTCATTAATTGTAGCCAACATACCACACTAATGTCTGATGTTAGTAATAGGGGAAACTGGGGGTGGGCTTTATGGGAACTCTACTATCTGCGATTTCTCTGGAAATCTAAAACTGTTAATAGTAATAGCTTACTTTTTTAAAAGTCTTCATCCCATCCTTACCTTCAACCATGCAATTTCCACCCTCCCCCAACACATATTAATCATTGATCTTGGTTTTCTGTGTGTCCTTTTGGAGATTTAGTGTGCAAACACTAGCAAATATGAATACTCTTGCTCCCCTTCATACAGTAATGGCAGTGCACCCCACACCTGGTCTGCCCTTGCTTTCTTCACTCATTTCATATCAGGCATGGACGGTCCTGCGTTCTTGCTTTCAGTCTGGAGGATCCTCATTCCTCTGGCTAGTTCCCTGTTCATGGACTTGGGCTCTTTCCAAGTTTTCGCAGTTCTAACACGACTCGAGGGCGTAACCGTGGAGGGGTGAGTTTATCTGTTGGCTTGCAGGACCCAGGAGAGAGTCATTTGTAACTGTGGTAGACAGGGACCCCATAGCGGTTCCTATGAGTGTGTGTGTAGGGGGCTTCCCTCTCCCTCCCCTCTGCCCCATCCTCCACCTTCCTGCACCCGCGGGCTGTCCTGGGGCCCCAGCCACCGCACCTGGAGCACCGCGCCTATGGGTACCCGCCTTCGCCTCCCCCGGGACCGTGGGTGGGAGGACTGAGTGATCGTGGGGCTTCCACTGGGGACGGTGAGGGTGGGGGAAACTCCCGCAGGATTGCCTGCTCCACCCCGCGACTCTTCCTATGGACACTTGAAAGTGCCCTTAGGAGTCAACCCCCCCTCCCCGCCTACCCACCCCCCTTCCATCCCCCAGCCTCACCTGCCCAGGAGCTCGCTCTCAGTCTTTCCTCTTGTGGATCGCGCTCACCTTCCACTCCAGGGGTCTCTCTCAAATATAGAGATCCATCACCCACCCCACCTCTGACTTTCTCTCGCCCAACTCCCAGGAGTTTTGGTGCCTGCTCTGAAGACAATAATAGCGTTTTTTCCACCTCCTTACACTCACATTGCCATTCGTTCTCTTCCACATCCCACCGTATCTCCCAAATTCTGGGCGATTTCAACAACTCCTCCCGCAACATTTTATAATGACAAATTTCAGGAAAATAGAAAACTCCGAAACACTTGTACAGTGCGCGTCAGTGTGCCCACCGCCTGGATCGACGTGAACATTTCAGGGCTCCAGCAGTCTCCGAATCTCTACCTCGCTGTCCTCGGGGCCCCCAAACTGCCTGCTTTTTAAAAAGCACTTGAAGCTTGGCAACCGTCAGTACACCCACCCAAAGCCCCTTCTGCAAGCCTGTCTGGTTGGAGTTCACTCTTAATTTACGTTTTTAAAGGTAAAATTTACATACAGCGAAATATATAGATGTTATGTGGGCCATGATGTGGCTGATTTTAGATGGTAGGTGGAAGAATATTTTCTAGTTTAGTAGTTATGTATTTATTTTAACTTGTGCTCAAAAACAAACAAAGGCACCCGTTTCCCTTGTATGGTAGTGACATAGTTTCCCTTAACAATGAAGGTAGTATTTAAATGAGCTGATGTAAAGGACTGGGGGTTGGGGGAAGAAAGGGAGGGGGCTTCCAAGATGCTGAGGCTGTGGCTCGAGGTGCCGTTTCCCGAGCTGCTGTCGCTTCAGAGAGTGGCCTCAGCCGGCGAGCTCCCGGCCGCGGTGCAAACCGGGGGCGCCCGGAGGGGCCGGGCCCCGGCTGGATCGGGGGTCGGCGGTGGGGCGGGAAACGCGGGCATATGTGCTTGCCTGGATGTGTGTGTTTTCAAATCATTATGCATCTGCGCCTCCACTCCAACTCTTGGAGGCTGCGGATGTCCCTGTGAACACAGCAACCAGCACAGGGCCGGGAATACAATAGGTGCCCAGTAAATGTTTCACGAGATCCCGAGTATGCAAACGCTCTGCACGCACTATTAAAAAAATAAGACAGTACAGAAGCAGGAAGAATTCCACTTCTCCGTGTCCTCTCTACTCAGAGCAGTGGGGTCAAGCAAGCAAGTGTTTGTTGACTGACAGTCCAGCAGGCAGACGGAGACTCTAGCGCGGGCGGGAGCTTGTCTGCGCCAGCGGCGGCGCTGGGGTCTGGGAACCCAGAACAGACAGAAATAAAACCATGGTTTCTTATCTGAGCATGCGCGCCGGGCCCCAGCGCTAGCTTCATTATTCTACGGCCAGAGGGCGCTTCTAGGTGCCTCGTTAGCGCAGTAGGTAGCGCGTCAGTCTCATAATCTGAAGGTCGTGAGTTCGATCCTCACACGGGGCACAGTACTTTTGTTCGCTCTACGTCTGCACTCCAGCCAGAACGACGGATTTTATTTGCTCTCCTGTGCACAGGCAGACTCGGTGTTCGCGCTTTTCCGCAGAGGGGTCTCCAGTGCGTCGCTGGGCTCGGCCTCGCCTCCCCGAAAAACCGGTCCCCGCCCGCTGTCTTTGGTGTAGTCTCCCTTCTCTGTTCCGGGCCCGGGACTGAGGACTGGAAGGAAGGCCGAGGTTCGACGACAGGGGGACACACGCGGGAGACTGGCCGCGACCCCGTAAGCCCCTGTCACCCCGCCCTCCCCGGTCGCTCCGCCCTGGCGCGGGAGGCCGGGGTCCCGCCGCGCGCTGCGGGGGCTGATGCGCGCCGCCCGACAGCAGGGCAGGCTGCGGCTGCGGGGCTCGCGAAGCGGGCGGCACGAGCCGGCCGGGCGGCGGAGGGCACTGAGCACCACTGGGCAGCGTGGGGCTGGGGGCTGGGGAGGGGGGAGCGCTCTTAGCAGGGGGGGGGGCCGACGGCTGCCGGGCGGGGCGGGACCGCGGGCGGTGCTGCCACTGCGGCCGAAGCAGGTGCACTCGCAACTGCAGTGGTCACCGACGGTTCCTGGCACCGGCAAACCAGCCGGGGATGTGCTCGCTGTAATCGCCCCTTCAGCCTTCAAGCTTTTGATGGCGGCACTAATCTCTGCCATCCCCCCCCCCCTCCCCGAGGGATGCGATAACACTTTCGCTATCCTGATAGGGAGCACCTTCCAGAGGCTGCGTTCTTTTTACTATAAGGTCCCTAACTCAGTGAGTCGTGGTGCCAGTGCGGAGGTTCTGCCGTTTGTCAACTAGGTTTGTTCCGATGATACGTTCAGGTCTACTCAGAAAATAACCACAGTTGGCTTCATGGCCCCACTGCATCCGCTCTGATTCCAGCTTGGCCCCAAACCCCACCACCTGCCACCGTTAGCCCCCACTCTGGGGGACACGGGAATTTAGAGCCAGTGTCTAGGAGCTCCTGAAAGGGCTGGGTCCAATCCTTCAGGTAAATGGCAACAGGTCCCTTTGGGAAGACTTGGAGGGTTATTTATAGCATAGTATGTGGCGCTCACCTTTGCAGGATCCTTCCCGGGGGGAGTGGCAGGGGGACCTGGCCTTGCCTTGGGTCAGGAGGCTTTGGATCTGGAAATAAGTTTAGGTCTGGAAAGGGTGACGGGCATGGCTCTCCACTGTGGTGGCTCAAGTCAGGTTTTCAGCCACCAGATCTGTTACCTATGTCGAGCCACATTTGAGTAGACGGCCAACTACTTCATTCTTAGGGACAACATAATCCATTACCAATAGCCCGCAACCCCTACTACTACTGCTTCTCCTCTGCCCGCTCCTGGGAATGGTTGTCTTCGGTAGCTGATGGCTAGGGAATCCCATCATCTCCCCTGAAATCAGGGAGCCTGTCAACAGAGGCACCTCGCACCGTCTCCCCCACAGAAGCACCACAGAGCTTTTCAAGTTCGCAGATCCTCTCTTCACTCGATGCCTTCTGGAAGGGAGCATCTTTGGGGCTGAGCCCATGAGCGACAAGTTCCTATGTGATCCATCCACGGCTACATTCCTACCTTCCTAAGCTTCTGGATACCTTCATCTACATCGTGCCAGGCAACCTTTGGCGTCTGAACGCGATTTTAAAGAGACCCACACTGAGTCCACGTTTCTGTCAGTCAGCAGGGCAAACTGTTGGAGCCGCGGTGACCCACGGGGCTCCGAGAGCACTTCCGCGGTGTGCAGGATGGCAAACTGGCAGTAGGGGGCGCTGGAGGACGTTGCAGGAGGAATGAGCCTTCTCTTCCTCCTTCCCAAGGGGCTGTTTGCTCCTCTGGTTCCTCCTTCCCTGTGGGTCAGCCGCGGGAGTGTGGGGGGACAGCCAGTGCTACTCTGCCCCAGCCATGTGTGCCCAGAGTGCACAGTCTCGTAGTGACTTCACAACCTCAGCCCGATGACCCCGTTGCCGCAAACCTCCCATCACAGACAGGGAACCTTCCAGGTCAGATGCCAGCGGCAACACCCCACACGCTCTGGGCACCTGCCTTCCATCCTTGGTTTGCCCCCGGGGGCTGCAGGGCCCTGGTCCTGCAACAGGGACAGTGCAGGGTCACCCTAACCACACTCCTGGCCTGCTGCGCTGGCTCCCCATGCCCCTTCACCCTGCAGCCTTGGGTGGCCTGTGCCCGGGACTGACTGACTGACTCTGGCCTGGGGAACCCATAGGTCTGAACCAGGTCTGAACCTGAGCCTTGCAGAGGGAGGGGCCTCCTTTCCCAGTCTGTCCTTTCCTCTCCCTCAGTCCTAGGGACCCTGTAGAATGCTCTTTACATCTTTAACTTCCTCTCCTATCATAGTTTAGTAACTCATTTAGTACCTGAAGCTTTTCCTGTTCAAACCGCCGTGTGGTTTGCGTCCTGACTGGGTCTAGACCTGAACCCCAGAAGCTGTGCCGAGTGCAACCCTACTAGCAAATGAAGCCTTTGGCGGCGCTTGTCCTCACCACTGCTGCTGTACTGGTCAATATGGAATCACTGTGGAAAGGCCTTTAGCAAGTGCTCAACTCTTGCTCGACATCAGAGAATTCGTACTGGAGAAAAACCGTATGAATGTAATACACCTGAAAAGGCCTTTAACCAAGTTAGTAATTTATTCAACACCACTAAATTCATACTGGACAGAACCTCTGAAGTGTAGCCGATGTGGAGAATTCAGCTGAAGCCCCAAATTTATCCAACATGGATTCCTTTATACCAGAGAAAAACCTTACGAATGTAATAAATATGAAAAGGCCTTTAGGAACCGCTCTGCTTTAACAAGCTCAAGGGAGTACTTGAGAGAAACTTCTAGAAGATAGCTGGAGTGGGAAGAATTTTAGCTAAGCTTAAGTTTTCTTCAATTCCCAGAGAATTTAGATTATAAAGAAATTGGGGTTAAGTTGAAGATATGTCAAGAAGCAGGAAGAGATCATCAGAAATGTAGTTCTTGAATTACGTGTGATAGCAGCTGAAAATGCCAACCGAGCACATATGACCGGAGATTCAGCCCAGTATCTGAAATCTGCTACGGCAGTGACATGATCAAGATTGTTATTGGGAGAACTAGAGTCAGAGAACACTTAAAGGATAGGAAGAGTTTCATCTGGTTGACAGTATGTGTAACTGTTACTGGATAAATGGAAACTTTTTAAAAAGGAAATACCACCACACCATAAAAGAGGTATGTGTATTTGCAAAACCAGTCTGATTAGGTGTGAGTTCTGGTAAGAAGGGGACCTGAAGTAGAGGTGAAAATCTGGTTTATGTAGCTGGCAGGATCAGGATATTTTAGAATTCGAATCCCTTTAGGTGAGCAAGCAATTTCTAGTTCACCCAGCTTTCCATGTTACCCCATACATTTTATATTTTGTGACTTCCTGTTGCCAAACACGCACCAGCCTGGCCCTTGAAGGCCTGTTTGCAGCTGCCTGAAAACGGACAGAAAAGCAGGCCGAGGAAACTGCTCTTGGGAAACCAACGCCTTGCATTAGGACTTGGCCTACTGGACAAGAGACTATTTTGCTTACTTCAAGTATTCGGTTTACTGTAAGATTATGCCTAAAAAAAAAAGATGCTTTATGGCTGCAGACACAAGAATTACTACTATGTATTACTGTATGCTCTACGTCAAGCACAGTACTAGAATTTTACATTTTAATCACATTTTATATTTTATGTAAAATCACATTTTACATTGTAATTTAATCACATCAAGTCCCTGAGCTATTTCTACCCTCCTTTTAGAAATGGGTTCGGGGAAGGTTCTGGAAATACTTTTCCAAGATGATGAAGCCGAGAGTAGCCCTGCTGTGGAGCCGGGGCTGTGTGGAGAAGCAGAGACAGAGACGGCAATGTCATGAGCAGGGTGGGCTCACTGGGGAAGAGGAGACCCCGCTGCTGGGGGGCTGCTGGGGGACAGAGGCCCTCCATGCACACAGCCGGCACTCTACATGTCCTGCTGACCTCTCTCACTTCTGGCTGCACCGTTGTTGAGATGATGTCCTGTTCTTTGTTTCTGTTTACCTTTAAAATAAACCCTCATTAACTTAAGTTAGAGGTTTATGCTGGTCCTTGCAACCTGAAAGAGCCTAACACAAGCTTTAATAGCTTCAAGAAATAATTTTTTAAAAAGATTTATTTATTTATTTGAGAGAGAGAGAGAGAGAGAGCAGGAGAGGGGAGGGTCAGAGGGAGAAGCAGACGCCCCGCTGAGCAGGGAGCCCGATATGGGACTCGATCCTGGGACTCCAGGATCATGACCTGAGCCGAGGGCAGTCACTTAACCAACTGTGGCACCCAGGAGCCCCTAATAGCTTCAAAATTTTTATTATGAAAAGTGCAAGAAGTCATTTACAAGCCAAAAGCATCAGAACGAAATAGTACACATAATTTTTATACACACATTTTTTTTCTATACAAAATCCTCTGTAGGGATATAAAATAAATAATCTAAAAATCAGTGTCACTGATTGCAAAATAGGTATCTCTCCAACTCTCTCAAGCCCTCTACGTGGCCAAAAGGTGAGGCGTCTGACATCTGCTGCGGGCCTGGGCGGTAAGTCTCTGGCGAAGATTTCGTACTCTCTCCATAAGATCCCGCTCCATGGCGTCCCACTGTATTCTTCTTTGATTTAAAGAAACTTCAAAACAAAATGTAAAATTAACAATAGTTTAATTTTCCGATGTTAGCAACGATACAGCATTTATTGTAAAGGTAAATATATTGCCAAAAACCAATAATGAAATGAATATTCGAAAAGCCAAGTTTCTTGAACAAAAAAGCCTAACATATTGTTTCCTACATTGTTCCATTCACAGGCCAAATATTTATCTGTTGAACTGAATGAAGGCTATCAGAGAACTCACTTGCTTTTGGTTATGTAGCACTTGTTTTTAAATTTGGGGGATAAAGACAATCTTTTAAATCAGGAACAAATCTTGTCCAAGAGAGGACGAGAGAGTTCTTTGCCACACTCAGTTTCCTCACTAGGATACTTAATGATAATGAGAAAAAGCATTCCAAGTCGCCAAAATTAATATTTAGAGAAGTACACCAAGACTACTTTCCCAATGACTAAATAAAAATAAATAAATCAAATGGTTTTCATAGTGGCCAACACAGGGAGAGTCCAATTAAAATATTACAATGTGTCCAAGTGCAACACCCATTTCATACTGAGTTTGAGGGGCTAGTAAACACTGGAATCTGAAAAAAAAAAAAAAAAAAGGACCTTAAAAATACACTTTTCTCAAACTTAGTTACATATTCAAACAGCTCCAATTTCTGAAAACTGTACTTTCCTCCACAGGAATACCACTTTTATGTTTTGTTTTGTTGCTAAATAATCTGAGCTTACCAAATGTCTTGACTTGATTTTCTAATTTAGAATTATCCAACTAAAAATTTTAAGTTCTGACATGTCAGAATAAAGAACAGCTGAAAATCCCGTGTACTTTCATTCGACTTACACGTGACTTTTGGTTTAATTCCTATTCTGACACAGAATCTGTAGATGCATATAGAGCATGAGTTAGCAAAAATTTACAGCACTGGAATCTCACGACTTGTTACTGGGTATATTTCTTATAGTTTGTTCTTCTAAAAGAACTCAAAAGATCTTGTTAGATTCTGCTTCTTCTATATGATAGTTTTGTAGAAAACGTCAGCTGAAATCAGAGTCTGACAGTTTCCTGTCCCCCTTTAAAAAGAAATCAAATACTTCATTGAGAAAACCGTCAGCTCCTTTAGGGGCTAAAGCTGTGACTGTATTTCTGTATCATGTTTCCACCCTGTCCCTTGCAAACATAAAAACAACTTGCAGGGAACCAAGGGGGAGGGATTAAATGTCGGCCAGTCAGCATGAAGCCGTTTGTCTTGGGCAGGTGGGTGGCTAGCAGCCCCAGCAGTCCAGCACGGCGCCCCCAGCAAACCTGTCTTCAGTGGCTATTGGACAGAGCCCAGTCCAGAAGAACAGAGGCAGAAAATTCAAATATATAATAGCTTTGAAAACTAATGCTCAGATTTTCTTTCCACGAGGGTGTGAAAACTAGTTGTGAATATTATTACTTTAGTTAGTGACAGACTTCTGTAGGTGCCTACGACTAGTATTAGAGAAAGGAAATCGCATCGGTGCCATCCACCCGGCAAATTTTCTCTACTTGGTTTCAGTCTGATCCAGTTTTTTCCCCAGCTAGAAGAGCTGAGTATCCCGCTATCTCCGTTTCAGGATTTCCATGATCAACGCCCTGGGAAAATGGCATCGGGATGCTGCAAATATCATTCAAGCCACGGTCTTGTTTAAATGAAGGCTACATTTTAAATGATGGAAGAAATACTGCTTGCTTATCAACTCACTGCATGTTGAAGAATCCGTTTCTGAAATGTCATTTAACTGTGAGGCTCGAGGCAGACTGCTGGAGGCGACCTTTCCATTTTGGTACCTGGGCGCTGCTGTTACAAAAGTGAGGAGACACAGAAGAGGTTTGGGAGTGAGTGGAGAGCCTTTCTGAATTCCAAATGGTCCCTAAGAAATGACAATTGCCAAGGACGAAAAGTCCCCATCTATTCTGAGAAGAGCGCTGTCCCCATTCTAAAGGCAGGCCGAGTGCAGTTAAGAGCTGAAGTTTCGGTGACACATTTTAAAAACACCTTTAGCGAAAACAAAAAGCCAACAAACGAACCACTCAAAAACAGAGATGTTAGGATAGAGATCCCAAATGTTTCTTGGACAAGATTATGAAACATGATGAGCGAGCCTTCCCCGAGAACTCCCCAGAGCCCACCCCTGGCAGCTTCCACCGGGCGGGGCCTCATCGCGCCAAGGGAGAGCGTGTGAGAACCAGCGAGAGGCAGGCTGCCCCCGAAACCTTCCAGAACACCGAGTAGAGCAGGGTGTCTTGATCGTTCCTTGATTGCTCTCATCTCAGAAGTTTTACTGGCCCCTCGGTTGTGTTTTCACCATTGCCCAACTCCTATAGCTTTTCAGTAAGACACCAAGGCCTTTTTAAAATTTTTCAGCCCAACAAGAGCCATGACTGTCCCTTTCTGCTCCCATCACTAGGGTCCAAGCCTCCAGGAGTCGGGCCCAGACTGTCTCAGTTACACTGACTCATTAAGATGCCTGCCTTTTACCTGGTCTCAAGGGCTGCAGCTAATGGTTTTAACTCACAGTTTTAGCTCAATGAGTCATTAAGACTATTTGGGGCTGATTACCAAATGACTAATTTGAGATGGTGTGGTGAAATGGGATGTGAGAGTCATCTTCAAACATCTGAAGGGCTGTCATGTGGCAGAGGTAATACATATAATCTGCATTTGCTCCAAAAAACTTTCTAATGAGGGAATTAAAAAAAAAAAGGCATATTCAATTTTACATTACGAGACAGAGCTTGTAAATAAAATACTGGCGGAAATGGAATCAGGTAGTGGGCTCGCCAGCCCCACAACATTCTGGCAGAAGCTGGATGACCAGCATTCACCACGGCAAGATTGCAGAGATGACACACACAGCCGATACTCGTTCTCCAGATCCTTCCGCATCTGAGACCTCACTGTCCCTTGTCTCTCAGCTGTCCCCCGAAAGCCATCCTGCCCCTGGCTGTTTACTTCCTCTTCCCGAAGGGCCATGGTGTGAACATCACCTCTGTTCCAGCACGGAGTGGTTCCCTCTACCAACAGCCGTGTTTCAAATACTGGCTGAGCCGACTCACCCATGAAATTTTAAAACAAAAATCCAGTTTTCTAGTTTCTATCCTAGATCTGCCAAATTAACTCACTGTTGGTGAGGTCCTTAAAAGGTTTTTTTTTAAATATGCAATTTACAAAAAAAAAATAAAAGCTAACAGTAACACATTTGAACACATAAAGAATTAAGCAAAAACCCGAAATTCCTTTCCTGTACCTTTTGTACTGCAACTTGTTCTTATTAATGTAATATATTTTGAAGCCCCAAAGGTGATTCTTATTAATTTAAATCAGTATTTGTTTGCTGAATTTGTATTAAGAGTACAATTTAAAAAGGAACAAAAGGTACAAATTAAAAATTCTTCCCTTCTCCTAACCCCGGGCACTGAGTTCTTTACCCAGGAGGTGAGCCCAACAGTAGAGTTTCCAGGTCATTCTGCTGGGTAGCCAGGTTGGCAGGATGCGGCCCACTTCCTGAGCCTGGCACCGAAGGTCCCTATCCTCTACCGTCTCCAGTGACATCTCTAACTACCCTGTGCATGAGCTCTCTGCTCCAGCTGCTCTAACAAACCCCAGGGCAGGCAACTTTCTGCCATTGATTAATTACATCTAACAAGTTCTGTCGTGCATGAGCGGAGTTCCTGGAGGCTGTGGTTGGGGAACCCACAACAACCGTAAAGGAAAATTCTGTGTGTCTGTGCGCATGTATGTACTTCTGGGAAGAGTCTCAGAGAGGCCCACAAACCATCAATAGCTAGAAAATGGTACACTGGAACAAAATTAAAGATTACCTGGTTTATAACGTTCTCATTTTACAAATGAGGAAACTGAAGACCAGTCACCACTTCTGAATAAATCCAGCGACTCTGGCCAAGTTTATTTAAACGCCTGTGTTCATTCACCATAAGGCTGGGACTAGGAACCAGGGCTCCTGGTACCTAGTTTGGGATCCCATACAACACCGTGAAATCCTCCCTCTGAAGTGTGCTCCCCATTGCTCTAAGCCTGTCCCTTTTTTTTTTTTTTAAAGACCTAGTAATTGAAAACCTGGTTGAATGGCCCCACCTGGTAACAGGCATTTACTCACGTCTTCTTTTAAAGTAACAGTTTCATTGAGATATAACCCACATACCATAAAATTCACCCCGAGACAGTGTGCGATTCAGTGTTCTTAGTGCGTTCAGAGTTGCACAACCACCACCACTAATTCTAGAACATTTCCGTCACCCCAAACCCCCCATCAGTAGTCACCCTCCCAACCCCTGTGAGACAGCTAACCTACTTTTTGCCTCTGTGGATTTGCCTGTTCTACACATTTCATATGAATAAAATCACATATGTGTCCTTTGATGTCTGGCTCCTTCAACTTAGCACAAAGATTTCAAGGTTCCTCCATTTTCCAGCATAAATAAGTACTTAATTCCTTTTTATTGCTAACTAAGTTTTCACCGTGTGGATACACTAGACTGTGTCGATCCATTCCTTGTTTGATGGGTATCTGGGCGGTTCACACTTTCCAGCTATTACGAGTGGCGATGCTACGATGTTCCTGCACAGGTTTTGTATGGACGTGTTTCCCAATCTCCTGGGTACGGACCTACGAGCGCAAATGCCGGGTCACACCGCCACTTCGTGTCTGACCTTCTGAGAACCCGCCCGACTGTTTCCCAAAGTGGCTGCCATTCCGCACAGCCTCCAGCACTGTCCCCATTTCTCTCTGACCCTCGTCAACACTCGCTCCTCACCGCTAATAAAAATTTGACACTAAGTAAAAATTTATTTATTTATTTTAAAAGATTTATTTATTTACTTGAGGGAGAGCATGAGTGTGGGGAAGGCAGAGGGAGAAGGAGAATCTCAAGCAGACTCCCCGCTGAGCACCGAGCCCAGTGTTGGGCTGGATCCCAGGAGCCTGAGATCACGACCTGGGCCAAAATCAAGAGTCAGATGCTTAACAGACTGAGCCACCCAGGCGCCCCCCTGCCATTTTTAAAATTTTAAATAAATGACCTGTCACTGGCAGACGCTTATCAGTTTCCTACATCCTGGTGCCTCCGTTTTAGGCCCTGAGGGACAAAGGCCGAGCGCCTCCAACCAAAATGCCATTTTCTTAATTACAGCTGATTATCTCCCAGTGTTAAGAGCGAATGACTCTGATTTCACTTATACACCCTGATTTAGAAAGTGACAAATCCTTAGCTGTTTGCCTTTTGAAAAATGGATGGTTATTAACCAAATTATCTCTCATTGGTGAAATTTAGGAAAGTTAAAGAAACTGAGGCAGCATAGTGGGAAGAGCCCGCGGAGGCAGAGGGGACAGCGCGCGGGAAGATGACTGAAGACAGAGGGGAAACTTCTGCAGTTTCTTCCTGTTTTTCTATTTCTAAATCCACAGCTTCTCTAACAGCCTCAAGCATCGTTTCTGTCTAGAGGAGCGGTGAGTGTGAGAGGGTCAGGAGCAAGCAGCAGCTCCCCTGCTTGCCACCTCTTGTGAGCCACTGGGAAATATTTGCTGTGTGCGAAGAGTGACATCCCTTTCCCTCCTTCCCCAGGGGCAGGGGGCTGTCCGGGACCCGAATCTAAAGCACAAGAGCCAATGAAGAGTTTCAAAGGTAGGCATAATTAAATGCCGATGCTTCTAACCTGCATTTCTACTTTTCAAATGTGTGAACTACAGAAGCTACGCACACAGCGACATTATCCACAGAAGCCGAGAGGTGAACACGGCCTCGGAGCCCATCAGTGGGCGGCAAATATAATACGACGTGGAAGGCCCTCTGCAACGGGCCACCGGCAATCCAAAGGACGACACGCTGATGCGCGCCACGGCGCGGACGAGCCTCCAAACATCATGCCAAGTGAAAGAGGTGAAAGACCAGAGGGTGTGATTCCGTTTATATGAAGTTTCCTGAACAGACAAATCTACAGTGACAGGAAGTTGATCTGAGGGGGCCAGGGGCTGGGAGGGAATGACTGCAAATGGGTACAGGGTTTGTTCTGGGGGCACTAAAACCGTTCTAGAATTGATTACAGTGATGGTTGCACAACTCTGTGAATGTACACTTACACACAGTAATCTAATACCATAAAATCACATGGCATGTGAATTATTTATCAGTAAGACTGTCACTAAAAAAAGGTAATCCACATTCCTTAAAAAAAGACTACACAAAATGTAGTAAAATAAAAGTTCATTGTAACTGCACTTGATTTTAGAATTCTAAGTAATTTAGGTTTTCAGCTGATGCCACAGTAAGTTTGGCACCAAAGCCTGATGGTTATAGTAAGTCTCCTTGTGCTACTTTGCTATACTGTTGTTTGGAGGACCAGCTACTGGCGAAGCACACATTCTTACCAAAATAAACCGGAAGCGCTTTGGGAACAAATCATATTCTTAAGGAGATAACAAGGACCATGGAATAAAACGGAACTGTACAGGATGGTTGAGAGAGAGTTTTCTTGATTGGAGCTTTTTTTTCTTTAAACAAAACAAAACAAAACAAAACGAGTCCCAGTAACCAAAAAAAAAGGGTGACTAGTAATCACCTTTTGGCTGAGCACTAATGTGAATGATGTATACCTCAAGGATTCATTCGCGATCCAGGGCACATTAAGCACACCAGTCTGTGATATCCTGAAGAGAAAGGCGCTCATGGATACTTACCTTTACTATACGGATGTTCAGCATATTCTAAAGCATCCTTTATCTCCTTCTCTAGAAACCACTTTCTAGATGCATCTGCGAGAGCCGAAGCTTTCTTTTCTGATTTCAAATGAAAGTCTTTTTCTTTAGCTTCCTCCCACTAAATGCAAATAAATGAAAGAAAAGAAAAATCACCCAAAAGTTGGGGCAATGGTGGTTCCAACAGTGCAATAAGCCCCCTGTTTCCTCTACTCCACTTCCTTGGGGATTCCCCCGGCATGCAGGATCGGTCTGCTTTCAGGGTAGTCTGAGCGCCTGCCTTGGGCCGTGAGGGCACAGCACTTCTCAGGTACCACACCGGATGTCAGGGGACCGCACAGCACACAGATAGGAGCCCACTGTCTTTGAAATAACAAGTCCTTTCAATACATGTCAAATCTTGTGGGATTAAGCTAGTTTTTAAAATTCATGACAACTCTCTTATTTAATCTGAAAGCTATCCCTTAATAAAATCTGCCCAGCTCCGGTACACATGCCGACCACAGGGAGGTCAAGGAATTTCTATTAACCCCGACTTTCTTTTTCCTAAAGTGAGAAAATGATCTTAAAATTAGCCCACGGGTATCAGAAATAATGCAGTTAAGATATCCTACAACTCCTAAAGTTTGTCAGCGTGCTATGCTACAGCTCTTGTATGCAAACACGTGTATAATTTTTATGTAAAAAAATGCTAATGCATGAAATAACAACTTTAAAGAATCACTAGGGCCAGGAAGGACCACAGAAATCCAGAGGAGGAGAGAGTCTGAGTGATTTCAAGGCCACACAGAAGTCAAGTTAGCTTCAGAACCCAGGACAGCAGATACAAAGGAGCATCTCTGTAGAACGGGAAAAGCCCTCACAGTGATTCTGAGTCCATTTTACCCCAAGTCCAGCAGCGCCTGACACGGCTCAGTCTGGTGCCAATGTCAGCAACCCTTAAAGACGTGGGCCTCCACCGTCACTTTCCTGGGGAGCACAGCTTCAGCGGCATTGCCCCCACTGCTCCCTAGCCCTGACTTATCAGATAGGGCCATGTGCCCTTTGGAGGGGGTAGCAGGGAAATGAATAGGAATAGTGACTTGAAGGAAATACATTATAAAAAGCTTTCAGAATAGACATCACGACAGAGCAGCATTAGGAGGAATGAACTACAGCCAGTTCTCTGGTTCCTGATCTCTCCCTAGCTCTTCCGCGTCCTCAGGGAAGTCCGTGTGTCTGTGATAAGATCTGCAGAACATCTGCCAGAGATGCTCACGGGAGCAACTGAAGGATACATCTGTGTGACGTGACGTAAACTCTTAGTTGCCTCCTCACATCCTTTCTCTCATTCTTCTTTAGGAAAACAATTCTAATTTTATTTGGGATGATAATGCTCCCTGCTAAAAATACCATATTTCCCAACATCTTTTGCAGACAAATGTGGCTAGAAATGTGACAAGGGACTTCTGGGAAGGAGTTAGAGTTGTCTCAGCTGGGAGTTGGACCTTTTATATGTCTACCCCATCTTCTTCCTGATGGCTGGAATGCACACATGATGGCTGGAGCTCCAGCAGTCATCTTGGATGGTGAGCTATCCTTGAGAAGGAAAGCCATGCACCGGGAAGCAGTGCACAGAGACTGAAAGGGCCACTTTCCCCTAATGACCTTGGGCGGGAAACAACCCTGAACTTCTTACCTCCACACTTTTTTTATGTGGATAAGAAAAACACGTCCATTGGCTTATAGTCAGTATTATTTGGGGTTTTGTTAGTAGCAGCTACATATAATCCCTGTTTAAAAGTCATCTACCTCGTAAGAATCAAGAATTGGGTAATATTAGTAATATTATCCCGTCAGCCAGAACAAATCTACTCCCGGAAGCTGAGACATTGAGAGGTGCTAACGCAAATGAGAAAGATGCCTGGTCATTTTCAAGTATCATATTAGGTCACTTCTCTGCGCACATCTATTACAATTAGATGATCTTTTAGCTCTTTTCAACAAAATTTATTTGGTTTAATGGTTTTGTCATTTGATTATGTAAACTCTCAAAATTTAAATGATGAGTAACAAAAAATCTGTGACACCGTTCTTACCTTTTTAGCTTCCTCCCCCATCATTGCGTTTAATACTTCTGTTTCTTCCCTTCTGTTTTCCCGAAGGAGTCTGGCCACTTCCCGGTAACAATCGTTGCGCTGCAGATCGTCACATCTTTGTTTATGTAAAGCCTCAATTCGCCAGTCGGCATTTAGACATGCTTGTTCAGCTTCTGCCAAATTTTGTTCAATTAACTAAGAAATATTTGTAAATTTCAGAAACAAGGTCAGACTATATATAAAATATAGTTTATCTGTTCAATGCATCCAAGTGTCTAGGGTAGCAGGTTTTTTTTTTTTTTTTTTAAGATTTATTTATGTATTGGAGAGAGAAAGAAAGCACGTGGTGGGGAGCGGCAGAGGGAGAGAGAATCTTAAGCAGACTTGGTGCTGAGCATGGAGCCCGAGGCAGGGCTTGATCTCATGCCCAAGAGATCAGGACCTGAGCCGAAACCAAGAGTCGAACACTTAACTGACCCAGGCGTCTGTAACCTTGGTTGCACATTAGAATCACCTCACAGTGTTTAAAACAAACTGGTGTCCAGGACCCAGCACGAATCAACATATCAACCTCTGGGGTGGCAGGATATTGGAACTTTCTTTTTTAAGATTTTATTTATTTATTTGATAGAAAGAGAGGGAGCACAAGCAGGGGAGCAGCAGGCAGAGGGAGAGGGAGAAGCAGACTCCCCGCTGAGCAGGGAGCCCGACACCGGGCTTGATCCCAGGACCCTGAGATCATGACCTGAGCTGAAGGCAGACGCTTAACGCACTGAGCCACCCACGCACCTCAAGGATATTGGAACTTTTACAAAGGTGATTCTAATGCATACATAGTCAAGGCTGAGAATTTCTAGGCTAAGCAATGAGGGGGATTAAACAATTTCCATCTTTTAATCTTCTGAAAAGGAGTCAGAAGAGCTCATTCTTGCAGACCGGACAAAAGCCTACAAGAAAAAATAAATGGGAGGCTATTCTGGTGGGCCCACCTAAGGGATTGTTGTTAAACAGAAGGTAGGGAGATCTTACACTATTCCTGGCCTTTGACCAGGGCCAGGCCTCACCACAGACCCATTTAGCATTTTGTTAACTGGGTAATAGAGAAAGTCCTCTCCTGAAGTTCTCAAATTCTATTTCAGTTCACTTAAGCCAGCATTTCTGAAAGGGCACTCCACAAATACTCTACAAAATAAGTTTGGGAAATTTTCTTAAAGATTCACAATGTACCATATCCTCAAATGTGGCAGGAAAATAACCTAACTTTAAACAGCACTTCCAACACTTACTTGCCACTCCCCATTTTACTGAGTAATAGTTATTAATATTCTACAGAATATACTTTGGAAATGCTGGCTTATGTACCAGGCAAAGACCTGACCTTTTGCAACTAATCTACTCAGGGACAATTTCTGAGACATAACACACTAGGTTAGTTATCTATAAAGTTACTATTTCCCTTGTATTTTCTCCCAAGTCTTAAAATTCTCAGAGTATAAAAGATACATGTATATGTCTGGCAGTGAAGTGAGTAACCTGTAAAAATAATGTGAGATTCTAGGAACTGTGCAACTGAAGCAAAGAAGTGAATTAATGCAACTTTATAGAGTTTAATCTTAAATTTCTCTTTTGAAAGGATGACAGATGTGGAGATGCAGGGCAGGGGAAAATAAATACATAAAAGGATGACAGATGGATATGTCCCCCTCTCTACATATACTAAATTTGCCATATTTTTACCTTCTGAGTTTTTTGGTTCTGAGTTTGATCTGTTTCTATCAGTTTATGAAACATGTGTTCTTCAAGATCCACTTTTCGTCTAAAGGCATTTGCATCTTCTCTCATTTCTTTTGCAACAGCTTCCTGATTTCTCATAAGGTTCTGTTAAAAAAAATTAATTGTAAAAAAAAATCACAAATCTATATAATAATGCTAGAACACAAAATGGCAGGGTTTTTTCTAGAATACTAGCACACAAATAAAAAATTGTGATCTGATTTTCAAAGTAAAAAGCAAACAGCAGTGACATCACTGAAAACACAAGAAAGGACCCCTGAAAATTCTCTCATCCAAAAAAGCATGGAGAACACTGGCATGACCAACTTTTTCAGAACTCTGGAAATTCACCAGAAATTTGGGGAGCATTTACTCATAAAAATGCCTGAATTTTGGTAAGAAGAGTAACCCTTAGGGCATTTTTAACTTGCACTATCCCTAGTCCCACCCCACCCCTAAACTCTGCATTAGGCTTGAAAACCAGTAGCCTGGCAGTCAATGGAGGGGGTAAAGTGGAGCTGGAGCTCCTTCAAACTCCCACTCCCAGAAGATTGTCACCATTTGACCTGTGTGGTGGTTCTGGAAGAACCCACTCCCAAGGCTGTCTTTATTTGTCCTCAGAACTCACTCTTTTGAACAGCCTTTTTCCTGGGGACATTTGCTGAAAAACATCAGAGCAAACTGTTTAGTATCTTGGCTGCCTGAGGCAGTGGACCACAGTGCAAACCACAAGTTAATCAAAAAGCTTTACAGAGGGGCACCTGGGTGGCTCAGTGGGTTAAAGCCTCTGCCTTCGGCTCAGGTCATGATCTCAGGGTCCTGGGATCGAGCCCCACATCGGGCTCTCTGCTCAGTAGGGAGCCTGCTTCCCCCTCTCTCTCTGCCTGCCTCTCTGCCTACTTGTGATCTCTCTCTCTGTGTCAAATAAATAAATAAAATCTTTAAAAAAAAAAAAAAAAAAAAAAAAAAAAGCTTTACAGAAAAAGTTGGAGAATTAGATGTCTGCAGGGGACTTTGAAAAGCTCTGATAGATTCCGGGGACCCTAAAAGTCCATGTGCATGCATAAGGCTGTGCACTTAGCAAGGGCTACGTGAGTGCTCAGATCCGAGAAGGTCCTGAGCTGTCCAGTCTGCACGGTTAGGAGGCGGAAGTGTAAGACAGAGCTGTAAACTACGGAGCTAAGTGCTGAAGGCATGCCCCAACATAATGCACACAGAGCCCAGTGGCAAAGACTAGAAGCTTTCTGGTTCAAGGCAACTATGGAAATCTCTGTCTGGTCTCGACTTTAATTTAGTTCCATAAATTAATCTTTACAGAATTAATTCAGACAAGCCACTAAGTAAAGAGACAAGAAACCCTAAGGAGGGGGAGAATCTGATTTTCAGAACTGCCACACTTCATTATTTAAATATCTAGTTTTCAACAAAAAATTACATGAGATATTAAAAACCAAAAGTATGGCTCTATATACTCTGAATAGACATTAGCCACATGTTCTCCAAAGAAGATATAAGAATGGCCAATAAACATATGAAAGCATCATTAAGTGGACTAGCATCATTAATCCTTAGGAAAAAAGCAAATCAAAACCACAAGATACCACTTTACATCCAGTAGTATGGCAGTAATCAAAAGGACAGACGACGATTGTTCACAAGGATGTAGAGAAATTAGAACTCTATGCTCCTAGTATATACCTAAGAGAACTGAAAATATATGTTCAAACAAAAAGTTGTACATGAATGTTCACGGCAGTACTACTCATCACAGCCAAAAAGTGGAAACGTCCCAAATATCCACCAATTGATAAATGGATAAACAAAACGTGGTCTTATCCATACAAAGGAATATTATTAAGCCACGAAAAGGAAGGAAGTACTCACTCACACCACTACAGAAATAAACCTTGAAAACATGATGCTATGTGAAAGAAGCCAGGCACAAAAGACTATACATTGTATGATTTCATTTAAATGAAATGTCAGAATAGGCAAATCCATCAAGACAGTAAATAAGTGCTTGCCAGGGTCAGGAGACTGGGGAAGTGAGTGCTAATGAGTACAGTGGTTGAAGGGAAGGAGAGCAAACAGTATTCATGAAAATTTAAGTTAAAAAAGCAAATTACCAATTGTATGTACCAAATAATCTCACTTATCCTTATCAATGATACTAGCAGTTACTTCCCAATTTAGGGATTTATTTCCACTTTTCTAATTATCTACTGGTAACACAATTACCTTCATAGTGAAAACAAAAATGTTTTCCAATTATATGCAGAGAAGATATATGTATGAAGAAGCTTACTGCCACAAACTGTTAATCACTTAAACATCTGACAGTTTAAGTTATGGTTCATCAATATCTATTACAAACGACAACTACCAAGATATGTAGTCATTTACAAAAAGGATTTTATTAAGTAAAAAAGGAAAGCAGAATATAGAATTTTAGCTACTCCATAAAGAGGTAAAATGATGTATGTGTAGAGACTAGAGATTAGGAGGAAAACAATGGAAATCTACAAATGGTGAAGAGCAGGAAGACGGGGTGGTGGTTTAAAGAAGCGGACAGGGGAAGGAAGCTATCCATTCACCTGTAAAATAGTAGAGCGCTGGAGCCAAGGGGCAAGGATGGGAAACTAACACCTACCAGCCTGTGCCAGCAGCAGACACTGCACACTGAATGGTAACTTAGGAGCTGGAGTTATTCAAATCCTGTACATTCCGATGAAAAGATTAGCCCTTGACCAGCTCTAAACCCCTGGAGTAGCCTACCTGATAAGAGGGTCTCTGTAGGCCTGGGCCCTTGGGCTCTGCCAGATGGTTTATGCTAATAAGGTGACTCGTGGTGGGAGCCCAGACGCACTATATCTGCCTGACCTCTGCTGAGCAAGTAACCAGGGTCGGCCACGTGCACCCTCCATGCCTGTGGGCCTGACCCCCGGCAAGACCCTGGATACTAAGACTCCAGTGAGTCTGCCTGTTGGCAATACTCCGTCTTGTCATACATCTCTCCTGGCAAAATTAAGCGCCATCTGTTTGATTCCACTGGGAGAGGACAAGGGGAGGCTTGTGCCTGGTCTCTCCTGGACTCTCCCCTATGTGCCTTTTACCTTTGCTGAGGTGTTCTGTCATTGCTGTTTAAGGACTCTCTACACCCATCATAGGGCTCAAACTCATGACCCCGAGAGATCCAGGGTCGCAGGCTCCACTGACCGAGCCAGCCAGGCGCCCCCTACCTTGGCTGAGCTTACTCTGTATCCTTTCAATGTAATAAACCATAACCATGAGTGGAACAGCTTTTTCTGAGTCCTGTGAGTCCTTCTAGCAAATCACTGAGCCAGAGGGTAGTCTTGGGGACTCCTGTCACTGACATATAGATATTAACTAATTTAATCCTCACGGCAGTCTTGGCAAGGGTGGTCCTATGCCAAGGAGAAGGTACAGGTGCCCGAGAGAGAGACGGAGGCAGAGGCAGAAACTGGACTTGACGAAACAGGGTTGTAGGAGATGAAGGGGATGGAATCTGGATCAGAGGTCAGTATGTGCTTATTTGTTTGTGCTTAGTTTTATTCTTTGGTTAAAAAAAATTTTATTCAAATTAGATATATATGGAATATTGAGCATGTATTTCCAATAGGGGTCATCACAATAGTGTCTGTTTTCTGGGATATGATTTGTTTACAAATAGATGCAGTTAATCAAACTGATATAAGAGCTAAGTTTGGCAGATAAAGTATTAATCACTAAAATTGATGAAAAAGGCAGGAGCTGCACATCTGAATCTAACGGACCAAATAAAGTTCATGATTTTATAAGTTAGTTTTGTTGAGTAGGCTCGGTCTTCTCTATTAGTTTGCTTAATAAACACTTTCCTCAGAAGAGGGCAAAAATGATAATGATCCAAAGAAAGAAACTCAGCATTACTTCTGGGGCATTCCTGACCAAAGCGCTTAAGTTGAATCTTATCATGAGGAAACAAAAGACAAATGCCAACTAAGGGACACTACAAAATATTTGGCCAAATGCTTCAAAAATATCAATGTTATAAAATATAAAGAGACTCAGGAGTGGTGCCAACATAAAGGAGATTAAAGAGACATGACAACTGAGAAAATGGATTATCTGAGATTTTCTTTTGCTCTAAAGGACATTTTCACCACAACTGATAAAATATGAATAAGGCTTCTACAATGGATAACAATAATATGTTCATTTCCTGATTTTGATCATTGTTCTGTGGTCATGTGATAAGGATTCCTTGGGTTTTAGGAAATATGCACTGAAGCATTTAGGGGGAAAGGGGCATCAGGTTTGCAACTTTCTCTTAAAAAGTTCAGAAAAAAAGTCTATCTACGTGTGTACAAGTACGTACACGAAAAGAGAAGGATAATGACAATTTAGCAACATGCTAATACCTGAGAATCTGAGAGAAACATATTTGAAAATTCTTAGTATTTTTCTTGCAAATTTTCCGTTAATTCTGACATCATGCCCCGTTGGTGCTACCGCCTACCTCCCCCAAAGAAAAGACAGTAAAAAGTAAACTTAGGTTTGGTTCAAATGAGTTGAATCTAATTCAAAATTATAGGAGACTTAGCCAGGGTGTAAATCCCTGGATTAGTGCTAGAAGTAGTTCAGTGTGGAACTTAAAAAGTGTTGTAGAGACGAATGGATGCCATATGTTTTAAATCCTATTTAATGTGAATAACAATCATATGTTACCTGTTACATATTTGCAGTTATCACTAATTTCAAAGTCTCACTTTAAAAGAGGGCTGAAGGAAGTGAAAACTTATGGTTGCAACATTAAATGAGTGAAGAACAAAATGCTTTTCACAAACAATAAATATTTATATTAACAAAATTCCTTTTTCCAGTGTCATGGAAACGAAATCATATATTTTAAGTAGATACTTGATCATTTATTTCCAGAAGATTCAAATTTAAAGTCCTTTACAGCTCTTGTCTGATTTACCTTACTTACAAAGATCCTTATGAAGTACTGGGCTAATTTTGTACTCACTACCACACAGACACAGGAAAGCTTAGTAACTTGGTAGGAAATCGTGAAGCAAAATCTGGGGCTTACATCTGGTCCCTCAGACACTAGACTAAGACGCTAAGAGAAACATGAATTAAAGAATTACAACAAACTGTACATGCAGACATTTTGGCTACCTTACAATCCTGGATGACACTATATTCTGCTTAAAAAAAAAAAATAAAATGAACATTAAAAAATCATAAATAAATACAATCTAAAAAGTCTGTATAAGCCCTGCTTCTCTCCTGGTGCAAACAGGCGATTTATACCTTCTCATAAAGTCTTTTTTGTGATTCGAGTTCCAGATGTCTCATTTCTAGGTCCTTCGCTGTAGTAGCAATTTCTCGATCTCTCATGTGTACCTATGGCCAAATGACAAAGTGTGAACACCAAAAAGAATATACAAGATAATTTCTGTTTAACGGATTTAGTAATCTTGTAATCCAAACAACCCACTCAGAGTACATAAAATAAGAAGTATTGGGTTTTTGATACCACAGTAATTGATGGTATATTAACATTCACTGTAGAATCTAGGAATAATGTCTGAGTTGAAGTTAAAGCTTAATTTTCTAAAAAGGAAAGTACAATTACCATACGCTCATCTACCCAGGCTGCGAGAACAGATGGCAGTTCTTACCACACTATATCAGCCAATATTATGAGTTGGAAAAACTTGAGCAATTTAAATTTGTGGTGGTTAAAAATATAGTATGTTTAATCTTATTAAATATAACATTATTTAATGTTCTTTTTGATTAAATGACTATACTTAAAAAAATTTTTTTTTAAAGATTTATTTTCTTAGAGTGAGAGAGCGAGGGGAAAGGGCAGAGGGAGACAGAGAATCTCAAGCAGATTCCCCACTGAGCACAGAGCCTGACATGGGGCTCGATCTCAGGATCCTGAGATCACGACCCAGCCAAAATCAAGAATCTGTCCCCCAACCAATCGAGTCACCCAGGTGCCCCTAAATGACTATATTTTTATAAATTCAGTTTGGCAACTAGTAACTCCAAGTTTAAATGTGCTCTGCTTGGACTTAGCTAATTTAAAGTTCACCGTTCTCCAAATTTTGATTACTTGGAAGCTTCTCACTCCTATACACTAGAGGGTTCGAATAAGGCCCTTTTTAGGTAGATAGAGAATCTTAGGAGCGGTCTTAAATAAATACTTGGCTGCCTGAACTCTCCATTTTTTAGGGGTGATACGTGTTTCAGAAACAGAACAAAACAAACTATAACCCCATCTAGCCCCGTTCATTTATTCAGTAAACATTTAATGATTGCATTACTATTTGCATCCATAAGTATTAGACATTGTGAAGATAAAAGATACACAATCAAATACCTATTGCTGGAGAAACAAAGAGTAAAGATGAAAACACAGTGGGATGTACAAGAAGGACAAACATCTGAGAAGCAAATAAATCACTGACTGGCAACCAGTCCAACTTAAAGGAGGTTAGTGGGAGAGCAGCTAGCTCCAAGTGCTCGGGTTCACGAAACAAGAGTAGTAGAAATGCCAGTGGGTAGAGGAGAGGTTTCGCAGTTCATATGCTGTTCGAGACTTTCAACGAGAGAAGCTCTTTTACTTATGGATTTTTAGACTCACACGCAGCTTAGTGCCGGAGCAAACCCAGCTCAGCTTTGCTGACTGCTAATGGATGTGCAGTCACTCGTGCGTGTCAGCCTTCCTGCTGGTGCCCGCGCTGTGAGGAGAAAAGCGCTGGCAGTTGAGCAGGTCAGAGCCCACTGTCAGAATAGGGAGATGAAGGACAGGAGGCTGGAAGGGTAAGCAGAGGCCAGGTCACGCAAACTGAAAGGACTTTACAGGATTCTTTGACAAAAAAAAATGCCTTCGCTATCTCAAAGAGTTTGGAATAAAGAGGTCAGAGTTCTAAGCCTGTATTACTCTGGGAGAAGAACATATGCTTTTCTAGAATAATGAATTATCAGCCTCATTTACTCAGTGAGATCATGAAAAGGAATCACAGCTTTCAAAAGCCGATTTAAAATTAATTGGCTTTGAACAAAACAAAAAGTATTATCTCATGCTATAGAAGAGATGACAGATTTCTAATACAGATGAATTCAAAATACTTTCAAAGACTGAAAAAATACTTAGTATTTTACCAAAAGTAGGTTTAAAACTCTCTAAATTAGTCTATAAATTCCATGCAATCCTAATAAATATGCCGTTAGGATGGGGTGAGGTAAGGATTCAGAAAGAAAGAGTGATACAATTCTCAAAGTCTATTTGAGATGATGCACATTTGAGAATACTGCAGAGAACGCTGAAAAGGCAGACTCATAGTGGGAATGAGGCCCACTAGTTAAGAGATTATGAAGCTGTCGTTCAGGGTGGTGCTGGCTTAGGAGCAGACAGAGCTAAGAAGGAGATAAGATACATAAGGGAATTTAACACTGAATAAACCATCAGTTGGCAAATGGCTCTGTTAATCAACAAATGGGTGTGATTGTTCCAATAAAACTGTTATTTATGGATACTGAAATATGAATTTCATGTTTTTTAAAATGTCACATAATATTCATGTCATGAAATTATTAGAGTTCCTTTAACCATTTAAAAAGTCAAAACCAGGGGCGCCTGGGTGGCTCAGTTGGTTAGGTGGACGACTCGTGACTTTTGGCTCAGGTCATGATCTCATGGGTCATGGGATCGAGCCCCGTGTGGGGCTCCGCGCTCAGCAGGGAGTCTGCTTGAGATTCTCTCCCTCTGCCCCTAACCCCGCTCACGCTCTCTCTCTAAAATAAATAAACCTGAAAAATAAAAGTGATCTGTAAACATTGAGGTGTACTGTAAGTATAAAGTGACTGCTAGATTTCCAAGACTTACTATAAGCAAAATGTAAAACATCTCATTAATGTTTTTATACTAATTACATATTTAAAAAATTGGGAAATATATTGAGTTAAAATGCTATTAAAATTCATTTCCTCTGTTTCTTACCTTTTTTTTTTCTTATTTTTACACGTGGCTGTTAGAAAACAAAATTGCCTACGTGGCTCACATCATATTTCTACCGGACACTGTTGCCCCAAATGGCACAAATAGCCCATGTAAAGTTGTAAGAAAAAACTTGACAGAGAACTGACAAATGATATGGATATACAATTTATAGTTCCTGTACAAATGGAAGGTAAGTTACTGGAGAGATATGTAACCTCACCAGCAAGAAAAAAAAGGCAAACTAAAATATACAACTTCCACCTATGAGACTGGCAAATATTAAGACTGACGTATTCCGAATTGACTAGGGTAAAAGCACTTTTCCATATACACTTAAAATAACTTAGGTGGGTTCGTTTTTGGAGAATAATTTGGTAGATCTTAGAATTTACTTAACAAAACTACGTGCGCAAATCCTCAAAGATCTGCGCTGAGACCATGTAACCTCGCACCGTCCTGTAGAGCAAAGCACCGCCAACAATCTCAATGTCCGACAGCAAAGGAGTAATTAAACTATAACACAGCCACACACTGGAATACTATGCAGCCATAAAAAAGGGGTAAAGCTGTATCATCATTTTTTCAGTTTATTTTGGGGATGAAATGAGAGAAGACTAGGGAAGGTCCATTTTTGACTCCATGTATTTTAGAATGGAAATTTTCTGATACTGGCTAGGTGCAAATTTTTATATGAAAAGAGCATTTCCCCTATTTCACAGTTAATGGTTCATTCACACTTCTGTTTTTAGAGAAATAGTCACCAAGGACACTGGTCAAATTGATTCATTTTCTTGGCATTTCTAAAATTTTTAGCTATTAATGAAATTCGAAAGAGAAGAAGAGAAGCTGAGGGAAAAGTAAAGAGGCTATTTAGTGTTCCCTGTGAATTCTGGCGAGGACATTTAACTTGAAGGTAGAAGAGTAAGTGGAGTAAATGGAGGCCCTGTGTGAACACTAAGACACGGATCATAAACCTTTCTCTCGATTTCATCGTCCAGTCTTCTTAGTTCCATTTCACGCTGATCTTGCTGCATCTTCAGAAAGCGCCTTCTTGTAGCATCTTGTAAGTGCATTTCCTTGACTTTCAGCTCTCTTTTCACAGAAGCAAGTCTTTAAATACAAAATACATCAAGAGGAACACATAGACACATTGCCCAACAGAGATGTAAGTGGAAAAATCGCACGTTTCACAACAGAGAAGGGCCCGCCACTGACCTGGGCACACCCGCCCCAATCCGCTGGTGCCGCTGCGGCATCACACACACAGAGGAAAGATGCCTGTGGCTGCCCTCGTGGAAAGGACAAGGGTCCAAACGCAACTGGCTACTCTTTTCGTATTTAAACGTTCCTAACAGGCCTACTCAGATCATCTCAGTACAGTCAATATCCTTTATCTTTATTTAGTACAAGGTTAACGCTCAGTTCAGTACTTGTGTTTTACCTGCACTAGAAATCAGTTTCATAAAATCCCAACCAAGAGTAAAACTCAGTAAACACAGAAGTGAGTTTCCCAACAATTAGGCTTAGTCTCCATGCTCATCCATAATCTTAATTAATTTAAACATTTTGCTTTATTAACATATTTTTGAACAAGCAATGAATACTTCTTCCCTGTCCTCCAAAGTATGAAATGAAAAACAAGATAATCATTTTATGCTTCAATTTTTAAGTCATACAGATAAGTTTAAAACACAATTTTAAAAATTCTGCTCCCCTAAAGGTGATTTATCCAGCGCTGTATTACAAAGCATTTCTGCCTACTGTACAATGTTTCCAATAATGTCCTCCAAGGTACATTAGACTTGTATTACTTCTGAATAATCAGTGCAAAGGTATATTCAGCATAGTTTCAGAATTACCTTGCACCATATGCCAATTTTTTGAAATGCGGTAGATGCAGCTTTTTTATCAGCTTAAATTTTTGCTTAATGGAAATGCCACAGCTGGGTAATGCTATGTATATAGAAAATAAAGAAAATAAAAATTATTTAACGAACTCACATGTCCAGATTTTCTCAAAGTGATAACACATACCTCTGTCTTTGTTGTACCATCTTCTCCTCCTCCTCTAAGAGCAATTCTCTCCTCGTTTCTTCGGCTTTACGAAGTAGTTCTTGTTTTTGGTACCAAGCTTCGTCTTCAACTCTCTGCTGGTCTACTTCAGCTTGCATATCTTCAACCATCTGCCTTAAGTAGGGAATACTTACTATTATATCCAGACACAGATAAGCCCCCGGTACGCATTTGTGATTATGCAAGGGTAAATTGCTATTTGCTTTTCACTTTCATATTTATCTCATCAAAGTGGTAGAAAGCACTGAAAAGGACATCCTATGTAAGTCTCACCAAAAAGTACAAAGAGAAAAAATTCAAGCAAAGAAAACTGAATAACTTAAGTCCAAGAACAACCAAAACACAAAATGTATACCTGATTAATATATCATTATTTTACTTCTACATGCAAGAATTACACATCCTTAAAGATATTCCCAGCCTTCAAACTCTGATTTTACACAAATACTTAGTAATTTACATGTGTTTTTCATTAAAAAATTCTGTCTGTCTTTATGACAGATTTTGCTACTATCACACAAAGAGCAACTATTCCGTGATTACCTCTCCCTCAGGTAGTCCAATTCATCATTCCTTATTCTTTCTCGCTCCTGTGTCTGATAGTCCACGATGAACTTTGGATATTGGTTAAAAACTGGATACTGCCCTTTTGTCAATGCCACAAAGACACGAAGCATGCTGTCGGGATGAATATCAGTAGGAGTGGTATCCATGAGATGATAGACTTCTCTAATGACAACACTAATATCCAGGTTATTCCGATGATGAAAAAAATACTGTAAGAAAACTTTATGTTTAAATTGTGATTTAACTAACAAAGCAATTACAAGGTAGAATTAAAACAAGAGTTTAAAAAGCATGAATTAATCTTGTCTTTCTTTCTCTCTCTCTCTTCTTTCTTGGCAAATTCACTGAAGCTTTTTCTTAACCTAAGTTTTAAAATGAAGAGTCAATCTCATATTTTCAAAGCCTAATAAAAATTCAAAACCAAACTTCTGAAATAACTTTTTAAATTTTAACTCAAACAGAAGGCCTCCTTTATAATAGAAGAAGAACACTTCAACCAACAATGGAGCAAACTCTTCTGCTAGGATTTTTTCCTTGTGAATTCCAAAATAAAGAAATCTGAAAATAAATTAGCTTGATTTGTTAAAAATATCTGAAATGTTTCCACATTATCTTGTTCTGCTGGAAGGTACAAATTCTAAAATATATACAGGTATGGGGCGCCTGGGTGGCTCAGTGGGTTAAAGCCTCTGCCTTCGGCTCGGGTCATGATCTCAGGGTCCTGGGATCGAGCCCCGCATCAGGTTCTCCGCTCAGCGGGGAGCCTGCTTCCCACTCTTTCTCTGTCTGCCTCTCTGCCTACTTGTGATCTCTCTGTCAAATAAATAAATAAAATTAAAAAAAAAAAAATATATATATATATATAGGTATGTATCTTGTGAACATTAAGTAAAAATAGAGTTTGACAGGGGTGCCCGGGTGGCTTAGTCGGTTAAAGTGTCCGACTCTTGATTTTGGCTCAGGTCACGATCTCAGGGTGGTGATATTCAGCCCCTCGATGGGCTCCGCGCTCAGTGGGGAGTCTGCTTGAGATTCCTTCTGTCCATCTCCCTTTGCCCCTCCCCATCCACTCTCTCTCTCTCAAATAAATAAATCTTTAAAAAAACAAAAACTAAAAACCTTTAAAAAAAACAAAGTTTGACAGGAACCACAAAAGAAGCAACAAACAAACCCAATTCATCCTGTCTACCAAAAGAACCTCTCCTTTTATTATTTATTTTTTTTAAAGATTGTATTTATTTATTTGAGAGACAGACAACACGCACGAGTGGGGTGAGCGGCAGAGGGACCGTGACAAGCAGACGCCCCGTGAGCGCGCAGCCCGACTCAGGTGGGGCTCCATCCCGGGACCCTGAGATCATGACCTTAACCAACGGAGTCAGGCACTTAACCAACTGACCTTCTCCTTTGAAAAACCTCCTCTAAAGCTTTCTTTCAAGTAACCTTCCTGCCATATCTCAAAATTCTTAGAGTAACCATTTCTTGTGTGTAATAAGCATCCAGATTGTCACGGACCGGCTGGGTCACTCATAAAACCACCCGCAGACTTAACTGTCACTCAACTGGTAAACATCCTTTAACAGGCAACAAGCACTAAGCTCCAGTATTACTGTGTTTCTTTTCTGAAGCTACGACTTTAAATAGTGTGCTGTAATCACCTGCTTAATTACTGGCCAGCAAGGTCGGAGGAAGGACGTGGTACACCTTGCTCTCCACTGCATTACTCCCACCTGGTACTGGACATGCAGCAGGTACTCAATAAATGCACTGATTCTTCAGTGGAAATAAATGAAACTTGAGACCTGCTACTTCCGAACAAGGATAGTTACCTCAAAATCATCCTTAAGACTGCAGTTGAGCAAAGGAGCTCTAGAACATATGTTGTAGGCTACGACAGTCATCAGGAGGAACGAAGGATGGTTGGAAAAGACATTATCAAATAATTTTAGCCACTCTTCTCTGGTTAGTACTTCTGAGAAAATGGTTTCAAGAAGAGGCCATGCATACAGCTGAAATAAATAAGGAAAAACTTCTTAGTTTTCTATGGCAAAGTCGTGAGTCCTTGCTAACACTCTCTTACATTTGAGATAGCTGTTAAAATCATTATATTCAAAACAATTATGAAAAGGACTACCTTAATATAGACCCTTCTTTACAGACTTTTGCGAAAGCAGTTTAATGAAGAAAAAGAATGGGATACTGTTAAAAATACAAAAGGTAATATATTCTTTTATTATACTCTTTCAAGAAAACTGTCTTATTTATACCCGAACCAATGTTAGCTTCCAAAATAAGTCATGTTATCCTAAAAACCTCCTACTTCTTACCTGGGAAGTTATGTCATGAGCTATGAAGTGCTGCAGCAGTTCTTTGTCGTGGAATGCCAGAACATTCTCTATCATACTGAGAATATTGATGGGAGGATTCGGGAAATATTCAAACCAGTGCTGACACCAATTGACTATGAAGAAAAAAATTGAAAATTTATCTTTACCATTCTATATTATCAAAAGACTTGGCAATTCTTACATGTATCCACTCTATGTCCTCAATATGCCCATTAATAAAGAAAACATGACAGGGGTGCCTGGGTGGCTCAGTCGGTTAAGCAGCTGCCTTCGGCTCGGGTCATGATCCCGGAGTCCTGGGATCGAGCCCCGCATTGGGCTCCCTGCTCTGCGGGGAGCCTGCTTCTCCCTCTCCCTCTACCTGCTGCTCTGCCTGCTTGTGCTCTCTATCTCTCTGTCAAATAAATAAATAAAATCTTTGAAAAAAAAGAAAACATGACAACTCCTGAAGTTCTAGAATTTTTTATTTTAAACTTCCATCCCGTTAACATCATATTTTAGGTTTATAGAATTGGCCAGTTTCTTCAACTGAGAGCAGTCAATGAGAAAGTGTCCATTAAAACAAACAGAACTTCCCGAAGTACTCCTGATCTTCCCCACAGGCCACACTGCTTCCTTCTTCTCCTGGTTAACAACATGACCTTCCTACAAAAAGTTCCTTCTTAAGTCTTCATTAATTTTGATGAATGTTAAATGACAATCTCCTGAAATCTACTCAAATTCATACCTAATCAAAATTAGAAAAGTCTACAAGAAATTTTCAAAATTACTTTTTTTTTTTTTTTTTTTTGAGACAGAGTGTGTGTGTGGGGGGGTGGCAGAGGGAGAGAGAGAATCGTAAGCAGACTCCATGCCCAATGTGGAGCCCGACGTAGGGCTCTCTATCATGACCCTGAGATCATGACCTGGGCTGAAATCAAGAGTGGGGCGCTTAACCAACTGAGCCACCCAGGCACCCCCAAAATTATATCTTACACATCAACAGCAACACATAAAAGCAAATGGGCGTGTATCATATCCCTAACCATTAAATGTTAGAATAAACACGTCCCCATTACTAGGACAAGAGTGACTGTTCTATGGCCATGATAACAAGTAACCACCAGAATTGGTTTTAAATCTAAGCCATCGATGACAACTTACTCAGTAAACCTGACTTTGAAAACCCAACCAGTGACTGAGGGATTCTCTGAAAGTCAGCCAGTGGAAAGCAGAATCTATTCTGCTCAAAATGCTTCTAAAGCTCATGTTAACTCACTGAGTAACCACTACCACCCCTGAAACATTCCTCAGAAACCCTGGTTAAGATCAGTTAGTTTCACTCAATGAACTATGTCTAATTGCCATAGCCCTCCTTAATTATTCAATTAGGATTTTTATTTTAAACACTGAATTGTGGTTCTGTCCTTTGACAATAAGATCTCCTTTCTCGTATTAGCAAAAGAAGGCTTAGATCGGCAGAATTTTGGATTACATCTGGTTATAAAAGGGCCTACTAATTCCAGAAGTCAATTATTTATTAGTAAGTAAATGTGAGTTAATAATTAAGGCATAAGTAAACTCTTGCAAAAACTAAGCTTTAAAAGAAATTATTTCAGCTTCTTTAACTGCTGCTCTTAAGTTAACTTTAAAAGAAAAATCCAGTTCAGCAACACGTGCTATGTCTACCATGTCTCAGATCCTGCTGGTCCTAGGAATTTTAAAACACCACACATACACAAAGTCCAGAGTTTTACAACTAATCTTCATCGAGAGAACACTGTTCCCAATTAGGCACGAGGGAAACCCTGCTTTATACTAAGTGTTTGCCTTCTCTTCTTCTATTCGGCGTGGTGTCACCGCAGAAGGGTGGGTGGAGGACCCAGAGACAAAACTGACGGAGAACAGGATAAAGAGAAGTAACTGTGCGGGGATCCTTGATTAAACCGGAAGAACTCCCTCTTGGTCGTAAAAGAGACTGTAAAGAGCGCTTCAAGATGACTTTTATAAACATATTCCAAATTATATATCAGACTGACTGTATTCCTTCACACTTTCTCCCAGGTCCCAACTAGACTGTGAACCTAAAAAGCCCAACAATGGTGTATCGCAAGCAGGGCTAACATTTAGTTGGAGCTCAGTAATGTTTCTTGAATAAAACTGGTTTGAGACCCTTGATGAAAATTCCCAGCTACTCATGCTGATCATGATGGATCTCCTAGATTTAAATTTCAGGCTTGGAAGAGAAAACCAATTCCTCAGCACATAACCATACTCCAGTGATATACAAGATTTTACTGGAAATAAAAAATAGTTTTGCATGCTTACCTACACATAAACAGCTTTTCTTATGGTAAAATATCAGTTGCCATTTTAACCATGTTTACGTATGCAATTCAGTGCCATAACTGAATGCACAATGTCGTGCAACCATCACTATTTGCAAAATCTTTCCCCAAAGAGAAACTCTGTACCCATTTTGTACTAACCTCCCATTCCCACCTCCTCCAAGCCCTGGGAACCTCTAATCTAGTTTGTGTCCATAAATTTGCCTATTTGAGATATTTCATATAAATTTGTTCTTTTGTGTCTAGCTTTCAGGGTTCATTCCTTTATACAGTTGAATCATATTCCATTGTATACTATATATACTGTATACACAGTTTATCCATTCATCTGTTAACAAGGATGATACTTGCTGTTTCCACCTTTTGGCTATTGGGAATAACGCTACCACGGACATTCACATACAAGATCTGTTTGAGTCTCTGTTTTCGGTATTTTGGGTATATCCCTAAGAATGCAACTGCTGGATTATATGGTAATTTTGTTTAACTTTTTGAGAAATTGCCAATTTTCCACAGTGACCACCATTTTACATTTTCAGCAATATATGAAGGTTAGAATTTTTCCACATTCTGGCCAACACTTGTTTTTTTCCCTGTTTTTAAATTATAGCCATCCTAGAAGGTATAACGTGGTAACCTCAGTGTGGTTGTGATTTGCATTTCCCTAATAACTAATGATCCAGAGCATCTTTTCATGTACCATTAGCCATTTGTGTATCTTCTATGGAGAAAAGTCTAATCAAAACCTTTGCCCATATAAAAACTGGATTGTCTTTTTGTTGTTCTTTTCCTTTTAAAATTGAGTGTTATTGCCAGGGTAAACTAGTATAACCCTTTTGAGGAATCAATTAGAATATTCATATTTTATGACCTAATAATACCAATTCTAGGAATTGGCCAAGAGAAAATATTACACGTATTTATATGTGAAGATAGTTATAACATTGTTTCTTTAAGTAAAAGTTAGAAATAACCCAAATCTCCAACAACAGATTAAACTAGTATATTCACATTATAGAATATTAAAGTCATGAGGGGAAAAAAAGATTACAGTCAATAAAACATTTATAAAGTTTATAAAAAGAGAAATGTTCCTAACATATTAAATAAAAGTAGTATAATTACAAAAATTTTAAAAACTGCTTAAAAAGTATGGAAAAATTATTTGAAAAACTAATAGTCTAGCAGTTGAGGCACTAAACTATGATACACCTATATGATGAAATATTGTATTACACAGGGAATAAATTATGTTTTTCAAGAATATTTAATGATTGGGGAAATGCTTTTATAAGAAATTAATCAATATATTATCAAAGATTATCAATGAGGAAGAGGAACATTGGTGAATTTTCTTTTCTTTTGTATGTTTTCCTGTATTTTCTCCTATCAGTAAAAATTTATCAAAACAAATACAGAGCAATTAAATGAACAAAAAAAAATATAGAGAAATATACTATAGTATTCACAATATGTATGCTTGAATCTTTTTATTTCTACTTTTCAAAATTTCACTGTAATCACAGTTAAGTGCTTATCTCCTTTGTACAAGAGAACCTTTTAGAGTATTTAAAATACATATAAAATTGGTTATTTTTGTTAAACCAATCTGTAACGGATTCAGTTTATTGACTGTTGAATTGACCTGATTATACCAATATGAAAAAAGGACTCACTTTTCAGAGCAGATGTTGTTGATGGCAAGCAGTAAACACAACGGTTCGGAGCACAGGCTAGAGTCTGCCTGAGTTAAAATCCTTGTTCTGCCACCAACCTACTCTTGGGAACTTAAGCTGTGTGTGCCTCAGTTTCCTCAGTTATAAAAAACGAAATAACAATGCCTACCTCACAGGACTGTTAAGATTTATTTATTTATTTATTTATTTATTTATTTAAAATTTATTTATTTATTTGTCAGAGAGAGTGAGAGAGAGATCACAAGCAGGCAGAGAGGCAGGCAGAAGCAGGCTCCCTGCCGAGCAAGGAGCCCGATGTGGGACTCGATCCCAGGACCCCGGGATCATGACCTGAGCTGAAGGAAGCTGCTTAACCAACTGAGCCACCCAGGCGTCCCAGGACTGTTAAGATTTAGATAAATTAATAAAGGCAAAACATGGAGAATGGTACCTGGTACATAGAAAGTTCTCAAGAAATGTTCGCTCTGGGTGCTGAGAATGAGGATGGCCGTTAGGGTTTAGCACACAACAGGCACCGTGTGCGAAGTCCTTGATGTACTTACTACAATCCTGGGAATAATAACTGACTCTCAGTAAGTGAAGCATCTGCTTCCTTACTTTTTTTTTCTTTTTAAAGATTTTATTTATTTGAGAGAAAGAGCGTGCGTGCACGCACAAATGGAGACGGGAGCCGGACCCAGGGCTGGATCCCAGGACCCTGAGATCATGCCCTGAGCTTGACCCTTAACTGACTGAGCCACCCAGGTGCCCCTGCTTCCTTCCTACTAACAAAATCTAAGCTGTAACAGTATCTTCTAAAATGCAACTATCCAAATTTTCTTGTAAACAAAAAGGTTTATGTATAAATCTCCAAACTGTCCATTTCATGCTGATTGTTTAACACCGGAATTTTAAATGTTGCAAAGTTGCAAAGACATCAGAAAATTATACAGGAAATCCTACTCTTGGTTTCATTATTTAATACTTATTCACTTACTTATGAGAGTAGCAACAACTTCAAAACAAATGAGCTGGTTGTTCTGGAATAATTTTACAAATGGAAATGCCAAGAGTGGAAGATACGGCGTGTCGCTAAAGATGGCAGACCAGTGAGCTAATGCAGATAGGGTTCTGTGAATTGGGAAAGGAAATAAAGACCAGAGAACAGTTTATTATTAATATTTGACTAAACAATACATTCACCTGATAAAAAACTTGCTACAGAAGGTATAGTTGAAAATTCTCCCTCCTACCTTTATCATTTAGCTTACTTCCCCAGAACCACTGTTAAGAGTATAGATCCTTTTTTAAAAACATCACAAAGGTTGGTATAAACATTATTTTGCACCTGTGTTTTTCACTTAATAGCATCTTGGAAAAAGTTCATTATCAGTAGATGCGGAGCTCTACACAGACAGTTTTGTACAGACACACCTTAATTTCTTTAACTTGGCCTTACGGGGCATTTAAGTTGTTTCTAATCCTTTATAAATAATGCCACACTTAATGTCTTAGTTACATCAATCTTCATGTAGGAATATAGACTTGGATAAATTCCTAGAACTGGAATTGCTGAGTCGAAAAACATATGCATTAATTTTGATAGCCAGTGCCAAATTATTCTCTGCAAAAATAGTGTCTATGCGCGTTCTCATTAGCAGAATAAAGGAATGCCCATTTTCTCATTCTGGCCAATGTGCTCTATTATCCTTCTTTTTAAACCTTTGGCCTAGGTGAGAAATGACATTTCAGTGTGGTTTTAAATGTATATGTATATATTTATATCTATATCTATTTTCAATGTAATTTTTTTTTAAAGATTTTATTTATTTATTTGACAGAGAGAGAGAGAGAGATCACAAGTAGGCAGAGAGGCAGGCAGAGACGCAGGGCTCGATCCCAGGACCCTGAGATCATGACCTGAGCCGAAGGCAGAGGCTTTAATCCACTGAGCCACCCAGGCGCCCCTTTCCAATGTAATTTTAATTGGCATTTATTATAAGGGAGGTACAGCATTTTTTTTATGTTTAAGAACCATATCCCCAGCTAAGAACTACACATTCAATCCTTTTTCCATTTTTTATTGGTTGGCCCTTTCCACGCTCATTTACATGAATACTTCATACAGAAATCAGCCTTTTATTTGTCCTATGTTTTGTATATACTTTCTTGGTTTTACATATATCTTTGGGGAATGTTCTTACATGTAGAGATTTGTGTTCATATCGATCTCTTCTGGATATGTCAAGTTTAAAAAGCCCTGCCTTACTCTAGGGCTATAATTCTCCTACATTTACTTCTGATACTTTTAAGGTTTCCTTTTTTCTTTTTTTTAAACCTTTTGTTTTGAGATAGTTTCAGGTTTACAAAAAGTTGCAAAATCAGTAGAGTTCCTGTATACGTTTCACTCAAATTACTCTAATGTTAACAACTTGCATATAGTACAATTATCAACACTAAGAAATTAACATTGGTAGTGAGCTATTAACTATACCAGACTTCATTCAGATTTATCATTTTTCTCATTTTGCTAGGTGTCATTCTTTCGTTTTGCCAATCTAGGGTGCCACACTGCATTTCTTTGCTACGTCCCCATAGGTTCTTCCAATGTGGAAGCTCCCAGTCTCTTATCTTTTGGACACTGACATTTTTGAGGAATACTACATAGTTATTTTACAGATTGTACCTCAATGTTTTCTCACGATTTAGAGGGAGGTTATAAATTTCTGGCAAGAACACCAGGAAAGTAATGTGCAACATACTGATGTATATTATTATTGGGGATCTTAAATTTGACTACTTGGTTACGGTGGTATCGGCCAAGTTTCTCTGCGATAAAATTATCCTCTTCCCATTTGCAATTAATAAACATCTCGAGGAAGATACACACATTGCTGCAATATACCGAACACACCTCTGTAATACTCTAAGTAGTTTCCTGCTTTTGATGGGGTATTTCTTGTGAAGGTTGAGAAATGCCACATGCACACCCTTATCTTCCAGGCTGCTAAATGCAGTATGGTTTTCAGGCAGCTGTAGCAGAGAACGCCAAATGAACATTCTGAAATAAAAATATAATTTTAACCAAGAAAAATGTGGGGGGTAAAATTGATTTAACGTGAAAGAAAGTACATTTTACCTGTATTTCGTTGGATATTCGCCATAGCCTTTTAATAAGATTTGTAAACGCTTTTTGTTTAATCCATCTGTCAACTCATTCTTTAAAAAAAAAATAATAATAATAATGTCAGTGAGTGACAATCACAAAACTGAAAAGGTAATCTAGCCCACAGCGGCTTCCCAGCTTTCCTTATTTATTTATTTATTGAAAGATTTTATTCATTACTTATTTATTTGTGAGAGAGAGAGAACGAGCAGGAGGAGAAGCAGAGACGGAGGGGAAAAGAATCTCAAGTAGACACCACGCTGAGCATGGAGCCCGACACAGGGCTCGATCTCACAACCCTGAGATCATGACCTGAGCTGAAACCAAGAGTCAGACACTCAACCGACTGAGCCACCCAAGCACCCGTGGCTTTCCAACTTTAGAACACAACACACAGTAAAAAAATATTTTTACAGAATGGAACTCTCTTTTCTCGCTCTCCCTCTCCAGGGTGAATGTACACAGCAGATAAAGTTCATGACACATTACCCGAGATCTGGGTTTGACAGATGTTTCCTGTAAAGGATCAGAGAACGAATGTTCTAGGCTTTGTGGACCAAGAGGCAAAATCAAAGACATCATGTAGATACTTAAAATGTAAACATTAAACAATGTGGAATGTATTTCACAGACGTGGCCCACGGGCTGTCAGCTGCTAACCCCTGCGGCAAGAGCAAGCATCCCAGTACCTTCTTCCTTCTCTCTCTCCCCACCCTTTCACTTTTTCCCCCCTTCTCACTTTTAAGTCAATTTTAAGTCCATTCCAATCTTAATGGAAAAATTACTTTATAGATTTGGGGATGATAAAGCCATTTTCAGAGATGACCTCATCTGATGCTAACGACTCAATGAAACAGATGGGATGTTGTTTTTATTTTGAGAAAATGGGTGGGTCAGAGTTCAGTGACACCAACTGCTCAGTAAGTCTTGGCTCAAGACTCAAAGCCAGATTTTCTGACTTAGTGCAATGCCCTTTTTCCCATAAAAATACAGGCAATCCAATGTATGAGGGGGCGAAGGGACAACCCAAGATAATGCTGAATGAAGACTCTCTTTTGACAGCCATGTGCCAGAGACTGAAGACCAGGCTGGAGCAATAGGATCTAGGAAAGAGACATATTCTCTCCTGTCATCGGCAAGACACCTGCTGCCACCGGAACCACTTTGTAAATGGAGATAAACCCAGGTGAGTTTGCCCTGAGTTTTATCTGTTCTTATCTTGACCAAATAGGGATAAACTTCCTACTTCCCCTTCCACGTCCTGATGCCAAGATTAGGGGAAGAGACGCATTTCAGCTTGTACAAGGGTTCTACTTTGACCTCCTCCTTCCAGCTGGCTGTGGATTGCTTAGAAACAGCCCACTCCCTGACCCATTTTTGTAGGATCTCCAAATTTGACTCACACTAGAGCGCTGCCAGCTGCCCTGATGGTGGTGCCTCTTTTATTTCCCAGAAGTCAACTGTGATCATGCCCTCAGTTTTCCCGGAAAAGGCTCCTGTAAATTCTCAGGAAAGCTGAGGTCAGACCATGTCTCAGAGGTATCATTCAGCTTACTTTCTCATTAGAACATTCAACGAACAAGAACAATATTGTCCCATCTTTACACAGCAAGATTTGTGCCTGCTACTTAGCTTTTTAAAACTAACCAATATTTTTGGAGGGGAGCTTGGTGGGGGGATGGGGTAACTGGGGGATGGGTATTAAGGAGGGTACGTGTTGTAATGAACACTGGGCGTTATATGCAACTGATGAATCACTAAATTCTACCCCTGAAACTAATAATACACTACGTATTAACTAAATTGAATTTAAATTAAAAAAAAAACACCAATATTTGGTTTAGGATTACATGTAGAGGTAATAAAACTATAAAAATCGAGGACATAATTAACACAAAAATGAGGACGAGAGCTACATCTATGGGATAGGGAGAGAAATGTGGCTGGGGATAAGCACACAGGAGCTTCAAAGCTACCGGTAATACTCAATTTCTTAATGTGGATATGAGTATGTCCAGAAAAGTGTCAGAGAATGCTACCCCTTAGAAAGGCTTACTTGCAAGGCTGTCTGGTGTCTAGAAACTTGGGTTTGGGGAAAGTTCCCATAACCCCCAGAACCAGTAAGAGTGGCTCACCGTGCATAAATTTTACACTGTGATTTAGGCTGAACACCTGTTTTCCTTGTAGAGTCTGGGATTTTGAAATGTACTAAACATACGATGCCTACATAACCAGCCTCCACTGAAAACTCAGGCCACTGGATCTCTAATGAATTTCCCTGGTAGATAACACTTTTTTTCCTTCTTTTTATGTGAGTTTCACAGTTTTACAATATTCAGAGAAAAAAAAAGAGGTCATTAAAATTAATGTGACAAATGTCAAGTGTTGGTGAGAATATGGAGCAACTAGAGCTCCCAAATACCTCTTGGTGGGAATATAAATTATCTCAATCAACTTCTTGGGAAAATTACAGCTTACTACAGCTGAACAGAAGCATTGCCAACAAATTGGTAATTCCATTCCTAGGTTTATATCCAGCATAAATGTGTCCTATGTTCACCAACAGAGAAGCTACAATGCGCACAGCAGCTCTACTTCTAACAGCAAAAAAAAAAAAAAAATTAGAAAACCACCCAAATGCCTACTGACTGCAGAATGGATAAAATCTGGTTTATTCACATGATGGAATTTTATAGAGCTACGAGTGAATGATTTACAACTACATGGATTTCTCAAACATAAATCAAACATAATGTTGAAAGAAAGAAGACAGATGTAAAAGAGTACAAACTGAATGATCCAATTTATATAAGGACAAAAAAAAAGGCAGAACTAAAGTATGTGTTACAAGTTAGGAGAGTAGTCATCCTTGGGGTAGGGGGGAAAGTGTCTGGAAGGGACAAGGAGACGCCCCTCTGGGGTGCTGGTAATGGCCTATTTTTTGATCTGGGTGCTAATCACACAGGTGTGTTCAGTCTGTAAAAATTCACTGATAAAACACTGTAAAAAATTCACCGATAAAAATAAAACACTGATAAAATAAACACTGTACGTTTATGTGTACTTTCTGTGTGTCTGATTAATGTCAATAAAAAGTTTTAAAAGTCCTTGAAAATGTTAGCAATTTCTTTATTAATATTTATATTTACTTTCAACTCCAAAGTAATATATGCTCTCTGTAGAAAATTAGGAAAATACAAAACAATATATAGAAAGAAGAAACTAAAACTGACTGAAAGCCCTTCCCTCAAAGGTAATTCTATTAGCATCTTGGTTTTTCTTCAAAAATAATACATAGGTACTCCTATTCTTTTTAAATCAAATTGATATCCAAGTATATAGTTCTTGTAACTTGCTTTTTATATTTAACATACTATAATTATTTCCCTTTCCTCTTAAATATTCTTAGATTTCTAATGTCTAGGTCTATCATAATTTATGACTGGTTACCTACCATTGGACATTTTGGTTGTTTCTAAGTTTTTCTTGAATGAATCGTGCACACACATACACACACACACACACACACACACACACACACACACGGTAACAGATCGTCTTACATAAGGTGAAAGGCAAAGTGGTACACTCTTTCTTAGAACCATTTGGCTTCTACGATCAAACTTTGTATCCATACTCTGACTTAAAATTTCTCCTTCTCCAGAAAGATGTGTTCAAACATTCAAAGACAACTGTATAAGGCTATATACCGCATCACAGACTGTGAAACAGGAGACTCACGACACCACCTAAATGCCGGCTAAGCAGAGTAAATTAAGGCTAAGGTATGGCCACAACGGCAATACGATGAGAATATTTTTTAAATGTTGTAGCGCCACAGGCATAAATATAAACAGTCAACATGTTAAGTGATAAAAGTCATAGAACAGTGCTATAGTGTGATTCCATTCATGTAAAAAAAAATAAATAGGAAGGTTAACACACGCAGACAGATTTATGTTTATATATGCAGGGAAGACTTCTGAAGGATAACACAACTATTAACAATGGTTACCTGGGGGAAGTGTGAAGAAGAGTGGGCTACCGAACAGGAGGAAGAAAGGTATATTTTTATTTTTTCCCTTTATAATCTGCTATACCAGCACTGTCTAAAAGATAACGCAAGCCAGGAATGCAATTTTAAGTTTTCTAGGAACTACATTAAGAAAGTAAAAAGAAACAGGTAAAATTAAGTTTAATAATGCTTCACTTAACCCAAGGTAACCAAAATATTATCATTTCAACCTATAATCAACATAAAATTATTAATAAGATACATTTCAAATTCCTTTTTAAAAAAATATGTTTACTTATTTGAGTAATCTCTCCAGCCAGGGTGGAGCTTGAACTCAGGACCCCGTGATCAAGAGTTGCATGCTTTTCTGACCGAACCAGCCAGGCGCTCCAAGACATTTTATATTCTTCTGCTTCTACGAAGTTTTTAATATCGGATGAGTATTTCCCATATACACCACATCTCACTTCAGACTAAGCATCTTAGGTTCTCATCAGCCACATGTGGCTAACGGCTAGCGTACTGGCCAGTGCAAGTCTATACTGTTTGACTTCTTTAAAAACCATAAACATGTACTAATTCTATTGTTAAAATTAAGAAGGCACGTCATAATTTCAGTTACAACTTTCTTCATATTTTTCCTTTAACTTCTAAGAGAGGGAAGAGTGATGATGGCCTACGGTATCCTCAATCTTGTCCACAGCAGAGTCCGTGACAAACAAAAGTGTAATTCCTACCTCTTTATTTTCAAAACTACCAGCCAGGTCTTGCTTTAGGATTCTGGTTTGCATTCTGTTTTCCCTTGATTTTGCCGGCCGCTGGACTCTTCCGGTTGTTACTTTCATCTTAAGGTCACCAGAATTCAATTTACTCTTGGGCAAGTCTTCAATCACTTTCACTAAGGGAGGAGGTGGCTAAAAAGGGGAAAAAATAAAATCTAGTGGTTATCCTTGGAAAAAAGACCTGTCCATGTAGGATTTACAAAATTTGTTGTGATCAGTTTCATAATGTGCTTTAACATACATCATTATTCTTCAAGCAAAAAGTGTACATAAAATATCCAAGAATGTTCCCTTATTGTTAAATCAAAACAAATTTCTGCCAAATTCCTTTGAAGAACACAATAAAGATATATGATTAACAACAATAGAGAATTTAATTATCCCTTGAAAGCTGGCCTTAAATCATAGTATATCAATCATTTTTTTAAAAGATTTTATTTATTTGAGAGAGAGTATGAGAGCGAGCGAGCAAGTGAGCATGTGTGTGGGGGGGGGCGGGAGCAGAGGCAGAGGGAGAAGCAGACTCCCCACCGAGCAGGGAGCCCGATGTGGGGCTCGATCCCAGGACCCTGGGATCACAACCTGAGCCAAAGGCAGATGCCGCCCAGGCACCCCTAATCCATTTTTTCTATACTTGCGTGATAAAGTTAGTGGTTTGGTGATAATTGGCAGAGAAGGCACACCTGGACATAGGGCCCTCCTAGAACAGGGAGAGAAGCACCCTAATATTCTTCAGGCTCAAGTGACCTTCTCTGAGGGAGTTGTCAAACGACATTCCTCTAGAGGCGTGGGACGCCTGCCTCTCTGTCCCTGACTCCACAGAGAAGGCTGTTAGTCCCCCACGGCATCAACAGCTTAATGAGCGATTTGGACAGCACCACTCATTTTTATGGGAAAATAACAAGAAAATGAACCCCAACAATTTACTTAAGGGAAAATGATTCACTAACACGTTTTCTCTATGAATAATACCACTTTGAAATCAAAAGATCTTTCTTGTTCAAAGGAAATGAGCAGGTAAGAATTTCATAAATATTATGAAAGTACAATGACTTTCACAGACCATTTAAATGTTTGAGGGCAATTATTGCTAAAAGTTTCTTTAATAATTAGCCCAGGCCCAAATCAAAGACTAGGTGAATGTGTGATTTTTTAAAAAATTTTCTGGAAGCCAAAGTGCCAATTCCTTTCATACGAAAACAGAGAAGAATAACCCAGGCAAGACCCCGTATGTCCAAATGTACACATTAGATTCCAAAAAGACACATGTTACACACAGTACCTTGCATTCACATTGCCATGAAAGCCAGAACAGTGATCTTCCAAGATAATGTCTAATGAAAATGAATCACCACTCCTCAGGAAAGCTCTTTGAAAAGGATACCAAACTTTTTGACCTCCTCCCAGAAGAAAAAAGCCGAACAAAGCAAACGTCTTGACCCTTTTTCATAACATAGACGACTAAAAGACTACTTTGAGGTTTCAAAGATTTTTCTCATGTTATCTTCAGGGGTTTAGGACTTCTGCTTTTGAAACGTGCAGCCTACTGTCTGAGTCCAAAAAAGTGTTCCCTGGGGCGCCTGGGTGGCTCAGTCGGGTTACGCAGCTGACTTCGGCTCAGGTCGTGATCTCAGGGTCCTGGGATCAAGCTCTGCGTCAGGCTCCATGCTCGGTAGTGAATCCGCTTCTCCCTCTCCCTCTGGCCCCCTCCCACCCCCCTGCGGCTCATGCTCACTTGCTCTCTCGTGCTCTCTCTCAAATAAATAAAATCTTAAAAAAAAGTCTTCCCTATTGCCAACTGCAGTATGATGAATACATAACACTGTAAAATGTATACAGTAGTAATGTGATAATATACATGGCATAGATACTAAATTCTTGTTTTAAAATTATTATAAAAAGCATTTAGGGACGCCTGGGTGGCTCAGTGGGTTAAAGCCTCTGCCTTCGGCTCAGGTCATGATCTCAGGGTCCTGGGATCGAGCCCCGCATCAGGCTCTCTGCTCACAGGGAGCCTGCTTTCCCCTCTCTCTCTGCCTACTTGTGATCTCTCTCTCTGTCAAATAAATAAATAAAATCTTTAAAAAATAAATAAATAAAAAGCATTTAAAGTTGTAACTGTTTCTTTTCTTTCTTTCCTTTTTTTTTTTTAAGTTTATTTGACAGAGAGAGAGTGAGCAAGGACAGGTGGGCAGAACAGAAGGCAGAAGGAGAGGGAGAAACAGACTCCCTGCAGAGCAAAGAGCCTGATCCGGGACTTGATCTCAGGACCCCGGGATCATGATGACCCAAGCTGAAGGCAGATGCTTAACCAACTGAGCCACCGAGGGGCCCCTAGTTGTAACTGTTTCTATAAGGTTTTTTAAATAGTGTTTTTTCTCGGATACATTGTCATTTATTCACATCGAGAAAGAACCCAAGGATAATGGAAAATAAAACAATAGCTCTGACCAAAAAAAAAAAAAAAAAGTATGATGGGTCACCTATTCTATCATTTAATTTTTCAATTCTTTATCTATGAAATGCAATTAAAAATGGTCTGACTTCTGAATATTGCCCATTTTTAATATCCTTGAACTATCTTCTAACCCCAATCCATTCTTCCAAATCTTTATTAAAATTTTTATTATAGGGGTGCTTTGGTGGCTCAGTCGGTTGAGTGTCTGCCTTCGGCTCGGGTCATGATCCTGGAGTCCTGGGATCAAGCTCTGCTAGGCGGAGAGCCCGTTTCTCCCTCTCCCTCTGCCTGCCGCTCTGCCTAGTGCTCTCTCTCTCTGTCAAGTAAATAAATTAAAAAAAAAAAAATTTTTTTTTATTCTAGTGCCACATTTTTTTCTCTTGAATTCCATGTGCTTCCACGAAATACAATCTCCCAGAAGTTAGGGCCTAAGATATGGCCTGCATAGCCACATCTAGTAATGTTAAAACTTCCATACATAAGTAGGAATTAGCTTACTTATTAGCACAATACCAATAATTCTCCAATGGCCAAAAATAGGACTTGAAGGAATGGAACATGGTTCAGTTTTGTAGAAACTACAGACCTGAGCCTTTGTGTAAGCTTGAAATAGTCAGAAAGACACTGATGGTGCTGGGAATGCGTACAAAAGAAAAAGAAAAAAAGATTATCCTACTTCTGTTATATGCTAGCTTTTCTGGTCAATATGATGTTAATTTGCTTAACAAACAGCAGAGAGGAAGTCACTGACTTACTCTTTGTCTTTTCCCAGGTCTCTCTCCGCTTCTATTAATAACGTGTACCTAGCTCCTGCAAAATTCAGCTAAGCTGAAAACCCTCATTAAGAGCAAATAATATGTTATTAAAACTTTTAATGTTTACGAGAACAGTAGAGTCTGATTCCATATGGCTAAAGAAAATGTATGCACGTGCACGTGCCCCCCCGCCCCCCCCCAGAGTAGATTCTCACTATTCACAGCAGTTCTGTTCTATATAGAAGCTGCAAGTACCGAGTTAGTGAGTACTGAATCACCGCTCCTAGGAGAAATACAGTTAGGCCACTGTGAGCCAGTGATCACAGCATTTCTGTCAACCAATCAATACATAACTTTGTCCAGTGTATGTTTGTGTTTAAAGACAGTTATTGCATATATGTGGTTGATTCATAAACATTGAACTCATGCCAACGGCACTATAACTCGTGGCTGCACTAAGCTGCAACCTTCTTGTGCTTAGCACTTCAGCACTGTGTGTGTGTGTGGGGGGCATTTAGAGCAAAACCAACAACAAAAAGCACAGGCACGTGAAAAATGTGACAGTAACAGACTGGGGAAAGGACACCTGTTTGCAGAATGAGAGTGGAAACAAGGCCGAGCGGTGCGGGGCGTGACCCCAGGCTAAGGAGTGGCAGGCCGGGCAGCGGGCAGCCCAGCTCTGCGGGGTCCTGCTGAGTACTGCCCCGGGCCACAAATGTTTACCAGGAGGCGAACTCACAGTTACAGAATGCACAAACAATGAGCACGGACTCGCTACGTTTACAAAGATAGAAAAAAAAGCCTGGGAAAATATACACCTCAAAAGTCATCTGAGAAAAGAGAGACTGAGTGATTCTTATCTGTTATCTTTTGATTTTTTTTTTCTGCTTTGACATTATTTGTCTAATTAAAAATTAAAAATTTGTCCTAGATAAAAAGGACAAGAGGGAGCACACACATAGCAAAAAGACTACGTCGTTTTAAGAACCGAACACAGGGCCCTGCAAACGACTATGTGATGAGGCTGAGGCCCGAGCTTCTTCGTCCATGAAAGGAAATGGTTAGACCAGGCGCTCAGCGAAGTCCGTCTCAGGGCTAGTGACACGACTCCAGACCTCGCGAGGCTGCACACAGACAATGCGACTTGGCAACAAGGCGGGGGAATTCTAGATAACCATAAAAGAGAAGTGGGGAGTATATTTTAGGTGAAATGAACACTGCCGCAGATGTAGAAATGAGATGGGGTCCACGGGGGGACGAGAGGGAAGTTATGAGTCTGGGGAAGTAAGTTAGACAGGTAGAGTAGGCAAGATTAGAGAGGACTTTAACAGGCCTTCGAGTCTGGACTTAAAGCAGCAGGCGAAAGGAAAGAAGCTGCTTGGAAATGATGACAACAATGTTATTTTAGAACATGCTATAGAAAAGATGGACTGATGGGCAGAGGGAGGCCCCGAGGGCCCTGAGTTTTGGTATATTGGTTTAAATTACTGTGAACGCAAGAGTTGTTACTCAGTACAAATACAGGGACGGCTAACATGGAGATGGACAACAGGAAGCATTTATATAGGTATTATTTCAAATTTAAGAATTACGACTGAATATTGACTAGATCTAAAGATATACAGAAACTTGGAGTCCTAGTGCTCCAAGAGTTTTAGCCTATGAGATGGGAGGACAGACTAGGACAGAAATGAAGAGACCGGGACCGAAGATTTCTTTTGGGAAGGAGATCATGAGAGGCACGCTGAATGGGATAGGGATCCACACAGATGCCTGTTAGGAAGGCAGCAACTTAAGAAAGGAGCATAGCTGAGAAAAGTGTGGAGGGGCCTGACTGGCTCAATCGGTAGAGCATGTGAATCTTAATCTTGGGGCTGTAAGTTCGAGCCCCACGTTGGGTGTGGAGATTACTTAAAATTAAAATCTCGGAGGAAAGAAAAAAAGGCATGGAGATGTGGCTTTGGGAGGAAGAGAAAAAAAAACAAACCCAGAAGTATGGATAAGGTCCAAGGAATTTAGAAAATTAGAGCATAAAGATTTTATTTATTTGAGAGAGGGAGAGAAAGAGAGAGGAAGGGAAAGCACAGAGGGAGAAGCAGGCTCCCCACTGAGCAGGGGCTCGATCCCAGGACCCCGGGATCATGACCTGAGCCAAAGGCAGATGCTTAGCTGACTGAGCCACTCAGAAACCCCAAGATTTTATTTTTGATGATACAACATTTAAATCTTAAAAAAATCATGAAGTTCTTTATCACATACCTTATTTATTTCTTGTGTTAGAGCTTGAACCGAATATATGTTCAGACTTCCATTTTCCATAATAGATGCAATGTACCGTCCATGTGGACTAATTACTGATGAGCTTATTCCTTCATCGAGGCTCCCAATTTCAAAGAGAAGTTTACAAGTCTGTATATTAACGAATCTCATTATACCATCTTGGCTTAGCACTCCAAGAACCTAAGGGTAAAGAGATACAATATATGAATTCCAAAAACAAATTTAAAAGTCAAATGTCTAAAGACGTTAACTAGACTTACTATGTGATCGTTACACAATGTATACAAATATCGAATCATTAAGAAGCTAATGTTTTATGTCAATTATACCTCAATTAAAAAAGTCAACTCCCTGAACATCAAACTACACACACTTACACGTACATATGTGTACGTAGTTGTATATGGGTTATATATGGTTACCAGATTATACTGGTAAAGAGCTATCATATATTTCAAAATCCCTAATTACGGCTCATGTAGATTTGCCCTATTTAGGTCCAGATAAACCTGGCTCTGACCAGAAGAAGCAAGGTGCCCACCCTGGGAGACTATGGCAGGGAGCATCGTACCAATCCCTTCAGAGGGAATACAGATGATTAGACAGTCCTGAACTTTGACCTCCGCTCTGGCTGTCAGAGGCAAGGAGCGAGGAGGGATTGTTTTCTTTCACCATCCTCACAGCTTGGTCAGAACTAGCACTGGTCCTGCTGCGCCCACAGAAACCTGACTCTGGCAGGTGTAACGGGGAATAGAGAAAGAAAGCCTGTGGGCTGCAAGGAAGGGGAAGGGGAAACTGGTTTTTAAAGGGGGAAAAACTTAAGTTTTAACTCACATAATTTGAAAAATTAAAAACAAGTACTAAAAAGTGTAGGTCAATACACAATAGATCCTTCTACTGCCTCGTCCACGTCCGGCTCCTCTCCCCAGTGCGGGGCCACCACGGGCTGCACGAGCTGCTGATGTCACCTGCTACATGAGAGACGACAGTCTGGAAGTGGCTGGAGACAGTCTGAGGTGGCAATCTCTTCCGTTGGGTCAGGCTGCCGGAAACCCCCTCATTCACAGCTGATGCAACCTTTCTGGAGGGCAATTTGGCAAGATCCCCAAAATTACAGATGCACATCACCCTAATCCTACAATTTCAGCTCTGGCATATTATTCTACAGAGAGGATGTGTGAAATGGTACGTGCAAAAAGTTATTCAGCACACCATTATTTGTTTTTGTTTTTTTTAAAAAGATTTTACTTATTTGAGAGAAAGAGAACAAGAGAGAGAGCAGGGCGAGGGGTAGAGGGAGAGGGAGAAGCAGACTCCCTGCTGAGTGTGGAGCCCAACACAGGGCTCAATTTGGGGCTCAATCCCAGGACTCTGAGATCATGATCTGAGCCAAAGGCAGACACTTAACCGACTGAGCCACCAACATACCCCTTAGTGCACCATTATTTGTAATAAAGAAGGACTAAAAACAGGCTAAATGCCCAGTAACAAAGCACTGGTTAAAAAACTATGAAATATGGGGCGTTTGGGTGGCTCAGTGGGTTAAGCCTCTGCCTTTGGCTCAGGTCATGATCTCAAGGTCTTGGGATCGAGCCCCGCATCGGGCTCTCTGCTCAGCAGGGAGCCTGCTTCCTCCTCTCTCTCTGCCTGCCTCTCTGCCTACTTGTGATCGCTCTCTCTCTGTCAAATAAATAAATAAAATCTTAAAAACAAACAAACTATGAAATACTATGGAGTTGTAAAAAAAAAAGTGAAGTTCTGTACCGATATAGAACAATCTTCAAGGTCAATTAAGTGAAGAAAAGGAAAAAAAAAAAAAGTGAAGAAATGCAAGGTGCAAAGCTCCATAAAAAAGTGGCAGAAACACAGGACTTATAACAACAGTGGTTATGGAGAGTGAGTAACTGGGCAAAAGGGAGAGAAGAATAAGAGATTTCGCTTCATTGTCTTATTTTTTTAAAATTTTTTATGTTTTTTATCTTTTACGCTTTCACTGTCTTTTTATTTTTATTTTTTATGTTTTTATGTTGTGAATGCATTATCTATTTAAAAACGTTAAGTTAGGAGTACCTGGCTCGCTCAGTTGGCAGACCATGCGACTCTTGATCTCAGGATCATGAGTTATATATAACTTGTTAAAGTACAAGTCTCAAAACAGTCAATTTATGATAAGAAAGTTAAGGTGTGACTACTCAACCATTAAAAAGAAAAACGGCATGAGGGCACCTGGTTGATTCAATCCGTAGAGAATGCGACTCTTGATCTCAGAGTCATGAGTTTAAGCCCCATGTTGGGCGTGGAGTCCACTTTAAAAAAATGAGTAAAATGAAATAAAATACACAAGCAAAGAAAATTTTTACAAAATGGTGTGTAGAGAGGGGTACTGTAAACTAAGGCAAGTTATAGAGAAAACATGTTTCATAAAACTGAGGCAACTGGTTATGGTAGATAAAACAGTACAACAAAAAGACAAATTTTAATTCTACTCCCCACTTTAATCCTTACAATAGGAATGTTCACAAATCACTTAATGTTTCTAAGTTTTAATGTCAGTCCATGTAATGGTGCAAATAAAAAATAACATACTAAAGCACCCTGTAAACCATAAAGCATGACATAAATTTAAGTATACTGATTTTAGAAAAAGGGTAAATTGTCGGTAATACACAGAATCTAATACTGTAAATTTTTTTCGATTTTAGATTCTTTGTAATCTTAGCAATTTCAAGTCCTTGTAATAATCACGGTACAAGAGCAAAGACAGTTCAGAAACTGTATAATGTCTTACCTTTATATTACTAACCTGATTAGAACCAGCATCAAAACTATCAGGGAGAAATTCGAGGTGGCGGATGGCTCGAACTTTAGTAGGCATCTGAATAATTCTGAATAGCTGTTTAGCTTCCAAACACCACAAGTGAAGGTGATTTGACTTCCCTCCAGCAGCCAGGATTCGACCATCTCTGCAGAACAAAAGGTGAGAAAGTACGACCACGTGGACTGTTGACAGGAGCACGGTCCAATATGACCCAACAAGATAGAAATGTCCTCTCTTGGTGCTGCCCAATATGCTCACTACCGGCCACATGTGATTGAGAACTTGAAATGTGGCTAATGCTTCTGAGGAAATAAATTAATTTCATTTAATTTTTACTAAATAGTCCCATGCAAACAGTGGCTACCATATAGGAAAGCTCAGGTTTACGGCGTATGTATTTTTTACCTACTATACTAAGACACCAGCTTAACAAATACTTGTTTGATAACTTGACTGAGGATTTCTGAGTAACGTTTATCTTTTACAGCATAATCTCAAAATCACTTATCACTACCCAACTTCCTCGATTTCACATAGGACAATACTGAGTTGGTATCGTACTGCTACATGAAAACCCAAAAAGCCCCAACTTTTTCTCCTGCTCAAAGCAGGCTGCTTTTACAAGGTACAAAAAGAATAAGCTGCATTAACTTGCAGCGCTGCTGGTCATTCATTCACCAAGGACTTGTAAAGGGTCTACTACAAGCCAGGTATTGTCTCAGGCACCAGGGACATAACAGTGAACAAGGCAGGCGGGATCCCTGATCTTGTGAGATTTTCAGTCTAGAAGAAGGAAAGCAAATAAACGCACTTGATCTCAGCTGACGATAAGTTCTATAAAGAACTATAAAATGAGATGGGAGTTACAGAGTTGGGAAAGGACGAAGGTCTACTCCGTAAAAAATGTGAATGAGCCAGTTACGGGATGATCTGGAGGAAGAATCCCATGCTGGTAGGTATTCCAGACTGGTTGACATGTGGGTGCTGAGAAAGGAATAAGGTTAGCCACCTAAGGAAGACAGAGAAGTCACACTCAGGTGTGGCCGGAATCGTCTTCAAGGGAAAGGAAACAGGAGCAGAGAGAGGAAAACCGAGGCCGGATGACAGAGGCCTCAGGGATATTATGGGGAGTCTGGATTTTATTCTAACTGCAAGGGAAAGCCTTTCAAGGGAGTTCAATAGGGAAGTGACATGATTTGACTTATGACTTAAAAAGACCACTCTATCAGGGCGCCTCGGTGGCTCAGTCAGTTAAGCATCTGACTCTTGATCTCAGCGCAGGTCTTGACCTCAGGGTCGTGAGTTCAAGCCCTGCACTGGGCCCCACACTGGGCATGGAGCCTACTTTAAAAAAAAAAATTAAAACCAAAACCAAAAACCCCCAATCTATCTGCTATGGAGAGACTGACTAGGAAATGAAATTGAGGGGCACCTGGGTAGCTCAGTCGGTTAAGCACCTGCCTTTGGCTCAGGTCATGATCCCAGAGTCCTGGGATCAAGCCCTGCATTGGGCTTCCTGCTCAGCACCGGGAGCCTGCTTCTCCCTCTCCTCCCTGCTTACGCTGTCTCTCACTCTCTCAAAATAAATAAAATCTTAAAAAAAAAAAAAAAAAAGGAAATGAAATTTAAAACAAGGAGACCAAATAAGGAGACTATGATAGGAGTCTGAAAGAGACCGGGGTAGTTGGAGTAGGGTAATAGCTGTGACAATGCACAAGATCAGACCAATTCAAGATATCACTTGGTGGAATTGGTGGAAATTATCCATGACTTAGAAGACAGTGAGAGGAAAATGAGGAAATATGTATCTTCTAGCTCTTTCCACTGAAAAGGCCTAGCGACGATGACCGGATCAGTCACACAAGGAGTACATCTAGCATCCAGATTAGGTTTTGAAATATCATTACCCACTAAAATGAACCTAGGCGCTTTAGAAAAATGGCCGATTCCAAGTTTGGGACAGAAAATGTATAAGATAAGCCTAGAATATCTCATCAGATGAGAAACAATGAGAGCTTTCAAAACAGACAACTGGGATTGTATCAAAAGGGTTCAGAGCCAACTTGAAAGGATCCCAGTGGTCAAAAGGAGAGAACTGAAGCATCACTAAGAATAATGTGAATAGATTAAATCATGTCAACTATGTTTAAATCCATTCATTCACAAAGATTAAAGACAAAGCCTTCACTGGCCACCTCTGAAAGATGCCGAAAACCAATTCATTATTTTTCATAAAAAAATGTGGAGGGGCTTTTGGGTGACTCAGTCAAACTTAGTCTGACTATTGATCTCAGGGTCATGAGATTGAGCCCCATAATAGGCTCCACTAAAAAAAAAAAAAATTTTTTTTTAAAAGACAGGGAAATCAAGCATTTATCCTGCTTTTCCTTGGCAACTATAAAATAACCAAAGAGTTGATGAGAGGAAGTTCCTTTCTATAGAAGGTTTCTAGTAAATAAGGGAAGAAGGAATGACAGAATTAGCCTGGCACCATTTTGCTAACCTCTAAGGCAATAGTGGTTCTAGGTCATGATCACTGATGGCCACTATCACAAGAGAATGTTCGTCTGATGAAAGTATGCAAACCACCTACCATTATCACGTCTTCCTGACCCCAAATCAAACCTGATTCAAATCTGATTTGAATCAAATCTGATTCAAACCTGAATCAGACCAAGCCTCCAATTTACAGGAAATATAGGTCTCACCAGTATACTGAAAACACAGACAAAACAGGATCATATTAAACGCCACCATAGGGATGCAAAAAGCAAAACCTAAAATACAGAGAGTGCTACAGGACAAAAGACCAGTTCCTTAACAAATAAATTGCAAGGAAAACATTAAAAAAGGGTATTTAAAATCTAGCTAAGAAAGTGAGTTTAAAAATACAACATAAATACTATTGGTTGCATTCACAAAATGCTGGTTTTAGTATTTCTCTAGGCATTCTATTTACTATGAATAAATTTTTAGCATCAAAAAAAAAAAAGGGGGGGGATATATCATCCAAGACACTGTGTGAACCTTATTTGGTTCCTGATTTGAACAAAGACTGGATATATGACAGTATTAAGAAATTATTCATTTTTTAAAAGTGTAATAAATGGGTTAACTGGAATTTAAATAAAAACTTGGGGAAAAAAAAGTGACCATAGTACTATGGTTATGTTCCAAAAAAAACCCTTTCCTTTAGAGATACACACTGAAATATTTATGGATGAAATGATATTGCTTAGGCTTTGCTTTAAGGCAATGCAGTAGGTAGTGGGAGGTAGTAATAGGCTGAGTTATAGATAAAATAAAAATGGCTATAAATTATTACAGCTAATGAGAATGCTACGATTAGGGTTTCCCGTATTTTTATAGTTTTGTGTACATTTGAAATTTGCCACAGTAAGTTAAAAAGAAAAAGTTCTACAAAACATATATAAGTTCGAAGGAAAATTTTCTCATATGACAATAAGATAATGAAAATGGAATGAAAATTTGTAAAATTTTACTGGAAGCTAGATTTCTTAAAAATTCTGTGTTTTAAAAATGTACATTTGGATCAGAGAGGGAGACAAACCATAAGAGATTCTTAATCATAGGAAACAAAGTGAGGGCTGCTGGAGGGGAGGTAGGTGGAAGGGATAGGGTAACTGGGTGATGGGCATCAAGCAGGACACATGATGGAATGAGCACGGGGTGTTATACGCAGCTGATGAATCACTGAATGCTACCTCTGAAACTAATAATACACTACACATTAATCAACTGCGTTTAAATAAAATGAAATTTTTACAAAATGTACATTTGGGGTGCCTGACTGGCTCAGTCAGAGGAATGTAAGACTCTTGATCTCAGGGTCATGAGTTTGAGCCCCACGCTGGGTATAGGGATTACTTAAAAAAATAAACAACCTTAAAAAAAAGTGAAAGGCACATTACCTGGTCACGGCAAATACTTTGTATAATATACTAGAGCTTTCAGGCGGAGCCGGCAACTGATATCTGCAAGAAAGAGTATCACATTCCCAGGCGAAGATGGAATTGTCTTTAAAACAGCTGAGGATGGTATTACTTAACGGTAAAAAGAATACCTAAAGAGGGAGAAAAACAGTATTGTTCATATAGCCCATAGTCCTCTTTACATTTAAAATTATACAAATTGTCAATTTTTGTTTTAAAAAAATTACTTTTTCTTGAACTGGAAAAAATATACATTTATGACGTATGATGGGATAATACTGAAATCTCATATACTACTATAAAACTGAAAGGAAAAGGTAAAACCCTTTAAACAAAAAAATTGGGGACTAAAATGACTGGGCAATTCATAAAATACGAAGTAACAATTTTAAAACATTTAACCTTGTAAAAGATTCAAGTGAAAATAATAACATTTTATGTGTATCAAATTTTGACTTTAAAAATAACATAAACACATACACAAGCTAGACATACACTAACATGTACTCTGTTTATAAACTATGTACTACTATAAACACGACATGAAATACAAACTACTCATAAAGATTACATATTAAATGCTGGTGAGAGTAGAGGAAACGGGCATTGCCCAACTGCCCTACCGACCGGGATGCTGGTAATAAAAACTGGTTATAGACACTATATGACATATTTCAAAAGCCTTGAAAATATGTATCTCTTCTGAACCAGTCAGTCTGCTTCTAAGAGCTAATCCTTTGGAAGAAAAAATCAGCAAGGTGCTTTGAGATAAATGTATATAAATGTTTGTTGAGCATTATTTATAAAGGTAAAAAATTGAAAACGAAACCACGATGTTTTATTAGGAACTTAATTTATTTAATGGACAATTGCAACTGAACTTGATAGCAAAGTTGGAAATACCACTTTTTTCTAATTTCTATGTTTCTATTATGTAAGCTCTAAACAATGCTGACTTTTGATAATACACAGTTTTAGTTAAAATTCACCATTTTCTCATAACAATGCTGACGGCCTCTAATATGATTTTGTAAAGCATACAAAGGGAGGGAGGGAGGGAAAAGAAAGGAGGAAAGAAAATAGAAGAAACCTATGCCCTAAGAACAAAATATTCCTGCCCATCATCTCGAAATAATCTCAAATAGCCTGGGACATTTCACATGGCTAAATCCTTAGTTACATCTCTAGCTCTTTATTCTTTGATTCCCAGCTGGAACAGCCTTCTTAATGGCATTACAGCTTTTTATAATACTTTATATTTGAACATATTTTGTCCTTGTTTCCGCCAGTTTGTCTTTATAAGCTTTATTATTTTTTAAGAATATAGGATTTGGTCTTGTGTTAGAGAGGAACAGGGACTCACTGAGGAGGCAGGACACCTTGAATAATTCATAGCCTCTCATTCTGACCCCTGATTGGTGACATGCCTTCACCATTTCCTAGTGTCAGAAGGAGGCCTGTTTTCTCTGAAATGCTACATTCTTTGAGAATGAAGTGTTCAACGTTTCAAACACTAGAGTGTCTCTTGAGTATTTACAATCTGGAGGCCGTCATCATAGTAATGAGAGGGAGCAGACCAAAAATGACCGTCCGGGAGAAAGTAGGCTCAACACCAAATCGACTGTGGCTTCCTCCAGCATTACAAATCAATAAGGCATGAATCAATAAGGCACCTAAATGAAATACTTCTGCAACCTTGCATAATAATTTGTGTTGTCACCCCAGTCTATTATATATACGCGGTTAAAAAATTACTTTAATAGTTAATGATATTACTATAAAAATTTCAGAGGATTAAAACCCGTAATTTTTTTTAAGAGTTTTTTTTTTTTTCCTCTTAGAGGTAGAGTGAGGGGCAGAAGGAGGGAGACAGAAAATCTTGAGCAGGCTCCACGTCCAGCGTGGGCCGGACACAGGACTCTATCTCAGGACCCTGAGCCGAAATCAAGACTCGGATGCTCAACCGACTGAGCTACCCAGGTACCCCAAGAAACCTGTAATTTTTATAACAACAGTTGAAGGCTATTATCATGAACTATTTTTCTCATATGCATGTAATAGTACCTTTTAAAATAATAAATAGTGCTAAAAAACCACAACCCATACATACACACATACATAATGCACTATGGGACTTACTGGTTAATTAAAACAATCTACTCAGTGTTAATGCTAATAAGACAAAATCAAAAATGCTAATTCAACTGCTGTCCTTGCCTGATTCAACCCTCGCTTTTGTCCTTGGCTCACTTTGTCAAAGACAATCTCTGGTAGATGGTTTGCCAACAGATTCAGGAAGATTTATGACAGCTCTTACTGAAAGAATATGCAATAAATACATTATGATCTATAATTATTGCCCTGAAACGCTGTTTGAAAGCCGATGTCAAAAAAAGTGACTTAAGATTTTTACTATAATTAGCAGTATTTTTCTAGAAAAGTAATAAAGTTTATTCCTACTGGGAGAAGCAAAAGCTTAAAAGTTAATGAACAACAACTGCTATTTTAGGGGAAGAGCTGTGATAGATTATTGCCTACATGATTATTCATTACTAGATTTGTGATTTTAATTGCCAGATTTTAATGATTATAAAATTGTTCCTAATGAATCATGTCATTATTTAGATAGTGTCATCTCTTGACAATCGTAAAAAGCTTAGAAAATACTTGAAAAGCACTAACAAAATATATTTTTTGGAGGGTTGGGTAAAAGGGTGGGGCTGCAGGTTTTCCTTATAATATGAAAATCCTAGGCCTTCCAACTAACTTTTGAGAATTATGTGAACTCTTTTCAAAGTTGAGAGTTCAGTACGATAATAAAGAGCAAGTTAAGTCAAATAATTCAGCAGAAATTTAGTGAGTGCCCACTGTATACAGAGACTAAATTAAGTTTAGTAACACATTCTTTGTTAAATGTTTTCTCATATCCATCACAAAACCTTTTCCAATACATACTGAACCACAGTAATCAGAAACCCTAGGATTTATCAAAAAAATCCCAAACTAAATATTTAATTTAAATATTCTACCTCAAACATCAACAAAATGATCCAAATTTACTAACAAGAAGAGGTTTAATCAGCTTACCCGAGAGGCAGTATGGTACAAGGGAGTGACTCTGCCATAAGACAGGCTTAGATTCAAACCACAAGTCTTTGGTAAGCTCTATGACGCTGGGCACATTACTTAATGCTTCTGAACTGCAGATTCCCCATTTGTAAAATGAGAATAGTATCTACTTTTAGAATTATTTAAGTTTCAAAATAACTAAACAAACTGTTAGGTATATAGTAAAAACTCAACAATTGCTATCTATTGCTATTGGTATTGGTCATTCCTATTGCCGGGGACAAAAACCAGTGGAAAGATGTTGGAGTGATAGGTCTTTAAAACCATTCTGAAATCAGGGGTGCATGGTGGCTCAGTCGGTGAAGCGTCTGACTCTTGATTTTGGCCAACGTCATAATCTCAAGATGGTGAGATCGAGCCCCGCATTGGGCTCCGCGCTCAGTGGAGAGTCTGCTTGAGATCCTCTCTCTCCCTCTGCTTCTGCCCCTCCTCCTGCTGGCACATGTGCATGCTCTCTCTCTCTTAAAATAAATTTTAAAAATCTTAAAAAAAAAAGAAAAGAAAAGAAAAACATTTTGAAATCAAAGGTCCAAAGTTATTTTTCTGAAACCCTTGGTGTTAGATGTATTCCTGAATTCAGAATTATTTCCAATCTGAGAAAGGTCATATGATATATGTTCTGGAACAGTGTGTAGAACCCCTGGGTGACCCGGAGCAACTCTCCGTTACCCAAACATACTAACATTTCAGCCTCCTGTCGACTCAGTTCAGGTTCTGCCGCCAAATGAGTTCAGACAAGATTGGATTTTGCCACCAAGTGAGTTATTTGAAAACTTTTGGGTTTCTGAATGCCTAATGAGGTACTGTTCATCTATTTCATGCAGTTCAAAAGAGATAGAAGAGTTACCTTACAGCTTTTTGAAAAGATAACTAACTGCACTGAGATGAACCCGCAGTAGAACCAGACAACAGCAGAAGCCGCAGCAGCTGCAGCTGACTTGGTTATAAGCACTTGCTACAGCACAAGAGGTGCTAGGTGCTAGGTGCTCTGTATAAGCTATCGCATCCGATCCTGAAGCCAATCCTACAGTACCTGCTGCTACCATCTGTATCCTACACATAAGATAAATAGCTCGTTGAAATGTTGAACAGGAATCTACTCAAGACTTTAGACTTAACTTTCGGCTTACAAGAAATACAAATGAAAGAGTAAATGACCTAATGATGAACAGTAAGACAAATTCAGCATTTGGGGCATTTTCCAGGACAACTGGCCTGGTTGCTCTCAAAATAAATAAATGAATAAATAATAACATTATGGGAAAAAAATGGTAGAAGGCTCTTTTATTTTACTTTTAAAGATTTATTTGAGGGGGGGCACGTGTGTGGAGGGGTAGAGGGACAGGGAGACAGAATCTTAGGCAGACTCCCCCGCTGAAGGTAGAGCCCAACACGGGGCTCAATCTCACCACCCAGAGATCGTGACCTGAGCCAAAATCAAGAGTTGGACGCTTAACTGACTGAGCCACCCAGGTGCCCCGGTAGAAGACTATTTTAGATTAAAAAGAGCCATTATAAAATGAGACTCACAGGATCTTTTGTCACCATGTCTCTCTCTCTCTCTCACACACACACACACGCACACACACAAAGTCACAAAAGTTCTGTTTAAAATATAGAATCAGAAATTGGAATAAAAACATAGATTTAGTAAAAACTTGATAAGAATAAAAGTTTTACTTTAAGATTAGTTTACAATTACTTCCTATTTTCAACAGAATAAGCCGGGAGTGGCAACTGTGGGGTCCCTTCAGCTCTTGTATAGCCCAGGAGCTAAGAATGGTTTTTACATTTTAAAATTATTTCATTGTAGGTGGTTATGTAAGTATATACATAATATCCTCAATTTTGTTCTTGGTCTGCAAAACCAAGAACGGTAAAACTATTTGGTCCTTTGAGAAAAAGTTTGCAGGTAATGTACAGACTAAGATGGTCTATTATTTTAGAACAATATACCTACATGCATACTGCATACTATACATACGTTTTCTAAATTTTATTCTCATATTGCTAACATTTGGAGTCCCATCTTTTAAACTAAAATGTCTAAATGACCAAGCAAGGTTAGAATTGGCAACGATCCAACATCTAGTAATTTTAATTTCATGGTAAAAAGAACAGATGGTTTTTGTGTCACTGTTTCATAACTCTGTTTCCATTGTGGGTTCAATTCCCAATATGTTCTTCTTTTGAATTTAGAATTCAATTTAGTGCTGAAGCAATTAAAGAAGAAAAGACCTACTAAGATATTTGGCCCAAACCCCTGAAGAATAAGTTGGCTACAACTTTTATCTTTTTTTAATTATTGAAGGCAATCTAAAGAACTCTGAGATTTCCATGGAGACTACAAAATAAATTTCTGGTTGACATGCACTGCTAGCTGTTCACATTAATGACCAAGAAATTAAAAGCAATACTGTATGTATAATATAACCTGAAGCAATAGAATGAATCACATGGGAGACTCAGACAATCCTGAAAACAGTATTAGGCTAATCAAATGGAGAAAAAAAAATTAAGCCTTAAAAGTAAAAGAAGTGGGTATTTTTTTAAAAAGTGATACATGTATACAATAGAATAGTGATCAGCAACAAAAAGGAATGAATTGCTGATAAGTCCAACATATGGATGAATCTCAAAACTATCATGCAGAAGGAGAAAAGCTTTAAAATTACCACTACTGACTAGCTCTATTTGTTTGAAATTTTAGACAAAACTAATCTACGGTAGAAAGACATCAGGACAGTGCTTCCCTGGGAAGGGATAAAAGAGAACTTTCTGGAATGACGACAGTAATAGGTCTGCACAGGTTACAAAAGTGCATGTATTTGACAACACTTAACAAATGAATACTTAAGGTATGTGCATTTCATCATATATAAATTTCACATCAACAAATACTGAACCCTAGTCAATTAAATTCAGACTTAAGTATTTATGGGCAAGTATATGGACGTCTGCAATTCACTTTAAAATGAAAAAAAAAAAAAAGAATAAATGGAGGGACAGAAAGATGGATAGATCCATAATACAGTCTAGGGATGTAAGTACAATAAAGGGTAATATAGGAACATGTTAATGGCAGAATCTAATGGTGTACATGGGTTCACTGTGGAATTCTGACAAATCTACTCTATGTTTGAAATTTTTTAAGACAAAAACTCAGTAAATTATAAACTGTAGCCATAGGCAACATCTTCAATCCCGTGGGCCACTCTACTTTGCACGTTGCTGTTAGGAGAACACAGCTACATGGGACAAAGTGAATCATTTGTTACTCTTGTATCACCTACAAATCCTACTGACCAAGAGACTAGTCTGAGAAGCTCAACAGACCAAGCTGCGCCCACCTCCACTGACCTTTTGGATACCCACGGACTGTCGGATATTCAGCTTTCTTTTCCTCTGAAACGTATCCAAGTCCCATAGCTGGGCCGTGTCAGAAGAGGTAGTGATGGCGTATCTCCCGGAGGCATGCACGGAGATCGAGAACACTGACGACTCATGTCCTCTCATCCAGCTAACGAGCTCCTTGGTAACTGTGGTAAAATGTAAAAGTTACAAAGATAAAGCACTCCATTTCATCCAAGCGCGGGTTCGATCGGCGGCTACGTATTTATGAGACACCTCCACTAACATCTGCAAAAGAAAAAGCCTAGTTGGCCAGCAGCTAAAACGCACGATGGAACACGTTAGTAACATGAATGTCACTGACACGTGAGGTGACGAGGCCAAATGAGAAAGGGCTTAAGAACAGCTTTCAAGGTGACAGTAGGGAGTCTGGGCTTTCTCTTGGGAGGCATAGTTTTGCGTAGAAGAGTATATCATAGCTGGTGTGTATTTTAGAGCACTTTGAAGGTACATGGTGGATATACTGGAGAGAAGGAAGAGATTAGACAACTGATTTATTTGTTGCTGTGATAATCCAGGAAGGTAATAAGGAAGGTCTAGAACTAAAAAAAAATAAAAAATAAAAAAAAAGGAAGGTCTAGAACTAAAAATATGACAATGGAGAAAGGAACAAATTCAAGAGCTATGAAGGAGAAATTCAAAGGGCTCTGTGATCAAATACATGGGTTGAAATAAAAGATGAGGTAAGTCGTCAGTGGTTCTAGCTTAGTTATGTAACTAGATGGCAATACTAGCAGTTGATTTAAGAAATACGTGAGGAGAAACAGATACAGCAGTGTGGGAAGAAGTGATGATGAATTTCATTTTTAAAACTGATCCTGAGGTGTGAGCATGCATGTGTGAGAGAGAAACACAGAAAACAGCCTGGCAGAGAAAATACCAAAAATGTCACGGCAATTATTACTAGGTCATAGAATTTTAAGTGATTTTTATGTTCTCTTTTCATTTTCCTGTGTTTCCAAATTTGCTATGGTAGGCAAGTTTTACTTTCATGATCAGAAGTTTTTCCTCCAGAAAGAAGAAACTGAGAATAGTCCAAAAGCAAGATGTAAATCTGGGAAGCATTAAGACACAAAGTAGGTCAAAACTGAAAACAGAGGGAACAGAGGGAACAGAGAGAAAGCCCTGGGGAGTTTCCAAACACCAGTCTAAAGTCTGGCATTAGTTAATGATCAATTTTTCATTGGTTTTCAGTGAAATGAGAAAAATAAGGATAATGAAGCTTCAATTTAAAGTACTACCTTTTAATCGAGTATTATATCCTTCTAAGTTCATTTATGTTAAAAAAAAATCTTGTTTCATGAAATGGAATTCTATTGTTTTTTTTCCAATGTCATTTAGCAAAATTAAAAGTTGACAACCCATGTGGGTTGTTCCTCTACTTTTTCCTTTTAATTGAGTGAAAAATCCCAGTCTAGGGACCACTCAAATATCCCAGGAGGGAGCCTAGTAAGAAGCAGTCAAGAGGGCAGGAGAAGAACCAAGAGAGGGAAGAGTAGGAAAACTAAGGCCCTGGCCTAATGCAAAGTGCTAAATGCTACTGAGAGGTAGAACAAAAAGTACAAAGAGGGTTTCAACCATCAGAGGTTACTAACGACCTCAGAGGAGTAGGGAGTGGAGGGTGCGAGAGTCAGAATCCGCTGCTGGAGGCTACGAAGCTGCAGGATTTAGCAGTGAAGAGGGAGGTAGTCAGGATGGTGGAAACAACATCGGAAGGGGGGGCTTCATTGGTAGGAGAAGGGGTTCAACAGACAGAAGAGACTGTAAGAAGACGGACCAGAGAAGAGGAAAATGGATGGAATGCAAGGGAAGCAATCACAGAGGAGTATAAACATTTAGCTTTTTAGAATTTCTGTGCCAGCAGCATCTGTAACCAAAAATTGGAGACAGTTTAAAGTCCATTGATGGATAACAGGTTTAAAAATTACGGTACTGCCAACAACTACAGAGCGGAATATTACATGCTGATTTTAAAATACTGCATGAATTTTTAATGAGATTAGGAAAATGATTCCACCAAACAATCTAGATAGGATGGTCATATGTTTGTTAGAATGTAAAAGAGGTGGGGCGCCTGGGTGGCTCAGTTGGTTAAGCCTCCAACTCTTGGTTTGGGCTCAGGTCATGACAGCAGGGTCGTGAGATGGGGCGCCGCATCCTCAGGCTCCCCGCTCAGCAGGAAGTCTGCTTGAGATCCTCTCTCTCCCCTTCTGCCCCTCCTCCTCCCCACCTGTGCCCGTGCACTCACTTTCTCTCTCAAATAAACAAATAAATAAAATCTTTTAAAAAAAGAATGTAAAAAAGATATATGCAGCAAAACCAGACTGGAAAGATAGGTCCCTACTATAAAAACATGGACTGCGTCTGGGCATTACTGAAAGGTGACTAGTTCGTCTTCTCACACGCACAGTGAGAGCAGAGCGGCGATGAGGAGCAGGGCCCTCGGAGCTAGGCTTCCGGCTTAGGAATCCCGGCTCCCCTGCTTACAGGCCGTGGGACCTTGGTCAAGTTACTTCTGTGCCTCAGTCTCCTCATCTGTGAAATGGAGATAACACTATCCCCGTCCACGGGTCCTATGACAATTAAAATTAATATGTACAAAGTCATAGAACAGTACCTTCCAAAGAGTAAGCACTATGTAAGTGTTAGACCACATTACAGTGGTTATTATCTTTCCTCTTAAAGATTTATTTATTAGACAGAGAGTGAGAGCGAGCACCCTGAGATCATGACCTGAGCTGAAACCAAGAGTTGAACGTTTAACCAACTGTGCCACCAGGAGCCCTGGTTATTATTATTATCTTTCTACATATTCTAACAATCACTTTAATAACAAGAAAAAACAATACACTTGAGATATCTATTTTCTTAAGAGGTTCAGTTTACAGAACTGTAAATTCTCTAAAAATATACAATGTGGTATATAATACACATATATTAAGAAGGTTATTATTCTTGTACCCAAGTACTGAGAAACTAGGGCTTCAAAGAAAGGTATGGCTTTTGTCCAGATTCCTGGGAGGCAATCTCTAAACCCCTAAAATTCCCCCAGTGATGGGGTGTCTCTGTTACTCATGGCAGGTCCCGCAGGCAATAGCAGCTGGCTTATCTAAGGAGAAAACCTCAGAGTGGGGACTGGCCACATGGGAAAGACCAACCGTGGGAGTGATCGGAAGGCTGGGGCTTTGGGGCACGTGATATCTGCCCAACCTGCAGAAAGAGGAGGAGGGCTGGAAATCTGAGTTCAAACCAGTGGGCAATAATCCAATCAGTCATATCTATGTCATGGACCCTCCATAAAAAGCCCTAGATCTCAAAGCTTGGGTGAATTTCTGGTTTGGCAGGACTCAGTGTGGACAGCACCTGATGCTGGGAGGGTAGTATGCCCCTGAGGGTAACGGCAGCTTGTCTTCTGGGAGCCTCCCACGTTCTGCCCCATGCATCCTTCCTTTGGCTGGTTCTAATTTGTAGCCTGCTGCTGCATTCAAACTATAATCGTGAGCAGGGTGCTTTCCTGAGTTCTGGGAGTCATTCTAGTGAATTACCAAACCTTAGGGTAGTTGTGAGGAACCCTGAGTCTATAAACAGCTCATGTGATGTGAGGATGGTCCTGCGACCCCCAAACTTGCAGCTGATGTCTGCAGCGGGGACCGTCTCGTGGGGACTTCTCCCCCAGGCTGTACAGACTGGCAAACTCCTTGCGGTACTTCAGTCTAAATTTGACTCGTATTCAAAAGATAAATAGGAGGACTTCTTACCTGTGTCGAAACATTTAATAGAATAATCAGCTAATGCCACAAGGAATTCAGACTTCCTACGGAGATTAAAGGCCAGAGCCGTGCAAGCTTGTGCTGTTCGCTGAACAAGATTAAACCTATTAAGAGATTACCGCATTAGTATTAGAAATTCTTCCAACAATCATCAATTTTACGTTGGAGGAGTCCTTAGAGATGAAGAAAATGAAACCCAGGAAAATGAACTCTCATGTTGGTAGGCCAAAAATAGATAATGAAGAGTGCTGTCTGCCACATACAGGAATCTGGAATTTACTTAACAGGTTTGAAGCTTAGCAGAATTACAACCAGCCACAGCTTCCAGGAAGGGGATTCTGGCAGCGATGGCAAATGGACAGAAAGAAGAGCTCATGAAGCAAGCGACTACAGAACATCTCCACCAGAGCTCTGGGTCTAAAACGGAAAGGACACACAGGACAAGGAGTCAAGCGGGAGAAGGGTTGGTGATGCATCAAACATGAGGTGGAGGGGGGGGAATCAGGAATTTCCTCACGTGCAAAATGAAGGTAAGAAAAGAGTCATGATTAAGAGATCAAGTGAACTAATACGCTGATTGAATGAAATAACATATGCTAAGTGCTTAGCAGAGTACTTGGCACACAGCTAGAGTTTAATTTACTAAAAAATCAAGTTTTCAAGATTGGGCTAAAGAGGGACAAGTTGGGGGTTAGGAATTAAGTCTGGTTTTAAATACGGCGAGTTCAAGGCCTTTAAAAACATTTAGAGCTGTGCTGCCCAAGAAGCAGAGTGCGGGCCATAGGTGTGATTGAAACCTTTCTAGGAGCCACCTTGAAAAAGTAAAAAGAAAAAAGGTAAAAGTAATCTTAATAGCATATTTTACTTAATATGTACTTATTATCATTTCCACATTTAATCAATAAAAAGTTATGAGTGAGATCTTCTACATTCTTCTTTTTCATACTAAGTCTTCCAAACCCAGTGTGTATCTTACACTGACAGCACATCTCCATTTGGACTGGCCAGCTTTCACACGCTCCAGAGTGCGACGCGGCTAGTGGCTACTGCACCGGACAGCCCGATCTAGAAGCTATCCAGTGCGCAGTAGAAGTAGATCGGGGTTAATAGTCTTTGCGCGGCAGCTGAAGCCTTAGGCTTGGTGCTGATGAGATTATGAATGAGAACATGGAAGGGAGCAGGCCAAGGACAGATGCCCGAGTAGCACAATAAAGGGGTAGGCACTGGCAGAAGAGTCAGCAAAACAAGCTGGGGCGGGGGGAGGGGGGATGATCAGAGAAGTAGAAAAATCAGGAAAGAGCTGAACCTTGAAGCAAAAGAAAAAAATTCCAGGGAGGAGGTAAAGACGAGTATTTAGTAAGATGAGAATTGAAAAGAGACGAGTAGATCAGGCACGTAAAATTTCCAAGGGACCCCAGCATGGTGGCATGGTGGGTGTTAGAATTGGACAGGCCTGATTTCAAGCCTCAGCTCTGACACTTACTCCTCTGCTCGGCTGTGATTATTTATAGATAGAGAGAAAAGGGACAGTGGACAAAATAAAAGAGAGGAACACTCATGGGGCCAAGTCCCAGGGGTAGCTACAGATTGAGATTAGTACTGGAAGAAATTAGGATCACTTATTTTATGAATAAACTGACCATAGGGACAGCCATATGTCTGAGGCTGCGTTGGGAAAGAGGAAGGGAAGCTGGAAAGTGTCTATTTTCTCATGGGTTAAGAGGCCAGGGAGTCGAGCAAGAATGGGGTCGTACCCAAGGAGACAAGGAAGCAGGCAAAGATGAGGAAGCTGGAGGAGAGTGGGAGAATTAATAACTATTGATGCACAAATGAAGGGAAAGCATCATTGATGAATGCTCAAGTCCATTATTCAGTAATGAAGCCCCTCAACAGCAATTTTTGTTTTCTTTAGCAGCGGGAACAGAGAAGAGACAGTTCTATGGATTTAAGGTTGAGAACTGGCAGGGTGCGTTAGGCCAGAGTAAAGGGTGGGAGAATTGTGACCATTACTTTTTTGGTAAAGAGCAGAAACAATGACTAACAGATATCTAACAAATCACAGAGAAATTAATTATATATGACTTCTTTCTCTGAACTATTTAAGAATAAGTTACCGAGATCATGATTCCTACAAACAAGAAAATTCTCCCATATAATCACAATACAACTATCAAAATCAGAAAATCCCATTTATGTATTACTACCACCTAATCCTCAGACCCCAGTTTTGCCACTTGTCCCCAAGGATGTCCTTGACAGCAAAGGATCAGTCCAGATTCATGCCTTTACTTGTCATGGCTCTGGTCTTCCTCAGACTGGCATAATTCTTCTGGTTTTTCTATAACGTTCTTGACCTTGACCGTTGGGAAGATTACGGGCCATCTTGTTATACAATCCCTTAATTTAGCTCTGTCTGTCTGATGATTCCACTGACTGGATTCAGGTGCCATGTCCCTGGCAGGAATATCACAGAAGGGAGAGTCTGCTGTTTCCACTGCTTTCAGGTGGCACACAAATTTTGATTTGTCCCGCTACTCGTGTCATCATTTGATAAGGTAGCATTTGCTCAACTTCTTCACTGAAAAATTAATCTTTCCCCCTCTATGATTAATAAGCATTTTGTGGGGGCTGCTTTGTGACTGTGCGAGTATCCCTTCTCATTAAATTGTTGTTTGATGACAGCATGAAGTTCTAGATTTCTATTTTACTCAATGGGTTATGACCCCTTACTATCATTATTTATTTTGATACACAAAGTGTCTCCAATCCGGCAAGAAGGTGCGCTTTTAAGCTGACATTTATGTCCTTTGGACACTCTTCGTTTAAATAATTCCTCCTTTCTGGCTACAAAATGTTCCAGGCTCATCTGCCTCCATCCTGAAACTGGCCGTTTCTGCAAGGATCCCTGACTACTTTTAGCGGATCGTGGTATTTGGAACAGAACTGGGCACTGGGTGTATTCATTGCTACTGGGGTGGTGTTGTTCCCAGGTCCCATAAGTGGACAAAGCTAGGAAACATATGTACCTATAATGCATTCACTCACTCGCACACTTCTATTTCTATGTCAGTATATTCAAAATCGGCCGGGCTCACAGATATATCCAATTCCAGCCCAGCACCCCAGGGTTTGTTCTTGTTTTCTGCCTTTCCATATCTCTAACTCCCGTTTCCAATTGTTAGATACCTGGCCCCCATTATCCTCAACATATTTACTCACTTGATCAAAGCCTCCGGTCTTTCCCATGATTGCCCCAATCCCCACACAGACACCTTCTGACTCTGGCCAGGTGGACGTGGTTCTCCCTCCCACCCACCCCCACTGCAGGGATGATCCCACCCAACTGCTTCTGTACAAAACTGTTGAGCAAAGGAAGAGAAGGCGGACAAGTGAGGATCAATTCTTTAAAACTGCTGGATGTGTAAACTGAGACAATAATGTACAAAGGAAATTATGCTCTTTCTAAATTGCCCGATAAAGTACCAGACATTGCTAAGTGAGCAATAGTAAATCTTTAAATTTAAATAACAAGCTACTAGAGATATTGTGCAAACTGGAACTTGAATTCCCTAAAAAAAAAAAAAATCTAACCATATTTTCTATGCTTTCCCACTTTCTTCCGTCAGCATTTATGACAGTGTTTTATAAGGTACCTGAAATACAGTAAGAACTTGATGAATCTTGCTGAATGAATAATTAATAGGAGGTACTAAAATTGGCAATAAATGACTTGTTAAATATGATCTACATCAAAGGTGTCTGCTCACCTGTTTCCATACAAGTCAAAAACATAGATATTTCCTTGATGGTCCCCAGCAATTAAGCAATCACCTGAGCTGTCAAAAGCCACATTCAAAAATCGCAAGACTTTGGGAAGGTATTCAGAAGTGCTGTGAATGATGTTCACGATAATCCTGTCAGAAGCAAACAAACAACATATTTAATTCTATGTCAAGCATTACTCATGAAAAACGCGGCTTTTACAGTAACTTCACTAATTTTGAAGTTTCCTGCCTACCCGTTCTTCCCTCTCCTGCTACTTTCCTAGAAGCCATCCTAGTGATTTCTAGAAGCAGGTCAGAAAGTCATTATCAAAGTGGCTACTGTGCATATAGATCCATCAAATACTTAAAAACCCACTATGTGTCACACGCTGAAGAAGCTGGGACCTAAAAGTAATGGATGGACACAAGCCCTGCTCACAGGGAGCTTTCAGTTTAGTGGCGAAGACAGATATTAAAAAACACGAGCGCACATATGAAAAGATTCATGAACTGTGATTAAGTGATAGACAATAACAAGATGTAAGAATGTATTTTTTGACTTAGTCAAATTGTTACATGAAGCAACAAACACATGCTAAAAACAATGATGCAATAAGTGAAAAGTAGTTTTTTTTGTTTTTTAAAGATTTTATTTATTTATTTGACAGAGAGAGAGATCACAAGTAGGCAGAGAGGCAGGTGGAGAGGAGGAAGCAGGCTCCCCGCTGAGCAGAGAGCCCGGTGCGGGGCTTGATCCCAGGACCCTTGATCCCAGGACCCTGAGATCATGACCTGAGCTGCAGGCAGAGGCTTAACCCACTGAGCCACCCAGGCACCCCAAGTGAAAAGTAGTTTTATGTAAACCATAAGCCACTACATGTAAGAAAAATTTCAATTCAATATCTTAGTTTTAAGATATCTTAATGAAATTTTGTAATATAAAGTGTTCCAAAGTGAATTAAGTGTACATGAGTTTTATTTTCAGCTATATTGGCCTAAAGTTACTTTTTTTTTTTTTTTCTGAGAAGATCATGTACCATGTATCTGTTAAAAAGAAACCTGTTACAAAACTTGCAGTACAGAATGAATAACTTCTTAAAATAGTTTATGTGTGCCTATTCAGGTCACGTAGATCAGAATAATCCCCTTCTTTGTTGCAACAATAGTTTTCTAATCATGAACATTTTTATCTTAATTGACCTTTTGTGAGTTTCTGAACTCAAATCTTAGAAACATTTATCTTCCTCCTTATCATTTCATTAAAAAATATTAGACTGAATTAAGTGTATTAAACATTTTCTTTAGTTTAAACATAAGGCTTTTCACTGGGTGAAAGAGCAAAATTCTTATGATATTTAATGTTTATCAAGTCCCTGACAAAGATTCTTTGCTTGACCAAGCTTTAGTATGGCTCCTGAACCTTCTCAGGGGCACTTCTCTGTCTGTGTGCTTCCTTGTAAAATCTAGTTTTAGCACGAACCCTGCTCAGTCCGCTTAATTATAACCCCTAATCAGTTTCTCATTCTCCACCATGTCCCAGCTGACATCTGGTCACCCTGGCCTGTCTTCTTCAAGAATCTCTTTAGGCTGGTTTACCCAGAACTCCCTTATCCTAGATGTTTCCTCTTACTGATTTTCCATCTACTGCCTCCCACCCCGCTCCTTGGCAGTACATCCCCCCTCGTCTAGGCTGTAGCCAGACCTGAGCCCAGTTCTATACTGAAGTCTCCTTTCCTCTATTGCAACAGAGGAATAAAATCTGTTTTTACCACTTTAACTACTGTCGAGCTCTGGTTCTCCTGTGACATCCCCAAAGGGGAGAGGAGAAGAATAAATATAGTGAAATGAGTAATAATATCAATGTTTCCCGACAATTAAAATCAGACAGAGTGAACCACTTTTCCCTCAGATCTTATTTCTATAACGTTTACTATGTGTTTGGATTACAAAATTTTATGATCATAGTTAATAACAAGGAAAGCACGGAAAAACACTGATAAAGAAAACTGATTATAACCCTACCATCTAGATAATAATCACAATTAATAGCAACATCCCACCCCTCTGATTTCACATAAAGCACACATACCAGCATTTATTTTAGAACAACTCTCTTTACCAGCATTTATTTCAGAACTGTCTTTCTATTGCTCACAGGTTGCCTGACAGTTCCTTAGCCCTTAAATATAATTTTAAAACCAAATATTTACCAAAGATGCATGAGACACTGCTTTAAAGTCTTTAAAATGCCCTAAGACGACCCTGTCTGGTAGGAACGATTATCTTCACCTACAGTCTTAGTGATTAACTTGCCCAAGGTCACAGAACTAGTAAATGGACATTTACTTCAACTAACGTCCGTCTGACTCCTCAGTCTCTGCCCCTCACCTCTCTCCACACCATAAAAATGGGTTTTGATGAACAAAAAGAAAGCTACGGTTTAGTGGAAGCAAGTAACATTTGCATAAAACTTGTTTCTTTCCTTTTTTCAATCTTGCATGTATATCTGGATATTTTATAACAGCAAGAAACAGAATTACTGTGGGTTGGCAATAACTTTTAGAACATTTAGAGAACATCAGAAGTAGGGGTCGTATTTAAATAAACTCCGAGTTTGGAAATGAAAATCCCTACTGAAGAATCCCTAAACAAAAATTTTCAGTAGAGTTGATGGGACAGCAGCATTGCTAGAGGGCTGACAGCGACCAGAAATCAAACAAGCTATTAGTACAACCTCCCGCATGGTGGTTCAAGGAAGCATAGTTGGCACTTTAAGTCTGATTTGTTGAGGAGCTACCAAAGGATCAACAGAACAGAAACATGAATTCAAGTGATGCAGCAAAGGCCAACTGAAATCTTAGGAAATTAAAAGCAATGGGCTCAATCTGTGTGCAGCCATTGGAACCAAGATGGCACCACATGGGGCAAAGGTTTTCATTCAAGTCTTGAGTGGCTAAGACTCAAACAGGTCAAGTATCTGGGACCAGAATGCAAAGAAGAGCTGGGGAGGGAGGGAAAAACAAGCAGAGCACAGAGGACTTTAAGGGCAGTGAAAATACTTTGTATGACAGTACAATGGTGTATACATGTCATTGTACATTTGCCCAAACCCACAGAACATACAACCCCAAAGTGAATCCTAGCATAAACTGTGTACTTGATAATGCTGTGTCAATGCAGATTCATCGACTGCAATAAAAACACCTCTCTGATGGGGGATACTGATAATGGGGAGGCTAAGCATATGTGAGTGCAGGGGGTATATAGGAAATCTCTGTCCCTCTCAATCTGGCTGTGAACCTAAAACTGTCCTTAAAAAAAAAAAAAGAAGTTGTTTACTTAAAAAACAAAAACCAGCAGCAGCAGCAGCAGCAGCAGCAGCAGCAGCGCTGGCCTTACTAGAAGGCCACCTTGCACTGTAGAATGTAACCCCCGTCGTCACCGCCATACACGCTAACGTGTAAACTCTACAAAACCAGAAGTTTATTTTGTTCCACTGCTGTCCCCCAGAGCTTAGAAGCTTGGCACAGAGTAGGTGCTCAACAAACGGTTGATGGATGCATGCCTGTCTGAATATAAACGAGGACTTAAGATGGGTAAGTTGCAGCATTTGAAAGGGGTAGACGTGCACCGTTCCCCTTTCCCTGCATCGTTCTTCCTGAGTTCTTTTCCAGCTGCAATCGTTAACAAATATTAACTGAGCATCTACAGTGCGCCGGGAATTCTACAGGGTTACTACAATAATTCAGGCAGGCAGAACCCTGGTACCAATTCTCTCGCGCACCTCGCCGACTCCCGCCCCACGACCAGGAAGGGGTCTCCGACGACCTTGGCGTCCGTAGCACAACAGGACCCAGGCTACCTCCCTTTCAAGAGGTCATCCGGGCAGGGGATCCGGGGCAGGGTCAGAGACAGAGCCCGAACCTCCGCCCCTCCCCCGGCCCCTTGCGCTCCTGCCCGAGACCCTCCCCAACAGCGCCTCCAACGCTTCTGCAAGGACGCAGAGCCGCCCCTCGCCGGCCTCCAGGCCCCTCCGCAGCCCGCCGCCTTTACCCGTCCCGAGCGGCTGGGGAGGGCTTGCGGTGCCACAGCTTGCCGCTCTCCTTGTTGCCCAGGTCTGTGCTCTGCATGGCGAAGCCCACCCGCGGCCGCCGCCGCCGCCACAGCCGGGGGTGCGCAACCGACCCGGCGCCTTCCCGGCAGGCCCCGCGCTCCCCGCCCGGGAAATTTAAGTTCCGGACCCGGGAGATTTGAGCTCCCGCCCCGGCGTCCGGGATGCCCGCGACCAGACCATCCGCGCGCCGGACGCCGACCTTTCTATTCACAGCCAATAGGGAGGCGGTTTTCCTCCCAACTCCGCCCAGGTGACCCCTGCAACTCTGGACAATGGAACCGGCCAACGACCTTCTCTTAGACTCCGCCCCTTTTAGAGGTCCACCCCCAAACCCAAGGCCCAAAGCCTTCTGGGAAGCGTAGTTTTTTGCAGGTGGCACGGGGCGTAGGCAATCTGCTTGAGAATTCTGCACTCTCGGGGCCCCACGGGGTTTTGGGCTCCCCACTGAGGCCGATAAAAGTGATTTTCTTCTGTGTCCCCTGCGTTCTTTTCTACGTTGCGTTTAGGGATGAAGGGTTTGTAGAGACGACTAATAGAGAAGGACCCAAATGCATTGAGAATTAAAGGGTTCCTTTTACAGAGCGTTCGGGCTTAAAAGAACCTCTATAGAGTCCATTCTTGTCCTTTTCACCATCGTGATTCCTTTTTCAGTTGTAATGTGCCAAGAGGCGCCGGTATTATGGTGTCTAGTCCACCGGTTACGGACCAGAAAAGCAATGTCATCAACAACCAGTTGCATTGACATCAGAGTTCCTTTTTGTAAATATTCACTTAGCACTTCTCTTGTGCCTGCCAGGTATCAAGCGTTCTTCTAAGTGCTTTACGAATATTAATCCATTTAATCCTCATAGCAAACCTACAACCTTGGTACTACTATTATTCTCATTTTTTTGTGCTCTGTCAGGCAGTACATTGGTTTCCTGAGGCTGCAGGAATAAATTACCACAAACTTGGTAAGAAAAAAAAAAAAAAAGTTATTCTCACATTCTGGAGGCCAGTATCAGAAATCAAGGTATTGGCGGAGCAGCTCCCTCCAGAGGCTCTAGGGAAGATTCCATTCCTTGGCTTTTCCAGCTGGTGACTTCCTTGACTTGGGACCACATCGATCCCTTCCAGCCCTCCACTCTCTGCCTCCATCCCCACATTGTCTTCTCTTTTCCACCTCCTTCTCAAATCTTTCTTGCTTTTCTCTTATGAGAATACTTGTCATTGGATTTAGGGCCCACCTGAGTAATCCAAGATGATCTCCTCATTCCGAGATTCTTAACTTAATTATACCTGCAAAGACTGTTTTCTTTCTTTCTTTCTTTTTTAAAGACTTTATCTATTTGACAGAGATATCACAAGTAGGCAGAGGGAGAGGGAGAAGCAGGCACCCCACTGAGCAGAGAGCCCTATGTGGGGCTTAATCCCATGAACCTGAGATCATGACCTGAGCAGAAGGCAGAGGCTTTAACCCACTGAGCCACCCAGGCGCCTCCAAAGACTGTTTTCTAAATAAGGTAACATTCACATGCTCTGGGGACTAGGTCATGGATATATATTTTGGGGGGTCACTGTTCAACCTACTACAGGTAGGTACTTCTTCTATCCCCGTTTTACAGACAAGGAATTGAGTTAGTAAGAGAGCTAGGATTAGATTTTTAGTCTTTTCATTCTTGGTCTCCATGTTTTTCTACAACAGAAAAATGAGTTCTTACAAAATTATAAGGCCATGATATTTGAAAAGCTCAAACTCTACCAAAAAAGCAAAAGTCCAACAAAAAATTGACCAGTGCAGATTTTATATTTTGTATTGTTACCAAGGGGTGGCTCTGAGAGACCACACAACTTTTAATAACCTATTGCAGAAGAGACAATCACGTTCCTCATTTTTATTTATATGATTTGAGATGATAATAAATTGTGCATGTGAGTGTTTGCATTTTTAGTCAGGACATGTAGGGTGTTAAGCTTATGGGCACTTAATTTGAAATACAGGTTATTTCTCACATTTCTATCCCACGCAGGTAACCAAGCAACATTTTTATCAGTAGCAGAGACAAACATGCTGAATGATTTCTTTAGCTACTTGAGTTTAACCTGCCTGCAGTTTAGCTCGTATGGGCTGTCACAGCCCACGTGACCATCCTGTTCAATTTCAGGTATGTGATAAAGAGGTTTCCATATTACACATCTTCTGGACGCCCACTTTGCCCTTATCTTTGGATTGAATTTGGGCCAGATCTGAAGGTCAGGCTGGTGACTGAAGAGACATGCCCCCAACGGCTGTCAGCCTTCTACTTACTATCATTTCCTAATGTTTATAACCCAAGTTGGTAGACCATTTGCTAGTTCCTTCCTGAATCATTACTCAGTCAATAACTGATGCATCCTATAAATATATTTTTCAGCCTAACTGAGGTATAATTGATATTCAATAAACGGCATGTATTTAAATTGTATAACTTTATGATTTGACATAAATATACTCTCATGAAGCTATCATCATAATCAAGATAATGAACATATCCATCACCCCTAAAAGTTTCCTCCTGCCTGTTTGCAATTCAATCATTTTCTATCCCCACCACATCTTGTCCACAGGCAATCGTTAATCTGCTTTCTGTCTCGTAGTTAATATTTTCTAGAAATTTATAGAAATAGGTCCTAAACTATATACTCTTTTTTTTTTTTTGGCCTGGCTACTTTCTTTCAGCATAATTATTTTGAGAATAACTATGTTGTTATATCAATGTAGTTGATATAACTATATAGTTAGTTATATTACTATATAGTGATATATAGATCTCTATCACTATGTATATATCAACTATATAGTTGATATAAGAACAGTTCATATATCATATATATGATATATCAACAGGTATATCAACAGTTCATATGTTCTTATTGTTGAGTGGTATTCCATGGCATTGATAGACCACAATTAATGCATCCATTCACCTTTGATGAACATTTGGATTGTTTCCAGTTTGGGGCTATTACAAAGACAGATGTTATGAATGTTCCTGTAGATGTCTTTGTGTAAACATATGTTTTCAGTTCTGTTGGGTAAATTCTTAGAAATAGAATGGCCAGGCCATATATGGTAGGTAGAGACTTAACTTTTTAAGGAAGTGTCCAGTGTTTTCAGAGTAGTTGTGTCGTTTTGCATCCCTGCCAACAGTGTATAGTTCCAGGCGCTCCATATCTGTGATGAGTCTTTGTGATTATAGCCATACTAGGAGTGTTGCACTTCACGGTGATTTTAATTGCCCTTTCTGGAATGACAAATGATATGTTCAGCATCTTTTCATGTCATTATTTGTTTTCTGCATATATCTTGGGTGAAGTATCTGTTCAAATATTTTATCCCGTGTTTAATTGGGCTGTTTTTTCCTAATTGAGTTTTGAGAGTTCTTTACATATCCTGGATCTAAGCCCTTTATCATATATGCGCTTTGCATTATATTTTCTCCCCGTTTGTGTCTTGTTTTTTCGTTCTCTTAACAATATCTTTCAGTGAGTAGATCTATTAATGTTGATGAAGATCAACCCAACAGTGTTTTCTTTTGTGAATTGTGTGTTTGGTGTCATATCTAAGAAATCTTTACCTAATCCAAGGTCACAAAGATTTCCTCCTGTTTTCTTCTTTATATATATTTCAAATACATCCTCAGAGTGGACAGAAAGTTATATGTGTCCAAGGGATTTTAGGGAGTTGCTTTGCAAAGTCCTTTCTCCTTGCCCTCTTGCGTATCCCACTTCACCACTGCAGATGACTTCTTTCTATAATCTATAATCTGGAGAGAGAAGAAGCACTTCCACTTTGCCTACTTTGCTAGAGGGCATTTAGTGGACATTTGAATTGCTTAACATCTAAAAACCCTTTCTGTTTGGGAAAAAATCGCAAGATATTTAGAAGGTAAAGGGCAGCTAATCCCTGGCACCCAGTTGACAGAGTAGCCAACATTTCAAAAGTTTTTGGTTGCTGTCCAGGGGAAAGAGAATTCTAAAGGGTCTCATACCAGCAATTAAATGCTCTAGGCCAGAAATGTCACTATAACTTTTACTCCCAATTTACCACCAGAACGGTAGCTCCATCCAAACGCAAGGGGCCAGGAAGTGCAATCCTGCTAAGTTAGTTATCTGTAGCTGCAACATTGCTCTGAAAACACAACCACGAAAACTCTGTGCCATTCAACATGAGCATTTATCCTACGCATCTGTGATCAGCCCGGATGCTACTGAGGCATAAGGTAGCCCATCCTGTCGAATAGAGTCAGTTTGTCCCCATTTTTACAAATGAGAAAACAAGGTTTGGCGTACTTATTTACTTGTCTAAGGTCATGAACCTATTGAGGCAAGAGTCAAATGTTGGGGCGCCTGGCTGGCTCAGTCGGAACAAAATGCAATTCTTGATCTCGGGGTTATGAGTTTGAGCCTCACACTGGGTGGGTGTAGAGACTACTAAAAATTCAATAAATAAATGAAAACATAAAATAAAATAAAACAAATGTAGACCTCTCTGACTCCATTATCTCACTCTGCCTTTCCTGCACCAGATTGGCATGGTTCTGAATTCTTTCAAAAGACCTATCTCTCCTGGACCAGAAAATAATTTATTGCGAGCCTGGGTTAAAAATCTCTGGGAACTTTTGTAACAAGATTCTGTTTTATCTCCCTGGAAAAAGGGTTTATTTGCACGTTAAAAGGAGTGTTGCTAAACAAAGATGTTGAGAGCACTTAAAAAAAAATAAAGCACGGAGGAAGTGGGGCTGGGGGAGGGTATAGTTAGACGGTAGATGTGGATAATTTTGTCTATCCAGCACCGTCCCTACCCCTGCCCCCACCTCCTCAACACTCCCCTCCTCCACAAATGAATTGTTACACACACTTCTGGGAAATGCTTCTAGCCCATATCTCACTGGTCAAACGATTGGCTCAGGGGTGAGATCTGACTCAGCTGAGCCAAGCAGAGCCCTTTTTTGGGATTTTAAAGTTGAGACTGAATGCCCCCAAGTCTCAGTCCCTCTCTGGTAGCAAAGACTGGGAGCTTCAGGAGGCAAAAAAAAAAAAAAAAAAAGAGAAAGAGAGAGATAGTAAAAGAACATTCGGTTCCTGCAACATTTCTGTCTCTTGCTCTAATTATCCCAGAAGCTTGCCTGGACTCCTGTCCTTCCTATACACTGGTTATTTGAGCTGAAACTTTGCTTTCTATTTCTAAAATAGATGTAATTGAAAGAAAAAAAGAATCAGAGAAGGCTTCAGGAGGGTGATACATGAGCTGAGTCTGGAAAGATGAATGGGGGTCACAAGGCGGAGACGTCAGGGAGGGAAACAGCATCTTCAGGAAGTCTGGGGCATTTGTGAAACAATGCAGACCCTTCTAGAAAGTAGAAATGCTTAGCGTAATTAAAGCACAGGACGCACAAGGAGATACTATGCAGGTAAGTGTTCAGCACCTAGAAAACCCTCAATAATAATAACATAATAATAATTATTATTATGTGGATGAATGGTGGAAGGGTGAGACACATGTCAAAGCCAGAAAATAAAGGACCCAGACTGCCGTTCTAAGGAGTTTGGATCTTATTCTAAAAGGTTCTAGGGAGACTTGTGGTTTCTAGACACATCCCTCTGACCATAGGAGAAAAATTACTTAAAAGAGTTTGAGGCTTGAGGCAGGAGGGTGGGAGCTGTTGTTCCACTTGAGACAGTCACCATAAAAGGAATCCAAACAGGTGACACTTAGATGACAAGGGTACATTGATGTATCGTGCAGGAAAGCTGACATTGCAAAGGAAAGAGTTGTGTTTCATCAGTGAAACAGAAATGAGTGTCACGCTGCTAACTGATGCAAACCCAGGCCATGTTTTCCATTTCCTAGATGACTCAGCTGTTCGGCGTGGTAGGGAAGGGGGGAATAAGGCAAGGGCCATTACAGGTGAACTATGACACAGCACCCCTCCACCCACCCTTTTAACATGACTCAGAGGAGAGAAGGAAAAGCAAAGAGACATGCTCCAAGTTGCTTAAATAAATATTCATGTCTAGGTGTTCTCATAAAACATACATGAAAGCAACCAAGGGCAGTGTTTCCTATGTCATCAAAAGGATCTGGCAACTACCGCTGGAATGGTGCAGTATCAAAGCAGAGGGGGACATGTGATGTTGATTTTGACAGATGACAAGACCATCCCCACATGCAACGAGAAACTGCTGTGGTTTCTAAAAGGCCTCCTGCAGGCCGAAGGAAGGAGGAAACCAGAGAGCGAAGCTCCCTATTCCATGACGGAATGGGCCGTGACTGCGAGTTTCCAGTCTTTACAGCCCTTCCACGTGGGCAGGAGAGGAGGAGGGTGTGGAATTCTTGACCCCGATCATGTCCACAACTGTCCCAAGAAAGGCAGCCTGTAGCCACCTCTGTCTTAGTCACAACCGCGTCATACCCCGTCTTATGGGTGGAGCATAATTTTATCATCCCTCTATTGTTGGCAGTTGGGTTTTAAAAAATTATATGCAGACTTTATGCCAGAGACATTAATGTCTAAGTGCGCTATGGTAGGCACTAGTCAAAGGCAACATGGGAAGGTTCTATCAGAAGCTTAAACCTTTACAATGTGCTCTGCCGGTGGTGGCCTATGCCAAAGGTCTCCCTGGGCAGAGGACCGCGGAGTCAGAGAGTATAGGGAATATGTCCCCCGGGACGGAATAACTAGTCTTGATTCACAGCCTCCTAATGACATTTGCGGGCTCAGAGGACAGGCTACCAATCATATGTGACAGGATGCCAGTAAACCGTGAGTAAAATACCTCAAATTGTGTAAGGGAGGATGGGCGAACTGAACAAAGCTTTTGTTGTGCATTGAAGGATTCTAGGCGGTGTGGCCTCCTTCCTCCAGGGCCCACTCTGGGCCATATGTGAGAGCCCAGTGAGGGTGATCAGCAAGAAATCTGCGCCCAACAGACCAGGCCCTTCAGTCTCTTCTGATTTTAATGTGGCCTTCCTCAACAGTAAAAACCATCTTTCCCAAGTAATTTTTAAAGATTTTATTTATTTATTTGAGAGAGAGCATGAACAGGGGTGGGGGTGGGGGAGAGGGGCAGAGAGAGGGGAGAAGCAGACTCGCTGCTGAATAGGGAGCCCCACTCAGGGCTCGATCCCAGGACCCCGGTATCATGACCACAGGCGAAGGCGGATGCCCAACTGACTGAGCCACCCAGGTGCCCCTCCCAAGTAATTTTTTATTTTTTTTAAGATTTTATTTATCTATTTGACAGAAAGAGAGAGAGAGAGAGAAGGCAGAGAGGGAGAAGCAGGGTCCCTGCTGAGCAAGGAGTCCAATGCAGGGCTCAGTCCCAGGATCCTGGGATCATGACCTTCTGCCTTTGGCAAATGCTTAACCAACTGAGCCACCTACGCGCCTCCCTAAATAATTTTTTAAAAAGAATTTTTTTAGAGCTGTTTTAAGTTCACAGAGAAATTAAGAGAAAGGTAAACAGATTTTCCCATATACCTCCTGTTCCCACACATGCACATTCTCCCCATCATCAATGTCCCCACAAGAGGGACACCTCTGTTACAGTTTTGAACCTACATAGGATACATCATTATTTCCCAGAGCCCATGGTTTATATTATGGTTCTCTCTTGGTGTTGTGCATTCTATGGATTTGGGCATTCTAATATCATACAGAGTATTTTCATTGCCCTAAAAATCCTCTATGCTCCACCTATTGTTCCATCCCTTCTCCCTTTTACCCAAGTACTTTTGTTTTCATTATATTGATGGCTTTGAAAAATACCGCGAGCAACTTTCTGCATGAGGAAAGGGAAAGATAAGATAGGATATGCACAACGGGATTGCCTCTTTTACCCCTAGAACTTAGAAGGGTGTGCTTTGCCCGTAGTGGCCTATCCTATCTGGAGTCAGAGGATGACTGGACTATTTCCCATGGGACTGAATAATCTGAATTTTGCATAAAATTAAAATCTCTAACTCATGAGTACCGTGAACACAGAGTCCTAATTTTGCATATTCCTCCCTGTTCTCCACGTAAGTTTGTTGCCTGAGTCCATTGGCTCCAACGCTTACTAGTATGCTAACCTTGGACGTAGCATTTAACTTCTCTATGCTTTGATTTTGTCATCTATAACATCGGGATTATAATAGGAGCAAGCCCCTAGAATTGTGAAGAGTTTAGAACAGCATTGGCACACGAAGTCCTCAATGAATGCTAGCTGTTATTATTGCTGTTACTATTTTTTTTGTATCTTTCTTTATTAAACCATCCAGAATGCTACAGACTTTGCTGATTATTATCCACAGACAAGAAATGGGCAATGACATTATGCTTTTCTCATTGGCAGTGTAGCACACAGCAATTACTTGGAGGGCTCCACGACCATTACTTAGCACTACAGATATGCAAGAAACAATAACCCGATAAAAATTTGCACACCCACAAAGTCTCTGGTGCTCCCTTCATCTGTATTCTCAAAGCATATTCTGCTAAGCTTTGAAGGGAATGCATTTGCATGATGATCTCATTTATTCCTCCTCAACACACTACAAACTCCTAAATATTGTATTATTGCTATTTAAGCCTTTCTAAGGAGAGTACCAGTGATGTGCTGACAAATTGAACAACTGACCCTCTGGACCAAAAGAAAAAAAAAAAAAAGCCCCGGTTTGTAGCATGTAAATATTCCTACTATTCAAGACCAATTTCAAGCTAGCAATGTGGCGTCATTGGAAAGAGGTGAGCAATAGTACACTGTTACATAGTATGTTCCCGATGCAGATACAATGGACACAAATAACCTCAAGACCATTACCAATTGTAAAACGTGGTACAATAATTAAGCAATGATTTTTTTTCAGATCATCCAGCGTTTCAGTTGTCTGTGGTTGT
>CM052900.1:11497647-11560404 GCA_028534135.1 Potos flavus
CTAAGACTACATTTGCCCTCTCTCTGCAAAGGAGATCCTCATTCGCTGGTTCAATAAATATCAGTGGCGCTCCTGTGTGGGCAAGGGCTGTTCTGGGCGCTAGGGAATGGCAGTGAACAAGACAAAATGGCCCTTACCTGGAACTTACATTCTGGTTGGGAAGACGGACAACGACTGAGAAAATAAATAAATTATGTCAGGCAATGAAAAGTGAATACTTTTTAAAATATTTTATTTATTAGAGAGCGAGTGATAGAGAGAACATAAGGGGGGGAGGGGCAGAGGGAGAAGCAGACTCCCCGCTGAGCAGGGAGCCCACCGATCCCAGGCTCGATCCCAGGCTCGATCCCAGGCTCGATCCCAGGACCCCGGGATCATGACCTGAGTCAAAGGCAGACTCTCAGCCGAATGAACCACGCAGATTCCCCCAAATTGAAGACACATTTAAGCAGGGTAAAGGGACAGAGCAGGAAGGGTGGGCTGATACCTGGGTTAAGGTGTCCAAGGAAGGCACTGTTGGCCGGTATTGTCTGAGCAGAGAACTGGATGCCGCGCAGGAAGGAGACACAAAGATTTTCGACAGTGTACTCACTGCTCTGGGTAAGACTTTCATATTGGCTTCCCAGGGCTGCTGTAACAAAGCATTGCAAACAGGGTGGCTTAAAACAGTGCAATTTATTCTCTGGCAGTTCCAGGGGCTAGAAGTCTGAAAGCAAAGCGTTGGCAGGGTTGGTTCCTTCTGAAGGCTCTAAGGGAGAGTCTGGTCCATGCTTCCCTCCTAGCTCCTGGTCCTGGTGCGCAATGCTGGGTTTACACATGTGCCACTCCGATCTCTGCCCTTGTCTTCCCATGGCCTTCTCCCCCTACATTTTCTCTTTTTATAAGTATATCAAGTCACTGCTAATCTAATGGACTGGCTCACCCTCATCAAGTATGATCTCATTTAAACATGGCTACATCTGCAAATACTATTTTCAGATAACATCATATTCTCATGTACCGGGGTTTAGGATTTTAATATCTCTATTTGGGGAACACATTTCAGCTTCTAACATGATTGTTTGGGGTTATCACAATGACTAAGGGCACAACAGGAATTTAGGAAAGGGGTCAGGGATGCTAGGCAGACATCTTACAATGTACAAAATGGTCCTGCATTCTTTTGGATGTTTCCGATGATTGAATCATCCGATGATGACTGCTGTAAGCGAAAACCCTGTTTGTAATATATGAACTAGAACCTGATTCTGTTTTACATGGAAACATAAAGAATATTTACAGGGATTTAATATACTCTAAATTGTCCTGGAATGCAGCTACTGGACTCACTGAGACAAGATTGTACTTGTTCCTTTTTGTTTGGTTTCATTTTTTTAAATTTAAGTACATTTGACATATACCATTGTGTAAATTCGTGGTGTATATACTTACTGTTTCTGATGTATATGTGTGTATTATTTCCTCTGTCTTACATAAAAAATGGCATGTTATGTATAAACTCTTCACAGTTTCTGTTTTTTTCACTTACTAAGGTATCCTGAAAATCACTCCGTACGTATTCATAGAGATCTTCCTTATTCTTTCAAATTATTTAAATGTGTGAATGTACAGTAGTCTGCAACCTATCTCCTATGTATGGGCACTTGGGTCCTTTCCAATATGTTGCAATTACAAAAATACAATAAATAACCTTGTATCTGACTGTTGTACAATTTTTTCTTGGTACTCTTCCAGGTTTATATCCAGGGTAAGTTACTAAAATTGCCATTGTTAGGTTAAAGGGTAATTAAAGGGTAAATGTATATGTCGTTTCTATTCTCGAGGGATTATACTATTTTTTTTTGCCAATCTGGTAGGTGAAAAATAGCATCTCAGTATGGTTTTAAGTTGCATTTCTCTTATTATGGGAAAAGTTGAATGTCTTTTAAAATGCTTCTGGGTAATCTATTTTTTGGTGAATTATCTGTACATTTTGTCCATTTTTCTATTGGGTTTTGGTCTTTTTTCCTCCCATTTTTTAAAAAGATAGTTTTTTAAGTAATCTCTCCACCTGACATGGGGCTTGACCTCACGACACCGAGATCAAGAGTCTCACCCCTTACCGACTGAGACACTGAGGTACTCCTCCTTCTATTTTTTTTTTAACAAGTTCTTCATATATTTGGGGATATTAGTCTTTTATCTGTGATAAATCTTGAAACTATCTTCTCCCCTTTGTCATTTACCTTTTGACTTGGTGACTTTCTTGTCATGCAAATATATTTTATTTTTACATAGTTGAATCTGTTCAGTCTGTTATTTTATCACATATGAATTTTGATGTCCTTTCTTTATTCAGAACTTTCCCAACAGTTGTCTGCCATTATGCATAATCATGTAACCAATGCCAGGCTATGGTGGGGTTTGAGTTACAAATACAACACATGGGTATGTCTGCCTTTGTAGCTCTTTGCTCACATTACTAAGTCTAACTGCAAGCACCAGACTATTGCATTACATCTCCTAATGTAGTTGTGCCTGAGCATTTATATATTAGAATTAGAATGCATATTATAGTCTAAATTGATTTCCTTTTTATTTATCATTTATGACAATTAAGCATTAGAGTTATTTTATTGGAACTATAATTCATGACTACGGTTTTCATTTTGGGAGCTAATATTTGTTTTAAAAGAGGGCATTTGGTCTGATAGGGTTAAGCACCATTCCTCTAGGGGAAGCATGTTTCCAGTTAAGGGTCCAGCAAACATGTGTGCTGCCTTGGCTTTTCCAGGGCAGGGAACTCAAATGAGGCTGAAACTCTGTGACAAGGGGGAAAAGTGGGAGGAATGAGTCACAGAAGGAGCCAGGGTTCAGATCATCTGGGACCTTGAAGGTCATGGTAAGAACTTTTCATCATACTTAGTATAAAATTCAGCGGTGCTTTGAGCAAGGGAGTGGCAGAAGCTGATTTAGGCTCCTGTGTGAGAATGCAGAGCCGGGAGACCAATCAGGATTCCGCTGAGGAAGCCCAGGGACTAAGTGATAGGAGGTTGTGATGGAGGTTAGCCCAGTGGAGATGCAAAGCAGTTGGATTGGGGATGTGTCTTGAAGTTGGAGGGGCCTGGGTTCACTCATGAAATTTACTCAGTCTTGTATGAAGAGTTATACATGTCAGTTTTTCCACTATACTCTAGAGGACGAGACCGCTACCCTATACACACACAAGCAATTATAAAACAATGTGCTGAGGGCAATGATGGTGATTTGTGTGGTGTTCTAGGATATAGAGGAAGTGGGGAAACACTAACCTAGGCGGGGGGATGCTGATGGGAAGTGGGGGAGGGGGTCAGGGACAATTTCTAAAATGAATAATTCATCCCTTCAGCAAGTATTTCTTGAGCACCTACTAGGTGCTAGGCACAGTTGTAGGCACTGGGGATACAGAAGTGAACAAAACAAACTTCTTATCCCTGTGGAACTCACAGCTAGAAGTCACGAACTGAGACCTTCTTTTTTGGTGGAAGCAATCAATACTTGTTAGTGCATGTGGAACATAATTTATTGATGTTGTAAAATTATATATAGTCATAAGATTCTGGAAGGCCATTCCTCGAGGCATCTGAAATGTTTTCAGATGGAAAGAAAAGGGAAGAGGAGGGAGGGCCGGTAGGGCTGGGCTGACTTTTCGAAACAGACCTTAAATTCAGAACCTGACCATGCTGGTGCCCTGATCTTGAACTTCTAGCCGTCAGAATTGTGAGGAATAAATTTCTGTTGTTTGTAACCACCCAGACTAGGGCACTTTGTTGGATGGCTGAATTAAGGAGTACCACCTCGGGCTCTATGTAGACCTGGTTTTAAGTCCTAATGTTTGCACTTGCTAGCAAGTGGCAAGTTACTTCACTTTTCTGAGGCTGTTTCTTCAATTACAAATAAGAATAAAAGTACCTCGAAGGGCTGAGGTTTTCTTTCTTTTTTTTTTTTTAAGATTTTATTTATTTATTTTAGAGAGAGAGAGAGACAGGAAGAGCGGGAGGGGCAGAAGGAGAGAAAGAGAATCTCAAGTTGACTCCGCGCTGAGTGCAGAGCCTGACATGGGGCTTGATCCCAGGACCCTGAGATCTTGACCTGAACTGAAGCCAAGAGTCAGATGCTTAACCGACTGTGCCACCCAGGCACCCTGGGTTGAGGCGTTCTTGTGAAGACTTATTAAGCCTATACCCATAAAAGGTCAAATTATTAATACTCAACACATATTATTAGCAAAAAAGAGAAGCTAGCTATTAGTATACAAAACATACACGTGAAGATGTTCAAGCTGTATTTAATATTGCAAAACAGGCATCAGAAACAGGACAGCGGTCAAAGGATCATGCTACACCACTCGTAGAATATTATTTAGTCATTAGAATGATACTTATGAGTATTAAAAGGATTATTTTTTCCCAAATACTTCCTGCACAAACTCTGGTCCAGCCAGCCTGGTTTACTCCTTCATAAAACATTGAGTGCCTCCCACATGCTGGTCCTTTGTGTTAGTTGCTAGAGTAAAACTAATACATATGAGATGTTTTGGAGTTTATAAAGAGCTTTTACATTTGTCACTGAAGTATAGCAGAGCGATTCAAAGATGGACTCAGGTCAGACAGATCTGGATTGGAATCACCGCTTACAGTTATGAGACCTTGGATGAGTTAGATGATGTCTGTTTCTCAGTTTCTGTAACAATAATAATTCTGTACCTACCGGTGGGGTTGGTGTACCCATTAAGGGAGACAATGCTTGGAAACCTTGAGCCTGGAGCTTGGTAAACAGCAGGCTCTCAGTTCAAACAAACAACAAACAACTTTGATGTAGCGGCAGTTAATACTATTATCATTAAGGACTTGCCCATGGTCACACACATACAATCAGTGAAGGTCACACAATCAGCAAAGGACAGAGGCAGGACTGGAATCCAGATTCATTCCTTTATGATTGTAGAAGGCCGACTTTATTTAGTACATAAACATGTACACACACATGCACACACGCACATCAAAATAACAAATGTGAAATGCTTTATATGGTGTTTAGTAACTGCCTTGCCCCCAGCCCAGTGTGCCAAAATCTTTAAAACTTCCCAGACTTATGACTAAAAATATAGGACTGGTTCTGCCAGGCATGACAGATAAATGATTATTCTTGCCATAGCTTCACCTATAAGATGGGGCTAATGAAATTGCCTACTAGTTAACGTAAGGATTAATTACATCTTTGCAACGTGCTTTGAATTTCTTGAAGACGCCACTTAGGTGGCAGGCATCCATTAGGATGGTGTTCTTATGTGACTGTTGTGACAGAAGATATTTGAGTCACCAGCCCTCTGTCAGCATCACTCAGCAGTGCCAAGCTTCAGAGCTAGGCAATATTGTGCTCTTAATTGTTGGTCTCCCTCCAGTTTTTTAAAGTCCTTTTTTTAGAGTAACAATTGGAAACACACTTTAACACACCAGGAAAGACAGAATTTTAGTCATCTTTTCCACCTCTCAATCTTTCTTAAGTTTTTGGCATCGAATCTGTTCCTTTCTGAACAAACCTCCTTTCTACATATTTTGAAAATTAATTTTAAAATACACAATACTTATAGTTGGGACATTTAAAAGGTATAAAAGAATACGCAGTAATATATCTCCTTTCTACTCTTGTCTCCCAGCCTTTGAGTTTCCCTTCCCAGAGGTAACCACTGTTCCAAGCAAATACTGTTTGTGTATTTGTGTGTGTGCCTTCTGTACAATACAACTGTGTAATAGCATAGTGTACACATTGTACTATAAGTCTTGTGTCCTTATTGCTATATTATTAGAGGTCATTCCATTTTGGGGTGCAGGAAGTTATTGTTTTCCAATAAAGGTTGGTAGTATTTGACAATATGGATAAACCATACTTTAATCAGGTTTTTTTTTGATGGATAATCAGCTATTTCCAATCTCTTGCTATTTCAAAGTGTGGCAATGATTCTCCTTGTGCACTTAAAAAAGTTGGGAGTCTATCTAAAGCTTAAATTCCTAGAAACGCATTTCAATATTGCCAAAGTGCTTGCCAGAGAGACTATACCAATGTATATTCTCATCAATAATTCATGAGAGTGCCTATTTCCGCCACACTTCCACAATTTTTCCTAGAACTTAGCCTAATCATTACCTGCATGTTTTTAAATGATGATGTTAATGACAGTAACACAGGGACTTCCTTACAAGCTAAGCAATTAAATTCTAGAGCAAGCTGTTTGGGAACATTGGGGAAGTCCTCTATTTAAGATAGCTAAGAATAAACCACCTTTTTATTGCCCAGAATAGTTTATCACAATATATAGTGGTTTTATAGAGAGAAACAAAAATCCTGAATGTCCATCTAGTCTGATGGTTCTCAAAGAATGGTCTGCAGATAACTTGGATCAGAATCACATGGTGGGAGGGGATAGGGTTTTGAAAATGCAGATTTCTATTTCTAAAAGTGATATGCTTTCATTGTAAAACATTTCGAAAAGAGAATACTAATAATGTTGATGCTCCTTTAAGGGCTAGACATGAATTTATCTCATTTGAATCTTTACAACAATCCTATGAATGCAGTACTATTATTCTCCCCTCTCCCATTTTACAGATGAAAAAACTGAGGCACAGCGAGACTGTAATTTTTACATGATATTGCCAGTAAGTGGTATAGCCACAACTTAAACTCCAGTGTTTCTAAAGCCTGAAGTCAAATTCCAGAGCATGTACTCTCTGAATTCTAGAGCACAACCTAGAAATAAATACTACAAAATGGAACGTGTGTTGTTTCGTTCTTGGTGGATTTTGTTTTTTTTTTTTGTTTTTTACATCTGTACTTACGATTTTATCAGAGAAATCTTCCTTAGCTTTCCACCTAAGCTAGATAACCCAATTTTTCTTATTGTACCTTGGATACAATGGGTAGTAGGTACAAGAAGATAGGGAGATGCAGAGAATGAATCTCAGGCAGTATCTTCAAATATTATGTTATTTGTACAATGCTCTAGCTTTTATTGTATATCAAAATTATCTTGTAAGGTTGTACTAATTTATATTCCCACCAGCTTTGTATGAATGAGGAGTTTCTTCATATATTCACTATGCTTGATATCCATTATCCCCAAATGTTACATGTTTTTATCAGACTGTGGAATATTTAGTGCCCTTTTATTCTGTAAAAACTGTTTTTTGTTAATGAACATCAGAGATGTGCTGAGAAATGTTTTCTAAAATAATACATTGTTCAAAAACTAATGATGTACTGTATGGTGACTAACATAATAAAAAAAATAAAATAATACATTGTTGAACACACTTTGCTGTTTGAAATTTTATTGGTGTAGATGGAAAATCCCATTCTCCCCTGATGGATCTGAGCTATATGGGTCATTTTGACACATAATTTTCAATCCAGGTGCAAAGCTTTAAATAAGCAGCTTTCAGATCCAACAGTCCACATTTATCCTAAATTTGAGATTCCAAAGGAAAGAGAACCCCCGGTCTGCTTCTCAGCTCAGGCCTATGCTTGATGTTAACACTTTTACACAGAGCACTGCTTTGCTTTGAGCCCATCAAAACACTGCTTCATTTAAATTTTACCAAAATTTTACTTCACCCACTCTTTTGATTGGGGAGACGGTCCAGGTTCTTCCGGAGTGCAGTGTCCCTTGCTGTAGCAAGTAAATAAAGCTAACTCTGGACTACAGGTGTGTTCCTAGTGGTTTTTATTGGATGGCTTAATTGATTTTTTTTTTTTTAGCGTAATCAAACTTAAACTGCAGGACCTACATCTGAAAACAACAGGAAAAGTTCTATCTTCCTATCTTTTTACAGATTCTTTTTAAGAACAAGATGGATTCTCATCTACTTGTACTTCAAAATTCTACTTGATAGTTAAGATCATTTTTACTTTCAGTCCCTCCAACATTCCAAGCTGGTTGGCGTGGCTGTTTTCTGGGCGTGAAAAACTCCCCAGTTCTTTGCCTGGGGCGGTAGGGGAGTAGCGGGGGCGGGGGTGTGTGTGGTTCAGCTCAAAGGTCACCTCATCCAAGAAGTTCTCCCTGACCATTCTCATCTGAAGTAGCCATCTGTCCCACACTCCCCTCCTTCCACCCCAGCACTCTACCGCATCATCCTATTTTATTATATTCCTTAGTTTTTGCACTCTCTGAAATTATTTTATTCACTTATTTAGTAGTTGTCTATCCTCATTAGAATGTAAGCTCCTGGAGAGAAGGTACCGCGACAGCTCTGATAGTCGCAGGATCCCCGGTGCCTAGAACCTTACCTCACAGTTGGTAAACCCTCAACAAACCCTTTATTTTCCTCCTTCCTTCCTTTTTAAACACCGCCGGAAAGGACCCACCTGGATTATAAATCCGGCTTGAACTAAGTAGTAGGCGTTCAGCCTCGCCATTGGCTGGAGTATTTGCCGTTGCCCCTGGCAACCACTGTTTCCCACCAGTCGTGTCTTCGCCCCTTATGGCCCCGCCCCCTACGGCCCCACCCCCGGACCGCCGAGCTTCCGCCCAGGGGCAAAAATCTGTGGTTGCCCTTTAAGCGGCGGGACTTCTGGTCAACGTCTTCCGTGGCCGCCGGAAGGGGAAGTTTCGCCTTCGAACGCTCCCTCGCTCGTCCGAATTCGGTGGCGCCACGTCCTCCCATCTCCGCCTTCTTATCCGCGGCTTGGGCGGCTTCCGCCTCGACACCTTCCATTCGCGGAGCGGGCCGGGTCCTGAGGGGCCAGGGACGGGGAGTCGGGCGGCTGTGCCCATTGTGGCCACTTAAAAGGCGAAGATGTCGGACATCGGGGACTGGTTCAGGAGCATCCCGGCCATCACGCGCTATTGGTTCGCCGCCACTGTCGCGGTGCCCTTGGTCGGCAAACTCGGTCTCATCAGCCCGGCCTACTTCTTCCTCTGGCCCGAAGCCTTCCTCTATCGCTTCCAGGTACTGACCAGCGACGAGGACAGTGGAGACTGCAGGTCCCAGGAGGCCTGTCGGCGGCGGAGCGTACACCGGCATGTTGCGGGCGCGCGGTGCCTGGTGGGATTTGTAGTGCGACCGCTCCAGCGGTTTAGGGCGGGTCCTGTGGTCTGGGGGCGGGGTGGAGACGAAGGGGTCGGGTCTGCAGCTATGGCCAGGATGGCGGGAGAAGTGAGTTTTGCCTGGTAGGAAGGGACTGATTTCGCCCTTCTAAGATTGTGCTCCCCGCCCTCTGCATTCAGAGAAGGAGGCAGCAGGAAGGTAATTCTGTGATAGTGTGTTCTTTTGGACGCCGGTGATTAGCAACTTGGGTCCACCCGGAGCAGGTGCCCTCTGACCTTGCTCTGCCACCCACGTGGGTGCCATGTGGTTGTCAACTTACTCAACATTTAGTTCTTGTATTAATGGAGTTCTTTTTTTTTTTTTCTTTGTGGGCGTGGTTTGAGGTCAGATGCAAAGAGTTGTTTGTCTGCGTTTCATCCAGTCCGGACCTGGTATCTGGCATGTGTAGTTGAATATATGAAGGACTGAGTAAAGAGTAAATTGGTCCAGAAATAGAAGACCTAGTTATTTGTTTAAGCATGAAGGAAACTGTCCAGAGTATTTCTGGCAAGAGAGTATTAGTTTCCTGGAGATGATCTTTAGTCACTGGATTCTGTGATTTAGATCTTTAATCAGTGGCAGGTCAGATACTAAGATCTGACATTAATTTGAGCACATGAATTGACATGTGGATAACACTTTCTTGTCTTCCTCCTCTTTACTGGCTGTTTCTTAGTCTCTTTTACTGGTTCCTCAACTTCCTGACCTTTAAATGTTGTGATGTGCTCCAGGGATCAGTTATAGGACCTTTTCTCTATACTCTCCCCAGCTGTAGGTGATCTCATTTAGCTCCATGGCGTTAAATACGTTCTATACACTGAAGACTCTCAAATACAAATATACATATTTTCAGTCCAGATCTGTCTCCTGATTTCCAACTGTCAGTTTGGAATTTATCACTCGGATGACTAATAGACATCTCAAATTTAAAATGTCCCAAACCGGATACCCTTTTTCCTTTGCCCTAGAAGTATATAGCAATTCCGTTATTACAGGAGCTCACACTAGTAGTCATAGACTCATCTTTGACTTCTCTTTCTCCCACATCCCATAATTTGCCAGCTAATTGTTTGCTCTATTTTAGACATATATCCAGGTCCCTTTTCATTCTCCATTACAAGCCATTATCATTCCAGCCCAGTTCTTTTCTGTCTTTTCTCTAGACAACTGGAGTGATCCTTTTAAAATATAAACCAAGTCCGTCAGTCCTCTGCCCTGAACCTTCCAATGTCTTCTCAACTCAGATGGGTAAAATCCAAGTCCTTTCAGTGGCCTGCAAGGCCCCCGACTGCTGCTCTGACTTTATTTCTTGCCACTCCACCTTCCTTACACGTTAGGCTCCACAGTGGAATCCTTATTGTTCCTTCAGCAGCCAACTCTCTCTCCGCAGGTCTTTAGCGCATGTTGTTTCTCTGAGGGAGATAACTATGACCTTCTTCAAGTCTCTTCCCCAGTGCCGCCTTATTGACAAGGCTTTATGGATTACCCTACATAAAATAGTACCCCTCCTTCACTCCATCTCCCTTATCCTTAATTTTACTTGCTACGTATCACCTGTTGGCATCTGTTAGTCGGCTGCCCTTCAGAAAATCAGGTTCCACGAGAGCCAGATCCCTAACTTGTTTGCCACTGTCTTTGTTATATAGAATAGTGCCTGGCACATAGCAGGTGCGTTCCTGTTGGTTGAATGCATGGAAATAATTGGCACTTACTAGTGTTGGGCACTGGAGCCACAATAGTGAATAGGACAGAAAGTCCCAGCTCCCATGAAGAAAGTGAGAGAGAGGCGCGTGTGGTAGAGAATGACTTAACATTTGATAGAATGTTCCAGAAAGGCTTCAGAGACGATATCTGAACTGAAATCTGAATGCCGAGAAGCCAGCTTTGGGATGATCTGGCTCTGGGAACAACTTTCTAAGAAGAAGAAATAGTAAGTGGAAGGCTGAGAGGCAGGGCCTAGAAACAGAAGGAAGAGTGGTTAGCTTAGTCCAGAGTCAGCTATAGGAATGAGAATTGGTAGGTGAGGACAGAAGTAACAAGGGGTGAGTACGATAAAGCAGAGATGGAAAGGTAGCCTGGGCCTGGATCACACAGGGCTTTGTGGCTTGGACTTTATTTTGAAGATACCAGGAAGGCTTTGGAGCACTTTGAACAGAGGACTGACAAGATTGTTTTGACCGCTCTGTGGGATGGACTTGATACATGGGATGGGGGAGAGGGAGGAATCAAGTTAGAAAGCAAGAGAGATGGTGTTTTGGGCCAGGGTGGCCGCGAAGATAGAAGTGGACGGATTTGGAAGTTGAGTGGCCAGGGTTACTGCTGAATGGATGTGAAGGGGGAATGGCTGAAGGCCGCAGCCCTCGGAGATGTCACTGTTCCCACAGTGGATAGTGGAGCCCTTTACCAAGACGGGAAATGTTTAGGAAGGCATAGGTTTGGGGGCCGTGGAGAGCGTAGATAAAGAGTTCTATGTTAGCCATGTTAAGTCTAGAGATGCTTCCTGGGCATCCAAATGCAGTTCAGTAGGCAGTTGGATTTTAGAATATGATTTGGGCCCGCAGCCAGAATTGCACACTGTTTTGTATTTATTTGCTTTGGTAATTATTGGTGACCTGGTGAATGTCGTGCATTTTGTGCCTGATGAGTGGCATGTTGGGTAATGTGTGTACTCGAGGAGCATCGGTTATAAATCCTTTTGTGAGGGTTATAAATCCTTTTGTGAGAAGGATCTGGTCAAAACTGGCTCTTTGGCCCTCCTTGCAAAGTTCTGCTCACTTGCGCCGTCAGACAAGTGAAGTAAGAAAGCCTTTCTAAGAGACCAGGTAAATATTGATTGCGTTGACTTGATTATTAGAATCATCATTCATGTCCCAGCTCCCATGCTTTTCCCATCTTCCTCACGTTGTCTCGTCGGGGCTCATCCCGAGGCCAAGGAGAAGCTGCTGGGAGCAGGGACAGCGTGCTGATTGTCCACCTATGAAAAGGCCGATGTCTTTTGTATCTTCTTTTTTTTTTTTTGTCTTTTGTATCTTCTTTCTGCTCCTCTGCCTCCTACCCATTCTGGACAGATGTAGCTTTCAGACCCACCTGGAGGAACTCATTTGCAAACAAGCCATTGAAGGAAAAACTGTCTGAGAGGCAGATGTGTGACATACAGTGTGTGTTGTGCTTTCTTCTAGGGGCTTATCGTTGCCTTAGAAACTGAGTCTTGAACAGCTTAAAAAAAAATTGGGGCTGATTGATTTAGAATTGTGGATTCACGCTGGAAGTGCTGAAAGTCACTTCCCCTCCTCATCTTTAGGTCTCGTCTGAGTAGTCTGTTGGTTTGGAACTGCCAAATTTAAAGTGTTGTTTTCTTAGTTTGGGTCGGGGTGTTAAGACTCACTATGCCGTTGTCCCAAAGTCCTAGTCCCTCGCATTCCACACTCATCCATCAGTAGTTCATAATGATGAAATGTCTTCGTACGGGTCCCTGATTAACTAGGAAAGAGGTGATAATTTCGTGCAGCCCCTGTGGTTTCTGAGATTGTCTCCCGGGGCTGCTGGTTTCTTTGGACGGAATAAGCTCGCCCCGTTACATGTGTATTGCACTTCCGCGTTAGCTCATTCAGCTCCCACAGGCGTCCTGAGACAAGTGTCACTGCACTTGGTAGACAGCTGCAGGTACGGTTTCCACTTCAGTGAGTCAGAGATAGTTCTGAGCTGTCTCGTCCAACTCCTTCACGTAGTATCTACCAAAATGCACAGTTCAGTGTTTAGCAAACATTCTTGAGGGTGATTTCTTCCAAGTCAGTTATCTACTTTCCCTTAAAATAGAAAGAACATGGGATTTCAAGTAGTTGAGTCATGGTTCCCCAGGCCTGGCTTGTTCTCTGCCCTTAGGCAAGTTACTTATCCTTTCTGAGGCTCAACTTTGTTACCTAAAGTGGGGATAGTTTAATACCATATGAATTCTGATCTAACTCCATTGATTATAAGATGCTTCATCAACTAATTACAACTTTTTGGAGGGACAGGAGAGTAGAAATTCCATTAAATGAGTATACTGATTATAAGGCACATCCTAGTTTTGGAAACACAAAAATGAGTATCTTCAAATTGAGGAGGTATGTTCTCTATTTCATGCCTCTGTTATGTAAAATTCATATAGAAAAAGGCAAAGTGCCCAGTAAATAGTCTGGTAAATAATCTATTCAAAAATAGTGCCCATTTTTATTTACTAGCCAGTAATAATTCCTGCCATCACTGCCTTTTCTCTGTGGGCAGGAAGATTCTAATTTTGATTTGTAACTGAAACTGAAATATAACTGCTGAATTATTATCCCATATTTTGCCCCCTTAAAAGCATCCTGACTTTAGATGAGAAGAGGTGAACTCTCAGTTTCGATGATTTGTTTTTAGGAATCATAAGAGATGGCACCAGCCAGATCTGTGATTTGGGCCTTGTACTTATATTTGCCAAGCTTTTGCTTATGTTATCACCTTTAATCCTGATGACAGCAACCCTGGCAGATTAATAATATTCATATATATTCATATATATATATGTCATATATATCACACACCACATCTTTATCCGTGTGTTGATGGACTTCTGGGCTCTTTCCATAGTTTGGCTATTGTGGACATTGCTGCTATAAACATTGGGGTGCAGGTACCCCTTCAGATCACTACATTTGTGTCTTTGGGGTAAACACCTTAAGGGGGACACGAGGTATAATGAGCACTGGGTGTTATATAAGACTGATGAATCACTGAACTCTACCTGTGAAACTAATAATACACCATATGTTAATTAATTGAATTAAATAATAAATTTAAAAAAAAAGAGTGTGTTGGGGAAGAGAGACCTATTATACACATAACCCGAAGGGAGATGAACTTTGATCTGTAGGCTGAGAATAGAAGTAAACTCAAGATTTGGATTAGAACTTTAGTGGCTAGGGTTTTAGTATGTACAGCTTTAAAAGCTTTCCTTAACAGTCCTGTCCACTTCAGACAAATGTGCTGTGGTCTGCGGATAAGGTTGCCCATTAGATCATAGCTTTATCTTTTTATGGAATTATTAGTATATAGGCAGTAAAGTGTATGTATTATATATTTATAGCTTGTTGAATTTTTAAAAACTGAATACCTGTATATGACCAGCCCCCAGATCAAGAAGGAGAGCATTACCAATACCCCCCACACTATCCTATAGCTCCCTTCTGATAACTGTCCCCTCTAAGGGTAATTGCTATCATAGATTATTTTTGCCTTTTTTTTTTTTAACTTTTTGCAAATGAAATCTTACAGTATATACTCCTCGGTGTCTGGTCTCTTTTTGACAGTGCATATGAGTCACCCATGTTGTTGCACATGGTTATAGATTACCATAGACCACCACCTATTTGCCCATTCTACTGGTAATGAGCATTTTGGATTGTTTCCAGTTTGGGCCATAAAGAATAGTGTTGTGAACATTCCAGTACATGTCTTGGTGAACACAGGCATGCGTTTCTGTTGAGTACATACCTAGGAGTAGAATGGATGTCGTCTTCTTTTTTTTAATGCAATAATCACTGACATTTACTGAACAATACTTAAATTGTGTCATGGACTATTCGATTTCATCCCCTCTTATCAGGCTTGTTTTGATGATTACACAACACATTTTAAAGAGGGAACAAGGAAGTCACCAAATGGTTACGTACTGTGCCCAGCTCATACAGATAGTAACTGGTGGAATCAGGATTCTAACCCCACTAAAAATTATTCCACGCTATTTGGTCTTCCATTAAAATTTCCTTTCCCCACGGATTTGAAATACTACCTTGCTAATATACCAACTTGCCATAAATGTTATCGGTCTGTTTATGGACTATTCTATTTCAATGATCTATTTGTTTATTCTTATACTACCTTGTGATCATTTAAAATATCTAATCTGATCCTGTTATGCTCCTTAATTAAAATTTTAATAAACTCCTGTCGACCTCACAATCAAGTCCAAACCCTTTAGCCACCTCCTACCTCTGGAGCCTCAGATGTGGGTACAGATCTCTTTCCCCTATGTTCTAGTTAGAAAAACCTTCTGGTAGATGTCTGTGCAAGCCAAGCAATCATTCCATGTAACATCCATGTCTTCGTGCTTTCGTTCCTATACCTCCTATGCCTCATTTTCTTTACTTCATGTACTAGGCAAGCACCCATGGTTCGAAATGTACATGATGTGAACTCCAGGGATCTTCCAGATCCTTTGTTTAAAATCCCAGTGAACTGTGGCCACAAGGTAACACTTGTGCTGAGTTACTCTCTGGGCTAAGCAGTCATCTGCATAGGTTCCTTTGTGTGTGCATGGTAATGGTTCAAATCTTGGATCCTAGGCAATCCTTAGAGCCATTCGGTAATCCTTAGAGCCGTTAGGTACTTTTGCCCCAGTTTCTCTGTTTCAGCCGTTACACAGTTACACAAGGAAGATACACTTGGTGTACAAGTGTATACTCCTTGATTGTACTAAGTCAAGTTCGGCCTGAATGGAAAAGTTGATAAAGTTGGTATCAACCAGGATGTGGTAAGGTGGGCCCAGCTGTGTGTTGTATTGGAAGAATAAGCAGGAAGGATATTGGGGGACTTCTCTTTCCTTGAGTGCACTGGGATCTTTCTTTTTACGTTTTAATTTTTCCTTCTCTTTAAGCTTCTAATCCAGGAGACCAAGCATTCACTTCATGATCGCATACTTCCTTGCTTTCTTTTGCTTCCCCATGTTCATGCCCCACTCTTGTTTCTCGAATGGGTGGGTTCTAATAGCTCTTTTAAAGTGCACAATTGAACCTGAGTGCCTTTCATTTGTTTTTCTTGCCTACCAAGGATGTCAAAAAAAAAAAAAAAAAAAAAGCCCGCACTTAGCTAACATCAGCATTTGGCACATGGGTGCTCCCCCGCTTTCTTGTTTGGTGACCTGTGTAGAGTTTCTTAACTCCCAAGTCAATCCATCCATACTGTTTCAGGAAAAATCTTTGTTTTTGGTACTTTAAAAACCCCACTTTAGACTCTGGGTAGCATTTGTAATGATTTCAGTAGCAGATTGTTCGGGAGATTTTTAGTTCAAGGATGGCTGCAACTCACTCTCTGTATACATCTTTTTTTTTTTTTTTTTTTTAGATTTTTATTTATTTATTTATTTGACAGAGAGAGAGATCACAAGTAGGCAGAGAGGCAGGCGGGGGTGGGGGGGAAGCAGGCTCCCTGCTGAGCAGAGAGCTCGATGCGGGGCTCGATTCGGGGCTCAATCCCAGGACCCTTGGATCATGATCCGAGCTGAAGGCAGAGGCCTTAACCCACTGAGCCACCCAGGCGCCCCATGCAACTCACTCTCTGAACAGAAGTTTTTGGACTAGTAACTAAAGAGCAGTGTCTTCTCCCTTTCTTAAAGCCTTATATGCCAGTGAAGATGTGGGCTTCTTGCTTTGAAGTGAGGAGCTCTGGGCAAATCACCTAAACTCTCATGAGGGCCCAGCTTTCATCATGGAAAAGCTGGGGCGAGGATGGGGTGCTGGGGGGTGAAAACGAGCTGCTCCCCTCCCCTCTTCTGCCCACACGCCTGCGCTCTTGGCGCTGCACCTGCTGCCCATTACGGGATCCGTGAAGGCTTTCCATGGTTGAGAAACGGGCCTCCAACCTCTCCCAGCCCTAAAAAGAAAAGCCATTTTCTTATCCTAACTATTTACATATCAGAGGAAAGGAGGGGGTTTAGCTGGGCACGGCAGTGGGGATTTCAGAAGTACATTGTAGTTTTCTGAAGAGATAAGCTCTCTTCTGGTGTTTTTAAATTATAATTTTAAAGTAATACAAAAATAATATTAAGTCTCTTAGATCAATGAAAGCCAAGTATAACTCAAGGGTAAGCTTAATGAACGGGGAAAAGGAGTGAGATATTTTGACAGACACTGATTTCCAAAGCACAGGTGCACACAGTGGCTAAAAATAGTGTCATGTCGTCAGTGTTAGTGAAAGATGTAGTCGGAAAAAACCAGGGTTTCTTTTCCAAAATGAGGCCCTGAGTAACTTACAGGAATATGGAGGTAGCTTAAAATGGGAATTTGTAAAAACCGTGTCAGTGTATGTCTCCTAAAAGATTTGTAATAATCATACACCCACACATACCACTTTTTTTTTTTTTAAACAAAGGACCTTTTAAATCCACTTTCTTAATTCCTGCCTTTTACAAAATCTGGAAATAAGGAAGGTGGAGTCAGAGGGCAGATGTCATTGGGTAGATGAAGACACCAACGCGAAGGTCTAGACTTTTCCAAGGCCCCAGGGCTTCTTAAGGGCCAAGGCCCGGGCTTGCTTGCTTCTGGTCTTAGCTCCCAGTGCTTTTCATAAGCAGGGAGAATCAGGCTTATACAAGCACAGTAGTACTTAAAATATTTCCTAATTGTAATTATACCTCATAATAATGATATCACTTATGAGAGACATTGTAAAAAAAATAAGAATTTTGTGTCATAAACCTTGTAGTCAAGTTGCCTGGGATAAAATTCTAGCTCCACCACTTTCTAGCTATTATTTGACCTTTCCTCATTCTGTTTCTTCAACTATACAATCTATCTCCTGAGTCATTGTATGTAAATGACTAGAAGAACACACTTTCTTTTTTTAAAAGGTCTTGAGTTTTCTTTTCTTTTTTTTTTTTCAAGATTTTATTTATTTGAGAGAGAGAGAGTGAGCGAGTGAGAGCAAAAGAGGGGAGAGGAGAGCATGAGAGGGAGAAGCAGGCTCCCCACTGAGCAGGGAGCCCAATGGGGGGCTCGATCCCAGGACCCTAGGATTATAACCTGAGCCAAAGGCAGACACTTAACAACTGAGCCACCTAGGTGCCCCTCTTTCTTTTTTTTTTTTTTAAGCACTAACCACAGTAGGGCAAGTATTAGTAGATCATTCCCCTTTTACAGATGCATATTGAGGCTCAGGAGTGAGAGCTCGCAAGCTAGGACTTTACAGCTAGGCCTTCTCAAATCACTTCCGGTGTTCTTTCTCTTAAACTCTACTGTATCTATGATGAAGTTGTGAATGAATCAGAATGAGTTTTGACCTATTTTGTTTTACTGGTTTAATACAGGATTCTTGGAAAGTCGCTCCTTTGGGTATTCCAGAAAGCGTGTTTTCTTCCACAGGGAGTTGAGCTGTGAGAGTCACATTCCTGCTCTTGGAGAATGTAACTAGGCAGCTCCGCGTCTGGCCAGGCCCCACAGCCACACCCAAAGTGTCAGCAGTACCTGTTTATTGTGTTCTTGCAGTTCTTTCGGTCTTGGTATTTGTTTTTCCGAGACCAAATTTCCGCTCCGTTGGGATCAGTCTTTTGCTTCTTTGGATAACCCACTACTTGAGAATTCCTTGATGCAGGGATCATGTCTTTCATGCTTACACATAGTAAGGCCAAAGCCAGCATTATGCTGGTATTTCCTATGGTCTGGGAAAGTCATCTACTTCAACCAGTATTATTTAACATTGTTCTGGGGGTTCTAGCCAGTGAATTAGACAACAGTGGAATAAGATTCAAAATTTCATTCACAGATGGAGTTGTATACTTAGCCCAAGAGTTTCCAATATTACAAGCAATAAGGTAACTCAGCTAATATTACAAACAATAAGGTAATTCAGCTTTGGTGGTTGGGTATATACAAAACTTATAAAAGCTGTGAAAGACTTCTTCCTGGTTGGGAATTGTATCACATTGATATCATAAAGATGCCGGTTCTAGTTCTTTTAGGAAAATAAAATTTTGAGACCAGCGAAGAAAATTAAGACAAATGCGAAAGAAAAATGGGAGAGGGATTATTTAATCATGTAACTTTACCAGATATTGTAACACAGTATAAGACTAGAAATTAAAATAGTTTGATATTGGTATAAGAATTCAGTTCCAAACAGGATAGCACTTTAATAAGAGACTTTAATACAAAAGGAAATAAATATCTGATGAAAGTAGCTTTTCAAATCAATGGAGAAAGTATAGGTTACTCTGTAAATGGAATTGGGAAAGCTCGGTGACCATCTAGAAAAAGAAGTTGGATCTCTTCCTCACTCCTGAGATGAATGGGGATTGTGTTACAGTGAAACTGTGAAACTTCCATATTCTTAGAGTGGAGAAGTAGATTGTGATCAGGATACATGATGGATACATTTGCCTACATTAAATGAACACTTCTACATGTCAAAATACAGCAAGAATACCATCAAAGCATAGATTTAGTGACAGACCAGAAAATATTTGCAACAATGAGAAAGAGGAATTTCCAGAATATATAAAGAGATGCAAATATAGCAGAAAAATTAAGAAAGGAAATGCTAAAGTTTTAAAAACATAATTGGTAAATATAGAATACGCTAATGTTGAGGGCATGGAGGGAAGACAGGCATTAATCTACGTTGTAGGAGAAAGTGTAAGTCGGTTAAATATTTTTGTAGGCATTTGGCAGTGTCTAGCAACATTAAACACAAATGGCTGTTAATTTAGCAGATTAAATCTCGAGATTTTATCCTACATGTATGTGTATGAAGAGATAATCAAGAAAAGGCATTGTGGCATTATAACAGTGTAAATGAATTTTGGACATTCACATAAAAGGAGTACTTTATATAAAACCTTCAAAAATATTTCATCAAGGGATTGAAACAAGGTACAGAACTGTACAATGCAAGATGGGATGAAAAGGGTGGAACCATAGTCACGCATTATTTGTTGAAAGAAATAAAAGAAACTGATCGTTGTTGCTGAAGGGAATGGGGATATGGGGGTCAGGAGGGAGGCTTACTTCTCACTGTTGACCCTTCCGTAATTTTTTTTTTGGGGGAGGGTGGGAAAGTTAATATTGTGAAGTCATATATCCATATTGCCTAAATAGCACAGGGATTTGAATACAAACATTTCTATTTTACTTCTACGTTTTGAATGTGACAATTTTTGGCAAGGTATGTTATCCCACTATATTCTTTTTCCTACATAGAGATATTATTGTCCTGTTGGATATTGTCTTTATAGTTCAGTTTTGACAGGCTTAACTGTATGCCTTATCCCAGTAAAGACTAACCATGTACTTCTATAGTATTGATTTTTTTCAACTTGGCTAGAAGTATTTATTGCTTAATTGTGATATTTTAGTCTGTCGATTTCCAAATGGATATGATTGTAGCTGATGAGAGCTCTTCTTCAGTTTTCTTGAATTATATTGGTCGTGTCCTTTGGTAGTCGTCATCACAAGGAGAATGTTTTGCGAGGGTGGATTTTGTTTAGTTAAGAAAAAAAATTAACCAGGCTTAGAGAAACTAACCGATGTGTCTGTTTTAATATGGACAGGTTTGGAGGCCAATCACTGCCACCTTTTATTTCCCTGTGGGCCCAGGAACTGGATTTCTTTATTTGGTCAATTTATATTTCTTATATCAGTATTCTACACGACTCGAAACAGGTATGTTATCCATAGTTGTTTTAAAAACAAGATTTGTTTCTAATTTACCAGTTCACGTTTATGTATTAGAAGAATTTTGAGGGCAGTTGGCCTTTTAGGAAGTGGCATAAAGATGGCAAGTGCTTAGTAAGTTGTACCAGTGCTGGGACTGTCTTAGTTCTTTTTTTTTAAAGATTTTATTTATTTATTTATTTGACACAGAGAGAGAGAGATCACAAGTAGGCAGAGGGGCAGGCAGAGAGGGGGAGGGGAAGCAGGCTCCCCGCTGAGCAGAGAACCCGATGTGGGGCTCGATCCCAGGACCCTGAGATCATGACCTGAGCCGAAGGCAGAGGCTTTAACTCACTGAGCCACCCAGGCGCCCCTGTCCTAGTTCTTAGATGACTTGATTTTTAACCCTCACAACATCATCATGAGGCATAAGTAACAGTGTCAGCATTTTATCAGTGAAAAAGTAGAAGACCAGAGCCTTACACATCTCGTCCACACCTTGTCCCTAGTGGCTGAGCTGTGTGCCTCTCACTTAAATTTGACATCTCATTTCTGTCACATGGCGGTCCTTGTCCTTTAATGCACAGTTGGGCTGAAGTGTATACATCTCCCAGATTGGAGTTGAAAAGTACTCCTTTATGCTATGAAAGCCTTGTTCTCTGTTACCGAATCACTCACTCGTAAAATATGTAGCTGGGATTTAATAATACGGTAGTTTATCAGATGTGACTACCCATATGATGTTATGGATAAGCTTTTTTACAAAAATCTTTTCCTGAAAGTTTCTTTGTGAATTGTTCCTTATTTCCTTTGTACAATACCTTATGTGCTGTTCTGAGTTGCTTATACCGAGAAGCAATAAATTGATACTACCGTGTCAAACGTGACCATAATTTCATTAAGCCTAAATGATTTTGAAAAGGTTGGCTGACTCCAGAGACTTTATAAACCGGTAGCTGTTAGCTCGGGAGAGAGAATTCTGAACCGCCCTTAAATCTAAGTCAGTTTGAGAATTGTGAATTAATCTCATAACCGGATGGAAGTAAAAGGATGGACATTTGGTGTCAAACATGGTTTTTCCTTAAATTGGCATTTGTATGAGCTGCTTTTAAAAGCAAATCATTATATCAATACAGAGTGTCTGGTCATGGACTGTCACCACTGGAAGGGACCTAGCCCATCCCCTTATCCAGGGAAGGAAGTGTCTGGGCGCAGCCAAAAAGGACAAGCAGGAGTCTCAGCACCGCATCCCGGTTTGGTCCTTAAAGCCCTCAGTATACGTGGTTTTATTCTCCTCTGTCCCAGTCAGGCCTGATACTGATGCAGACTTGCTTCGCATTCCACTCCTCTGATAGAATTTCACTGAGGATGAAGCTGTTGGAGTAATTTTGTTTTTACATCAGTAGCAAACTCTAAGTGTGGATGACCCATGACCGGTTTTTAAACATTTGGTTATGAAAAAATTTCAAACATACACAAAAGTAGTGAGAAAGGTTGATGAACCTTTGTTTTCCTTTTTATTGAGGTAAAATTCACATAACAAGAAAATGACAGTAGTAACCATTTTAAAGTGTACAGTTCTGTGGGTTTTGTTTTTTTTTTTAAGATTTTATTTATTTGAGAGAGAGTGAGCATGAGCAGGGGGAGAGGCAAAGGGAAAGGGAGAAGCCGAGCAGGGATCCCGACGTGGGGCTCGATCCCAGGACCCTGAGATCATAACCTGAGTCACAGGCAGACGTTTAACCTCTGAGCCACCCAGGCACCCCAGTTCCTTGGTCTTCAGTCTGTTTGCAATGTTATGCAGCCACTACTACTACCTAATTCAAGATGTCTTCATCAACCCCCCAAAACCCAGGCAGTTACTCTGCATCCCCCACCCCCTCTCTCCAAGGACCTGCCAGGCTCTGAGCTACTTTCTATGCCTATGGATTTGACTATTGGAGACATTTTAGGAGTCCTTCTGTGACTGACTTCTTTCACTTACTAGAATGTTTTCAAGGTTTATCCATTTTGTAGTGTGTGTCTGCATGTCTACATGAACCCCCTTTTAACTATTGCTCACCTTTTTTTTAAAAAAAAAAAAGTATTCATTTAAGTCATCTCTATACCCAACATGGGGCTCGAACTCATGACTTGGAGATCAAATAGTCACATGCTCCCCCGACTGAGCCAGCCAGGTGCCCCTAACTCCTGCTTACTTTTAACAATGATCTTATTGCTGGTCTTATTTGATCTCTGTTCATGTCTGATTATTTGAAGCAAATGCCAGACATAATATTGTTTCATCAGTAAATATTCTAATATTCACCTCTGAAACACAAGGACTTAAAAAATAATCATAGTACTGTTATGAAATGTAAATTACAATAATTCCATGACCACATTTTATTTGTACATTGTTTTCTCTTGGTTACTTGACGTCCTGGAACCCATTTACCCTTCCCTACTATCTAGTCAGGTAATACACGAATTTGTAATACCTGACTAACACTGAAGATCGATCTGCAGGATTATTAGCCCACAGATCCCTTTTGTTTGCTTTAATTCTTGTAAGTTTCTCCCCCTTCCCTACTCTCCAGAAGTTCTAGAGCCGAGAGGCAATTTTTAAAGTTTTATTCACCTAGAATTCAGATGCTCTCCAGTTCCACCCATTTAAAGCGTACAATTTGGTGAGCGTTCACAGAGTTGTGCAGTCATTACTACAATTAATTTTAGAATATTTTATCACCACAGGAAGAAGCCCTATACCCGTCAACAGCCACTCCCCATTTCTGTTCAACCTCATCTTCCCCTTAAGCTTTTAGGCAGCCACTAATCTACTCTCACCTTTTTGGATTTGCCTCTTTTGGACGTTTCTTACAGACGGAATCACACACCATGTGACTGGCTTCTTTCGCTTAGTGTGGTGTTGTCAGGGTCCTCCCACGTGGCACTTATCAGCACGTCTCTCCTTTTTATGGCCAAATAAGACTCCATTGTGCGGAATTATCACGTTTTGTTTCTCCATCCATCAGCTGATGGACGTTTGACTTGTTTTCATTTTTCACTGTTATGGATAAGGCTGCTGTGAACATTCGTGTCGAGAGGAACTTTTGAGACCTGTCCTTTTAAAGTAAGATTTCACAGACAAGAAAACAATGATCTGGAGAGGTGGTGACGGGCCCCGTTTGAGATAACACAGCTAGGACCGGAGCCTGGATTCGTTGATCCCCAGTCTTCTCGGCACCATACAGCCTCATGCCAACATCCTGACAAAATGCTTGCCGCCTGTACGTTTTCCTGCCTGATTCAATAAGTATACAGAAGTGCTGGCTTACTTACAAGGTTTCTGGCTTGAACTGGAAGACTGCACTTTGAGACCAGTTAATTGTAAATTTCCAGCTGCAAACTTGTCAAATAATATAGTATTGTAGTTTATGTGATTGCAGTAGTTAAACTATTCAACCCAAAGAATCCTTAGAAATCATAAAGCCAGGGAGGTGCCGGGCTGGCTTAGTGGGTAGAGCATGTGACGCTTGACCTCCGGGTCATGAGTTTCAGCCCCACCTTGGGGAGGGAGCCTACGTAAAACACAAAACAAAAGAAAAAACAGAAATCACAAAGCTGAAACCAAATGAAAAGGAGCATGACTATTACTGAAATTCAGAAGTGTTGTTAGAATTTCAGCTCTGATTCACCCATAGGGATCCCCTACCATTAAGCATCCTTAACACTGGGGCTGCAGTGTGCCTTTGAGATACCAGGGGAGAAATTTGGGAAAGAAGGAGAGATTTCTGCTAGACACTTGTTTTATTAATTTTTTTTTTAGATTTTATTTATTTATTTGACAGAGAGAGAGAGCGAGAGAGCACAAGCAGGGGGAGAGGCAGAGGGAGAGTGAGAAGCAGGCTCCCTGCTGAGCAGGGAGCCTGATGTGGGGCTCAATCCCAGGACCCCAAGATCCTGACCTGAGCCAAAGGCAGAAACCCAATCACTGCCCCTATTTTTAATTTTTTAAAAGGATTTTTAAATTTATTTGAGAGAGAGAGAGAGAACGAGCACGAGCAGGGAGAGGGTGTGGGGAGGCTCAATCCCAGGACCCTGGGATCATGACCTGAGCCGAAGGCAGATGCTTAACCGACTGAGCCACGCAGGTGTCCCACCTGTTTTCTTTCAGACAGATATTTTCACCTGCCTTTCTAATACTTGTTAGGGTTTCTTTTTAATTGACTGTGTATCATGCCATTATGATGGGATGTCCAGGGGAGGGACGGTAGCTGTTTGAGCTCGTGCGACCTTACAGTCACGTGTTTTTTTTTTTTTTTTTTTAATCTCTGCCTCTTTTCTAGTCTTTCAACTGAAGGCATGAGGAATCACCCAGAGAAGGGAGAGCCAGACCAGTGTTGATTATTCTGTCCAGAGCTGAGACAGAGTCTGGTACATGGTGTAGTAACAAGGGCACTAGACTAGTAATTATAGAGTTCACCCTGCTTCTCACAAGCCATGTGACTCTGGTCCTTTAACTTTCTGTCCTCATCTGTGGAAAGGGGGTCTTTCCTTTCTACCTCCCAGATGTAGTGTGAAGGTGAAGAGTCAGAGGCTAGGGGAAGGTTTGGGGTCCCACTCCTCCTCTCCTCCAGCGTTGTTTTCCCTTGCTAGAATGTAAGCTGGAAGGCGGAGATTGAGTCTTCTCAGACTCAGTGGTAGTGCGTGTATGTGCGCGCGTGCGTGTGTCTAATGACAGCAACAACAGTAAGAACCTCCTGGCAGAGTCATGCTGGAGGAGTCACAGGGGTAGGCAAGGCATCTGTGGTTCCTTCCGCATCAGAACTTGTGGTCTAGTGGAGGGAGAAGGGATTACCCAGGTGATCACGGATGTGTCTCCAGGAAGGAGAGGCTGACCGGTTGTGAGGTCTTCAGGGGCTGGGATCTCAGAGGCCCACCACAGTGACTCTCCTTCCCGTGGGTCTTTCAGCCTGTGGCCGTTGGGGAGCGTGTTCCTTACTAGAATTCAGTTAGGAGACCACAGATTAGCCTTGCTCACCTGACTGTAGTTTAGGGCTTTATTGAGGCCATGGTTTTATATATTTTTTAAATTTATTTTTAAAGATTTTATTTTTAAGTAATCTCTGCACCCACCGTGGGGCTCGAACCCACAACCCCAGCATCAAGAGTCGCACGCTCTACTGCTTCACCGACTGAGCCAGCCAGGTGCCCCAAGGGCATGGTTTTAGAGGTTTTAAAATTTTTTCTTCTGCTCGAGAGGAGAAATTTAAAAATATTCTTATGTTGGCTTTCTCTATAACTTTCTGAAGTATTTCTCTACACAGGAGTCACTTTGTTCTGAAATTCTGAACCATGACATTGGCTTATTTTTGTTTCTAGGAGCTTTTGATGGGAGACCGGCAGACTATTTATTCATGCTCCTCTTTAACTGGATTTGCATTGTGGTATCCTTTAGTCTGTTATTTGGGGCCAGAAATAAACCATTATTTTCAGGTTTGGGGAAGTAGACGGTATTCTATACAACAGTTCAGATTATAGTATTTGCATCTGTTTGCTGCAGTGAATAATTATGAATAATTAAAGTTCTTTTTTTTTTTTTTTTTTAAGATTTTATGTATTTATTTGACAGAGAGTGAGAGAGAACAAGTAGGCAGAGTGGCAGGTGGAGGGAGAGGGAGAAGCAGGCTCTCCATTGAGCAGGGAGCCCAAAGCGGGGCTGGATCCTAGGACCCTGGGATCATGACCTGAGCTGAAGGCAGCTGCTTTAACCAACTGAACCACCGAGGTGCCCCAGTTAAAGTTCGATTTTAAGGCTGTCGTACATCACAGAGCCCTCGAGTGATGGCGTTCTCTTGCCATCGCGGGGTTTTCCACATTTGGTTGAATGTTATCGCTGTCCCTCCTCTTGTTCCCAGTTCTCTGCATTCTCATGTGCGACAGCTTGTCGACTGCAGCACAAAGAGATCCCGTGCCATGAGACAGCTTTCGGAATCTGTGCTCCATCTCAGAAAATTAATTGACAACCAGCATCCCTTTCTGACTTTGCTGCTGTCCTTGTCCTCGGGGCCTACACAGTAATTCGGTCCCTCTGGAAGGCCCCAGCTCGGCTCTCTGTGTCACAGCCGCCACTGCCAGCAGCCTTCCAGCTGCGGACCTGTGCAGATGGCGAGGGCCACAGAGGGGGCGCGATGGCTCAGTCTGTGCCCAGTTGATGAGCTTTACATTGCTCTGGGGCTTAGCGGCCATTGAAACTTGGCCACGAGCCAGGACATGTGGCACTTCAGATGCCCTTTCCCCTCCTTTAAGGGAAGGAAAAAAAATTGTCCCGGACCTCCACCATGCTGTGGAGCCCTGGATGTGAGTAGAATCCTTATTTGTTTCAGGCCGCAGGTATCTCCGTCTTCCTGTTGAAGACAAGATGCTAAAACGCAGGGCAGGGTGGAGAGGATGCAGGGGGCCACCTGAGTCCTACTCCAGAGCGGTTCACTTCTCGCATTTCCTTGTCATCATTTGTCCAACAGAATATTCATAATGGAGAGCATTAGATACCTTTGTGTTCTGAGATGTTTTAAACAACCTGAACTCTAGAAAAGGGTTTTCTTTCAGAACACAGGAAGGAAACTAACTGATGCTAGGTGCACAATGCTTTGTTTGTTTCTGATCTTTAACTTTATAAACCAAGATTACTGGCTTAGCAATGGATATGCAGGTAAGTGTCCCTTGAATCTATTGCCCTTTTATATGTTTCAGATTTACAATTAATGGCCTTTGAGAGAAGCTTAAATTGCATTAGCCCTGTGGTTAATTACGTGGCATTTTGAAATTATAGAATTACAAGAACTTTTACTTCGAAGGTCTCATGAATTATCTAAACTGTTGCTTTCCTTGCTCATTTCTGGCTTCTTCGTTATGTTCATGCATCGAGAGTGATGATTCTCTAGTATTTTCTATGCATTATGTGGAAATGTATTTTTTTAAATTGAGAATATACAGTAAGTTTTACTGCCTACCTTTTTTCAAATAACCCAAGCTTGACTCCGATATTTCTGAATACATCTAAAATAATTTTATTCTAGGATTTTGTAACATGCATTGTGTAATTGATTAACTGAAATGATCAGTTTGTAATTCTGATGATTGAATTTCTTTTTGGCTTTTGAATAGCCATATGAGAATTTGTTAGTAGGGGAGAGGTTAAAAAAAAAAAGTAGATTCACGCTGAGCCTGTTGGAAGTGCCTCTGGAGTCTTGTCTTTACATGTTGACTTCTTTTGCAGTTGCTGATGATTCCTCTGATCATGTCAGTACTTTATGTCTGGGCCCAGCTGAACAGAGACATGATTGTATCATTTTGGTTTGGAACACGATTTAAGGTACTTTCACGTAGTTGGAAACATTTCCTTTTCGTTTGTCCTTGCAAAATCCCTCTTCAGCTCAGAGATGCACTTTCTGACTCGTCCAGAAGAGGTCACTGCAGAGCAGTGTACCGTAGGCAACCCCCCTTTCCCAGGCTCAGTCCCTTGCCTGTCTTCACCAACCTGGAATTCTTTGCTGGCTATTCTCACTCCCTCTGTGCCTCAGGCCCCTCAGGCATGTGACCCTGAGTGATCTCAGATCTGTGTGTGTGATAGAGAAGGGAAAGGAAAGATACTCATGGGGAGCAGTCTCTTAAAATCTGTTCTTATCATTCCATGTTAACATATTTTACACTTTAGCTAAAACGGTTTTTGTCCCCAATCAGTTCCCTTAGTGCCTTCTCTCACAGTTTTCCACCAGTAACATTTTTAAGAATTTTCTTCCTCTTGTAAATCCTACATTTTGTAAATCCTTCATTTGAGATGGGACTGAACATACTTCCCAGTCTCCTGCCTGGAATTAGTCTTGCCTTTGGGCTCTGCAGCCCATTATGTTTCTCTTATAGTACTTACCACATTCTGCCTTCAACTTCTTTCTATGCAACCCTTGCTTTACTAGTTTGTGAAGTTCCTTGCAGCTCCCTTAGCTCTTAGTATGATGTGTTGAATCAGAGGCTCAAACGTTGAATTCAACTGGAGAGCTTTCTCATTGGGGAGAGTATTAGTTCAGGGTGTCAGTGTGTAATGAGACAAAAATTCAGAGTAATTTTGTGAAATACGTAAAAGAGGAACCTAAAAAGATGGGGTATTTTTAGTTCATGGGTAGCAGTTTGCTAGTTGGAGTCTTAATGTCGTGTTTTCATCAGCGTCCATAGGACACCCGTTTTCTTTTTGAAGCTCTTTGTTAATATTCACTCAGTGGGGGATGTGTCGTATCTGAACTCTGGGCAAAGTAGTCTGTCTCTCCAGTTACTAATATATGAGTAAGTGTAACTTTATTTTATTTTTTAAAGACTTATGTATTTATTTTAGATAGAGCATGAACATGCAAGCGGCCAGAGGGAGAGGGAGAGAGAGAATCTCAAGCAGGCTCCCCATTGACCGTGCGGAGCTCAGTCCCACGACCCTGAGATCATGACCTGAGCCAGAACCGAAGAGTCAGACACTTAACCGACTGAGCCATCCAGGCGCCCCTGAATAAGTATAATTTTAGATAGGAAGTTTTAAGTACAGTAATGCTAGATTGGTCTGAGAAATTTTTGCAGTGACTTTCCAAAGGGTTTATAAGCTCTTGTCGGTATATCTTTACCCATTCCAGCCCCCTAGCAGCTGTATCCTTTTTAGGTGTGGTTATTCATGTTTGTGTATATTTGTTTTCTAGGCCTGTTATTTACCTTGGGTTATCCTTGGATTCAACTATATCATCGGAGGCTCGTAAGTGATATTAGATTTACTTAATTGGAAAAAAATCCTTAGAAGACTTCCATTATTCTTTAGCTTCCTTCTCTAATCAAAAGTTTTATAAAGTTCAACACTGATGCATCGGAACCTTATACTTAGGAAATACAGTTGACCCTTGAACAGTGGGGGCTAACGAGGGGTATCAAGCTCCTGCATAGTTGGAAATTTGTGTATATTCTTTAACTCTCCCAAAACTTAACTGCTAAGAGTCTCCTGTTAACCAAAGCTTTACTGATAGCATAAGCAGTCAGTTAATGCAAATGGTAAGTTGTAGTGTATTGTGTGTATTATATATTGCATTTTTACAATAAGGTAAGTCAGAGAAAAGAAAATGTTATTAAGAAAACCTGAAGAAGAGAAAGTACATTTACAGAACTGTACTATATTTATTAAAAAACCCTACCCATAAGTGGACCCACATAGTTCAGCTCTGTGTTCAAGGGTCAACTGTTAATTTCATTTTGATGTAATTAATTAAATTGCAGGGCTTTAGGCACATTTGGCATTGAGTGATTGTTATTTTGTTAGCTCATCGTTAGGCACAGTGTACTTTTGCGTATGTGTTTTTGAATAAATATTTCTGGATTCATTGTCCAGATTGAACAAACAAGGAACTAATGTAATTTGTGTCCGTGCTTGACTCCTCTAAGAACTATGTGTAAAATTACTGTGTTTTTTATTCCTGAGGCATTTCTAGGATGCCTTGAAGACTGCTCACCAGTCCTCAAAATGCAGATTCTCAGATGGGAAGTAGTTTTGTAAGTGGTTTGATAGTACAGAAGTTTTAGCCAAATAGGCTCAGATTTCTAGCCTGGAATTGGAGCTGAGAGGAGAACCTTTATTGCATCCAGTCGGAATTTTAAAAGGAAGATAATCAAGATGCAACTGTTCCGTGAACTCCCACTTCTTACGCTACAAAATATTTTAAATGTTTTAACAGATTTTAATAGTACCAGTTCTTACTGTGTCTGACATATCTACTCTGTGTGGTCCTAACGTCTGCCGCGTAGTGCTAGAAATGAGTGAATTGAGCAAACAGACTCTGTTTAGAGTGTAGCAAGTTCTGAGCATGGTACAGCTGCCCTCCCGCCGAGAAGGGCAAAGTCTGGGAGTAGCTGCAAATGTTGATTTGTCCCTGGCAGGACTCCCTATGGCAGGAGAAGACACAGAAGGATATGTGATAGTAGGAGTGAATCTATAAAACTTTGAAGTGGCCTGTATGTAAGCCCTAGGAAAACCTGAAGGTCAATGTTTATTTTAGGATTACAAGGTGAAGGTCAGCTATGCTCACTGATCTTTGTGATGTCTTACACTCAAGGACTTGGGAGGCAACAGAGAAGAGCTGTGGCTCCAGGAATGGGGGAAACAGGCATTTCTTGCTTCCCCTGCCCCCACCATTCCCATGCTTCTCTCTTGTCAGCCTTCCGATTTGCCCTGGGGTTTGCAAATACAGTATTTACGACTGAAGCAGTCAGAAGCTTGCTTTGCCAACTTCCAACTCTGGAGGCAGGAAGTAGCAAAAACAATATTTTGAGGATGAGATGGGGCTTGAAAGAGCTGTCAGAGAGCAGCTGGTCTCGTAGAGCGCAGACCCCCGCAGGACTGATTTCCCTTCCCCCCAGAATGCCTTTGGCGCGCAGACGACAAAAGGGCTCATTGTGGAGCTGTCACAGGCTCCCAGGGACCAGAAGTAGGCGGCCGGGAGGGCTCTCTTCCCTGGGCTACTGCTTACAACTGGCTACATCTCACTCAACCACTTGCTTGTCTTCAAACTAATTTGGCTCTTTGTTTGCAGGGTAATCAATGAGTTAATTGGAAATCTTGTTGGACATCTTTATTTCTTCCTAATGTTCAGATATCCGATGGACTTGGGAGGAAGAAATTTTCTCTCCACACCTCAGTTTTTGTAAGTGCTTATTTGTTTTCTCATCAAACAGCCATTTTACTGCCCGTGTCTTACCGCGTCCTCCTCGGAGCTCCATGAGGGGTAGCATTTACCTCTTTGGCGGGTGGAGAAACATGAGCCAACAGACTGGCCGTGGTCACACAGTCACAGGAAGCCAGGGATCAAAGCCACAGCTCGGTCATCTCTGTGGGGCCCTTTCAGCTGGGGGCTGCTGCTGACTCAGGTCGGGTGTCACCGGGAACATCGTAGCTCGGGCGGGCAGGCGGGGCACTGCGCGAGGCTCCAGTGCGGGCCGCCGTGCTCCAGCATTGGTTTTACACGAGATTGGTCAGAAAAAAGGCAAAGGGGTTCAGTTAACTCATTGGTTAGCAGTTTCAAACCTTTTTCTGTGAGCTATTATAGAACGGAAAATCTGTGGGACTTTTCAAAGTGAAAGTGAGAAACTCGAGGTTCATAGAGTCTAAGGGCCCAGGGAGTGTGTCCTGGTTTTTTCTCTGCTTCTTGGGTTCACTCAAGTGAGGAGGGGCGCCCTGTCTCCCATGACTGCAGGTGGTAAGGTCTGCTGTTGGCCGCGCGGTGGCAGGTGTCCGGTAAATACGAGCTCTCAGCCTTGTTCCTAACGTTGGGGCTGGGGTGGGATTTTACAAGCCAGAGGCAATGCTGACACACTGAAGCGTGGAAGTTGCTGGCCATTCTGTCAGGGAAGCAAAAGGCAGTTGAAGAAGGGACCAGTGAAATCGCCATCCAGGTGTCACAGCCTGCCTGACGATCGCACCTGATCCCTGGTCGGGGACGTGCAGTCCTGGCTTGCCCTGAAAAGCTTTAAGAAAACAACCCCTCCACATCTTGCTCATTTAAATGTTTTGCGGTTCGTCATTCTTCCGACCGAGGGGTCAACGAGATCAGTAAAACTGGAGGAGGCCCCCTCACCTCCCACCCCCTTTGTCAGTCAGGGGTAAGTTTTTGAGAGCCTTCTGTGAAATATACAAACAGAGCAGTACATTGTTGTTGTATTTTTTTTTTTAAGTGCATGGAAAGAAACTTGTTTGTCTTCTGAGCCTTGAGTTGCCTTTAGGCGAAAAAAACAAATGACCAATCTGCTTTCTAATTATCAACGGACATGATAACAGCAGGTTTGGATTTTTGATCTAGGTTTATCAAGTCAGATGGCAGATGCATCAATTAAAAAAAAAAAAACTTGGTCCTTTGGTGGGTAGCCAGCAGTTCTTTTACTTTAAATGGCCATATTTCTGACTTACCGGCTTGGAGATATTTCTCAATTGCAGACAACAAAGTGTATGAGATTCTAGCGGCAAAATCAAGGGCACACTGGAGCCTGCCTTCCATTTGAGCGTTCTTTGTTGGCGGAAAAGCCCTTCTGTTAAATTTTGCATAAAGATCAGATGACAAAATGTAGCTCCTTGCGAAAGCAGTAACTGCTTTGAAATTACCATAAATTTTTGTTGATTATGTATAATTGGGTGTCTTTTTGTAGTAATTACTTGCATTTAGTTTCACTTTCCGTTTAAGCAGTGGAGATGGCTTCCATATTGTCTTAGAGTACGAAGCAAAGCAAGACAGCCCTTTTTAACTGTTCTATTTTATTATACGCTGTGGAGGAATATTATTGTACTGGAACATCAGGGATATTGAGAAATCAGGAGTTGGAAATGCATTTGATTTACAGACAAAGCTGTGTTTGTTTAAAAGGGAAGATGGGAGTTCTAGAACCCTAAGATCACCGTTCTGCATTCCACTTAGAAAAGTAGATCCTCTCCGCACGCAGTTGTTTTTCTGTTTGAAAGGGGTTCATTGTCTGGTTTTGGCGGGAACATGAAGGCGGCAGGGATGATGTCAACAAATGAGGACTCCAGTCACGAGCTGCTGTCCCCTGAATGGCGCCCCCCGTGTCCCCTCCGCCGCGGCTCGCAGCCCGTAGTGCGGGAAGCGGTGCAGGGACCAGCTCTGGAGCCAGGCTGCCTGGGTCGGGATCCTGATGGTCAGTCTTGCCTTGGTTTTCTCATGTCTGAAATGGGACGCTAAGAATAGTGCCTGCCCCATAGGGCTGTGGGGAAAAGGGGGCGAGTTTCTGCACAGGCAGCACCTGGTGTAAGCGAGACGCCGTCTGATGCGGTCGTGCTCGGCAGCCTCTTGGCCGCGGCCAAGTTAGCACTCCCGGGCTTGCTCTTGGTGCCATCAAGGCTTTGAGCGGCGGTATCGGGTGATGGGCTCTGCCTTCAAGCACAGTTGTAAACACGAGGGGCTAAGTGGAATAGGTTTTTGTTTTTTTGTTTTTTTTTAAGATGGTGTTTATCTATTTGAGAGAGAGAGTGCACCTGCAGCAGTGGGGGGAGGGGCGGAGGGAGAGGGAGAAGCAGACTCCCCGCTGAGCGGGGAGCCCCCGATGCAGGACGATGTGGGACTGGATCCCAGGACCCCGGGATCATGACCTGAGCCACTGAGTGGAATAGGTTTAAACACATTCTCAGTTTACTAAGAGTCAAGGGAGGGCAAGACGCTAAAGAACACAGACCCCGGTGTAAGTTTTCTTAGCTGTTCTGTGATTCTTAGTTTATTAATCGGCCAGGTGGGAAACCGGGTACCCTTTCTGGGCTTCAGCTTTCGCACCATCTCGGCGATGGAAAGAATCCTGTCAGAGGGCAGATGAGGCATTCACGTGAGAAAAACACCGCAGACTCGAAGACAAAGCAGGCGGCCCTAGTGCCCTGTGACGGACGCCGCGGAGCCCAGGGGTGGCGTGGAGATGCCGTGCGGGCCTCGACGCGCAGGCCTTGGCTTTCGCACGTGAATTTGTTGTGTGTGCTTTGATCCAGTTTGATCCATACGTAGATATTTCAAAATGCTATATATAGGGGGTTCTTTCTGGTTGTTGGGCTTGTGGGAGTAATATTTTTGTTTTTGTACTGTTCTGCATGAATTACTTTTGTAATCAGAAAACAAACTTTTTTAGAGCGTGAGTTTGGCGGGAAACGGAGTAAATTTAAGAAACCCGAAAAGTGAGTACTGCCCACGGCCAGGGCATTGAGCGAAGCGCTGAAAAGGCAGAGTTAAGTAAGACCTTGTCCCCGCCTTGTATTGGCCGGGCTGATACACTTCAGTGAGACAGATGCCATGGGGACAGCAAGAAAGGAAGATGCGCTGAGGGGTTGGTACGCTTCGTGGAAGTGATGGCGTTGTCTTCTCTCCCTTTGTTTCCTCCCTCCCCCGACCCCAGGTACCGCTGGCTGCCCAGCAGGAGAGGAGGGGTGTCGGGATTCGGTGTGCCCCCCGCTAGCATGAGGCGAGCTGCGGACCAGAACGGCGGTGGAGGCGGGAGACACAACTGGGGACAGGGCTTTCGGCTTGGGGACCAGTGAAGGAGCGGCCTCGGGCCGGCCCACCAGCCACTCTGCTCAGATGAAGTTTCCTCCCAGTGCTGGGTGTGCTTAACAACCAAGTTCCAGCAAACGCTGTTGGACCCGACCCACACTGAATGTAGTCTTTCAGTACAAGACACAATTTTTTAAATCCTGAAGAAAAATATAAGTGTTCCTCAAGTTTCGTGATTCTCATTCAAGTCCTTACTGCTATGAAGAACAAATATCAACTGTGCAAATTTCAGAACTGACTATATTTTTTTGGTGTCTTCTCTTCCTTTTCCGTCTGAGTAATGGGTTTTGGCAGGTCCCGGTCTGCTGGCACCAAGCCGGGCATGTGGGGTTGGGTCACCAAACCCTTGACAAAGGGCCTTTTACGTCTTTCTCACACACATGCCTCCCTCCTTCCTTTCCCAACCCCCGCATTCGCAGCTAGAGGAGGTTGCCCATAAAATGGTTCTGCCTGTGACAAGCTCTCTTATTTATTGACTTCTGCAAAGGCTTGGTCGCAAAGAACTTGTCCACCATGTCCCTCCCCTCCCCTTTGGTGGCAGAACTCTAACAATAGGGGAGAAGACTGGACCAGCGGATGGAGAGCTTCGTCAGCTTTTGGAATTGCTGTGACCTGATGTCAGGTGTTTGCCACCTCTGCAGATGTTTCTAATAAAAAAAAAGCACCACTGTGTCAGCGAGGGCCACAGACTGCAGTCAGTGAGGCATGAGGGTGGTTGCTAGGCATTTTTTTCCTTAAGCGAAGTGATGAAAACTACAGTGGCGCTGCAGCAGGGGCTGGGTCCGAACTGTGGTGGGCATAATCCCTTTGCATCGCGTGTAGGGCATACTGGTTTTGTGTGGACCTACAGTAGTTTGGGTTGTGTTGCTCTAGAAAGTTCCAAATCACATCGGCCACAGGGAGTTGCTCTCTTTGAGAGACACCTGGGCATTGATCACATTTTATTTTCCTTCTAGATACATGTTCATTGAATAGTGTGGAGAGGAGAACCCTATACCCTATTTAAATTTTCTTTCCCCCCCCTTCCCCTTTTAATAGTCACGTGCTTCGGTTAATCGTGAGGAAGGTGCAGCTCCTCTATAAAGAGATCATATCCTAAGAGCTAATACAGGCACATCTAGGTGGATCTCATAACTTTGGGTTGTAATGGCTTTAGAATCATTTGTGTTTGACGGTCTTTATTTTGAGCCATGAATGTACAAGTCACGAAAGTACATCAGACCAGCGTCAGTACCCACAACTTCTTTTTCATAGGTGGGCTGCTTCCATCAGAGCTAGGCTTATCCCCCAATAAAGTTTTTTGAAGGCTTTGGTGTTTCACAATTTCTTATTTTACGTTTTCAGTCTGAATGCAGCCTGCCAGGAGCAGTGGTTAGTGCCCGCCATACTTAGAGTCAACTAGAAAGGCTTTGAACGTTTTGACTGGTTTCTTCTCAGGAAACTTTGTGCTCTAACAGTATGCCTCTACTTTACTCCCCCTCCCCCCAACCGGTAGTGATGTGTGTCCTACCAGGAAGTGGGGATTTGAAAACAGCTTGTTTTTTAATAGAAGTTTGTGTGTACCTCTGCATATTTAATTTATATGATAAAATAGGAGGTGGAGAAAATCTGAACCGTAGCTGTCGTATGTTTTTGCTGTTGACCTGTGGCCACAATAAAATTTACTTGTAAACTTTTAGAAGCCATTATTCCTATGATGTCGCATGTGCACTCATTGTACACAGGTGGAAACTGACTATGTGTAAGAAGGTTCTCGTGGTAAGTGAGCTCGTCGCTCGTGTATGCCCTCTTAGCACCTCACCCGCCTCCCAGCAGTAGTTTTGGTAAAGGTTACGATATCCTTTAGAATACCTTTTGTTCAAGGCAAAATGTTCATTAAATTCTTCCTTCTCAAACATATTTAGGGAGCTGATAATTTTGTCTGGATGACCTGTGTTTTTGAAAGAATGTTAGCTAAGCGAGTTATTTGGGGTTTAATTTGGCGAGGCAAGACCTGCCTGTGGATGCTCTTACTGAGTGAAATAAAAATCCCTATTTTGTATAAAGAACTTTCCCTTTTGTAACTAAGCCTTTTTCTTGGTAAAAATTGTAAATTAAAATATACAACATGACGGTTGCCTGCCTTCAGTTTCCATGTACCTACTCTGCTACCTCTTTTAGATACCGTGTAGTTCTTGGAGCCAGTCATCTCTCGGGCATTTAGGAGCGTCCTGGGTTTCTTGCTCTTTCAGTGACACAGCGTATTTTAGTATCTACTTCTGTTCACATATTGGGGAATAGCTGTAGGATTCATTCCTGGAAGCAGAATCTAGGGTTTGATTTTAACGGCCATTGAGTTAGGAGTCCTATCCAGTTACAGTGTGCTTTATGGCATTTCTGTAGCCCATGGGTCTGACTCCTGGAACCCTATGGAATGCGTTTAATCCCCTTGCCTTAGAAGAATCTAGAGACTGGAAGGCAGATGCCATGACCTCAGTGAGCCTTTTTTCTTGAACATCAACCATCCACATTTGTATGCCAGGCCTTGGGCCCTCTTCATTCATCACAAGGTGGGGTGACGAGGAGGAGCAGTGCCGCACCCCTCTCCTGGTATTGGAGAAATTCCAGAAAGAAAGGAACAATCCTGCTTATTTCAGGGGACAGCATATCGCCAGTATCACCGTGTTCTAAGCCGCCTTTGAGTAACACTGACTGAATAGGCCATGATGGTTGCCAGCCCCTCCATTCACGGCAACTCTGTTTCTGAAGCCCCTTCCCCTTTAAAATTCTCAGCATTAACTTAATAGCAAAGCCTCACCTTGGGAAAAATCCAGTGCTCTCTGTTTGGACTTTACACTGTTAGTATCTCGGAAGGCGGGGTGGAGAAGACATGTACTTCCTGCCAGTTGACTTGTCTGCTTTCCAGAGTGACTCTGGCGGCTGTCACGGGGATTAGGGGAGGGTGTCGTGACCTGTAGCGCCTTAGACATATGGTGAAAGCCCAGAATGGTTTTCCACATGCTCGCCTTACCCTCCCAACTCCGGTAGGTAGAATCCTGTTTTCAGTAGCACACCTGGGTACTGAATGCGCCAGGTACTTTCTGCATCATGGAACGTAAGCCTCGGATCTATGCTTCCCAGGCTGCCTGTCCCGGAAAGTCACTTGGGATATTTTTAAGGGCGCACATTTCTTGCATCGCTCTCATTCTGCATGTTTTTAAAGTTCACGAGGATTCTGCTCTTCAGCTGGATTCGGGAACCGATTTGAGACCCTAATAGGGAGTGTCATCCCCATATTCCAGGAAAGAAGACTTTAGACTCAGAGTGGTTAAGGCACTGAAGCTCAAGCAGCTACAAGGTGCCAAAGACCAGACACGAACCCAGTTCTGAGTTGAGACCTCCACAGCTAATCTGCTGTCGTGGAGGCCAAAGGTCAGCATCTGGCATGAATGACAACAGAAGGTGGTTTTCTTGCCAGGCCAAAGGCAGGGCAGAACTTTGGGAAACTTTAGCTGAAGGCATAAATGAGCTTTCTCTCATCTCTGGGGGGAATTGCCTTGTGATTTGCAAAGGGAAAAAAAAATTTAAAAATGTATATAAATTACAAATATAAAAATATATTTTTATATAAATATATTTATATAAATTATATCTATGATAAAAACTCGGTGTCTATTGAGTAGTGCTTGGGCAGATGCGATTAGGACCAGCTCTCTCTCTGCAGGGTGTACTCTCTCTACTGGCCAGAGTGATGGGTTGGGTAGGAACTTGGTATGTTCAGGGAGAGAGCTGATGTCCGGTCTCCCAGGAGTCTTAGAGGACTTCTTTTTCATACAGGGGAATCCTAGTTCTCTGGAAGAGGATATTAGAAGAGTTTGGAGATCCTGGGAAGACTGGATTCAAAGTTGAGATACTTTTAAAAAGCAGTCGAACAGCTTCTGTCTACAACGGGTAATTATCAGCTAAGGGCTGTGACACTTGTGATTGGGGCAAAAGGAGACTCGGTGTAGATTGAAGGCAGGTGAGAACATTGGAAGATTAATCGAAGGTATGAATTTAGTTTTGTCTTCCCTGTGGAATTCCCCTGTGACCTGTGCAAATGCATATGTACTTAGAAAGGAGGAGAGACCCCTGCCGTGTCACCAGGGCCAGAAGGACCCACAGGGAGTGTGGGATTGAACTCAGGTGCAATCTTAAGGATCCCTTGGGAAATGTTTGTTAAGCTCAAGTTGTCACTGGAAGCCTTCATCTGACCTCGATGAATTCGATCCCTCTCTCATCTCTCTCACCATGTTGGCCTTTCTCTAAGCCTGGCACTGCTACAGAGAGCGTCCTTGTTAATTAAGGGCAATCACTGTTAGCTTAAGGGAGACTTTATTTTATTTTTTAAAGATTTTTATTTATTTATTTGACAGAGAGAGAGACAGAGAGGGAACACAAGCAGGGGGAGTGGGAGAGGGAAAAGCAGGCTTCCCGCTGAGTGGGGAGCCCGATATGGGACTCGATCCCAGGACACCGGGATCAGGACCTGAGCCGAAGGCAGACGCTTAACGACTGAGCCACCCAGACTCCCCTAAGGGAGACTTCAGATTTTGATCAAACTGGCGTGATGCAGAAGTCACAAACCCGGCTCTAAGGATGTAAGATACAGTTGTCACCACGGCACGCCTTCAACGCCTGCGGGTGCCCAGACCTCTCAGTGGATAGGAGGGATTGGGACTTTTTCTCATCACTTCCATCAGTTAGGGTTCTTTGGTGACAGGTACCCCAAAACGACTCCGATTAACTTCAGCAAAAGGGAATTTATAGGAAGGATATATCTCGAGGGGCTGCTGAGCCACCTGGCTTGGATGGGGTACCGGGGATTCAGGGAGCAGAAACTCATCTGAACCGCATCTGCTGGGCTAAATCAGCTGCATTATTTATTCTACGCTTGCATTCCTCCTCTTAGGGTTCAATTCCCAAGTCTTATTGGCCTGCCTTTGACCTTGTGACTCTCCTGTGACTAGGAATTGAGAGAAAAACATTTGACTGACAGTCCCATTAAGACTGTCTGCAACGCAGTGGTACTCTGCAAGTAGTAATATTCAAAAGCAAATCAACGTGCTCCTGCTTCCTCGGAAGGGGGAAGCAGATGCTGGGGGCCTAAAAAGTCCCAGTTGGCCCACTAGCACCTATAAACCATGTGTGGCCTTCTGGAAGGGTCTCTGGCTTTGCCTCATTCCAACCCAGGAACAAGGCTCTATTTCCCCCTACCTCCTCCCTCAAGTTTATCTCCAGAGCATTAGCAAGCAGTGTAGATTTTGCTGAAGACTTGGGGGGGAAGAAGGGGAAGAGGGTTGGCATTGAACATCACAGGGATAAGTGAATCCCCACACTTCTTGAGAGGAGTGTCCACTCTCTCATCCCCCGTACCTAGCACAAAGGTTGGCGTGCACAGCCTCCTTGAGATAAATATTTGTTGAAGGAATGGATCCATTTCATAACCTAAATTCTCTTGAGCTGTCAACTGGCTTCCTGCCTTCTCTCCGTCCTTTCCCCATGTGGGTCTTCAGTCCCCTCTGTCTTGGCCAATTTAGCTTTGACACCAAAACTCTATACTCAGCAAAATAAAAGCTTTGCAGTTAACCAGACCTACCCATCTCGGAAAGGCTTATTCAAGTTATTCACCGGATGCAAAGCAAGACCCTAGGTCAGGGAAGCAGGGGAATTCTGTGGCTAAAAATTAAGACAATTTTGGGCACCTGGTTGGCTCAGTCGGAAGAGCATGTGATTCTAGATCTCGGGGTCGTGAGTTTGAGCCCTATGTAGGGTGTAAAGATGACTTAAATAGAGAAATGAACTTTAAAAAATTAAGGTGATTTCATTATGTTTATTATTTCAAATTATTTCAAACATTAGTTCAAGTGTTTGGTTATTACATACTCCTCACAATTCTGATATGCCCCCTGCAATGTTCGATGGGGGCCCCCAATAGATACATCCATGTACTAGTTCCCAGAACCTATGAATATGACCTTATCTGGAGAAAAGATCTTCGCAGATGTAATTAAGGATCTTGAGACGAGGAGATCATTCTGGATTATTTGGGTGGGCTCTGAATCCAATGACAACTATCCTATAAGAGGCACATGGTGGGGGGGGGGCACCTGGGTGGCTCAGTCTGTCAAGCATCTGACTCTTGATTTCAGCTCAGGTCATGATCTCAGGGTCGTGAGTTCAAGCCCCCTGTGGGGCTCTGCGCTGGGCATGGAGCCTGCTTGAGATTCGTTCTCTCCCTCTCTCTCTTTGCCCCTCCCCACTCTTAAAAAAAAAAGAGGCCCATAACCATATTTGACAGAAGATGACAAGACACAAATACAGAGGAGGTAACTTGAAGACAGAGGAAGAGATTGGAGCAGAGAGGCCACAGGACACCCGATGCCGCCAGCAACTGGCAGAGAGAGACAAGGAAACGAATCTCCCAGAGAGTCTTTGGAGGAAGTGTGGTCCGGCTGACACCTTGGATTTGGATTTCTGGCCTCCACAACCGTGAGAAAATAAAAGTCTGTTGTCCTCTTGCCATCAAGCTTGTGGTGATTTGTTACAGCAGCCCTAGGGAGCTAATATCCCCCCTAAAGTGCTGTAATAACTTCCCAACGACCTCCTCTCAGTTCCTTAAATGCAATGTGCCCTTTCCGCCTCTCGCGGCTGGAACATTCTCAGCTCTCTCGCTGGCCTAGAAAGGGTAGTGGAGATCATCTCTCCTCCCTTCGGGTGAGACAGCCAAACTGCCCAAGGCAGAAAGAAGGGTTGAGCACCACTATCCCATCAGCTGAGATCACCTGGACGCCCCTCTTCTTTGCTTCCAGAAGGCCTTTAATTTAGAATCCGGCCGTTAGACTTCTCTTTGCATTCCAGCCTCTCTCAGTCTGTGTCGGCCAGCGACCACCATCACTGGCAAACAGTACAGAAATGGGACTTTAGAATCCTCCTGTAAGCTCAGAGATCCTTCAGGCTACAGGGCACCTCAGAGATTGTCTAGATCAGATTTTCAAATGATCTTTAGGCATAGAACTCTTGGCTCTAATGAAATCTCAGATCCTAATATAAAAGACAGAAGTGACACTGATCTAAATTGTTTAGCAAGAGAAGGGTCGCGGCTAATGTCGCAACTTACCCTTGTTTCAGGCCCTTTTTGCCTCCCCCTCCCCTTATTTTCTGCAAATCCTTTGACATTACCCGGACTTCTGTTGTCCAAAATGATTTTTCAAAGTTGGTCTCATTTTTTGGACCATTGCTACAGAGAATGGCTACTTTCCTAGTCTTTATTGGATTTTAGAGGACCGATAAATCGCTCTCCCCTTTTCCTCCTCAGTTTGGAGCCGAGTGAGAGATACAGTTATTAGATAGAGATAAAAATGTTAGCTTCGTTCTTGAGAAAAATGGATTGGGAGATATGTTATAGGGGTGTAGTCACATAGATGTCCTAAGACGGAACCCCAGAGTTTGAAAGACTGACCTCCCTGGTCACGGGCACAGCAAAGCAAGGACAGGAGTGTCTACTCCTGTAAGCTTACCGTGGGGAAAAGCCCAGAAGGTGGCTTTCCAGAGACCTAATGGGTTTCACAAGGGCAAAGCTCAGTTCCTTCCTTGACTCACCAATCATTAAGAGTCTTGCCTTTGGGAGAAAAATTAGAGTTTCCGGTTTACTTTTCCTTCCTGGGAAACTCCCTCTCGTGGCAATGCAAGGAGTGAGAAGCCAGTATTTCTCCCTAAGAATGTTCACTTCCACTCCCATTTATAAGACAGAGAAGGTTCCGCTTGGAGACCTAGGACCCAAAGGGCTTCTTTTGAAAGGCGTAGTGTATGTGAATCAGTCAGGTTAGACTAATGGCTGTAACGAGCAGTCACCAATCCTCACTACACATCACAACAGAGATCTATTTCTTTCTTTTTAAGATTTTATTTATTTATTAGAGCAACAGCATATGCACGGGGAGTGGGAGAGGGAGAAGCAGGCTCCCCACTGAGCAGGGAGCCTGATGTGGGGCTCAATCGCAGGACCCCAGGATCACGATCGGGGCTGAAGGCAGACGCTTAACCCACTGAGCCATCCAGGTGCCCCCAGAGATCTATTTCTTTTCTTTTCTTTTTTTAAGATTTTATTTATTTATTTGACAGAGAGAGAGATCACAAGTAGGCAGAGAGGCGGGGGGGGGGGGGGGAAGCAGGCTCCCTGCTGAGCAGAGAGCCCGACTCGGGGCTCGATCCCAGGACTCTGAGATCATGAACCGAGCTGAAGGCAGAGGCTTTAACCCACAGAGCCACCTGGGCGCCCCCAGAGATCTCTTTCTTGTGCAAATCACAGTCCAATGTGGGTAGGCAGGTGGGATGATGGGGCCAAGGAAGGAGACACAGAGAAGGAGAAGGGGGTTCCGGTCCATGCAGTTATCCAGGGACTCAGTATCGTTTCAATTAGTGCAAAGATTTTAAACACCTTGAGAAAGAGACAGCCAGACGGAAAGGGGCATACATCATTTCCGCCCACCTGCTGTTGGCCAGCACTCAGTCACGTGCTCCCAACTACCCGCAAGGAAAGCTCGGAAACCTAAGTCTTCCTGATGACGTATTTGGAACATCCAGTGACACCAGAAGAACATAAGCATTGTCTCAGGACAGTAGCACATTCACATAAACACAGCCAGCCAACCAATGCAACTTCACGGGGATTCAGATCTTTACTAAGAAGCCCAAAGAACAGATTGGCTACAATGCTGCTGTTTTTGTTTTGTTTTGTTTTCTAAATAAATATTGTTGGGATGCCTGGGTGGCTCAGTTGGTTAAGCGTCCGACTCTTGATCTCAGCTCAGGTCTTGATCTCGGTGTCGTGAGTTCAAGACCCGCGTTGGCCTCCACACTGGGCGTGAAGCCTACTAACTAACTAACTAATATTATTAGAATATTACTGTACTGTACATGTAGAAAAGTTCACACACCCTAAGTGCACAGCTTGATGAGTTTTTACAAACGGAACACACCCGTGTCACCAGCGCCCTGATCGGAATATGACATCTGCAGTGCCCGGAAGCCTTCTTGAACCCCCTGCCAGTCACCAAGCCCCCGAGGTGAGCCACCATCTAGACTTGTCACCACATAAATTAGCTTTTGCCTGGTTTAGAATATTCTCTAAATGGAACCATACCCTACCTGTTCTCTTGCGTCCGCCTGCTTTTGCTTCATGTGATGCTTGTGAGAGTCATTCCTGTCGTGTGTAACTGTGTTGCTTTCAGTCCTGTGGCTGACGATCATTCCACAGGATGAAGGCACCATGACTTACCCGACTGCGCTGTTGCTGATGGGCGGCGGGCTAGTTTCGGGCCGGAAGGAGCAGTGCTGCTGGGCACGCTCCCAGACACATCTTCTGGGGGACATACTGACACCTGTATTTGCTGGGTAAGGCACCTACGAGACCTAATTCCCGTAAGTGAGAACTGCCGAATCTCAGAGTACGTGCACATCCAGCGGTACTAGAAACTAGGAGTTTTCCAAAGTGACTGTCTCATGCTACACTCCCCCAGTGGGGTGGCGTGGGAGGGTGCCAGCCCTGGGTTAGAGATCTGCCTTACCCCCCGCACTTCTTAAAATCCCCCTTCTGCTTTGCTCCATTTTGTCCCCACACCTGAGGGTGTGCACGACGCCCGAGGCCTCACCTCCGTGAAAAGTCCCCAAAGGGAAATTTTTGAACGTCAACGCTTCCCCTTGGCTCTCTTTCTCTTTCCTCGCCTCCAGTGTGGTCGCTCTGAGCCCTTTCTCGGGATTCTGTGTCCCTAAAATGTGGGTGCAAGCTGGGCGGGAAGCGAACCCACAGAGAGGAGTGGGGGCGATGGTGGGAGGGGCCGGGGGCGGAGCGGGATACCTAGAGATAAAATTTCCTTTAGAGATAGTGGGTTGTTAGGGGTTGGAGCTGGGACCGCTCACTCATTAAGCATATTTGTATATGTCACACAGAGAAAGGGAATGAAAGACAACCCTTAAAATCATTTAGATGAAATACCTGGGGACCTGTGGGGTCTGATTAATATTCACAACCACAGGGCGTGTGATTGGAGGGGTTGGAGGGGTGAGAGGGGCACTGAAGTGGAGAAGTGGTCCCCCTACCTCCCTGCTCCCCCCCCCCCCCCCAGCCCCTTACTGGAAGGGAGGGCAGCGAGGTGAGGCAGGGCACAGGGCAGGGCTGGCTGCAAAGGCACCTGGTCACTAAGAGTCACCCCCTGTGCTGGGGCCTCGCCGCACTCTTGCCCAAAGGTCACTGGTCACAGCTCTACATCCCCCGGTGGTCACCCTGATTAATGCGCACCCTGGGGGGGGCCCTGGAGGAGAAAACAGAGTTGAACATTCCCCACTCTCTTGAGAAATGCATAATCATTAATCAACATTACTGGGCCCCACTCAGACTAAGTGGCCTCTTGTGATTAGCAATGGGCCCTTGAAAAATAAAAACGCAGTCTTTTAGCATTTTGAGTGTGTGCATTTGACAATGGCTTTCTCGATAGCAGTGGGGGGTTGGGAGGGGAGCTTGCCGTGCAGGGCCTGTGGGAGGTGTGTGTGTGTGTTGGGGGGTGCAGGCCCGGCTTCAGGGTCTGAGGAACAAAGGCAATCGGGGGAGTTATGGGTTTGGCCTTAGTGACAGGAAATTGTCCACTTTATGGGCTTAATTCCGACAGAACACCTTTCCCTGGGCAGGAACTGGAATCTCCAGGAATGATGAGGGCAGTGGGGGTGGCTTCCCTCTGGGACTTCTGAGTCACAATTCATGACACACCCGAATGCCCCAGCTAGAGGGAAATAATCCGGCTCCCATCTTGGAAGGCTGTTGTGAAAATTAACTCAGGTAGTATGTATAAATCATTTGGCTCTCCTCAGAAACATTAGTTTCCCTTCCCTACCCAACCATGAACTAATTTCATCCTCACAATTGCCCTCTGATGGTTTTACTGTCCCCATGCTGCCAATGAGTCCACCCGGGGCTCTGAGGAAGCGGATGAGTCCCCTTACCCGGGTGGGAGGGGAGGGGAGAGGCAGCTCGGACTGCGGGGGGTGGGGGGTCTGGCAGACGTGGGCAAAGCGGACGCCACCCTTTACCAGCCCTGTGACCTCGAGCCATGTTTCAGACCTCACAGAAACCTCTGAGCTCTACTCCCCTCCACTGTAGAAAGAGAAGAGTGAGACCCACCTCCTAAGATTATGGTGACAGCTCAGGGAGCTAATGCTGGGTAAGCATCTGGTACAGAGACTCTCTGCAGCAATACTCGTTTGCAGAGCTCCTTCCTCTTTCCTTCAGATCGGTCATCAGTTTAACCCTCACAACAGTCTGATGAGGTTGGGGCTATGGCTGTAGATAAAGAAACTGAGGCCCAGAGGTGGTGACCCCGTCTGTCTGCCATGTCACACTTCCGCGAAACAGTGATAGTGTCCCTTAGCACCAGCTGTTGGCAGGGGGGTAGTTTTTTTTTTAATCACTTTTTTTTTCCTTATCAAAATCTGAGCCGGCCTCAGTCCTGCTCCCCTCACGTGACTGCCCAGCACGGCCATGCGCAGGAACGCCACGTGTGAGAAGGCGGACAGCACCGTTATTGATCAGAAGTCTAACCAGAAGCAGCCCAATGTCCAGCAGCAGCAGAAGGGGCGGACTGGGGCTTGCTCCCCGGCGGAGTACGATACAGCCAGGAACACGGAGTACCGCCTCAGAAAGCCACAGCAGGGAGTCTCAGCAACAGGGTTGCACAAAAGAAGCCAGATGTAGGATGATATCTGCTTTATGCTCCCATTCAGATAAAATTCGAGAAGAGGCACCTCAGAGCTGTGCTGTTAGAAGTCAGGGTAGCGATTACTTTTAGAGAAGGGACAGTTTCAGGAGGGGTGCACGGGGGGTACCAGTAATATCCTATTTGTTAACATGGGGGATGGTTCCCTTTATAAAAATTTCATAGCCGCATATTTACCGTTTGCATACATTTCTTTTAACTTTTTTTTTTTTTTTTTTTTTTTTAAAGATTTTATTTATTTATTTGACAGAGAGATCACGAGTAGACAGAGAGGCAGGCAGAGAGAGAGGGGGAAGCAGGCTCCCCGCTGAGCAGAGAGCCCGATGCGGGACTCGATCCCAGGACCCTGAGATCATGACCTGAGCTGAAGGCAGAGGCTTTAACCCACTGAGCCACCCAGGCGCCCTCTTTTAACTTTTTTAAAAAAGATTTTATTTATTTCAGAGAGAGAGGAGAGAGAGCATGCAAGCATGAGCGGGTGGAGAGGGCGGGACAGAGGGGGAAGCAGGCTCCCTGCTAAGCAGGGAGCCCGACATGGGGTTCGATCCCAGGACCCCGGATCATGACCTGAGCCGAAGACAGACGCCCACCCGACTGAGCCACCCAGGCGCCCCATTTGTATACTTTTTGTAAGGACATTATACTTTAGCTTTAATGTTTATATTAAAAGATTGCTAGGTGAGTCCGAGAATCTTGGGAAGGCTGGGGATTCCCGGCCCGAGGCTGACCACCCCACCCCTACACTGACATGCATGAATGGATCTGGTGAGAGGTGACCCACAGCCCCCCCAGCGAGCACTAGAGGGAACAGCCCCACCACCATGGCCCTCGCTGCGCCGGGAATTGGGTCTGCCTGCCTCGGGAATGCTGCTCGGAGCTGACATCCCTTCTCCGACCGCTCAGGCCTCACACGGATGCTGCAAGAGCCTTCTTCCCTCACGTCCCTCACTTCTGTTCCAGAAGCTCCTGCTGGCAGATTTGATTTGTGGAGCAGATGCCCACTGCAAGGGGGGCTGGCTGGGGGAGAGTTTAAGTTCTCTTTTGAGGTAGGAGGCAGTTGGAAAGCCGGTGTCCCCTGTGCTTAGAGCCCTCACGAGGGCCTTCTGGGGACATCGCCTTGTCCAGTGGCCCTGACAGCGGACGGATGTTGTCTGCCGGTGTTCAGCGCGATACCTGCCCTTTTATCTTTTCCCCTTACTGCCAACACGGGGAAACGACATTGTCCAGACTCTCTTGCTCCTGAGAGATGAACGCCTACCCCTGAGGGTAGGCAGGGGAAGCCCTTTGCAAAAAGAAGGGAGTGGTTTTTCATGCAGGGGGAGCTCTCTCCGCACAGCTCCCCCACCCCCCCAAAGGACCCTTCGGCTGAGGAGCGACCTTGGCCTTCTCATCCTGCTGACTGGACTCAGTCCCTCAGTGGCTCCCAAGAGAGAAGAGACGCTCATGCATTCGCTTGGTCTGGTGCAGTCACGGGCCCGGCGCCGTGCTGGGTGCCGGGGCTACAGGGATGAAAAGGACTCGGTCTCCGCCCTGAAGGAGCCCTGGTGGGAGACATGGGCACGCAGTGTGGCAATTACAGCTCTCCAGGACCTGGGGCGGGATCATGGGAAACTTCTAGAAGCAGGGATCTCTTAAGCTGTGACCTGACCGAGGAGCAGGGGCTGACTAGAGAAAGCAGCGGGGCTAGAGCCGGAGTGTCAGGTGGGGGGGACTGTGTTTGCTCAGGTCTGGATGCAAGAGAAATGGGGAGCTGGAGGCGAGTGTAGGCAAAGGGCGGGAGGGTGAGCGAGGCCAGTCATGTCTTGCTAAGAGCACTGAACTCGCTGGGCACACTGTGTGCCCCAGGAGAGACACAGCTGGCCCTGGGCCCAGCTGCAGGCTGCTTTATAAGCTCCCAGTGCCAAGAGTGGCTGTGTCACCTGTCCTGAAATCCGAGGCGCGTCAGGCTCTGGGGTGAACCCTCTCTGTGGCTTTGTCCAGTGTTAACCTGAGCTGAGAGGAGAGGCTGTCCCTGGTGACCCTGGGGACTCTGGCCCCGACCCTCTGCCCCACAGCGAGCAGGACAGGTCAGGCCCGAAAGCTGCCCCTTGCTAGGACCTTGCCCACCCTCTTCCCGCCTTTCGCCCGGCTCCTGGTCAGACGCTGATGCCCTCTCTCTTCATACTCGTCAGGCCCGGCGAGAGCGACTACTGTGACTTTCCACCTGCCTTCCAGACAGGTGACTTTTCGTAAGGAGATCAGAACATGCTCATGGGTGTTTCTGTGGGACAACTGAAGGTTGTTTTCTCATCTGAGAGTAAAAAACCGATCAGCTCTGCAAGGAGAGGCGGATGGCAGTGAAGCAGAACTGAAAACGAGAAGAGAGAAAAATCTAAGCCTGTATCAGATTGATTCTGCTAAACCCCGTCTCCTTCCGTGTCCTGTTTGTGGGTCACTCTTACATGGCTCGCATCTCAGTGCAGGAGCACCTGCTCTAGGATGCTGACCACGCCCCTGTTTTGAATCGATGCTCCTGCTCTGTTTTCCCAGTTCTCTCTGTGGATATGACTAATTGGGGCTGTTATGCATTTGTCTGCCTCCCGCGTTAGACCGAGCTCTTGCTCGGGCACCATGTATGTGCCGGACTATAATAATAGGTCCTGGGCGGTCAAGGGTGAATTGGTCAAGGTCTTGGAGGGACCTGTGGTCAACTGAGGGCACAGACGGTGGGGCCCATTTGGGGCAGGGCCAACATGTATCAGCTTTGTTTCCCTAGCCATTAAAGGACTTGACACAAAGTGAGCACTCCAGAAGTGAATATCGTATGAGTGGTGTTGACATTGTGGATGGATTTTTTGAATTTGGAGGAAGATCTGTCCTTCATTGTTCCTGGAGCTCCGAAGACTGCTCAGACTTCCTGCTCGCTGGAGCCCATCAAAGGTGAGGCGGCTCTGGTTTCTCATAGCTTCTGTTGGGCACAGTATACAGGGGATAATTAACCACTTACGGCTCAGCAGCTTCAGGAATAAGTGCATTGATGGCCTTACCAAAGACAACGTTGATGCACGACCACAGTAATAACGTGTATAGTTTGAAAAACAAACCAAAATTGGTGCTGGAGTCCTACTATTTCAGTTCTGGTCCTGGATATGGAACTAGCTAGAAGATGATCTTCGGCAAATTACTCACATTGGGCTGCTCTTTTCCCATCTTTAAAACAAGGGTCGGGGGTGCTGGGTTAGATGAATTCCAACACCTTGCATTTTGGCGTCTCTGAATCGATGGCTTGTTTATTTGGAATCCGGGCTGGAATCCACATGAGTCCATTCAAACTTTTGCCTTCCTCAGGCTGGACCTCGTCAGGTGACTGGCTATACGACACCCTTGCAAGCCTCCTGCTTTCTGCTAGGCATGCTGCTGAAGGCAGGCAGCCTCCCGGATGCCATGATGTTTGAAATAGAAACGTGCATCGGAGTGGGTCTGCAGCCCCCAGAGTCCCTCGCCGCTGCCTTCTGCTTGGGCTTGGCCCTGGTAGACGATGGCAAGAGACCGGAGAGCCAGAGGAGAGGCGATGTCCCCTTTCTTCTTCATCTCTCTCTTTGGTCACGTCACCAGCGACAGTTACATCTGTGACTCTAGCCACGTGGCCCTTTCTCCACGGGGCTAGCAATCCCTGGGTTCTGGGACCACTCTTCCCTCTGCTGTTCCTTCCGCCCTAGAGGGGGCAATGGCTTCCCCCTGTTGCTAGGCTCTGGGCGCCTTCCTTGTCCCCTCATCCCTGCCCACGCCTGTGTGAGGCCCCTGCAATGAAGTCTTTTCTGCTGAACCACCTCTGGTGAGTAAGGGGCCCTCTTGGGCTTTGGCCCACCCAGCGCTATACCAGCCCCCAAACTCCATTATGCAGCCTTTACACTCAAACTACAAGATTTGAATCACCTGGTTTCAAAGTCTGGGTCCTTCCTCCCCAGTTGTGCTCACCACATGATGTTTCCATCTCCTTCCCTGTCTCCAGGCAGAGTGGCTTCTAAACCCTTTTGTTCTTCCTCTTTTTCCTTTCTGGCGTCTTGGGACAGGATAGGAGTCTTTCTAGGTCCTAACTTTTATGTCTAGAAAATGTCAGTGTGTCCACGTGGACAGTTAAATCATCCGTGTTGGCACTAATCGGTGTGAGTCGTTCATCGAAGCCGGCTCCCGTGCTCGGTCCGCAGTGGGCTCACGCAGGCAGGGAGACAGCTTTCTAAGGAGCTCTGTTTGGGCTGCAGGGCTAAGGCAGGGGCGAGGAAAGACAACTGACAGCCTAATGCCCCTCTCTCTGACTCAGGCCTTGAATCCTTGAGATCTGGCCTTGACCTTGGCAGCCAAAAGCCTCTCCCCCTCCATTTATCCTAAGGAAATAATCAGAGAAATGGGAGCAGAATGAACAAAGATCATAGTGGCAACAACAACTGGAAACAACCCACGTGTCCATCGGCAAGAGATTGGTTAAATCAGTCCTAGTCTGACATGGGAAATGGCTCATTTAAAAATCCGCTAAAACTTAAGCTGCGTTTGTTGACGTGGAAAGTGTCCAGAGCAAGTTGTGAAATGAGAGGAGCGGATTATAAAATGGGGCACAGGGAGGGATGCGGTTTTTATAGAAAATAATCTTTATTGTTTTGCTATCTACCTCTGTCGCCAGCCTGGCCATCCTACTGTCTCTCGATTTTAGGCCCATTGACTCTGGGGATTGCTTCCAAACACATCTGGCAAGGCCCGTTTCCCCAGTCCTATGGGGGACCTCCTAGCCTGCCCTCAAGACCGGTCCAAATGCAACGCCTTCTCTCTTCCTCCCGTGCTCCGCCCTGGACTGCTTTGCTCGCCACCGTGCCAGCTCCTGTGGGTCGGGATGAAGTTACTCCCTGTCTTCCCCACGAGTGAGGCCATGGTTGGACTCAGTTTGGGGACTCCAGAGCTCAGCCCCTACTACATGCTCTGTACATGGTTCTTGAATCGATGGCTGACATCTGGTACCCCCCGATGTGTCACACGGCGGAGGCCACAACATCTTACGTCTCATTCCTGCCAGAATCCCGCAGGATTCGAGAATCAAGTTGTGGACACCCTTGCACAAATGCGACGAAACAGTGTATCAGTGTGAAAGACAAACAAAGTCCGAGAAACCGATTCAGATCGAAAGAGAGCAAAGAAGTGTGAAGAGTCACTGCAAAATGTGATTCAGGATTGGATTCTGGAAACAAAAAAAAATGGCATAAAGGGCAATATTAGCCAATTGGCAGGCCTGGAGTATGGGTCGTATATAAGGAGTTAGTACTTTAGCAAGGATAACTTCCTGGATTTGATAACTGCACTGTGGTTGTACAGAAAAACTGTTCTCCTGGAATTCTGTATCATAAAAATTTCAAAGGTACAGAAAAATGGAGAAAATGGTATAATAAACACCTGTATACTTATTACCTAGAGTTAACAATTGTTGATTTGCCATCCTTTGTTTTCTGAAGTATTTTAGATATTTACAAGTGAATTATATATAACTCATACCATTTCACCTCTTCACTGTGCATCTTTAAACAATAAGGACTTTTTCTTATGTGACCCCACCACCATTCACATACCTAAAAAATAACAATAATATCCTAGTATCATCTAATACTATCCATATTCACATTTCCCCATTTGCCTCTAAATATCTCCTAGAGTTTGTTCAAACCAGGATCCAGTCAAGACCATGTATCTGTCGTAACTGGTCGCTGTACAAGAAAAGCCTTAAATGTATGTCCTAGATCCTTATTTTCTTTATCTTATTCAGTTCAGTTCCTTCTCTTCCTCCTTCCCTCTCTCCCCTCTCCTCCCTCCCTTCCTTCTTTCCTCCCACAATATTGATCAAGAGCCTTATGATGTGTTAGGCATCGGGGATGTAAAGATGAATAAGATAAGATCCTTGCCTTAGGGATCTCGCAGCCTAATGAAGGAGGAAGAGTCACACGGACTGATAATTATAACACAGTGTGTGAGAGCCCCGCCAGAGAGAGATGCTGGGTATTCCACGGTTCTTTGCAACTTCTATCAAATGATGGGAAGGAAAAGAAAGAAAAACTGGTTTAGGAGGTAGTTGGAATAAGGAATTAAATGAAGCCATTTTATAGGTCACGATGTGGATTTTAAATTCCCTTCGTCTGGTCCTCCGTTCTTATGAGCAAACAGGGGTTGATCGGTAACTGCATTTGATAGCCACTTGTTTCAAGTCTGGTTTTATTTCTTTTCACAGCTCCTTGAAAGGCTCTACTCAACCCCTGCCTCCATTCCCAGTCAGCCTGCCAGGACCACAAACACGAAAGCCAGACTCCCGAGAAGGCGCACTCTCCCCTTCCTGGTCTGGGAGCCAACGGAAGAACCTCCGGGTCTGCAAGCCTCCGGGCATCGACCCCACCAATCAGCCCACGTGCTCCTTCCACTGCTGGAATGGGTCATGAGCCAAGACAACCGGTTGAGGAGGCTCTAGAGCCTTAAAAACACGGGCTTTGGCCTCAGAGAACCCTGGGTTCAAATCCTGCCTCTGGCACTTGTTAGTTTCTGTGGCCTTGGCCACATCCCTAAACCCAATCTTGAAGAAATCTTTGTGGAGTCTAAACTTTCTGGAGTCTGGTGGGGGAAATGACGCCATTTGCACGTGCCCTGGAAGATCCTTCTTTCCCGGGCTCCTAGCCAGTCTCACGCCATGTGCTCATGGTCTGCCACGCAAAGGAGTCAGAAACGCCACGGAAAACTTCTGGGGCACACGGGGCTTTAACGATCCCTTAAAGAGGAATTCCTCCTGCTGAGGTCAACTCAGTCCTCAGCCTCCCCAGGTGGCTGGTGCCTGAGGTTTATTCACCTTTGCGGCAGAGACAGTGCTTAGGAGACAGCGCCCGGGTGCGGACGAGGGCGGCTGCCTTCCCAGAGCAGCCGGTTAGATGACCCCGAACAAAGGCTCCCTGTTTCTCTAACAAGCCTTTGTGAACGCTGCTTGGCTGGAGGAGATATGCGGAGTGATGGGTTCTGGATTTGGAGAAATACCCCGGCGCGGCCTGCTTTTCAGTTTTCCATGCTGCTGTTTGCTGCTCTTGAATGAAACACTGTTTATGGGCACCTAGGGTTCCTCAAAGCTCCCCCGGGGGAGCGTGCTGACAATCTTTGCTCCAACGCTGTAGAGCGCTTGTCCTCAAGTTTCCTGAGCTCCTTGCTGTCCTGAAAAATCTCCCCAAAGCCTTCAGTTGAGGGTAGGGATTTGGGAGCTGGAATCTGGAGACTTTTAAGAGAGGTGGCAGCCCAGGCTCCTATCATCATAGAAACTGACGGTTGGAATGAATGGTTAGTTAATAGTCTCATAGAAACTGACGGTTGGAATGAATGGTTAGTTAATAGTCATATGGTCTAAACGCTCTCATTTTTCAAATAGGGAAAGTGATGCTTAAAGAGAGACCATGACCTTCTTGGGATCAGAGACCCATTAGTGGCAAAGCAGTGGCCAGGATTCAGATGCCTTGCCATGGACAGTCATGTAATTGTGTCCTCTGCTGCTTGCCCACGTTTCCGCTATTCCAGGATGCAGACTTCTTCCCAGACAGAACCGTACGAGCAAGTGTAAGACAAGCAGGATCCATGGAAATGGGTAATGAGTTCCATCCTATTAATAGCAGGACATACTTTCAGTCGGTTCCCTAGTTTCGTTTTGCATCTGCTGCAATGACTTCCTGGAATCCTATTCCAACTGTGACCCACCTGGTCCAGTCCTAGAGCCACTCATAGAAGCACAGTCCAAATAAGCCAAAATACGACAAAAGGGAATTTAGCTTTTTTTCTCATCTTTCTGAAAGACCACGAAGCAGGTTTCCAGGTATCTAACCCACTGGCAGCGTGCCTTCTATGCTGTTTAGACTCTTGGCTGGTTTTTCTCTTGTCTTACACGCTGAAGCTGTTCACTAACCAAACTTCGAAGAATTCTTTCCTTTTCCACCGGCCCTAGTGACTTCTACTTCCCAAACTTTCTCTCTTTTCTCTCTCCATTCTTTGTTACACAGGGTGATTTAACCTCCTGGCTTAAGTCCTTCTACTCCTCATTTGGCCCTTTTGCTGCCATCCTTCTTTGCTCATTCCAGACCCTGCACCAAAAAAGTCTAGGAATTGGTCTCTCTGGGAGACAGGGGAGAAAAGAGAATTAGGTTGTCAACTAGAGGTTCTCTTGGGCGGGTTGGGTGAAGGGAAGAAGTTTGTGGACATTCATCTCTTTGATCCCATCATGGATGTTTCCCTGCAAATTTCTATTTTCAAATATACCATCCCTAGTCTAATTAAGCTTGTGATATTGCTGGCGCAGATTTATTCCTACAACCCACGATTGAATGCGTGCTTGCCTTGGCCCTGCGGGGCTGGACTCTGTCTGCAAGGAGACTACGGGCTTCCATGGCAGACAAAGACAGAGACAGTTAGAATACCACGTGTCTAGATAATCCTAGGGACATGCAAAAGGGGTTTTAGGAGCACAGTGGAAGGGGCAAGTGACTTGGCTGGAAGGGGTCAGGAGAGGGTTCTTGGAGGACCTGATATTCATCTGGGACTTGCATGAGTCGGGGAGTTTGCCAGTAAAGGAGGAAGAAAAGGGAAGTTCAGGCACCAGGAACAGCAGGTGCACAGGCACGAGGCAAGAGAGAACCTGGAGGGGGTGGGGGACACTAAGTGGTCGAGGATGGGCTTGAACAGTGTGTGTGTGAGAGAGAGAGAGAGGCAGAGAGGCAGAGGGACAGAGCAGTGGGAGGGAGGGAGAAGTGGGATGGGGGATACAGTCAATGTGAGGTTGGGAGGTACGGGCAGGGGCTGGAGCCAAGAGGAACTTGTCTCTAGAGCCCGGGAGCTTGGGCTTTGTTCCGTAGGTCAGTGGGAGCCACTGACCGGCAGACAGGAAGTGCGATCAGACTTAGGTTGTAGGAAAGGTCACCCTAGCTGCAGTCTTCAGAGCCAGTGGGGCCCACAGAGGTGGGACTGGGCTAGGGGGACGAGTTAGGAGGCTGTTCAGAGCAACAGTGAGGGTCTAGGGGGTGGTGGACGTGGAAGATATCGGGGGGCGGGAAGTGAGAGAACTTGGTGTTCGGTTAAAGCTCAAGGAGGAATGACAGGTGAACAACGTCCCCCAGATTTCTGACTCGGGCAGTTGGATGCTGCTGCTGCCATTCACCAAGACAGGAAACACAGGGGCAGGTTATGGGGCAAAACATGTGTGTTCCTTAGATTCCTGTAACTCACAATTTAACTTTATCTGTTTGGTTTCTGGTTTCTTTTTTCTTTCTTTCCGTAAAGATTAAAAAAAAAAAGAAAGATTTATTTATTTATTTTAAGAGAGTGAGAGAGAGAGTGAATGAGTGCGGTGGGGGGGCAGAGAGGGAGGGAAAGAGAGAGAGAATCTCAAGCAGACTCCCTGCTGAGTGTGGAGCCTGACGCAGGGCTCCATCTCCGGACCCTGAGATCATGACCTGAACCCAAACCAAGACTCCGACGCTCAACTGACTAAGCCACCCAGGTGCCTCTGGTTTCTGGTTTCTATTATCATACTAAGTGTGTGTATATATATATATTTCTCACATTATGTAAAATGTAAATATATAAATATATAAATGTAAATTTTTTTACATTATTTATTTACTTAAAAGAGTATATATATATATATTTCTCACATTATGTGAAATGTAAATATATAAATATATATATAAATGTAAATTTTTTACATTATTTATTTACTTAAAAGAGGCTTTTTAAAAATTTTAATTCCAGTATAGTTAACCTACAGTGTTATATTAGTTTCAAGGGTACAAAATAGTGATTCAATACTTCCATAGATCACCTGGTGCTCATCATGACAAGTGCCCTCCTTAATCCCCATCACCTGCTTCACCCATCCCCCACTCACCTCCCCTCTGGTGACCATCATTTTGTTCTTTAGAGTTAAGAGTCTGTTTCTTGGGTTCTCTCTCCTTTTTTCCTTTGCTCATATGTTTTGTTCCTTAAATTCCACGTAAGAATGAAATCGTACAGTACCCGTCTTTCTCTGGCTGACTTATTTCATTTAGCATGGTAACTCTCTAGCTTCATCCCAATCCTCTGTTTACATTCCTACCCCCACCACTTTCTGTCTTTATAGATTTGCCTACTTGCGACATTTCATATAAATGGAACTATGGCCAATACATTCTAAAATATAATCTAACTCGCCCCTGCCTTTCCAGTGATCACTTCTGCAGACGTGTGCGGGGCAGTGGGGTAAAGTATCTGTTTTAGTCAAAACTCTTTCATTTCCAAATGACAGTAACACAACTCCAACTAACTTAAGCAAGAGAGGGATTTATTGGCTCACATAACTGGGAAAGATGGGTGAACCTACCTTTAGGATTAGCCGGATTGGAACACTCGAATGATCTCAGACTTCTCTGTCTTCCCCCTGCCCAGCTTAAACTTTCATAAACCTCCAGGAGATGTTGGTTGGTCGGACCGAGTCCTGTGTGTACCCCCTGGACCACGTGCTGCGGTTAGAGATGAGTGCCGTGATTGGCTAGGCCTGAGTCGCATGACTCCCCATGGCCAGAGGGGGCCCTCCCCCCCCCCCCCGTGCTGGTGCCACGCCCACAGCCTGCAGTTGGCTCAGGGAAGGAGCAGGTGCGTAGCGGGCTTCCCCAGCGGGAAGGGATGTGAGTGTCGCGGAAAGGGACCGGGCAAGGGATGCTGGGAGGTAAAGGCCACGGATGCTCAGCACACCTCCTGAGGAGGTGTGCTGAAGTACACCTTCAACAGGAGGTTGAACAGCCAACCCGTACGTGGGCAGAACTAGGTAGATCCCGTTGATGGCGAGTGCTGCCAGAATTCAGAACAGCAGGGCTCCCTGAGAGCCAGTGGGATAGGTGTCCTCCTTAAACCCAGCTTCCTGTCACCCAAGATTTACCTTTATTTGGTCTGATGGGACTTCAGCAAGGCTTGGAAGCATAGGGGGTTAAGCAAGAAATGGGGTGGGGGATTCTAGAGGGGAAAGTGCATGGACACAGGGAGTGTTGGCCAGTCAGCAAGCAGACAGTGTGGCCCCCAAGAAGAGCCAGGGGAGGGAATTAGGGGATAAATTTGGAAGTACGGACCGGATCCCAAGTTTTGTGACCCAAATTCAGCTATGGGAAGCAAGTCTGAGGTAGAAGGCTTCGAACATACTTTATTTCACTTTACATCTGTTTTATATAATATTTTATTTGTTTTGGGAAATCCCAAACTACTTTTTGATTTCCCAGCATAGGAGCAAAGAACATAATGTTGGGCTGTCTGTCAGGTTCTTTCCAAGTAGATAGTCACTTGTGTTTTCTCATGACGGGGTCTGAATTGAATTGGTTGTTCAGCACTGATGGTTTCTTCGTAGACCACTAGCTGGATTCCTTGTACTTAATGCCCTGACATTGTATACACTCCTTCATTTCTGCTTCTTGCGTCTTCCTCTCATTTATCCATCTGGCAAACTCCTACTAATCCTTCAAAATACAGATCACGGTTCCTTGAAGAGGAAACAGACTATGCCTACCTTGTCTCTCACGTGACATTTAGCACAGGGATAAATAAATACATGTGTGAGTGAAGGGGTTCACATTTACCTAGCATAAATATGGCACAGAGATTTTGTGTCAGTTGTGAGTGTATTTGCTTGCAAGTATCGGACAAATCCAATGAGTACTGTGTTAAACAAATAGAGATTGACTTTTCTCACATATCAAGATGTTTGGAAAGGGAACCTTTGTCCCACCTGTTGGTGGGAATGTAAATTGGTATAGCTGCTATGGAAAACAGTATGGAGTTTTATTAAAAAATTAAACATAGAACTACTCTATGATCCAGCAATTCCCCTTCTGGGCATTTATCCAAAGATATAAACACTAATTTGAAAAGATATTTGTATCCCTATGTTCACTGCAGCATTATTTACTATGGCCAAGATATGGAAACAGCCCGAGTGTCCACGGATAGATGAATTGGTAAGAAAGATGTGGTGTGTATATATATAATGGAATATCACTCAGCCGTAAAAAAGAATGAAATCTTGCCATTCGTGAAAACATGGATGGAGCTAGGTGAAATAAGTCAGACAGAGAAAGACAAATACCATATGATTTCACTTATATGTGGAATCTCAAAAACAAAACAAATGAACAAACAAAGCAAAACAGAACTAGACTCATTGATACAGAGAACTTGCGATTGCCACAGGGGAGGGGAGGGAATGGGGAGAGAGGTGAAATAGGCAAAGGGGATTAAAGAACTATAGACCTACAGTTATAAAATACACGAGTCATGGGGATGTAATGTACAGCATAGGGAATATAGTCAATAACATTATGATAACTTTGTATGGTGACGGATGGCAACCAGACCTGGCATGCGGATCATTTTGTAATGTAAAAAATATCAAATCATCACCTTGTACACCTGAAACTAATAGGCTATTGTATGTCAATTACAATCCAATTAAAAAAAGGAGTTTGAAACTTTCATCTGTGGCACTGATTCGAGGGCTCAATGAAGCCATCAGAAACTTAGTCTCAAGATCACCAAGGCATATGCAGTCGCCATCTGTGTAGGTCTCATTAGCCATTCCTAGCTGCAAGGGAAACTGAGTTTCTTACCCAGGGTTGGGGTATGTTAGTGCCTGGGCAGTATCTTGGTTCTGTTAGCAAGGAAGAATGAGGGGATGGATAGTAGCTAGGCAACCAATGGCATCCTCTACATATTTCATGTCATGTTTCAAGGTTAATAGATTCGAGGTGGAGTTCTGTGTTAAATATTGTGAAAGTTTGTCTGAGCCCAGCAGGCAAAGGCACTTTGATTGTTAATGTCTGTCATAGGTGTGGAGTGGGTCATATGGCACACTTGGTGTATATTTGCCATCTTTGGTCCAGCCAACAGATTGATCTTTGTGTGGGGCCGTCTGTTTCCTCCCTCTACCCTTACCCTGCCTGCTCCGTGTACTGGGAGCCAGACTCCGATGGGGTCAACAGATCCCCTTGCTTTTGGACTTCTGAGTGGGTCTGGCCATTGGAAGGCAGCGGCAGGAGGGGCGAGGATGGGAGGAGAATGCTGTCGGGGTATTTTTTCCCCCAACTCCGCCCCTGTTGGGTCACCATGGTTATCGAAGGCCACATCTCCTTTCAGATAGCCTCCTCTGTACGTCTGTCCTCTCCGCATTCCAATAACTGCCCTAGTCCTCACCCCTTCAGGCCAAACTCCCTGCGTCTTTCCTTGTTGGTTTCCCCAAACGCTGCCTACACCTTTGTAAATAATAAACTTTAATCGGTTATTTTTATTTATTTATGTATGTATGTATGTATGTATGTATTTATTTAGAGAGACAGGGGAGGGGGCAGAGGGAGAGAGAGAATCTCAAGCAGGCTCCATGCCCAGTGTGGAGCCTGTCGAGGGGCTCGATCCCATGACCCTGAGATCATGACCTGAGCTGAAATCAAGAGTTGGATTCTTGACCGACCAAGCCACCCAGGTGCCCTTGAACAATAAACTTTTCATAGTCTCAACTAAATCACTCAGTTTCAGTGTTCCATCTCTTTCCTGGGAGGATCTGGACTAAGGGCGTCCGTAATGCTTCGGGGGCTTGTACTGGGTGAAGGTGTTAGAGTTACTGATGGACACCTTTGCCTCCCCCTTCCTCAAAGTCAAGGGCAGTGTGCCTCTTACACTCCGCAGGATACCTGACTTGCCACAAGCTCTGGCATGCACACAAGTCTTTTTTTTATTGATTTTTATTGATCAGCCCTTCAGGGACAGTGACGGCACCTCTGCTGTGGTTTATAAGCACATCCAGCTGCGAGGCGCTCCAGCCCGGAGCTTTCAGGAATCAGTAGGAGGGAGCTGACGGGCTGGTTGCCTCGGGGCTGTGTGGCGGCAGGCCAGTGAGAGCCTCCGTTTCTGAGAGCTGCTGGTTGGAAGTGGCCGTGCACCAGGTGGCTCAGAAGGTCGCGGGTGCCCGCACTGGGCGTACCACGCGCCCTCCACCTTGCTCCTGCCTCTGCCTCCCAGCTCCCCAAGGCCTTGGAGTCTGCATTCGGAGAACAGACTCTGTGCTGTGCTATGGGATTAGGTTTCTGTCCCTCCCCGCCCCCTCAAGCCAGTGTGCCATGGGAGGTGGGGGAGGAGCCCTTCAATGCCTTCAGAGCAGGGTTTCTTAGACTTGCATGAAGACGTGAATCACCTGACGATCTTGTCAAATTGCAGGTTCTGATTCAGCGGGTCTGGGTGGGAGTCAGAGATCCTGCATTTCTAACAAGCACCCTGGTGGGGCTGGGGGGGCGGGGGCTAGGGCCGCTGATCTAGGGAGCACACTTGAGTAGCAAGGACTCAGAGGTGAGCCATCCATTCCAGGAGCCGTCAGCCAACAGGCGGCTGTGTCCCTTTAGTGTCTTTCCTTCGATTTTTATCTCATAGTCTCATCAACCCATCAGGACGGAGTTTCCAGTAATAGATTCTTGGCTTAAATCAAAAAGAGAAGTCTGTTAGTGTTTATGAAACCGGAAAGAGAGGATGCTGGCCTGGGGAATGGCGGGGTCCAGGGACCCAAATGATGTTGCCTCTGTCATTGTCACCACCAGCCACCTCTTTCTCTCATCGCTTTTCTGCCCCTTTATTTTTTTGGCCTCTTCCTCTCTACCTACTGGCTTCCAGTCTCTGGCAGGGCCTTTGGCTGCAGGTGGCTACAGTCTAATCACACACTGTCATCTAAATGGAAAAAGGGATAGGGCGCCTGGGTGGCTCAGTGGGTTAAGGCCTCTGCCTTCAGCTCAGGTCATGATCTCAGGGTCTTGGGATCGAGCCCCGCATCGGGCTCTCTGCTTAGCAGGGAGCCTGCTTCCCCTCTCCCTCTGCCTACTTGTGATCTCTCTCTCTGTGTCAAATAAATAAAAAAAATCTTTAAAAAAAAAGAAAGAAAGAAAAAGGAGCTCTCTCTGCCAGCCTGAAGCGCTCCTGCTCGGCACTGCACCCGGCTCTGGATAGGGGGCTGGATCGTCCTGTAGGGGGACAGGTCATGGCCCTGGGCAGTGCCTCAGAATCAGATGAGTGGAGGGGGAGCCGAGTGGAACCCCACGGGGAGAAACCGTAGTGCAAAGACAGGGCAGACAGAGGCAGCAGCCGGTCAGGCCCCGCCGCTGCTCTCTTCCACCTGCGTGAGGCTCCTGTCCGGCTCTCCCCTCTTATGGACCTGCATGTTGGATTTTGGGGACTTTTTTTGGAAGAGGGGTGTAGGGAGAGTTTGGGCGTCAAGGGGAGGAAGGAGAGTATTGGCTACACATCCAGGATGCAGGCTGGAGGAGAATAAAGCTGGATTGGAGGGGAGGCACGGCAGATTGGCAGGGCTGGGGGAGGCAAGTACGGCACCTGGGATGCAACATTTAAGGAGGTGCCCGCTCTCGGGCTCCTGCACGTCCGGGCTCGGCACTGGCACAGCCTTGGTTTCTTATGTTTTGAGCCCGTAGGAGCTCGCTTGCCTCAGTCTCATCCTGTCCCGCAGGTGGGGAGTCCTGGAGGGCAGGTGACATCGGTTCGAGAGATTAGCGGGCAGGTCTCTCCAAGGCAACAGGTGTCCACAGGCAAGAGCCGCTGCAGGATTGCGTGGTTTTCAGCCAAAGGTCAGAACTCTACGATATTCAACATTGAGCACATCTTCCGGAGAAGGCCAACTTATTCAGAGTCCCTGATTTTTCAATGTTTTACGTGTAGGGGGACGTGGGGGGGACTACCTGAAGAATGTGCTTATACACGCTTTATACACATGCTTAGTTTAGATACACCGGTCAAAAGTCCATTAGTCCCTGGAAAATTAAACTTCGAGACCAGAGATTCCCAAAGTGGGTTCCCTGGGCCAGCAACATCAGCCTTACCTGGAAACTTGTTAGCAACGCAGATTCTCGGCCCTTACTCCAGACTTACTGATTCACAAACTTCAAGTAGCCCTTCCAGGTGATTCTGGGGCCTGCCCAAGTTTGAAAACCACTGGGTAGATGAGTGTCACGGCTGATGGGAGTGATGGAGTCTTTGTTTTTATTTATTTTTTTAGTCTAAGATTTTTTTTATTTAAATTCAATTAATTAACATATAGTGTATTATTAGTTTCAGAGGTACAGGTCAGAGATTCATCAGTCTTATACAACACCCATCACGTCATGTGCCCTCCTTAATGCCCATCACCCAGTTACCCCATCCCCCCACCCCTCTCCTCTCCAGCAACCCTCAGTTTGTTTCCTATACTTAAGAGTCTCTTATGGTTTGCCTCCCTCTCTGATTCCATTTT